>CM060967.1:53447926-54047926 GCA_030765045.1 Tenodera sinensis
TCAAAGACCAGGAAAATCAATACTTTCTTTTCAAGCCTCCGTCGCATTAGTTATAACTAGCATGTGTCATGAATAGTGGTGCAATTCGAGAGGGGTTCCGATTTACTAAGTGACCAGAAAAATCAATACTTTCCTTTCAGGCCGACGTGTATTGGTTATAACTAGCCTACATTAAACAGGATGCAAGTTACGCGCCTTCGCAGTGCATGCGACTGCACAGTGAGAGGAACCGTTCTTGCCGGTTTCCTCTACCGACAGAACGTGCGTAACTTCATGCTTTTGGAAGCTCACCTACTAAGCCAACTATGTTCAACCAGTAGCATGCAGCGCTGTCATTGCAGAGGGGTAAAGAAAGAGAAAGGAGGGGAAGCTACGAAGGCCTCGTTAAACGATCAGGATACTGTTGCAATTTTACTAAACGGTCTTCTTTACAGACGTATAACTAGCTAGGTTAGCTTACCAGCACTGTATATAGAAAATTAATTTTTCCACTATGACAGCATGAACAGAAAATGGATTAACAACATTCATCGTGACCAAAATTATTTGTCCTACACGCGCATAGGGAATGTAGGTAAGTGAATAAATAGATATGCTGAAATATCGTGCATGTTCTTTTACTTTTACTTCACGCTCTGTGTGGAAAACAACCAGTAATTTGGGGGAATTATGAAGGTCTATGCGGAAACTGCAAACTCATTTGCAATAAAACTAAAATTTAACATAGAATTTTGAAGCTCTAATAAGGCAATTAAAACGGTTTTGTGAAAAGCACTCTATAACGGATTTCTGGCTCTGTATCGTTAAAACAGCTGCAAATTGTTCAGCAACAACATTAATCCTACATTCATGAATCTGATTATAATGCTTCTACAAATTGAATTCAATTAGAGAAATATTTAGTGACAATCGTTTTGCGCTAATGTGAACGTTATTATAAAGGAATCAGTAAAGGTTTCAGTGGGGCACGAAATAGGCGTCGCTCCGTATTGAGTACTTAGTCACTAAACTGAGATATCTCAGTAAGGTTATGTTAGACACAACATATTGCACTAGATTCTTAATGGGACCAGAACAGATTGTATGATTTTCTATATTTTTTCAGTCTTTTCGAATTTTTGTATATTGATTAACCTTATTCTAAATAGTATTTTGTGTAAATTTCAATAAAATTTGGGTAGTTTTTTTAGTTATGAGCTATTTTCTATTTTTCATATCGTGATATCTGAAAAATATGAAATACTCCTTGCAGTTCAAATGCTTCTTTTCTCGTCAGTACCACTTTGTCATATTTGAACTCCCGAGAACTGATTCTAGAATGGTTTTTCCATTTTGTGCTTTGAATAATAAAACATTAATTGTAATCAATAATGCATATATTGCAGCCTACACACACAAAAAAAAAAAAATATATATATAATAATAATAG
Organism: Tenodera sinensis; assembly: GCA_030765045.1. NCBI lineage: Eukaryota > Metazoa > Arthropoda > Insecta > Mantodea > Mantidae > Tenodera > Tenodera sinensis. The sequence continues at coordinate 53,449,356 of CM060967.1, forward strand.
CACCACTGTGCCCAACTTTTACATTGCAGCCCGAAATGAATTTTAATTTTTTTTTTTTTTTTTTTCACTAACGCCTCCAACATTGCGTCATATCGGACGGTGAGTGAATGAAACGGGTGAAATGATGCTCAAATGAGCCCGAGGTCCATGGAGCTTTAAGTTACCCGACATTCGTCTTCTCAGGATAAGGGAAAACCTCGGAAAAAACCTTACCCGGATAACTTACCCTAAGCGAGATTCGAACTCGCGACCTCTTGAGCGTGAGGCAGACACGCTAACCATCACACTATCGAGGCGGGCGAAATGAATTTTAAGGTTTCTTTAGTTAGTACTGTAGAGAAATTGTCAATTGTCATGGGAAGTATACAAAACTATACTGCCTGGGTTGTTTGTCATATCGAGAAATGTTCTGAGAAAGTTTATATTTTATAGTGAAAACATTAGTACAGACTAATGCGCACAAAACGAAATCATTAATCTACACTGTTTGGGATCATCTCTCACTTTCTTATCGTCTTATGTGGTCTCGCGAGGGATAGGCATAACTAGTCACCAACGACAGTTGCTATACGGGGCTAAAGGCGTGGCGTTGCAATGAGAATTTATTGTTTTGATTTTATTTATTATTTTATATTATTATGTTGTAATAATAAGAGGTAAATTATATGTAAAAATATTTTTTATTTTTTTATTTTTTGCTGTTTGTGAAGGAGCTCTGGGTTTGTTTTTTTAATGAAGTTTAATTCCAAGTTTATTGATATGAACTTGTAGCAAATAAATATTGCTAGTGTACGTAATACGGTACCTTTCAAATACTGTTACCCTTGAAGTGGAGATGCTTAACGTTTTTAAATTAAAAAGAAGAGAATGCTTACTTGGATGATTTCCAAACAAGTGAAATAACATAAAATACAATAGGGATTGGCAATTTCGTTCAAAATTAAAGTCAGTGTACATTGCCTGGTATTTCACTTCAGAATCTCTTTCTATGTTGTATACTTTAGCATGCATGTTTTTTCTATTTGGATTCAAAAGACCTAGCAAAATAGGCTAATGCGTGCAGTTCAGCCGCAGTCTCCGATGCAGCCATTGTCGTGTGAATCACACGAAAATCTGCACTGAACTTGTTTTTAACGTACTGGCCCACTATGTCCTGTGGTCCAATGTATAGCTTTGGTACTCAGGGCTACGATTGACACCACTGCGGTAATGTACCTGCCTGCTTTGCGAGGGGTCACGGGTTCGACTCTCGGCTAAGGGATGGGAATTTCTCCCTACCCTCCCCAAAGTATGAATGAGAGTGTAAATGTGTCTGTGATCTATGATAAACCCCAAAGGTCCAAAACCCACTGTATGTGAGTTAACACCATTATCTATAGCAGCTATGTCCAACGTTTGCGAAAGAGGGGAGGTTGGATTTACTTCCTTCCATTTTTTGCCAACTGTGCCACTCAGACATGCCTTGTGTTATGGTGGCGGTTTGGTTAAATGTACGTTGAGTTTGATTTACGAAGGTACTTTCAAATCTTACGCGCTACACATCTGTTCATTAGTGACTTCTTTGGTACTGTTTACGTTCAAGAAGTCTATCAGTATTTGGTGACAAAGTCGAAATGCTTAGCCTTAGCAGAAGCACCAAGTGATCATTGCGATACAGACTCTTAGTATAGTTCAATTTGGGGAAACACTGCTCGCAAATAGATATAGAGCTATACTCACTCTTATACAAACTATTCTTCCAAATGCTTTTTTCTCTACTTGATTTTAATCAGCATAACCATTTTCAAAAGTATCTTATTGCTAATTTTCTTGTAGATGCAAGGGGAATATGGGAATAAGCGATAGTGAAATGTTTTAAGAACAGGTTGCTATGCAATACCTTTGAATTTCCGTTTTCTTTGGAAGACTAAGAGATCAAATAATACGATTAACATATTCCTATTTGGAAAGAAGTATAAGTATCGGCAAATTCAAATAAAGAATAAAGAATATATAGGAAATGCTATTTGTCATAAATTGTGTGTTTTTAACGACATCAACTTTTTTATCCAGTAAGCTTTTGTCTGTCTCTTACTGCTTACTATTCATGCAAAAGTCATCCAGACTGAAGAGGCCTTCTGTGAACTTGCCAGAAAATTCTAGGTATGGCTAGTAACTGCCATGAAATCGCCTGTTTGTGTCTGTCATTGGATACTGACTGTGTGTCCCTCCGACTGAAGGATTGCAGTGGGGAATAGCCACTAATTACGTAATTGTCTCCGAAGAGACAAGGGTGGACATCCCTGGTCTATAGGCAATATGTTACAAAGATACAAAATATGAATAAATGCGATTGGTGAATGGGACAATCGAAAAGATCGAGGGTCGCCTTTTTTCGATATATTACAGGAAGAGATTTTTTGGGCTTCCTAGACCTCGGTCCAAATGGGTACAGAATGGGCCTTTTGGCCCAACCATGTTGATATAATAGGAACTTATAAATAACGCGAGGGAAGGTGGTATTGCTGCTAGTAAATGTTAGAAAACGCGATTAAAATTAGTTTCACACCCTAATAAGCCTAGTTTAACAGTAACGTATAAGACGCATTAACCAGGAAACTTCTACAGTTCTTGTGTAATTCCAAATAGCACCGTTGCCAATGATAAACCATTGCTCTCAATAAGCTGTGATATACGGTAAGGAGAGAACACCGGAGAACAGAAGTTCTTAGTTCATATATCGGTGGTAACCTCAATAACTCTTAAGAGCTTTCATGAGGATTATTCAGGTTTTGTTTCCTCCTGCCAATATATCTAATGGCGCCCTAGATAGCATAACTTTGCAGCACTTTAAGCTGAAAGGCGAAGCTAGAATACCTGTCTGTAGAAGTTACATATATCTATTATTAGTGCCTAAGAATATCTGTGGTAATGCACAAGTACAAAATTGGAAGCAGATAAATAACTGTACTTCTTTTTATAACTTCAACAGAAGAATAACAAATTGGATTTAACCAAAATTAAATATAGCCATTCATCACCAGTGTATATTTTGAGTCTCTGTGCACATATCATCTTGCACCTGCGTCTGAAAACGGCACAGATTAAAATTAAACAAAATTATATGCCACATGTAATTAATAATGTTTGTATTTTATGCATTTTTAATTAATATGTCGTGAAGAGCGCTTGGAATTTTAAGTCCAGCATATAGTGGCCTGGTTTTAAACATCTGATGATCTAGGCTATATATTAGCTTTAAAACATTGAGAAGAAGGTAAATCGATTTCAAGCTATTTGTGGAACAATGGGAATAACTTGAAGAAAAAGGAGAAAAGAAACAAATGAAATTCTACAAAGTTATGGCTGTACCTATACTTACATATGGTTCCGAATCATGGACGATAACAAACAAGGAAAAATCACTCATACCTACAAGCAGCAGAGATGAAGTTCATGAGATATGTAAGAGGACGTACTACAATGGCATAAATAGGGAACGAAGCAATTCGACTAGATTTAAAAGTATATTCAGTTAATGATAAAATAGAAGAAAACAGAATGACGTGGACGGATGACAGAGACCGGAACAGGTGGCCATAATCCTTGAAAGGAGAGATGAAGAAGAGGAAGAAGAAGATTGCATATTCGGTTTCCTCTATTCCACTTGTACCCAGAATGAACTATAGGTAGAAGTTGGCTCCTCTTACAAAGGTTTATTCCAATTAACAAGATGGAAAAGCCTGCTTCTCTGGTATGATCTGTCTCGCATTCAAGAGGTCCTGAGTTCGAATCTCGGTCAGGATAAGCTACCCGGATAAGACCTTTTTTTTTTTTTTTTTTTTCAGAAAATAAATGTTGGGTAGCTTTAAGCTCTATGAAATCCAGGCTTATTTGTACGTTACTTCACCTATTCATTCCTTTCCGATATGAATTAACAGGTTAAAGGATTTTAACTAAAAAAGAAATGAAAAGGACGAAAAGGATGAAAAAATATTATTTTGTAAGAATAGTGTGTAGCAGTCATATATAAATAAACAAAACGATATTGGGTAGAGAACAGTTTTTTATGAACATTTGAGATTTCCCTGTTAACATTCCATTGAATATTACCAACAAGAAGGGTACATTTGCTCCTTAAACACAAATTCCTACGAGACTCAATTCTGTAAAAACTAAATTGCATAAACGGGACGCCCTCTTAGGTTCTCAACTTTCAGAAATGTTCATGGTCTGATGCGAGCATATTTCAAGGGCACTTTTATTTCGAACTCACGCCACTTAAGATTGCCAATGACTGCTACGCCTGACTTGCCTTTAACGCTTAAATGCGCGAAATCTCGGAAAGTGTTGAAGAAGAAATAGAATACATTTCGGTGAGAAGGCCTTTAATCTGAAAATCGAATGCATAACCCTCGTCCACTATTATTATAGCTCTTGGGATGGCATATTATTTTGATGCATGGAAAAAGAAAGAAAGATCACGCGTTTGAACGATCGTGGATCACGAGGCAGGTAATCTGTCTCAGGATATTAACAAATGCACTCATTTTTATTATAGCCCAGTGATGTAATATTACTGATTATGTACTCTTATTGAGATTCAATTCCCCATCATAAATTTGATTCGGTGTATTCCTTTTTCCCTAAGGGCATAATATGCAAAGGTTGTTCTCAATATAGCGGTAGAATTTTGGGGAATTGATTCTGTCATATGTATGTGACATGGCATGTCTGCCGAGCATGAGTTCATGCTCCGGAAAAGCTTGATGATTGAAAATTATCCGTCGATGAAGTTTATTCTGTATTTCGGACTCTGTTCAAACAATTTCTGAATGTGAAGTGAAGCCATTACTGTGAAAGGAATTCCAGGAAAAGCAATTTAGTACAAAATTTGCTACCACTATGATAAAAGCAAACAGAAAATAACTGTATTCCAGCAGTTTAACAATCGGTGCGTTCCGGTACTCGGCAAAGGTAGCTGAATTTTTTATCTGAATCGCGTTATTTAAAGAAGTGAAGCCCAGAAACTAGAAAATTTCAAGGTTTTAGAGAAATAAACAGTAATTTACTGTCTTGAACTAATGAAGTAATTCAGAAATATATAATCTCTATATGTCGACTTGTTTGATTTTACTTACCTACTAAATAATGTAACAAGTTGGCAATTCGACACACTCCTAAAACCAGTGTGACAAAGTGACAAAATCCAACCCATTACCTTTCTATCCTTTATTGTCTTCTAAAATGTTCACAAGTACAGTTTTCCTTTCGACGTTAACACAGTCTACAGTTTTTCGTGTTATCACAGCTTACAAGTGTTACTACTCGTAACCTTGATCAGTTCTTTCAGTGTCTTTCTTCACTTTTTCTGTCTCTCATGCACTAACTACGACTTTACAATAACTTGACACTTGTTGAATCTTCTTTAGACGTGCGCGAAGTACCACACACACACACACACACACACACACACACACACACACACACACACACACACACACACACACACACACGCACACACACACACACAACTCTCGCACTCGCTGAGACACTGACCGATTCATATCCGTAATTCTTATTCTTCTGCTGTTCCCCGCCTCCTTTTACAGAGGTGTGACGTCACACGGATCTCTCAGGACTTCCTTCAAACATGCCACGTGTTTGTGGTGACGTAACCAGAATTTTCTCGAAGACCCCGAAGAAAACCCCATTTATGCAGCCGCTTCGATTGTTAGTCACGTAAACACAAACATTATGCGACGCATCTTTCCCATATTGCCTTTGGCCGCACACCAGCCCGGCCTGTGGCGTGAAGTAACCAGGTTGCGACCTTCCCCTACCGTGCGCCGTGCCTGACGTCACAATATACAGAATTGGAACTGATGATAGACGCTTAGAAGTGATGGACATGCAACTTACTGCACACAAAATAAGTGAACAATTATTTTATAGAATCATAAATATAACAGCTCCGAATAGGGATACAGTAAATGGGTTATATTTCCTATTAAGTTAAACAGCTATTTAGATATTTGAAATTACTTGAAACAGAGGACATAACACATAATATGTATATTTTCATTTGGGGTTTAACTGTCATTCTTTGTGTATTATAATAGGGTAAAGGATAAAGGGTATATATGGAGAGGGACACCTCGCGCACTACGACTTCCATACAGGTTATTGCGGCTAACAACCCTCAGGACGTAGAAATGAAGTGGAATTGCAGTGGGTCACAGAGCCAGGCCCTACCGAGCAGCCACCACCCTCCGGGTCCGGAGTCGTACAAGCGTCCCCCAAGAGAACAGCGACCACACAACGCCGACAGTAGCAGTGCACAATGCGCAAGCTGGGGATGCAGCGGCCGGGCAGTAGCGTTGGCCTGGAAAGAGCTGTTTATATGCATACATATATGTAGATATAACTAATATATTATATGTATATCGCTAATGTATATGTATGTAACGCCAAACAGCTGACTGAGTTGTCTGCGCAGGAAAACAGAGGTTTATAAAAATCTTGGAAAGATGAAGACTGAAGCTTTATTATCTGTCTAATGCAATGATGATAGTACAAATATAACGCATACACTTATTAAAATAATTTCCTTGTAGAATCTTTTTATATAACTAAAATAATAATAATACAAAGCAAGGATTAGATATTCCTCCACCTCCCTCCCTCCCCCTCCCCCCACACTGACGGTATTACAGTCGCCTTATCGAAACTGAAATTTATAATTCAAAATACAGGTATAATAATTAGGGGTGACTTTTCATATATGTTAATGAGTCACGCATTTGACAACCTCAGTTTTTCTTTAACATTTACTTCCTTAGGTTTATACCAAGTAGGAAGCGTGAGTTTTTATCAAAGTTAAAGAGAAGAAAAACTATAGGTTAGGTCTTAACTCCAAAAAATATCCATAAAATTTTATGTCGCGCTCTAAACTGTGTTAAGTTTCACACATTGCAAAACATCCTGTATAGTGAGTGTTCTGAAACACTTAAGGACATAACTCGCCTTTCTTTGTTTGTCCAAGTCTTCTGCAGCTGTCTGCTGGGTACTTCCTATTTTCCTTGTTACGGAGAGCAACATATCTAAGCCTTCTTTTCATCACTGATTTTTCATTCCTTTTAAGTGATCATTGCATTTTTCCAATATAAACCAACCTATTGAATAATGCAACATTATATCAATATAGTTCCCTTAATAAATATATGAAACAAGACCTGGATGTTGGGTTAAGGGACCCTTCACTGCAAAATAACCAATCCTTTGTTTACTTATCTGACGTCACATTTACTGTTATGGAATAAAGTGTTCTAACTCTTAAATTTGAATGCCGCTTTTCAGCTATCAATATTTCATGTGTCATTGTAATAAGACAAGGTATCAATCGCTGAATTTTCCAAAAAATCAATGTATTTTAGTGACTGTTTTGAGTATTTTGCAACATTTTGTACCTGTATAAAGTTTTGCAAAGTTTGGTGCATATATCTTAAGTTGTTTTTTGATTTTGCATTTATTTTACTAAAATGCTTCTTATGTTACAATTTTCACAATTTTGAAAATGTTATCTATTGAACTGAAAGGTAAGTTTTCTAAGAAGTATGCTTTTAAACTAGTTGGTTTAAAATAATTTTACTTTTTTTGTTCTATTGTCAGATTCGACTTCTAGATAAATGAGTATATCTACTCACCTATCAAACTCGGGTGAGCTTATATTAATAACTCCATAGCACGTTTTGATTAGCATACATTGGGGAAATTATTCCCAAAACTATACTTTGATAATTGAATAATTATTGGATTGGAAGGAGCGAAATGTTTTGGAAAATATAAGTTCTAAAATCTTTGTGGAAAAATATAAGAAATATCGTGAAAACCTTAAATGCCCAACCACACCCTCCAGTGAGGTTTATTGGAAGCATCACGTAACTATTTCGTTTCATACTCTGATAGTAAAAATGTTTAATGATAAATTTAGAAAACTAAATTGTGATTTTTTATCATTTTTGCCCAAATTTTACCGACCGGTGTCCTTAAATGGCTAGATTGCGCTGCTTATTGGTTCACTTAACAATTCAGTAAAGACACAAATACACTTAACTTGCCGATAACTCTAATATGGAAAACGAATTACAGTGGAGAACCATAATAGTACTAAGGTACAGCTGGAAATCTCAAGTTAAAACACTGTTATGACTGCAATGCAAGTTGGTGACAGGGCACATGGTCGAGGAACATTATCTATATTTAATTATTTGTATATATGTCAAAAGTCAAATGGGTATAATACGCGAGAAAATTCGTAAATAGCACTAGTTTAACTAGTGTACGGAAAAACAGTATAACTTTTCTTTAGCCGTTCGGGATTTATACATTATATTTTGCGTTCATTTTGTGTGTGTGTGTGTGTGTGTGTGTGTGTGTGTGTGTGTGTGTGTGTGTGTGTGTGTGTGTGTGTGTGTGAACTCCATCAACTTGCCAAGGAGATGGTTTTAAATAATACGATTACCTATCATTGCTAGTACAAAGTGTTAATTTGCTTTTAGTTTGTTAAAATTTTGGAGACTTAAAGACTTGTCAATGAAGAACTTGACAAGGTAACAGGAGAACTTTGGGCCGTCTGTGTTAAATACGCAGAACAAACACAGGAAAAAGCATTATCAGATACACTTTAGATCCACTTGTGATAACTTTAAAAGGACAGTGGCGCATAGGACGAAATAAGTGCGACAAGTGACGAGGACGTTTGCTGGAGTAATGTTGAGCCGCTGGTCATGCCTCTAAAATAATAAATAGCCAATTTTTTAAAAATCTAAACAATTCACTGTTGATTTTTTTAAACACACTTGCTCTGACACTAGAATTAGGACTGAAAAATTCAATGTCATGGCCTGGATTTGAACCACGGATCTTCCGCTTCTCGTGTGGCAGTTCTAACCACTTTGGGAAAAATTCTCAAATGTGAGACTTCCTCAGAGGTCCATCGGGAAAAGATACGAATCGGAGAATTTAATGCCATACTGACAAGTTGTCGTGGTAGCTCAGTGGTTAGAGCAGCCGCGCCTCAAGCGGAAGGTACGTTGTTCAAATCCTGGCTATGGCAGTGGATTCTTTTAATCCTGATTCTACGTCAAAAACCAAGTGTGTTTGAAAAAACAATCAGCGAGTTGATTGGATTTAAAATAAAATTGTTACTAAAATCCCTGGTCATAAATTGTAAGTCAAGACTCATCATTGTGGAAAGAGACTAAAAGAGTACTAAAAGAGCCGACGATTATTCCGCCCCTAGAGCAAGATGGAAAACACTACATCTCCGACTGTGAGAAAAGCGAACTATTTGCAGATACTCTACAAAATTCGTTTAGATCTAATCCAGGAAGCAACGTAGAATTCAACCACGAAATTGAACAGTTTACTGGTTCTTACGCCACAGTACCACTACCCATTGACTTCACTTCACCCAAAGAAATTCTTTTTATCATCCAGCAACTTCCCGCAAGAAAATCGCCTGGGCATGATCTCATACCAAACTTTGTATTAAAACATTTGAGTCGCAAAGCACTTGCTATCCTAGCTTCGTTGTTCAACAGTTTTATGCGAATGGGTTATTTCCCAAGAATCTGGAAACACGCCATAGTTATTGTTATTCATAAACCTGGAAAATGCCCTTCCAATCCAACAAATTATCGTCCAATAAGTCTGCTGCCAACTCTGTCCAAGGTGTATGAAAAGATTATACTGAAACGTTTAGGAAAATTTCTAGAACAAGCGTCACTATTACCTCCTTTTCAATTTGGTTTCCGTCGCAAACATTCAACTACTCATCAAATTCTCCGAATTACAGAGCAAATAGCACAAGGCTTCGAGAAGAAAGAACACGCTGCTGTTGCATTCCTTGACTTCACTCAAGCATTTGACAGAGTTTGGCATCAGGGTCTACTATACAAACTGTTTCTCTATGGCACTCCAGACTACCTCTACAAAATAATATTTTCCTTTCTATCATACCGTACTTTTTCAGTTCGAATAGGTAACAGTCATTCTTCTACCAGACCTGTAACAGCAGGTGTTCCACAAGGTTCAATATTGGGTCCAATTCTGTTCAACTTGTTCACTTCTGACATACCTACAACGCCCACAGCTCAATGTATGCCGATGATACTGCCATCTATGCAACCCATCGTAATTTACACACCGCTAGAAATCGCCTTCAAGAGGCCTTAAACTTAATCATACCCTGGCTTGACAACTGGCACATTTCTCTCAACCATGACAAATGTGAAGCAATGGTGTTTACATTATGCAGACCGGAATATCCACCATCAGTAACGATAGCAACAAATTCTATACCCTGGAAAAGTGACAGAGAAACGGTGAAATACCTTGGTGTACTGTTTGATAGAAAACTCACGTGGAAGCCACATATAAGTAACAAACTCAAACCTGCCCAAATAAGACTGACAAAACTTTATCCACTTCTCAACAAAAAATCTTCGCTTACGTTAAAAAACTGCATACTACTCTACACAACTCTTTTAAGGGCGCTTTTACTATATGCCTGTCCAATTTGGGGAGGAGCCAGTGCTACAGAAACTAAACGCATCCAAACGTTTCAAACAAAATCTTACGTATCGCAACTAATGCGCCATGGTTTGTCAGAAACAATCTACTACACAGAGAAACTGGAATCAGTACCATTCAACAGTCAATTTCTTCACAAGCCGAACAGTTTTACGGCAATCTAAAGAACGTTCCTGGATCTATTCACTACTCTTTTGGCAGAAAATCCAACTTTCCAACACGCATCAAGAGTCGTCTACCACTGGACCAGTTATCACAGCAAGATCTGATTTAATTTAAACTAATACTGTCAGTGAGGGGCCCAATGGGGTTTACCTCATTTCAATGTTACTTATTATATATTTTATTTATTGTTATGTGTATTTCAACAATGGTCTGTAGAGCGCACATGCGCTGATCGATCAATAAATCATTAAAAAAAAAAATTGTAAGTAGCCTTCGGGGCAAATTCAGATGTGAGATTCCCTTAGAGGTTTACCGGGAAAAAATATAAATCGGTTGGTGAATTTAAAGTTAATCTGGCAAGTTACCACGGTAGCTCAGTGGTTGGAACAGCCGCACATAAAGCGGAAGATTTGTGGTTCAAAACTGGGCTATGGAATTCAATTTTTCATTCCTGATTCTACCCTTCAGGATGTTTAGCTATGATAATTTTTAATCTGTAGTTCCACTTGATAGCCCTCGGTAACATGCACATCGAAACGTTATTATTGCACTGCGCTGCAAGCTACTATGTCTATCTCTCTCACGCCCTAGGACACGATGTGGCTACGTTATAGCGCGTTCCGATTGGCTAATGTCATATGCAAGGGATTTGACACTGATAATAATGCCTTATCAGTGTCCCTTCTACAACCTCACCCCGTTTACTACTGCAGAAATTCTCTGTTAAAGAACGGTTGTGGTGTATGTAAACTATTATTTTGGTTTATACCTGATTGGATTTCAAGAGAAATTAAGTAAAGAGGTACCTAAACGTTGTATTGCTTTTTGGTATATGAGCACAACCTGTTTGGTTCTGCCCCTGTAGCTGCCTCTACTTCGCTGTAACATTTTTTCCTGAGACTGGACATTGCCTCGCTTCCGTTTGAGGTTAGATAAGTTTGCATTGTTATGCGTCGCTAAGTTTTCAAGCGTGAGAATTAACGCTAATGCACAGAGGGGGAGCGACTGCATTCTTTTCGTAGTTATAACGAGGTCGTGCAGTGGGCCGCCTTGCCTCCACAACATATTATTGTCGAGATGACAATATGGGCAAGAATGATAAATAGTATAGCAGCATGCAGAAAGGAAATTCAAGGTTGATGTAAGAGGTTATTGGTGAAGCTGGGAACATTGAAGTCGTGCATCAGATTTATTCACTTTCTCATTTCAAATATTATTAAAAAGATATATGACGACTAACTAATGTTAGAAAGTGACATAGCCTCTTAGCTGAGAGAAGAATATAAACCTTAAATGGTCATCTGTTCTGGAAAATCTGGAAGTTATGTCGTCTTAATTAACTTCCATAGCAGACTATAAAGTAACGCTTTAAAATAAATAGTTACTAGTCTGTTTAGTTGTATTACAGCAGAAGGCACGAAACAGGCCATGTGTGTGTGTGTGTGTGTGTGTGTGTGTGTGTGTGTGTGTGTCCGACGTATCTTAGGCGACGACATACACTCACACATACACACACACACATTCGCACGGAACTGTCTCGTACTCACTGACCGACTCAAATCTCCAAATGTAAACTCTCTCACTGCTGCTTTCTGGCCTCCTTATATAGTGCGGATGAAGTCACACGGACCTTTCTCAAACTCCTTCAAACACTGCGGCAGTGAGGCAACTGGATCATTCTCGAAGGCTCCAGAGTAAACCCCTTTTTTGTGTAGCCGCTTCGATTGTTGTTAGTGACGTATACACACAAACAGAAGCAGGAGTCAGGCTGACCCTGAACGCCTTTGCCAACTCGTCGGCGCGGCATCTGGTGTGAAGCAGCTTGGCCTCGTTCGTCCTTTGTTGTGGTTGAGCCCGATGTTTTAAGTTAAGATAGTCTGAATATGTACATTGTTCATTATGATGACATCAGTAGTCGCATTTTAACTTAGTGTTGAAGTTACTTTAAACAAAATAAATTTTAAAAATTACAGCCAATTTCTTTTGAACCTTATCTTTATATTACTTTAAATTATTTATCGCTTCATAATTTCTGTTTATAACAACTGGAACTAATTACTTTTGCAGATGCTGTGATTTCTGGATGCAAATTATTGATGCTGCTTTTTAGAGGAATAAGAAAAATCAATGGTTTTAGTTAATATGTTTACATTGATATATCTTAATTAGTTACATAGCTAGTCTAGAGTGCCTCTCCAAAATCCAAACAGAACGGTTTTAAATAACATCTACCTCTGGATCCAAAATTTCTTCTTCTCGCACAGTTTGGGATTCACTCTTTCCGGTCTCAAATTTTCTCTCTCAATCGTGTATTAAAAACCTGTTGGGGACGATCAGTTCCACAATGTAGCCTTTATTCATTTGTTCAAATTTTTCCAATGAATAAAATATTGTAATTGATTTTTGTAGCGCCTTTATGGACTGCATTTTAGTTTTTCAGGGAAACATGGATTACTTTAGCTTAAGTTATAAAGGAATATGTAATAACATATCCTAGGGCAAAATAAATTCCCATCGTTTTCAAAAAAATGTTGATAGTGGGACTTTGAAGTCCCGACTTCTGTTTATGTAGCTTGCTAAAAATATAGAACCACAACTGTTTGCCACTCACCATTATTGTATAAATATATTGTTGCATTTGCTAATGTAAAATCACTAAACTGGATAGAGTAATGACAAAAGAAGACACAGTAAGACAACGTTATTTACGTATGGTGAAACTCAAATAAGCAGTTTTTCTTTTCATTCGCATACAGAAATACTTTATACAACGTACATCTTGAGCGTGGCCTTGACTCCACCTGTTTTGTTGAACATAACTCACACCTAGCTCTTTTGGAGAGTAGTTCTGGCCAGTGTCCATCTCGATTTTGCAGCTTAATATCATTGCTGATGGAGAACGCTTTCTTTCTACCCCTTTCTGGGCTGGAATGAGCTAGGAAATTACTTGTTTTAGTCTTCCTCATGTTTTGCTTTGAGCTCTGTCTATGCTTAAGTCCTTTCTCTTGAATTCCAGGAATGGCATGTTATTAACAGTTCGGTGGACATGTCTTATCACACAAAAAAAAAAAAAAAAAAAAAAAAAAAAAAAAAAAAAAAAAGGAAAAGAATAGCTCTACTGTATGGCATGAACAGTATTGGCATGCTGTTAGGCCTTCTTTTTGCAGTTCCATTTCACGATACGAGGGCTTATATTCTTAACAGAATCATCAGTATCTTTACTTAAAGAAGTTTGTTTAGTCCCAGAAATGGATTGAACTGCAAAAGCTTTGGTACCACTGGCACAATCTAATCAGCTGATTCTTCACTGCTATCTTCAAATGATATATCCAAATCAGATGGAAAATCCATAAATGGTTTATAAATTTGCTCTTCTGAGAGTATTTTTTTCCATTTCACTAAAACAAGAAAATATTACCATTGTATGGTTTATGTGTGGATTTATCAATATCTGGTTATGCACGGCAACATTAGTACCAGAAGTCTGACCGGACTTGTAAGTCCAAAATATATTTTTTTGCAATAAAAGACCAAAATAAGTATTTATTTATGCCAAAACTTATTAATAGCACAAATATGCATTGATCAAGCAAAATGAAAACACTGCAAAATTACCTTTTATATATGTTAACCAGAATTTGAGGAAGAATAAACTTGTGCAACTATGGTACTTCTTTGCTATAGTGTTAAGAGTGTTACTGGCGAACATTCCCAATTATACGGCAGCGTGCACATATACAGTGAACCAGCAGGTCCTGCCATCTAACATGCATAGAGAACACCTCTGCATATAGAGGCGTTGAAATTCCGCCACGCTGCAGTCACGGAACAATACAATGGATAATTCTAATACTCCACAAACTCTGTAAGTAGTATTTAAATTACGAACAAGGGCACCGTGCAACCCTAGTGACATCCTGCAGGGATTTAAGGTGGGCAGAGGCCATTTTAGCCCGCTTGAAAATAGTTCGCACGCGATCAATCCATAGTCACCTTTTGCGGGATGACTGCGCCTGTCTATTCTATGTGCGGCGTTCAACTTAATAGAACAAATGCCCTTCTTGACTGTGCGCGATACGCTTGTGAACACCAGTCCCTTGGCCTGGGTTATACTCGCAAGTCCATTTTAGGCGACGGCTCGGTAACTGTAAATACGGTGCTGCGGTTTGTCGCCAATATTGGCTTTGGTAAGCAAGTATAACTTGTATTTTATTTCGTAGTTTTTTACTTTTAGGAATTTTTATCTCTTTTTAACGTTTCAACTGGTTGCTGTTTTTATCATTTTAGGCTGTTTTACTTTAAAGTTTTAACAACGGAACCTTTTTACCACTAATTTAAGGTTTACCTATTTTAATTTTTAGCTATTTTAACCTTCAATTTTTAGCTTTTCAAGGGTGAGGCTTAAAAAGTAGAACTATCCTATTTTGATCTTTCGACTTCGGGCCTTGACGGCCCAGATGTCGATTGATCCTTAAACACTACACTCTTACTCAATATTCAAATTAAAAGATTATGGAATTCAAAAAGCAAAAAAACAGAAAAATGTGAAGTAATTAGAGCGGTTGGAGAAACCAACATAAAGTAATTAGGTCGTACAAATGTTACAAAAACACACTTTGATCTCAATGATAGAAAGGTCTTAAGAACCAAGTTTTAATTGGCTGTTACACTTATGTCCCCTAATGGGAACGAAGCCAATACTACGTTTACATTTATTATTCCACTCCTTTTGACTTCTGATGTCTCAGATGTATGCTAATAGTGTTCTCAGTTCTTTCTTAATACCCTATGCAACCCCTGTAGCTTCTACCCTTCTTTCCGCTCTGTGCACAAGATTAAGGGGGAAACACTTCTTCCCCTTGTTACAGGTCTCAAAGTCATGTGGCAGATTGTTTACCTTCAGATTTGCTTTCCCTTCCGCAGTGAGTCAAAAGTATCCTTTTTTAGAGGATCCAAGTTACAACTGCTGATGGTAGCCGCAGGACTTCTCATTCCACACTAGCACATATAATCTCCTGATATTCCGGGTGCTGATACCATATTTTTAATGCAATCTCAACAATGCATTACTTAATACTTTCGAATAAGTTTTCAGCGGTTAGATTAAACCATAGCTAAGCAAAAAGCATATATTTAACTCAATTTTTCCATTTTCTGTGTTTATACGTTATAATTAAAGCAACCATATTACGATTTTGTAATTGTATAATTCTTAGCGATCACTTTGAAATTTTAGCTATAGAATAAGAAGGTTAGCATATAATTTTATACAAACCTCCATATTTCTACCAAAAACAGTTCAAAGGCTGTTAATTATTCAACATAATTATTCATTATATATGTTCCCTCTGTTGAATTTTTAGAATTGCTCGTTTGTCTGTGATTGCTAAAAGTATCACCTAAGGTGCTTAAATAAACTGCTTCAATCTTTTGTAGAAAATAAATTTTCTTGTGATTCTACAAAAACTCACAGGCTTAATAACATTATCCCTAAATAGTTTACGCCAGGGAATCGGATACTTTATCCCGCTTTATTTCTTGTCTATACTTATCTTTAAGGTTTCAATTTGATAAGGGAAAACTGCTTCAGACGAAAAATCTTGTTTAAAAATGTTGTTGTTGTTAGCTAATGCTGGATTTCTGACAATGAAGTCATTAATCTTCTTGCTCTCCAATATGAAGAGAGCAATAGCAGTAATAGTAACCGCTTTTTAGAGAGCACCATATTTTTATGTTTTGGCGGTCACAAAAAAAAAATTTATTTTGGGAAAATTAGCTTTAAGAACATTCAGGACATTATGCTGTTTTTCTGATCGTGTTATAGAGTTAAACTTTATTCCCGCAAAATAATTACGATGACAAAAATTACACATTGCATTTTAATTAATCTCGAAATTTTCAAAAAGATGATACAAGTAAGAAACGAAAAGCATTTAATTTTCCTCGAAAATCTCGAGGCCCAGTTGCCAACACCATTATGCAAATGTTCTCATGTTGGTTTTAATTTTCTCCATACTTAAATGGCGGATATGTACTGAAAAGTTTCGAATTTGAAGGCGTCGATTGTTTTACTGGATGTGTGAACATTTGGAGAGTAGAAAGTAGGTATCAAAGTAAGCATTTTGAGGATGGGAACACGGATCGTAGAAGCTATTGAGTGTGCCAAATGCATCAAGATTAAATGAGCCATATTCAAGAGTCTGGGGTTAAGAAACGTGTTTCTGGCGTGTCAGATGTAAACAAAACGCAATATTGTACAGTACCAGTCACAGTCACTAAGTGTGTGCGATGTTCTGTCCCATTTATACTTCGAAGCGGTATGGATTGTACGATAATACCGAACAATTGCTTGTTTCAGTACAAATACCTAGTAGGTAAGTAATGGTTAGGTCTCCTAGCGATAGAAAATCGTCACGTCAAACCCGGGAATCGACCCCGGGTCTCTCACTTGGTAAGCAGCAACGCTACCACCGCACTAAGGAGACGACCCAAATCTCAGTTATAAAAAGTAGAAACTCAACATGAAAATGGTTAAAGTCTATGTTTGAGAAAATAAAGTGACATTCTTCTGTTCAAAGTATTCTGCTGCAATAATGGGAATGCGCAGAAAAGCATTGCTTGCACCCTTATTAAAACTTGTGGGCCTTAACAATGAAACTTTCCATTTGTCGAATTATTAGTTATGCCATACTCACAAAGGCGTGCGCTCGCAGGTAAGCGACCTTTGTCTAAAAGCACTGCTATTTCGAATTCAGGAAACCTCCAAACAAGGCTTTCCAATGAAATACCGATATGGAAGTTCATATGAATACATTAACCTCTATAACTTGATATGCTATATGACATTTTTTCTTTCTTTATCGGATTACCCTCCCTTTATGTAGGACACACCCCCTAGGACTTACAAGGCCTAGGATCAAACTCCTGTCGGGGAGCACAAGCACCCATGGTCCGGACAGAGTGAAGACCTGGAAGCGGGTGGTCAGCCAAGCACCAGGTATGAGAGTGAGGAAGAGGATGATATGAAATGTAGGCGAAATCGATGATTGGAAAGGTTACAATGGAGCAATTGGTGGAATGAGTGGTGGGGAAACCGGAGAACTCGGAGAAAACCTGCCTCTTCTTCCACCACGAATACATGCAGATCCCTGGGATCGAACCCGGCCGCCTAGGTGCTAGACGAACTCTCTAACCGCTCGGCCAGGGCGCGCCTATAGTGAAATTAACAACTTATACAGCTATGGTTTCTAGAACAGCTTTGAATGTAAATTTTACAAACTAGGGATATGAAACAATGCAAACATTTGAAGGAAATATGTCTTAATATGTATACCTATTGGAATTAGGACACTACAAGGTGTTATTTTAAAACGTCATTCTCATTCTCCTACCTTCCGTGTACAGTCAAGTGCAGGATTCTTATGGTTTCCTATAGTATTTTTCTTTATTTTGTGTTGGCAGAAGCTCCTTACCTCTGTGCTCTACAATAGACTTGGGTAAGCCAATCTCTTATGGGTTTGAATTAAAGTCCGGCAAAAGTGCATTAGCCGATGAGCAAAGCCAGGCCTAGGTGAGCGGCGAAAGGGGAGGAATCTTTCACTTGAATGGCTCCAGACATACTTTGCAATTGCGGTCCATATCTTATTCTGAATGAGCTCGTCTCATATTGATATGAAAGAAACGAATGTAACTCTCAAACATTAACCTCAGGAGCGAGTAGAATAGGATGGATATAACAGGTAATGGTGGGGTTCATGGTGTGACAGAGGCGGTTTAATATTTCCTTACCAACATAAACAATTGCGCTATATTGCTATGATTCCATGCACTTGACTTTACATAATTGATAATTTAGCCTATCATTACCAGTTGTAAACTGATTGAGATAGCACCATCAGATACCGGTTTTAAAGACAGAAGAGGCTTTGGTATGCGTTTACTTTTAAGAAGATATATATGACCCGCCAGACTTTAGCAGCAAATTTCTCATGTTGTGAATAACAAGAAAGTCTAACACCAAAATGTTGAAAGGTTTATAGTTTTCTAGAAAAAACATTTTTATCAAAAAAATTTATCATCCCTTTCCTGAATTATTATTGACTGAAGGTTCTTAATTTATGGCTATATTCATAGAAAATTGAACAAACAGCTTTTTCTATTGGCGCATTTCAATAGATTCAGCGGTTTTTGTGTAGATTAAATTTAAAAGAACCCACGATTTGTTGCCTTTTTGTTGCAATAATTCATTTCACTTCCACTACATATATGATCGGTTTTTTAATATATTGAACCATTGTTGACAGTGAAATATTAACCCTTTTCGTGGATGAAAAGTTATCAATTGTTCTGAAAGGCATTCTTCGAATAAAGATGTATTTTCCTTCAAATTATTATCCTATTGTATTACCACCTTATCCTTTTGGTTTGTCCGTCCAGCTCTCCGTTCTTCCAATTCTCACTGAATTTTCTAATTGCTACATACTGTTTACTTAGTTAAATGTTCTACAAATTATTGCAATGCCGCGACATGAATTAAAGTAAAACGGATATAAAACTCCGAATAAATGGTTAATCAAGAGTGCTGTTTGCAAAATCTGAAGCTTAATGGAAGATACGGTATATAATAGCGTTTGACAGAGGAAATCAAGGTCCGAAGGACAATGCCTTTGTACCACATGTTTAGACAGCTTATGACGTTACGGTGCTGATGTTTGAACACAGGTGATTCAACTGGCGGAATAATATGATTTAAGAATGGGGGTTAGCGGTGCGTGCTTATCCATATTATATACCGGTGTGCATGAATAATGCAGCGCGTGTTTTTCATGATGAACCATCTCGTTAAATATTTGAGCGACCACGATGATGCGGAACATAGTTAGCCACAAAGATGCAGCACTCCGTGTCGAATTTGGTTTAAATGGTTATTGGGCTCCGAAGTTGGCTGCATGGCGATGCGGTCACGCCTGGTTAAGGCTGATTTACACAGTCATAAACGATGGGACTAGGAGCCTACTACAACAACAGCCTATGTCACAGGTATACATCATCATGCCCTGTAGACTTAGGTGCACTATCTACAGGATGGTTTGGGTGGTTTAGGCTGGGAACGAAATATATAGCTCCGCCCTCTCCATGCATCATCTGCTTCCTCTCTTGCATATATTTAAGCATTTAATTGACAAGGTATACAAAACGGATTTAGTAAAACGCACTATTCGGGAGCATCTCTGTGTCTTGTCGTCTTACGCGATATGGCAAGGAGTTAAACACTCACCAATGACACTTGAAATACGGGGCTAGAGGTGTAGCGCTGTAATGAGGATAAGAAAAGCAGGGGAGGATAGATACATCTGACCTCGTAAAAAAGCCACGTTTTAATTTTCTTTATATTTATCTCCAAACTCTTAATGCTATTATGAAGAGAGTTGCAAATATCGCTTCAACTAAAGAGCATTTATTGGGTTAAACGATTATCATATAAGATCCTTAGAATCACAAATACCTATAAAGCTTTAGATTGAACCTAATGCAATATTATTGAAAAAATAATAGTTCTATACTAGCTTGCCATAGCCAATAATCTGGCCACGTGTAGCTTCTGATGTATGTGAAGAAAAAATGCTTTCCTTTCATGCTGACGTGTAATTGGTTACCCATGTCCAGCTAGGAGCATGAATACCGTTGACATTGGAGAGGGTATGGAAGAGGAAGCTAGGAAGGCTTCGTTAAACAATCATGGTACCGTTGCATTTTATTAAATTCATTTTCTGTACCTACCTCATGGTTCCCTATTAGCAAATGGTGTTACTCGTTTAACAGTGGGTTTTTTGGTCTTTGGAGTTTTTATACGTTGAATTCTCACACACACAGACACACGCACACGCACACGCGCACGCGCACGCGCACGCGCACGCGCACGCGCACGCGCACGCGCACGCACACGCACACACTTCCAGACTCAGGGAAGGATGAGGAATAATCCTGGCTGTAAAATTCCTATTCCCCTGCCGGGAATCGAACCCAGGACCCCTAGCACAGCAGACAGATGCTCTACCAACTGCGCCACGGGGCCAGCCATGGATGACATTCATATCACTGTTATGCTATTATTAATATCTGCTATTTCTTCTAACCCTATCTAGAAATAAAAAACTTTTCCAAAGCCTAATGTTTCAGAGAAGGTTGTAAGCTCTATGCTTGCGATTTCATTTTAAAAGGTTTGGCTGCACTTTACAGGAAAACTACTTATATTTACTCTCGAACTGCGACATTTGGTACACATATAAATCAATGCTTTCTATTGTACTGATTTTTACATCGAATTTATTTGCATATTATTATAAAAAGGTATATTACTAGTGTATTTTTCAAGTTTTTGTCATAAGAAACATTTCTAGCACCCATGATTTTAACTGCTGTGGGTGTCTACTTAGTTATTTCTCGCGATGTCATGAGTTAGAGATAGAGGTAGAGTGTGGACGGAGGGGATCCCACACTGAGCCGAGGAAGGGATATAATCTAAGGGTGTTAGAACCCAGGCGAGTAGTGCCAGTCAGCGTGAGGGTCCCCAACGTGTGCTGGATATTCTTCATATCGACACCAGGGTTCACTAAGCAGCCACTCTTGAGGCAACTACAACACCACCTATCCATCGAAAACAGCAGTTGCAGTTCGCAAAGTCCTCACGTGGCAGCGCCGAACTCGCGTATCGCCACAACTTACGACCGTGAAAGATCGGATTGAAAAGAAGGTGAAATGTAATGGATGATAGATAAAGCTATCCATATCAGCACTTGTCTGGTGATTCAGGAAAACCCCTGAAGACACTAATGGAGCCATCTCCCGATGTCATGCACAGATATGAAGTTTCTGGGCCAGCATATAAGTATCTATTTGCTTTTCTCGCAATGGAATATGTAATGGAGCTATTTATCTAAGCGGTTGAAGCAATTATTTATTTTACTACCCGTTGGTGTAACCTCTGTAGCAGGATCCGTCAATCGTGGTGCAACGAGTTTTGATGCCGAACCAGTATTTTGTAGGTAATACATTGATAATAGTTTGAAGCAACAATGCTTCACTTCACCTAATAGTGCCTCAGAGTCCCTTTAGTTCAGTCCTTTGCCGCCGATAAAGCTATAAGATTTCTCTCCCTGGGTGTGGCTTTTGTTTAGAAGGGATGGCACTAATTCTGATGATAGTTTCAATCTTTGCACTATTTGCACTCAGACATTGTCGACCCGTATACGTCGATTAAAACAATTCACCAGCTAAACAAAACTGTGCAGGCATTTGCACACCTGAAATACCCTTTAGTATGATAACTGTGTATCCGTTGGTTTCCACACACTTGGACGCTCCAAAGAATTAGATCTGTTCACCTCGACGGACAAGCCAAGAGTGTCCGCTTGCTGGTATAGCATTGTTACAAAAAACTGTTGAAACTATTCAGCTTTTTAAATTTGCGAGGCTGCCATTTTTGCGTTCGTTTTTCTATTCATTTTTATTGAAAATTATTACTTTAATTACTATTATTTTTAAGTTCTTTTTAAATGATTAATGTTGTGTGTCTATAATTTCGGTATCAGGATTATAATGGTGTGCGCCCCGAGACTTCCCGGCTAGTTATGCGCTCTTCTCGACCTTGGGCCGCTACTTCTTTATTCAAGTAGCTCCTCAGGGACCTAACGAGGCTGAGTGCACCACGGACCAGACCACCGAGTGGGAGGAAAGCCTCACATAGCTACAGGGAATCGAACCCGGGTCCGTCGCGCCAGAGACGGAGGTGGTCTGATTTAATAGATGCTCTGTTTAAAAAAGAAAACTATATGCATAACCTGGCAGTTCGCTTTTTGAACTCACAAAAGCAAAGACTAAATCACGACTGTGACAATATGGTCATCATTCCATCTACATATATTTACCAATTAGTGAACAAACAACAGACAAAATGGAGAGAAACAAACCATTTTTCACGCCGTAGTGCAGCAAGGCTGAAAGCAGCTGTCGATGCGCTCTCGATAAAACATAAATAAAGCAGGTGCATTAAAATGTTAGAAGATCGTGTTTACATGCGGAGAGCTCTTGGGAGGGCGCTGTACTAGGCCCCAGAGACACTGTTCTACAGGATTAACATTACCTTTGGGACTCACAATGTGGGAGGTAGTGCCCCATAACCGATAATATAATTCAAACATTAGCTGATGAAGCAGAAAATGTTAACAATGCTCAAAATTAAATCAGTAGCCATCCACTGCAAACTAATTTATTGCCATCAGCTAATCCCAAAGCATTTTTCGACCCATGATACTGCTAAAATGATCAAATATATAAATTAATTACACGCGAACCTGATGCCAAAAGGTGTACACTATAGATATATAAACCAAAATCAAAACCACCCTATAGCATTTAATTTTAAAAAATTAGATGTATCTGTAAGCATTCATTTATTCAGGTTAAGCAATATCTTTGTGAACCCAGCGCCCTTTTGAGCTATTTATGTATAGCGTATGAAAATATTTGCTATTTCTCTCTATCTGTTAGTCAAATGCAGGTTCCAACCTTACCTTACGGACATACCGTACAAGTTGGTATTTCCCAAAAATATTTAGTTTTTCAAAGAGTACAGCAGTGATTTTCATTAACAAATAATGTAATAACACAATATACTGCTTCGGTCATACATTTACCAGCAATTCTACATGATGAGCGTAACAAATGTGTGCAATAAAGTTGTCAATAAAGAGCCATTTCACCGAAAAAAAGTTATTTGTATCAAATATTTGGAGCCATCTAGTTTCTTGAGTTGTTGTTGTAGTGTTTAACGCCCGCTTTTACTACTACGGCACCGCAGGCGGTGACACTGATGATACATGAAGATGGAGCACCGGTGGAATGAGATGGCGGGGGAAACCGGAGTACCCGGAGAAAACCCGCCCTGACGCCGCTTCGTCCACCACGAATACCACATGCGGGTCCCTGGGATCGAACCCGGGCCGCCTAGGTGGTAGGCGAGCGCGCTAACCGCTCGGCCACGGCGCCGCCTAGTTTCTTGAACAATGAGTATAAATGGTTTACTATTTCACTAACTGTCGCGTAGACATTGTATGTGCAATGCCTTTTTATTTGAATTCGAATGAATTTAGTCACAATTTAATATTAATGTGCCATTGTAAAATCTCTCTTAGAAATTAAACTTCGTATGAATTTTAACATTAAATGTTAATGTATGTTTGTCCTCTATGCGTTCCAAAACAGCTTCACTGATAACTGTAAAACCCGGTAGGTATATGTATTTTTAATGGAGAAAGTTTTTACCCTATTTTACATTCACGTGGTTTTCTCTTCCCACTTTTCTTTTACATAACACATTCACATGTCCTTCTCCAGCCTCTCTTCTACAAACAAATTTATACAATTTCTATATGATTGAAATAGAGATGCTTTTCTTAATATAATATTTGTGATTAGAAACAGTGCGTTTGTATAGTGTCTTTCCTGTGTTCTTATTTATTTACTTTATTTATTTATTTATTTATTTCTTGTGGTATCCTAAGAGTTTAGGCGTATTAAATAATATTTTTAAAATGTCTCCAAAGAAAGCTATTGGGCAAGTGCAACCTAAGTCTACAAGCTGTAGGCATAAATCATGAAACCACGGGCAACGCCGGATGTTTCAGCTAATAGTAAACACATATGAGAACTGTGGGGTTATTTTGAAGTGGACAGAGCTAATATGTAAAACATACAGATAAACATTTTCGCATGGTGGCAAGTCACACGATAAAACAAATTTGACGAAGGATGTTACATCCATATCCGCGCGAAGTTTACAGGACGTCTATTGAGCAACCAATTACGATTTTCCCATGGTTATTAGAACATAATGACTAGACATCTGGAAAAATGAACAAGAGAATAGCTACAACGTTTATGCACAGAAAACAAGTATATAATCCTGTGAGCCTTTACAGATGCTTATAAAAGATCTAGTATCGATTACCCGTGTTTAAAAATCAGTATCGGTATCAGTATCAACACTTAGTGGTACCGTACCATCACTAGTAAAATACTTCATGTAAAAATGACATTGTTACAAATCCCACCAATATGACAAAGCAACACTTTTAGTTTCTTTTTCTGTCACTTTGTTTCTCTTAACTGAAGCACAAAACAGTTACTTGTCGCTGACATAATTTACAATTCGTCGTGAACTTGAATTTCACAGGTGTTTTGCCGTATCCTAATCTTCATACAAAACGCTTATACTGCTCAGCTGTTCACACAAATAACTTCGACAATTCACTCACTAAAAACTGCTCCAACACTTCAACTGCTCATGGTCATCTTTGTTATGACCGCTCCATTTTCGTCGGTCCACGCAGTTACCAGCAATGGTGTGAGGCAGCTTGACCTTGAGCGTCTGATGGTGGCTGCCGGTCGGTGTCACAATATAGATAACATCATGAGACCATGATTAAAAGAGTGGTAATTTGTTAAGTAGTTAATTACGCCAATTATTAATATGTAAGCATAGACTTTAGAATCAATAGGATCAATAATTTCCTTTGTTGCTGTAATTATATTCATTTACATTTTAATTAATTTGCTTCTTATGTTAAGGAAGATTGATAATTCAATAAACACCGCATGCAAAAATTAATTTAACTTGTGCACCTCATGCCCGTCAGTTTGTTTCTATCTTAAACTTGTGTCGCTTTGCCCACGATACATTTTCTGACGGTACATGCGGCACTCATTAAAATATGGGTAAACTAATCAAAAGCAACAAATCTGTTCCACATCACATCTCCGTTGTAGGTAAAGGTATTTTGAGCAACGCTGCATTCCGGGAAATTATACGTGAAAAGTTCAGTGATCATGTACGAGAATATGATTGAGAAAGAAGCGTGGCGTTATATGCGACATGGAACTACCAGCTTTACTTCCCTTCTGAAGTAAGTTATATAAAGGAGTTTTACGTCCATAAAAATCCATCGCCCTCCGCCGGATTTGAACCCGCGTCCTTGGAAATTGGATAGTAGAACAACGATGCCCAACCTTGGCTCTTATGTGATAATGACATCACTTCTGTCCTGCTTACTTCTCGTCCATGAAGCAGTTCCTCCTTCGCTAATTCAGGTAACCAAGCATTAGAGAGGTTTGTTTTTTACTTCCACGACTCGGCGAAAAGTAGATGGAGACAAATGCGCCCGTGCCACTTTCGCATAAGGTTGGGTACCACTGTAGTTACCACTGACCACCTAGAAAATTAACACATGAGTAATTCATACACACATTTCATGTGTTACATTATCATATACGAATTATCACCTTTCGTTTAGTCAATGTCGCCAACTGTATCCCATAAATCTCTGAAAAAAATTATTGCACTCTGCAACCGATTAGCAATCAAAGCACTCCATTTCAATTTAACAAATGTATTTTTAACAATTTTTCTTTTAATAATTATTGTATTTTTCCAGAACAAAGATTATTTATTAATTTTAAAAATAAAGTGAGATTTGTCTGAGATTATAATCAATGGTTTTGTGTTATAGCAACAAGGAAAAAGTCGAACTACACTAATGGAAAGTATATGTTTTTGCTCATTTTTCTATTTCATTTATGATATAGGCCTGATAAATATCATTCGATGGTTGGATCTTCCCAAATAAATTTTCTCGCTCCACTCGAGAATTTATCGTTTAGGTCAGCCTCGTATGATAATTCTTGGGATAAAACCCTACTTTATAGGCTTCTTTCCCTTGTTGTAAAAAGCCTTCGATACACCACGGTGTCTCTCTTTCTGCTGTTTTTATCAAACTCACGACCTTGAGAGTGCAAGACAAGTATATAATGTGGTGATGGTTACGGCGAGTGACGATTCCATGGGGAAAACGAGCGTATGACTGGTGTGGAAGCAAAGGAAAAACTTGATCCACTGTGTTTGTATATCACAGGACGAGGTCATGAAGATATAAATTCCCTTTTCATGTTGGAATGGATTCTATTTCCCGCTCCAGCAGTTTCCGGCTTGCTGAATACTAAACTGGCAACGTTACAACCCAGTCTTAACTTTCTTGTTGCCCAAGGGGATTAGCCCTCTGACCTGTTCCTACTTCAGAAGGAACTCTCTTGCCACCTGTTACTTGAACATCTTTAATACTCAAAACGCTACCTTGATGGCTCGAGTTTATTTACAGTTAGGTATGTTCACTACTAAGAAACGCTTTCCAAATTCGTTCAAACAAGTTTGTATAAAAACTAGCAAATGGTTTATCCTTATGGATATTCTTGCTCACTGGAACTAGCTGGTTACAGTAATTTTTCAAAGGGTTTAATATTACAAAAGTCCTATGACATTCAATGTTTGCTCTTGTTTACTTTCTCTACCAAAGATGTCACTGAAAATAAACGTTTCGAAATCCGTTGATCCCAAAAACCATTTCTAGAAGTTCCCTGAGTCTGTGAACAAGATAACTCAAAACAGAAAGGTTGGTTAAATAACAAACTTGGTATTTAACTTTCAAGGATGGGACACCAGTATTTTCAGGAAAATCTCTGCCGCAAACTACCCTTTGCAACGAAAAATGTCCAAACTTTTTTATTTTCTCAAAATGGCCCTAACAATTTGATTAAAACAACCTATGCGTAACCCTCGCATTACCAAGGGGGGGGGGGGGAGGAGGTACTTTATGCTCACCTTCTGTAATTTTTTTAAATTTTCTCTTTTAATCTTTTGGTTAAAGGCATGCGGTTAAGTTATTGTCAATCACTGTTTCTATTACTGAACTGCGTATTTGTTTCACATTTTTCATTGTTGGTCTTTTTGAGAAACAAAGAAATGTTTAGGTAGTCATAAAGTACTGCCCCGTTGGTATAATGTGATTCATGTAAAAAGTAGAAAGGAATAGTTAGACAATGTTAAGTATTACCTTTATAAAGATGACAAGATATATTATCCAATTTTAAAGTAAATTGTTTTAAAAATTACTGAGATATTTCGTTACCAGCAGTGGTCACCTCCATTGGTAGTCTAAGCTCTGTAATAAGGATTGACATAATATTTAATGTAATTCATGTAAAAAATAAAAAATAAATTAAATATTACATTTATAATCATGGAAGATATAATACCCCATTTTAAAATAAATTTGTTTTACAAATTGTTCAGACATTTTTTCACTAGTGGTGGTCTTGGTAATCTAAGTTATTAATAAGGCTTGGTAATGCTAGGGTTAAGATATTTTCACAACAAATGAAATGCATACTTTGGATCTTTTAGCATCTGAAATTAACTTCATTCTGGATGACGTTCGTAGAAATGGTA
The DNA here is from genome assembly GCA_030765045.1 of Tenodera sinensis. Lineage (NCBI taxonomy): Eukaryota > Metazoa > Arthropoda > Insecta > Mantodea > Mantidae > Tenodera > Tenodera sinensis. Next base: position 53,477,434 of record CM060967.1, read on the forward strand.
GACCATAGCAATATACAAACTCTTACTATACAGAAAAGTAGATCTGGTTAAAACACAGTTGTCCAATATAGTTTCTTGTGGAAATACCCATTTTCGAGATATTCTATGGTATTTGTATGTTGCCATGGCCTCAGGAGAAACTTTATGAAAACAAAAATCGACATTTGATTATCTTGATGATGGGTAAGAAGGTTGCTCCCGCGAAACGTCGATTTTGTTTTCACAAGCTTGCACTCCGAGAGCTTCCAGTTCAAATTACTATAATTTTATCTTGATTTAGAAGATTTAGAACTTAGGATACCGTAACAAGTTTCTTTAGGTTACAATTCCCTAATAACAAGTAAAATAATAACCCAACATATTGCTTATAATTACTAATTAAAATATATATCGTGGATAAACACATAATATTCTTGTAGATTCCGTCATATGTCTACGATAACAAAGTGTTATGGTTGTCATTGTGTTTGGGAAGTCAAGGGGTACCGAGATAGCAAGTTTTAAAATGAGATTACTACAACATGTGAGCTTAGGCTTTCACGAGCGGCGTCTATCCAGTAAAATGATGTTTTCGGGCTTATTGTCTGTGGACGAGTCGAACACGTGAACACCTGACGTTTCGCCCACCATTCCGACGACCATCATGAGAGGAAGGTGACTTGTTGTGAATGGGCGCTTCAGTTTCAGCTTGTTTTGTTTATTAATAAGCAGGGAGCGGGGTTTTAGCAGATAAACTTAGAAATGATATTAACAGCACGGAGTATATAGCCGGCACCTATCGTGAGGCTTGAGGAAACGACACGCCCACCCCTACACAACAGCCTGTCTCTTGCGATTGTCCTATGTTATATTTGGTTGTTCTCCCTTTTTTTTCTCTCTATTGTGCCTATCCAATAACACAAAAGGTTTTACTACTTGTTACGGACGGGACTTCCTATATGAAGAAAGCTGCCACAGCAATACAGTAAGCATTTCCAAAACTTGTCTAGCACATAGTCTCCACCGAGTTGCGGAAGAAATTGTATCCTCTTTTCCGGATGTAAGTGCTTTTATAGCCAACACGAAAAAAGATATTTCGCAAAATACCCTCCAAAATCAAGATACTTAAACAGGTGGCACCTGGAATTTTCTTGCCTCCACAACCAAATGTAACTCGGTGTGGGACATGGCCACAGGCTGCAGTATATTATAATCACTTTTACCACAATAAAAGTCTGCAACGTGCAGAAAAAAGTAAAGTAAATAATTACAAAGGCTTGTGTGAAAGTATTTCATACATTGAGAAGAATTTCAGTAAAATAGTAACCGCAATAAAATATTAAGTCATGCGCATCAAAAATGCTCGAGACTATTACAACAATAGAACAAGTTTCAGAGATAGGGAGTCATGTTTTTGTACGCTCCTGTTACGTCTGGAACGTAGATTTTCAAAATAAAAAAACTTTCTGCGAGCAAATCCGATGCGACTTTATTTTCCATAAATAACATTGCAATAACCGCTCACGATGATGTCTCTAGCTAAATTCTAGATAGGATATGCGCTTTTACATTCGTTTTTTAATTTCTGAAAGATAAATACCTGTATTACCTCACAAAACTAAATTGTAAATATAAACATATACAAACAAATACATAAGACCACAACAATCTTTATTGAAAAAAAAAAGAAAATTAATCACATACATATCTACAAAATCAAGTTTTGCAGAATAATGGTGGACAGAAGTACAATATATAAATTAGTGCAGATTTTTTCTTCAGATAAATAAGGCAGTTAAACACATAAATACGAGGAAGTGTAAGAATCCCCAACTCTATAAAATGTGGTTTACAATCTGTGGTACGCAGAGCTCCTCATATAATCCTCACAGGCTTTTCTGTATGCTCTTGTACGTCCAAAGCTAAATCAAATGAGATTTTCTGCTGCCTAAAGTAATAACGCCAAATGTGAAGGGAAAATTAAAACAAGAATGATTCTGGTAAGAAGCCCGTAGTGTGAACTTATCTTTTATTTTTGGGCTTTCTTGGGTCTGTCATTAATTTTGTTAGCGGCTCTTTCTTTCCTCAGCAGGAGCGTATAGTGCTGACCACACAGGCTTCTCTAATGCCGTAAGGTCGCGCATCTGGGATGCCTTACATCCCAGTCCCCAGGGACTTTGGTTGGAGAGGGGGGAGGGGGAGCATCCTTTACCTTCACTCTTCCTTTCTGTCTTAAAAGAAAACTCGCTTCCTCACAAAGAACCAGAGAGAAGAGGCGACTTTCCACTGTTTCCTTTTCTGCAAAGCAAATCATCTTCGTCGCCATTTTCATCACGCTCCTCCTTCTTCTTCACTGTCTGGCTAATTAAAATGAGCTACAAGCTCTCTATTTCAAAACTTGACAATGTAAGTCGAGGTTATTTTTCTTGGCCAACAGATCGGGTTTCCTGCTGTTTTTTGTTCATGCTTGCAATCCTGGTATAGCACATTTCAAAAGTGGACTGATATCGCACTTAAGAACAATCTCTGTATAATAAAATAAATAAATAAATAAATAAATAAAAAAAACAAGAAAAAGTATCTACACTTCCAGGTCAATTCATTACGCAATGAGCGTTTGAATGTATAATAATTATGTAAACAGAGTTTCATATATATTTTAAAATTAGTTCCAGATATATTAATTTGTTATTCTTTCTTTTATTGTGTTGCATAATTACTCCACACAATGCAATTACATATATTTCATATACTGAGCTCTTTAATACTATATTAATACATTTTAGAGATGAATGCTTATCCCTCTAGTTTGTTAGAAAATGAATGTTATTTATAATACCAATTTTCTTCTTGCAATTTACATCAAATGATTATTGCCGTTTGAAAATGTTAACTGTATATGTTAACAAAAATCCATCTAGCTCAGTCGGTAGGGCACCTGCCTGCTGTGTAAGGGTACCCGGGTTCCATTCCTGGCTGGAAGAGTGGGAATTTTTCAACCTCTAGGATTAATGGGAGTGTGAATGTGAGTGTAAATTTAATCTAATAAATACATAGTAACGTTCGGTACCACCATTAAGCGAGTGAAAACCATTGCAATTGTTCCAAGAGCTTAAAAGTAGCTTATATTAAAGGCGGCACACAAATGTAATGTTAAAAAAGACGTATGATCAATCTTTTACTTCATTCAAAAAGGCTTTGCGCAAAATAGCATTGATTTATACCGAAAGATACACTGTATGGAGCAAACAATTTGAAAATAGAAATGCACCGAGAAATGACAACTCGAGAGTTTAAAAACTATAAAACTAAAATAACAGTTTTTGACTTTATGCTGTTAAAATAGCATTTAGAGCATAGAAAAGTCGCAAACTTATAACCGTGACCACCAGATGACGCTTAGTGTAGCATATTTCCAAAACGGTAAAACTACGAAAATAAGCTTTTTTCCTTGTTACACAAACATAGGAAATTTATTCAACCAAAAAGGGACATCAAACATCTTCAAAGAAAATTTCAGTACAAGCATTTTTCTTTTCATCTCATACGGTTCATGTTAGAAATTTGTCAATGGAAAATGGAGCGAAAGCTACTCAACATCACAAGAAGAGACCGTATGAAGAACGAGGATTTTCACAAGATAACGGTCTGAAAGACGCAGCAACATCAGCAGTGTGTCCAAAATGGAGATGCACGTGCCCCGAATGGATCCTATAAAGTGGACTCATGCAGTGACTGTGTAGGAACACAGAATAGGGAAAAGGAATCTAGGAAGACAACAAAAGTGGTGAAGTGTTACAGTGTCATCTAGGAAATTTGTAGTCCAGAATAGCGAAAGATAGACAAAAGTGGAAGCAAAGATGAAAATGACAGCCCGGAGTTGGCTAACTTGGGGATTTAGTCATAAGCCACCCTGACGTCACAGGAGGCCCTAGGCTGAACTTTTGAACAAACACACATACGCACTCACTCTCACTCACTCACTTACGCTCATATTTAGGCTCACACTCTCGCTCTCACACACTCACACTCACCACTCACGCTCTCACGCACTCAGTCACATTCTCTCTCTCACACACTCGCACACACGGACCTTTTCCTGAAAATGCTGCTCTTGATTCAGCGGATGTCAAACGTATATTTCCGGTGAATTCTTAACATTGAAATTTCGGGCAGAATGTAATAGTACCTTCATTTGCCAAAGGTAAGCGGTAAAGAAGAGCATCTCTTTTAATTGGTTGAAATAAAGTCAACCCCTTCAAAACGCCTGTTGTATACGCCTGATGAGTGATGATCCTAATGGCTTTGTGCACGAGAATTGATTTATTCTGCATAGTTGAAAATTAATGTACTTGTAGTTTGGAGCATCCACAATTTAATCAGAACTTTTAAGAAACTGCGTAAGCATTTTTTTTTTCAAAAATAAGTTTAAAAATTCTGCATAAACTTCTTCTAAGTCAAGTATAATTACTGGGAAATGAAATCTGCTGAATTGAGTTTGGTTGTGTAATTTATAGTGTGTGAATGGCGTAAAAAAATAAAAAAATAAAATAAAATAATATCTGCCAGCTATGTTCAGATACCTAATTTCTTATATCTGGACGTAGTATGCGGATATTTTCATTTATTTAAATTTATTTATTACAATTTTTTCACAATAGAATGTGCAGAAGTTACTAACCTAAATTAAATAACAATAAGGAAAATTGGTGATATTGTAAAGTTGTCCCTAGTCTCTGGTAGGCTGTCCAAGTCTCATCAGGCTGTCGTTTTGGCCTCGTTCTTCTCCTTTCTGCTTACAGTTGGTTTAACAATCTAACGATCGACGGGATGGTGCTACAACAGTCGCTGGAGGTGTATAAAAATTTCTTAGATTTCTTTCTTGTTCAGTTTGTCTTAAAGATCTTTCTGCTATACTGATTTGAGTCGCTAACTCATTTAAAGTATTTAGATTTTCCTTATTCCTGACCATTTCCTATAAAGTGAGGTACATGAGCTTTTCCCTGTTAGATTGTCCTATTTCACTGTATTTCTGACAGTTAAACATTACATGCTCAGGAGTATCTTCTGTATTGCATCTGGTGCACATTTCAGAGTTGATGATACTAAAACGTTTTAAGTAAGTGCCATATGGCCCATGGCCTGTGATATAGTGTAATGCAGCTTGTAAGGGATTTAGGTGCTTTAGTCGTAACCTTTCTAATGGCGTATATGCATAATGGGAAACATTCTTCTATTTAGATCTACTTCATAACCGATGTCTAATTAGATGCAGCTTTGACAAGAACGACCTTGCCCTAAGTCATCGCTAATTAGGTTTTGAGCGACAGTGAAATCTTTTAAAGCCTTCAAATTTCGTTCTCGGTTAATGTATTAAAAATGAATAGCGATGTCCCATTTGACAGAAGTATAAGTTCTTCAAAACTTACACAAATAACGAGAAATATCCCTACTAATATATTCTTGCCAACCTCATAATTTTATATTATTGTATTACATGTCTTGAAAGAATCGCTTTAATCGTTTTTGAAGTATAAAAACATTAAGTTTTATTAACGGTGCCTACAGCTAAGCGAACTTCCTGGTCGTGCGTAATACAGCGGCATTCTGTATCGCACTGAACTCTCGTCGTAACCATTAAACATCTGCACACCAGATTTTAGCATTTTAAAACGTTTTACGTTTGACTGCTGATGGGAAAACGAAAGCATAGCCCTGCTTGCGTGAACCACGCTCGTAACACGCGACTGTCGACAGCTCCGAAAATGTCAAATGAAACACATAAAAGCCTTTAACCGCGTTTGGTTTTATTGTAGAGGTCATAAATATATTCGTCGCTCTTAGACACTCACATCACTGCCAGCTGCGTTCTTTGTGTAGGTACCATTTCTCGGAGTTCGGCATTTTTACAACCGTTTTAATGATACGTGATAGCTTTGATGCTAACATCCATGTTTAGATTCGGTCATAACCTCTGTCAACTGGGGCAACGTGTAATAGGCATTACGGAAAAATAACGTGTTTCCATCATTTCAAATGTCCTTACGTCGTTTTGGGCAAACGATTCCGACATTTAAGTGAATATGAGAGAAAACACTGCGTAACTGTCCGGAACTTTAATCCAGGTAGACTCAGTCGTTATATTTATAGTTTGCGTGAGATTCTGTCTTATCTATTCCATTTTTACTTTCTCTACTACGTTTACTAATGTCGATATTTCACCGGAAATGTTTTGAGGCCCCCTGAATCCAAGAAAGGCATTTCTACTTTCTCTACTGGTAAGCTTGATGTTGACATGTTGAGATTTCACCGGAAATATATGTTTTGAGATCCCCTGAATAAAAAAAAAAAGCTTTTTTACAAAAAGGTCTGTGTGTGTGTCTGTGTCTGTCAGTCTGTGGAAAGCATAGCTCAAAAACCAAAAGTCGGCTAAAAACCGAAGTTGGTATTTATGTTTAATGTCTTTCAAAGATGCGACACGAAGATTTTGAAGAAAATAGCTCCACCCTAAACTAGGCTCTACATGGAAAACTTTTCGAAAATTTTGATTTTCTTGAAAATGGCTCCAACGATTTTGATCAAAATGACATGTTCAAGATATTTGCATGACAAATGAAATGTATATTTTCAATTTTATGACTAGCCTATGTAGTCCTGTTTAGTCTGGATGACCTTTGAACAACTCGTAAACCGTAAGAAATAGTCTTACTATACAAAAATGTAGATCTCGCTAAACGATACAATTTTTATGTCTGAATAAATTTTTTTTTGTAGAGTGAACTATTTCGGAGATATTCCTTGTTATTTGTGTCAGTTTCAGAAAATTTAAAACTTTCGTGAAATGCAACATCGTTGTTCATTTTTACTTTCTCTAGTGGTAAATGGAGAAAGTATTGTATTCCACCCAAAAATTACATGTCCAGGTTTCACGAGAAATATATGTTTTGAGAGCCCCTCAATCAAAAAAAAAAAAAAAAGCATTTTTAGAAAAAGGTCCGTGTGTGTGCCTGTCTGTGGACAGCATAACTCAAAAACGTAAAGTCGGTTAAAAACCAAATTTGGTATTTAAGTTTAATGTCTTTCAACGATGGGACACGTAGATTTTCAAGAAAATAGCCCCACGCTAAACTAACCTTTACTAGGAAAATTTTTCGAAAATTTTTATTTTCTTGAAAATGTCTAACGATTTTGATTAAAATGCAATATGTTTAAGATATTTCTGTGAGAAATGAACCGTATATTTTGAATTTTCTGGCTATAGTCTGTCTGGATGACTTTTTAATAACTCGTAAACAGTAAGATAAGACAAAATCTTACTCTACAAAACATGTAGATCTGGCTAAAACACGTCTAAATAATTTTTTTTATAAAGTGAAGCATTTCGGAGAGAGATATTCCTTGTTATTTGTGTCAGTTTAGAAAAACATAAAACTTCCATAAAATGGAACATTGTTGTTTATTTTTTATATGTTAAGCATGCAAAGAGAACGGGATCTCAAAGCTTTAAAACATTTGACTAACGCTCAAAGCCTACCGTACTCTAATATTCCCCTCGCACCTACAAGGAAATAAGCAATAAGATAATTTGTACAAATGTTTATCTCATCCAATACAAAGACGATATAGAAATAAGAGTTAGTAAGAATGGTTAGTGCAAGAGTAGAGAGTCATGTGAGTGCAACACATCAGATTTTTTTGAAGTACAGTGAAGCCTAGAAAATTGAAACTGAGAAAGTCGAAATCCTTTCGGTCGCAGTGGGCATCATTTTCAGTTCTTTTGAATGAAATAGTGTATATTGGAAATAACGTTATCTGAAGTTGTCCTTTCATTGTGTTTAGCTTGTGCTATCATGGTGTGTACTTCGGAATAGCATGTGATTGTTCTTTGTTAAGCTCGAATGATTTCCAGGAAATGTCGCCAAACTTGGGAAACCTCTGTCAATGTCTGTGCCGTTAGTCTGGATCTGTTCACTCGGTGTCTACGCTCATCTCATCCTTTACCAGGGGTCCCCCCTGGGGATATAGGTACAATAACCTGATTTTAGTGCTGAACCCCCCGTATCTTTTGTATTACTATTCTCCAATAAGGTATGTCATGTTGTGGATAACAAATTTACAACTTGTTACAAAATATTACACATACTAAAGCCATTTCACAGGAAGTCTGCGGTTCAAAATCCACCAGGACCATGCCAGGATGGTGCCCTAAAGCTAGACCTGGAACTTTTTCTTCAAAATTTTCTTTATGGGCAATGGCTGGGACACTAGTGCTCACTGTTCTTGGCTTTGCACTGTTAATTACTGTATGGTCAGTTGGTAAAAGAATTAAAGTCACTCAAGGTAACCCTCGAACCGTCCGGATTGTATATAGACAATTCATGGTCTGCTCGCTCTCAAAATTTAAAAGCATGAGATTGTCTGTTAGAAATTCCTGTACATTGTATACTTATAACAAACACTCCGATACAAATATCTCAAAAACGTCGATGCAATAGAAACGTTATTTGAAATAGATCGCATATTTTACAAATCTACTTCATTTACATAGTAAGATTTTGTACCTCTCCTCTGGTTTACCAGTTATAGGAAATGAAGAGAATTTCACAAACTGTTAAAAAAACCACAATATTTACATTTTATTAAGTATGAAAATATTAACATATAGTTTGGTTAAAAAAGGGTTTTCTTTTTAATCTAAACTGACTAATATGTTTCCGTGTAAATGGTACCTTTGGTTGTACATCCTTTTGTGTCATCCTTGGATGTTGCTGAAATTAAAAACTACCTTTTGCCTTTACTCTACATTTTCCTTAGAGTTTCTCTCTCTCTCTCTCTCTCTCTCTCTCTCTCTCTCTCTCTCTCTTCCTCTCCCTCTTTCTTCATCTTCCATATTTACGCCAGGCATTGTTTTAAAAATTGGCTCATGTGACCTCAAAAGATTATTTTTAGTAAACTTCAATTTTTGTTGGTTAAAGCACCATATTTCCTATTGTAGGTAAAACTACAATAATTAATTGTACTGTACAGGTCATTTATTCTCCCTTATAGCATCTTCAGTCTACTAGTAGTGCTTCAATGTCTGTAAACAGAATGGTATGTGCATTTACATTGTTTGTTCGTATTTCCCGTAGCTGGCGTTTACAATCTCTGCGTCAACGAAATCTGTGAAATTGCAAGGAAATGCATGAATGCACTTCTTGCGCTCTAACTACTACGGTTGGACGAGTTATCTAGTAATGTTTGTGTAAACTACCTTCACTTGAATAAGAACCTTCATTCTCTGTGTGTTCTGTAGCCTAATGGATAGCGCCACGTACATACATATGTCCAATTTCATGAATATTCACGTGTTATTTTCAATGGCTGTGTGTAATCATTAAAGTCGTCAGTTGATTTATAATCGTGACCACAGAGGTGAGCTATTTTTCCACATTTAGTTACATTTTTACGCGCCGAAAGTTGTGCATTAATATTTATCTCAAACACAGACCTTAAGGTTATCCTTTTTCTCACTAACACATATTTTACCTTCTCTACTTGTAAGTAGAGGAAGTATTGTATTCCACCCAAAAATTCAATGTCGAGATTTCACCGGAAATATATGTTTTAAGGCCCCTTGAATCCAACATTTCTAGAAAACGGTCCGCACGTGTGTGTGTGTGTGTGCGTGCATATGAGCGTGAGTCAGTCTTGGGAAGCATAGCTACTCAAAAAGAAAAAGTCGGTTAGAAACCAAAGTTGGTATTTAAGTTTAACGTATTTCAAGGATGCGACACAGGGATTTTGAAGAAAATTGCTCCATCCAAAAGGTCGATGTCGAGGTTTTACTGGAAATATATGTTTTGAGACCCCCTGAATAAAAAGAAACATTTTTAGAAAAAGGTTTGTGTGTGTGTGTGTCTGTGTCTGTGTCTGTGTCTGTGTCTGTCTGTCAGTCAGTCAGTCAGTCTGTGTACAGAATAACTCGAAAACGAAAAGTTGGTTGAAAAGCAAAGTTGGTATTTAAGTAATGTATAGCCCCACACTAAACTACCCTTTACATTCCTGTCCATGTCAGTAGATTTACCGGCATGTAAAAGAACTCCTGCGGGACAAAATTCCGGCACACCAGCGTCGTTAAACAACAACATAATTTAATTTAATTTACATTCCTGTTCACTATGGGTAGCTTTTGAATAACTCGTAAACGGTAAGGGATAGACAAAATCGTATGTACAGAAATGTAAATCTCGCGAAAACACAGTTTATCTCTAAATGATTTTTTTTGGTAGAGTGAACCATTTCGGAGATATTCCTTGTTATTTGTGTCAGTTTCGGAAAACTTAAAACCTTGGTGAAATGGAACGCCGTCGTTAAATTTTTTATGTGTTAAGCGTGCAAAGAGAACGGGATGTCAAAGCTTTAAATGATTTGACTATCGATCAAAGCCTACTGTACTCTAATATTCTCCTTGCACCTAAAAGAAAACAAGCAACAAGATAATTTCTTCAAATGTTCTTCTCAACTAAGAGGAAGAAGATATTGTAATAAGAATTTGTAAAAGTAGTTAGTACAAGAGTAGAGAAAGTCATGTGAATGTAAGACATCAGATTTTTCATCGACGATTCCAAGTTCTTGCTATCAGGTTAAAAGCTACATTCGTTCCTGAATGCATACTAATCTTCCGCTTGTACGACGTAAATGTTTTTCTCTTGTGTACATTTACACTCCAACAATTATTACAATTATCATTGCACTCATGTTGCACAGCACAATAAAAAAATCTGATGTGTTGCAGTCAAATGACTTTCTCTACTTTTGTACTAACCATTCTTACAAACTCTTATTCCTCTATCTTCTTCGTGTTACTTGAGATAAGCATTTACAGAAAATATCTTATTGCTCGTTTGCTTGCACGTGCAACGGGAATATGGGAATAGAGAAGACTTTGAGCGAGTCAAATTTCTTAAAGCTTTCAATTTCAGTTCTGCTTGCACGCCTAACATAAAATAATGAATAGCGATGTTCTATTTGACAAAAGTATAGGTTCTCCAAAACTTATAGAAATAACAAGGAATGTCTCCGAAACGTCTCGCTCTACAAAAAAAAAAAAAAAAAAAAAAAAAAAAAAAAAAAAAAAAAAAAGTATTTGGAAATAAATGCTGTGTTTTAACGAGATCTACTTTCTTTGTATAGTAAGATTTAGTCTATGTCTTACGTTTTATGAGTTATTCAAAAGTAATCCAGAGTAAACAGACTACATAGGCTATAGCCAGAAAATTCAAAATAAACGTTGCATTTGTCATCAAAATACCTCAAACAAATGGCATTTTAATCAAAGTCGTTAAGCCATTTTCAAGAAAATCAAAATTTGCCATGTAAAGGGAACTTTAAGTTGGAGCAATTTTCTTCAAAATCTTCATGCGCATTCTTGGAAGACATTAAACTTAAATACCCGCTTTGGTTTTTAACCGACTTTTCGTTTTTGAGTTACGCTCTCCACAGCCTGACCGACGCACACACAAACACACACACGGACCTTTTTCTAAAAATGGTTTTTTAGATTCAAGGTGCCTCAAAACATATATTTCCGATGAAATCTCAACATCCAATTTTTGAGTGGAATATAATACTTCCTCTACTTAGTGGTAGAGAAAGTGAAAAGGAAAGAAAGAAAATGAAAAAAAGAAAGCTTCAAATTGTGCAGCTCAGTTTCTGTTCCAACCATTTCCATAAAAACTAAATTTAATGTCACTTAAGTTAACATCTGAACGTGGCATAGAAAATAATGCAACGTCCTGACGGATTCCTGTTGACATATTACCTAGAATTTTAGTTAACAAATTCTCATATAGATCAAAACGAAGGGCGCTCAGAACTATTTAACGAGCGGAGCTGCTGTAGATCGAACCAAACATACCCAAGTGTCATAAAATGCTGTTTAAATAATAACGTAGTGCAATTTTCCATTAGCAGGTTTTAGAATTGAGATTTATGACCCATGTAAAATAAAATTAATGATCAATTAGGAAGTGTACGTCAGCACTTGCAACAAATAATTCTTGTATTGCAGATGCAGAGGTTTTAAATATGCACATAGGACGCTCATTGTTAACAAATAGTTATGGATACACACAGGCGTGGAAAAGCAATGTGCAGTATTTAACTAAGTATTTTGAAGTTAAAAGCATGGGGTTGTAGAGTGCAGTATAATAACGGATCGTTGCAGGAATATATTTGAAATCTGGCTTTATGAAACACCTTCATCTTTCAGTAAAAATGGTTACTGATACATAATTGGCAAGTAATGATTACTTTATTCTGAAACCCTGCGGAGGTGTGAGAATCTGCTACATTCTTAACTTTAAAGACCTTGGGTCTCATTGTATGCGTAAGGTTACTCATAAAGACAACACCAGTTTAGGTTATCTAGAACGCTAATGGATAGTGTTCCCTACCTGGTTACCCTTGCTAATGATTTCTCTCAACACGGATTGCTAATGACTAAAGCCACAATTTTTAGTACCGCATCGTGTTTAGAAGTTTCAGTTATTCCGTGAGTATGTTCGCCCAGACTGAGAGCCCAGCCATCAGCACTGAACGAAACAGTCCCATGCACACCGTAGGGTGACTTTACCAATGATGTATTTCTCTTACAATCTTTAGCTCTAATTTATGATGTTTTACATTTATTATTTATTGTGATTATATTCTTTATTTAACCATTCTTTGTACAGTTATACTGATATAGATCATTTTATTATCAATCCTTCCCTTTGTTCCTTATAATTGTATTTTCGTACAATCCCAATTATTCCTAACAACGAACGGAAAATTTTCCGATGTCCACGCTAACGAACAACTCATCAGTGGAACGTCCGACTTCCTAAAGTTTCTCTGAGAATCTTAGTTTTTTAAATGTTATATAACCAGTAAGTATGAGCTGGTGGTGGAACTATTCCCAGTCAGAATGACTGAGTAATTCAGTAATTTTTAACATATTATAGGAGGTTAAATGTTACGCTTTCTCGTGGTAAAATAATTATTTAATAACTTCAAAGCTACATAGTTTTTACATAATACAGAAACTCTTAACGTATACAACAAAATAGACGTGAATCACTTTGGAAAAGGCAACCTTCAGCCATTAAGAAAAATAGGACAAAATATTGTTAATATAAAATATCGGCTCACTGATTTCCAATATTAGCAATTTTCACTCCCTATAGCGTTATTTTTATTATACCCTTCTCGGTTGGAAAGTTGTTATTCTGTTGTCTTTATTACTTTTTTCTTTTGTTAATACAAAAGAGGACGGAATTTCAAGCCATCACACAGCTAGCTGTTCTCAAAAGAACTGCTAAGGCTTATTGCATTCCCGTATTCCCACTGTATCTACAAGGGAATTTGTAATTAAACCATTTCTACAAATGTTTACCTCGATCAATATGAACGAGATAAAAAAAGAATACGTTTTGCATAAGACATGAGTTATACTGTAGCCTTAAAATGCCGAATACCATTTATTTTTATTCAAACGGTTCTTTTGATGTAGGCATGGAGTCAAAGTCTTAAATCACCTGAGACATCGAATACACGCGATGCATCCGGCTACTAAATTCTGAGATGTACCTGAAAAAAGAGCATTATTTCTGAGCTGGATTATTTGTAAAGGGGCTCTTGGCTTGTGCCATGTGAGTTCGTCAAAATTGCCTCTTAACAGATTCAACGCTTTATTAGTTATATCTATTTTAAAGTTACGAATCCATCTCATGGTTATGAGTAATATTTATTTCTTATATCCCTCCAGAGAGAGAGAGAGAGAGGGGGGGGAGGGAGAGAGTGCATGATTAATGGAGATAGACATGTTTCTTTCCACATGGAGTTTGATTTTAATTTTCTTTTTTAATAAGTTTGGTAAGTGGGCGTAAATCCTATACCAGTGAACTTAAGCCCATGCCTTGGTTCAACTTCTGAAGTAAGAGAACCTCCTAGAGAAGGAAAAAATATACCAATAGAGGTTCGAACTAGGAACCTCTATATGGGAAGCAGGCACATCGATTCCTTTTGCTATTCTAGTATTTAGAGGTAGAGAAATCGGGTAACAACCAGACAGACGTAATATAATTCTTGGTTTCTCCAAAGCAAGTTAACAGTTCTCTATTACCTGTGATATGCGCTCTACAATGTCTTCTGCTTGCAACTTGTTGAAACTTCACAACCCAGGTATAAATCTCGAAAGTTCCTCACTTAGAAATTCACCTACATACTCGTGCACTTTCCAAATCTAGACTGCAACTGTATTGCATGTAAACTCTTGCAAATGGCGAACGAATTTGTAACTTAGAGAGGACAGACGCTAACACGAGTATGGGTAGAACTTTAATATTGCTTGTATTGAAGTAAGAGAAAAGGGAATTATAAAAGAGAAACATCTCGAGTTGCCTTGCTGAAAGTGAAACAATACCGACACTGCAGTTCTGTTCTTTGCTTGCTTCCTTAACATGAATAAGTTAGATCACATTGCAAGCTCAAATAGCTACAATCTCTATTTTGTTTCTCTCGGATCTTTCCTTATCTTTGCAGTCGCAACGGAGCAGGTAAAGTGTAGTTCTCTGCCAATGACTTTGGGAATAAACAAGAAAGAGATACATGAAATGTGCTGTCTGTTCATCAGCCCATGGTACGAAGGGCGGGGGTGACGTTCCACGTACTGTAAAACCACTTTTTCAAACTTCCTAGATAACGTTGCTGCTGGTTAAGTTGCCAACTTCCGTCCAATGTCCCATTACGTTAGCAGGCTAATATGCCAAAACTTCAGTTAAAAGTCTAATGTGTTGCACTCTCATGACTTTCTCTACTCTTGTACTAACCATTCATACAAACTCTTATTCCTATTTCTTCTTCGTGTTAGTTGAGATAAACATTCGCAGAAATTATCTTACTGCTTATTTCCTTGTAGGTGCAAGAGGATATTAGAATACAGTAGGCTGTGAGCAATAGTCAAATATTTTAAACGTTTCAAATCCCGTCCTCTTTGCACGGATAACTTAAAAAAATCTTATGTGTTCCACTCACATGACTTTCTCTACTCTTGTGCTAACCATTATTACAAACTCTTATTCCTGTATTTGCTTCTTGTTAGTTGAGATAAACATTTGTACAAATTACCTTATTGCTTATTTCCTTGCAGGTGCAAGAGGATATTAGAATACAGTAGGCTTTGTGCGATAGTCAAATCTTTTAAAGCTTTGAGATTCCGTTCTCTTTGCACACTTAACGTATAAAAAATGAACAAGGATGTTCCGTTTCACGAAAGTTTTTATGTTTTCCGAAACTCGCATACATAACAAGGAATGTTTCCGAAACGGTTCACCCTACAAGAGAATTTATTGAGACATAAATTGTGTATTTTAGCAAGATCTACATCTTTATAATATAACTTGGTCTATCTCTAACCGTTTAACAGTTATGCAAAAGTCGTCCTGGGTAACTACGAATACAGGGGCTATATCCAGAAAATTCATGATATACATTTCATTTGTCATATAAATATCTCAAATTTATGACACTTTAATCAAAATTGTTAGAACCATTTTCATGAAAATCAAAATTTTCGAAAAATGTTCCATGTAAAGGGTAGTTTAGGGTGGGGCTATTTTCTTCAAAATCTTCGTGTCGCATCCTTGAGGGACATTAAACTTAAATACCCACTTTGGTTTTTAACCGACATTCAGTTTTTGAGTTATGCTGTCCACAAACACACACACACACACACACACACACACACACACACACACACACACACACACACACACACACACTCACGCTGGCGCGCGCGGACTTTTTTTTATAAAAGTGCATTGTTTTTTATTCAAGGGTTCTCAAAACATATATTTCCGGTGAAATCTCGACATCGAATTTTTGGGTGGAATACAATACATAATTCCCCAGCTTACCAGCAGAGAAACTAAAAAACCGAATAACGATGTGCTATTTGATGAAAGTTGTTTTCCAAAATTCTCACAGATAACAAGGAATATCTCCGAAATGGTTTTCTCTATAAAAAATTATAAATTGTGTATTTTAGCAAGATCTACATTTTTATGCAGTAAGATTTAGTCTACCTCTTACAGTTTACTAGTTATGCAAGTCATCCAGAGTAAACAGGACTACGTGGGCTCTAGCCAGAAAATTCAAAATGTACATTTCATTTGTCATAAAAATATCTTAAACATATGGTATTTTAAAACAAAATCGCTAGAGCCACTTTCAACATAATACAAATTTTCGAAAACTTGTACATGTAAAGGGCAGTTTAGGGTGGAGCAATTTTCTTCAAGATCTTCGTGTCGCATCGGTAAAAGATGTTAAACAAATACCAACTTTGAGTTTTAACTGACTTTTCGTTTTTGAGTCATGCTGCTCATAGACTTAAACACACACACCACACACACACACACACACACACAACACACACACACACACACACACACACACACACACACACACACACACCGGACCTTTTCCTAAAAATGCTTCTTTTTTTATTCAGGGGGACTGAGAGATTGAAAGACACACTCACACAGGCACAGAGATACAGACACGGAACTTCTTCTAAAAAAGCTTTTTTTAGATTCAGGGGGGCCTCTAAACATATATTTCCGGTGAAATCTCGACATCGAATTCTTGGGTGGAATAAATACTTACACTGCTTACTATAGATAGTAGAGAAAGCAACAAATATGACACACCCTATACACACCCAACAAACTTGTCAAAGTCACTGAACTTAATACAAATCTCTTCTGAAACTCGGTGCAAGCTACGGGTTGAACAAGTCACATGCACCATTTTACTGCACAATGCTTTCAAAGAATTGGCAGCTTTCACCCTATTAGGCGCAGCATATGACACCCATAGATCCGTTGAAAAAACTGAGTAATGGTGGAAAAATTTACTCTTTCTAAATGTTCCCAGTTAATTATAAACTTTTAGCCTGGACCATCTTCTTCCAAAGTTTCCAAAATCTGCAATATGTCTTTCTATAGAGTCTATGGTTTCATTGATACCCACATTTTTACTTTCTCTACTACGTATAGTATAGTTGAAGTACTGTGTTCCACCCAAAAATACAATGTCAAGCTTTCACCGTAAATATATATTTTGAGGCCCTCTGAATCAAAAAAAAAAAAAAAAAAAAAAAAAAAAAAAAAAAAAAAAAAAGCACTTTTAGAAAAAGATTCGTGCATCTGTCAGTCGGTGGACAGCATGACCCAAAAAGGAAAAATCGGTTACGAACCAAATTTGGTATTTAACTTTAATGTCTTTAAAGAGTACAACACAAAGATGTTGAAGAAAATAGCTTCGCCCTAAACTGCCCGTTACATGGAGAATTTTTCGAAAATTTTGATTTTCTTTAAAATGGCTCTAACGATTTTATTCAAAATGCTATATGCTTGAAATATTTTTTTATGACAAATGAAATGTATATCTTGAACTTTCTGTCTAAAACCCATGAAGTTCTATGTATTCTGGACGACGTTTACATAACTGGTAAACCGTTAGAGATGGACTAAATCTTAGTATATATAAAATGTATCTTGCTAAAATACACAATTTATGTCCAAATACAATTTTTATAGAGTGAACCATTTCGGAGATATCCCTTGTTGTTTGTGTGACTTTTGGAGAACTTACGCTTCTGTCAAATATAACATGTTATTCAATTGTTTGTGAGTTAACCGTGCAAAGAGAACGGAATTTGAAAGTTTTAAAACATTTGAGTATCGCTCAAAGTCTACTGTAGTCCCATATTCTCCTTCCATCTACAAGGAAATAAGCAAATAAGATAATTTCTGTAAATGTTTATCTCAACTAACATGCAGATATAGGAATAAATGAGTGAGTGAGTGAGTGTATTGGGTTTAAGGGCCCGTCGACAACTTGGTCATTAGGGCCCCATATAGGAATAAGAGTTTGTAGGAATGGTTAATACAAGAGTAGAGAACGTCAAGTGAGTGATACACATCAGATCTTTTTATTTAAAACCTGTTGTTTGATTTGTCGTATTGTTTTTCATAGCTTTGGCTGATGTTCTTTCTTATTGTGGAAGAATTAGGAAGCTCTTTGTCTACGTATTTTTCTAAGAATTCACAAAACTTCGGATGATTTCGTTTACTTAAGGGAATATCAGAACAAAGGCAAGTTGTCTAAAGTTCTTCGCAGAGTGGTGGGATTCCCCTACTGATTGGCCTACATTCACACACTAAACGCTGCGGTGGTTATTTATGTACGAACCTAGTGAAAGCGACACCCACACAATCAGCAGTATTGCCAGCTTGTTTTCGACAAAGCCAAACTATCTAAGTAGGAAATGGTCAGAGATACAAACGTAAGATACAAAATTTGTTCCAAATAGCAAAACTATCATGGTTTACATATAAAGAACCGTTTTGTTTCACATATTTGGAGCCATCTAACTTCTTGACGAATGGTTATAAACAGTTCATTATTTCACTAACTGTCCTGCAAACATTTTGCTAACAATGATATGATTTTCTACCTTCAATCGAATGCATTAATTCACAATTTAACGGTCAAATACCACCCAAAGTTTAATTTCTCTTGTGGTGCAGGGATGTAGTTGTTTATCAAAGGTTATTGTGAAAATTGTATACCTGTTAATTGGAACATTAGACCTGTTTCAGTTTGTAGTTTTATTTTAGAATAAAAATCTTTAGGGAATGAACGACAAGATTGAAAGCTATATCGCAAAATGACAGATTATATCGTAGTAAGTACTAACTAGGGTTTGACGAGGAAAAATCCAAAGAATGATGGATTACATAACAACCAATATTAACCTGGTGATGGATTAGAAAGTTTCACTCTATCAATGGCAACTTTGCATTCTTTTACTTCTGAATCTGATCTATAAATGAGAAGTCCCGGAACTATTTTTCATCCTTGGCTTCTCCGGAAGAAAACTGCTAAATAATACCAAATTCTTAATGGCTTCATGCTATACATATTAGAGGGGACTGTTCAGCTGCCCTTCAGAATGTAAAAAAAAAAAAAAAAAAAAAAAAAAAGAGAGAGAGAGATTGCTTTTGGATATTAACAAGTTAATTTGACTGTTTCATGTAGAGAAGCGTTAATTTATTGTATACTATTTACTAGCTGGCCATTCTTTGATTTGGTCATTTTTCTTCTTCTTCTTCTTTTTTTTTTTTTTTTTTTTTTTTTTTTTTTTTTTTTTTTTTTTTTTTTGTTCTGACACTGTCGCCAACTATACTCCCATGAATTGCTAAAACAATTTAGTACACATTACAATTAACTAACACAAACTTAAACAAACTTAAAATTGAGGGTTATTCAAAACGGTTTGGTGATGCCTCAAATATTGATAGTGAAACAATAAATTCAAAATGTTGTATCACGCAACACAGTAAGAAATTGAACATTCACACTCACACCCTCACTTACTCTCACTCTCTAATTCTCTCTCACAGTTCTCACTCTCTCTCACTCATCTCACTCACTCTCATTCACCCTCACTCTCACACTCACTCCCACTCTCACTACCACTCTAACTCTCTATCGCTCATTCTCGCATTCACACACTCACTCACAAACTCATTCATTCACTCACTCACGCACTCACACTCACGCACACATTCACGCACTCACACTCACTCATACTCACT
The DNA here is from genome assembly GCA_030765045.1 of Tenodera sinensis. Classification (NCBI taxonomy): domain Eukaryota; kingdom Metazoa; phylum Arthropoda; class Insecta; order Mantodea; family Mantidae; genus Tenodera; species Tenodera sinensis. The sequence goes on from CM060967.1 coordinate 53,497,101, forward strand.
CCCACATACTCCCTTGCACACATTCACTCGCTCACACTCACACTCTCTCAATCTCTTACTGAGACTCATACTGTCACACACACTCTCATACATACTCACACTCTCACTCACATTCCCTCATACACTCACTCACACACTCACACTCACGCTCACGCTCACTCACACTCACACTCCAACTCTCACTATTGTTCATTCGCACTATCACACTCACTCTCTCTTGCATACACTCTCCTTCCCGCATACATTCTCCTCGCATTCACTCTCCTCGCATTCACTCTCCTCGTATTCACTCTCCTCGCATTCACTCTCCTCGCATTCATTCTCCTCGCATTCATTCTCCTCGCATTCACTCTCCTCGCATTCACTCTCCTCGCATTCACTTTCTCTCGCATTCACTTTCTCTCGCATTCACTCTCTCTCGGATGCACCTTCTCTCTTGCATTCACTCTCACTCTCGCATTCACTCATTCCCACTCACACACCCACACACTCACTCACTCCCACTCCCACACTCTCCCTCACATCTCTCGCATTCACTCTTACATCTTTCGCGTTCACTCTCACTCACACACTATCTCACTCAGGCACTCACTCTCACTTTTACTCTCCTACTCTCACTCTCACTTCCACTCTCACTCAAACAACTACTCACTCGAACTCCTCTCACTCCTACTCTCACTCTTGCTCTCTCTCTCACCTGCTATCACTCACTCTAATTCATACCCTCTCTCGTACTCTCTCACTCACTCATTCACTCTCTCTCACCCTGGATCTTTTTTATGATAATTGCAATTCAAATGAAATCTGGATGTGAAATTTTTGGTGGGATATATTTCTTCCGCTACCTACCATATGTGGTGCATAAGATAACATGTCTAGGAATAATTTACCTTTACTTGTTTGTGAAGCATATGGAAAGCCAAACGGAACCAAATTCCAAGTGAAAATACACAGTAAACAGTTTATTTAAAACAAATGTGTGATTAGCACAGTTTTTCCACCGCCTTGTTGTTCGCGATTGCTAACAAAAGAATGCAGGACACTGACGTTCGTAAAACTGTGATAAATAGAAGGAGAGAAATCGGGGCAGAGTTCGCTCTACGGGGTGCAAATTCAATTTAAATGAAGCACAAACAAAACGAACCCTTCTAAGTGCAAATAAATGCTGTTTTCGAACATTCGTAACGGCGTGCAAAATTGCAGAGGCTGTAGAGAACTGCTGCGTTGACGGCATTGGGAATAGTCTGAAGAGGGATTTCGTTTTTGTGAAAAATCAAGAACATGCCTGGAGCCAATTTCTAGAATGGAAAATAACGGTACATTGGTTAAAGCAATATTGTTTTTGATCCCACGTTTTGTAGGGGAAACTTAATTTAACGAAGGTAGTTTCTATGGCAACCAATACAGAGCAATTATGATTTTCAAGGATATTTGCCAAAAGGCATGAACATTGATTGGAAAAGTTAATTCATAAAAAATATATTAAAGCCCCCATGCATATGGATCTCATGGGTCGTGTTATATTGGAAATCGCATAGGCAATATAAAACACGTACCTGTAGTTTGGCTGCCATTGGTAACGGAATTTCAGGTGAATTTGGAATTTTAGGTTGCTTACTACCTGGTGCTACAGGTCGGGGTGACCTTGGGCGTCTTTAGTAAGAGCATTCCACCTTCCATAATCCAATACTTCCCGTCGCCAATTTTGTATCCCTATCAATCTAATATCTCTGCTTCATCTGTACATCTACTTCTTGGGTGTCCTCTTTTCCTTACTCCATACATCTGTGCTTTCAATATTAGCTTATTTATTTCCGCTGCTGTGAGTGTCCATGTTTCTGCACCATAACATACTGTTGGCCTTACTAATTTAATCTTTGTTATTCTTTAATTTTTAATTTATTTATTATTTGAAGTCGCTTCAACATAAAAGTCATATCGCGACTAAACATTGAGGAAAAAAAGGAGGAAACATATCATGAAGTTTACAATGAGTTTAAATATTAAGTTTGCATGCTTTGATGAACTTGATTATTTTCTTATGATACTGCTGATCACCCAAAGCTAGCTGAAGGTTCTCAGGAACTCCATACTGAAGTCGCTGGTGAGTGTATCTTGGGCAAACAGTGAGAAGATGTTGAACGGTAAGAGTAGAATCACACAGAGTACATTTAGGAGGAAGTTCACGGGACAGAATGTAGGAGTGAGTAAGCGCAGTGTGGCCAATGCATAATCGGGTTATTAGTACCTGGTCTCGCCGGGTTAGTGTTGTAATTGTTGTGGAGAGGTTAGGTATTGGACAGATATCATGCAGTTTGCTGTTGGATGTAGTTGTCCAATCTGTCTTCCATCGGTGTAGGATAGTTCTTTTAAGATGCCGTAAATAGTCTTCATGAGGTAGCTTAAGATCTGGTAAGCTAGGAGGATGCTTGGTAGCTTCTTTTGCGGCAGTGTCAGCAAGATCATTTCCTGGTATGTTACAGTGAGATGGTATCCATGCCAAGATTAGTTGTTTACCTGATGAAATAAGCTCACTGAATAATTCACGTATCTCCCTTACCAAGGTGTGGCAAGGAGATCGTTGTTGTATAGCCATTAATGCACTAAGGGAATCTGTGTATATAATGAATGATTTGAAGTCTCCATTCTTTGATATATAGTCCATGGCGAAACGTATAGCAAACAGTTCACTAGAGAAAATGGTGAGAGTGTTTGGTAGACTATACATCATGGTTTGGTTAGGAGCAACCACCGCACAGCCATTATTGTTGTCACACCGGGAACCATCGGTATAAATTGGCTCAAAATTGGCATACGTGTCACACAATTCTTTGAACAGCATGGTAAAACAAGATTTTTGGGTATGAGCCTTCACATATTTTGTCAAAGTGGTGTTGATGACAGGTAATTTTATTCTCCATGGTATATCATTTATGTTGAAGGTACGGGAAATGAAAGAAGGAATAGTCAGATTAAATTCTTCAAGGTATGTAACAATTCTTTGGGAGAAGGGTTGGATAGGGAACCCTTTGGGTTGAGTATTATCTTGGCGTGATATATGAGCAACTGCACCAGAATTAGGTCTGGTTAAGGTCTTGGTAAAATAAGTAAGACTTAACATTTTACGTCGGAAAGAAAGTGGTGGTTCATCTGCTGCAATTTTTAGACTCTCTGTAGGACTCGTATGGAATGCCCCAAGTGCAATTCTTAGAGCTGTGGTTTGAACAGTGTCCAGCATTTTAAGACTTGATAGTTTGGCGGAGTTATAAACAATAGAACCATAATCCAACTTGGAGAGGATAGTCATTCTGTAAGTGCGAAGTAGAACACTGAGATCGGCTCCCCATCCTTTGGCAGATATGACTTTTAAAAGATTAAGCCGCCTAACACAATCAGCTTTAAGAAGCTTAAGATGGTGTATCCAAGTCAACTTATGATCAAAGTGCATGCCCAGTATACGGACGGTATTTACCACTGGGAGTTGGCAGTTGGTAATGTGTAGTATAGGGTTTGGGCTAGGAGTTTTCAATCTGGAGAAAAGAATAGCTTGACTTTTTTGGGAAGAAAAAATAAGGCCAGTGTTGTGGCTCCAATTTTTAAAATTGTTGAGTGTTGATTGTAGTAGCTCTTGTGTAGTAGTAATATTCTTTCCTTTACAATATATTGTCAGGTCATCAGCAAACAGTACAGCCTTTACTGGAGGTTGAATACATGAAAATACTGAGTTAACAGCCACTAAAAAAAGTGTTACACTCAATACCGAGCCCTGCGGTATACCTTTATCAAGGACAACACTTTGTGACAAGACACCATTGGTTCTCACACACATCCTTCGATCTTGAAGGAAGTTAATAATAAATGCAAGCATATTTCCTTTGACGTTGGCCTTAAGGAGTTCTAGAATGATGTGAGGACGTTTCACCGTATCATAGGCTTTAGAAATGTCAAGACACACAGTAAGCATGTGCTGATGGCTGGCAAAAGCATTGCAAATTTCAGACTCCAGTATCAACAAGGTATCTAGCGTAGATCTGTATTGGCGGAAGCCACTTTGTAAATCGTTGAAGAATTTGTTGTGTTCCAAAAACCATCGCAATCTTCTGTTAATGATCTTCTCTAGCAGTTTACACATGGTGCATGTCAGTGAAATAGGGCGATAGTTGTTAGGATTCGAATGATCCTTGTTTGGCTTAGGTATAGGAATCACAATAGACGATCGCCACTGACGGGGAAAGCGTTGTGCTTTCCAGATGTAATTGAATACTTTCAATAAATACTGTAACCCCCTGTGCGGCAGTTCTTTAAGAAGCGCATAAGGAATGTTGTCAGGTCCAGCGCTTTTGCTCTTACAGTGATGTAATTCAGCAAGCATTTCATCCATTGTAAGGTCTTCGTTGAAGGGCTGACTGAAATCTATGGAAGCCGAGGAAAGAGTTGTTTGTAAGGGGCAAGGGGTTAGAAAATCTGCCTGGTTATCCTTGGATTCACTGGATACAGAAGAAAAGGTAGATGCAAGAGTATCTGCAATAATCTGTGGTTCAGTGATGGCTTCGCCAGAGGGTGTTCTTCGAAGATGATTGATCGAAGGTTTCCGACGTGTACCACATATAGCTTGGAGTTTATGCCACAGTTCAGTCTGAGAAGTTTTGTTGGTAAGGGATGAGACGTAGGTCAACCAAGATTCCCTTTTACTTCGCTTAATTTCACGTCGTGCAGCAGCTCGAAGTTGCTGGAACTCAGATTTAGTGACTAAGGTAGGGTTTCGTTTGTATTTATAGTATGCCCTATTTTTTAATTTAATAGCTCCTCGGCATTTTTCATTCCACCATGGAACAGTTCTGTTGTAGTTGCCAGTTCTTGTTGTAGGTATAGAATGTTTTGCCGTCCCAACTAGAGCGGTAGAAAATTTTAAAACAATTTCATCGATATCCATTTGTGGAAACAAGTCAGGAATTGGAAGCTGTTGCAAGGCTTTTAAAAGTAAATCTTTATAAAGATTCCAATCTGCTTTATTAAGATTCCAAGTGGGAAACCGTAATTCAGAAGTAGGTGTAAAATGGTGAGCAGAGATGGTGATCGGAAAGTGATCGCTACCCTGAGGGGTGGAATAGACAGACCACTGGAATAGGTGTGCTATGCTGGAAGAACACATGGTGAGATCAATGCAGCTGTAACTGTTATGGTAGATATCATAATGGGTTGGCATTGGAAGATTAAGGAGTGTTAAATCCGAAGTATGTAATAAAGTTTCAAACATTTTCCCACGTTGATCAAGTTTTTTACTGCCCCATACAGGATTGTGACTGTTAAAGTCACCAAGTAGTACAAATGGTTTAGGCAGTTGAGCAATCAGTGCATAAAGCGTAGATAGATCAACAGTGATACTGTTTGGTAGGTAAAGATTGCAAATACAGATTTCTGTTGTTGAAAAAACAGACACAGCTACAGCCTCCAATGAAGTATTAAGAGGTATTTTTTTATGTGGTAAAATATCTTTAATATAAGTCGCAACACCGCCACTTGCTCTCCAAGCTCCTGTGCGGTTACGATGATATCCAGAATATTGTTTAAGAGGAGCTATATAATTTCCATTGAAGTTGGTCTCTTGTAAACAAAGAATAAGAGGATTGTGGGAATGCAAAAGCAGCTGTAGGTATTCAAGATGTGAGTGATAACTATTGATATTCCATTGTAGTAGGGTAAGTTCGTACTTCATTATGAAGAGAAAGACCCTTCAGCCTCATCAGCATCCATAGGGGATGATTTTGGTAAATCAGTACCGCTCTCTATTAATGCCATTAGTTTCTTTTGCAGTCTGGTTGTGCGATTTTTAATGCTATTGCTTGTAAGATGGGGATATATCTTGCGAAGCATTTCCACTATTCCTTGCAAATCAGTAGTATAGGTTAGGGCTACTTTGGTGAAGTCACTTGACCCGTATGCGTTCTCATAGAAGCTGCAAAGTTGAGTAAAGGTGAAAATAAATTCACTTGGCGCAGCATCCAACATCGGTTTGATGGGCGAAAGTGATTTAGTGACAGATAGCACAGCATCTGAAGGTTTTGGTTTTTTGGCTAGCGGGGTAGATTTGTGCTTTTGGACAATATCATCTACAGATGATTCAGTTTTTGGAGACAGGTGAGAGTGATAGCTGACAGGCCCCTCAGACGATTCTATATCAGCACTACTGGTAGTGGAAAGTGGACGTTTTGTACAAGCGTGAGGTGCCAGAGGCTGGTCGTTAGTTTGTTTCGGAGGAATGTTCACACATTGCAATGCTGTGCTAGAGGAAGCAGCAGGAACAGTATGGTCCAATATTGGAGTCGGAATATGTGGCTCTGTTAGACTGGTTTTAACATTGGCCCCTTCTTTAGGCAAGGGAGGCTCATCAGGTGGCACCATTCTCGGTGAGAGAGGGGGAAAGTCTACAATGTTAGAGTCGATAGTGGTAGGTATTGGCAGTTCGGTAATTTGTTGAGTGCATTGTTTAGCCAAATGACCCTCCATCTTGCACACAAAGCACGTTGGAGTATCTGAAGATACATATATCCAGTATGCAGTACCCTCATGATGCACCTCAAAACTATCTGGAAGCTTTTCGAAATCCTCAGGTTGAACATAGAGTTGACGTCGGAAGCTCAATATGTGAGAGTAACCTGGGAGGTTAAATCCTGCTCGAATATGCATTATTGCAGAGGTGGTGTTGATTCCAAAGTTACTTAAAGCATGTTCAAGAACAGAGTTGGGTATAACTGGGCATACGTTTGACAGTATGATTCTACGTTGTTTGGTTAGGAGTGGCCGCAACGTTAATGTAACGTTGTTAACTTTAATTTTAGGATGTTGGTTACATAGAGTTTCAGCCAGTTGTTTACTCGCTAAGTAAATGCAAATTCTGTTATTTGAGATTCTGGATACAAATCGAATTTGAGAAGGATCAGTGAGTTTGCCGATAGCATAAATATATTCTTTAAGAGGGATACCATCATATGCTTCAATTACAATTGCCTGATCTTTAGTCGGTCCACTCTTTGCCATTAAGGAATAACTTTGAGTTGGGTTAGTCAATGGAGAAGACATTTTTAGGTTACCTTAGTTTGCTGCAGATTTTTGTTAAAATCCGAGCGGTCCGAGTCAAAGCCGGATTGGATACGAAGAAATCCTTCAACAAATCTTCTATTTCCACTCGTAGCACAAGAACAGATGATACACACTGTAAAACTCTTAAATTCTGAGGATTAAACAAAATGTTCAACCATCAAACAGTCATACACGGCCTCCTATGTGTTTGTTATTCTTGATAATAGTTTAGAAGAGAAGAGCTGAATATTGGCAAAAAAAAAAAAAAAAAAAAAAAAAGACTTTGTTGCCTGCCATTAGCCTACTATTCATTTCTTCCTTTATAGATTTTAGTTATTAAGTTTAGTTCCTAGGTATATGAAGTCTTCGACATTTTAAAAAGTATACCGCTCTACAGTTGTACTTTACACAAGTCTTCTCCCTTCAGTCGCAGAAAGTTTTAAATATTTTGCCGTGGATTAATTGATTTCTAAACCCAGTTTTTTACATTCGATTTCAATTTTGGAGAGCACTTCTTTCATTGCACCTATGCTTCTAGCTATAGTAAACAAATCGTCTGCATCGGTACATATTTGCCATAACCTATTAATAATGGTTCATTGCCTCTCATGGAGGGCAATGTTGAACAATGTAGCAGATAATGTATATCCTTGTCTCACTCCTGTCTTTATTGTAAAAGATTCTCCACACTGTTACCCACTTTCACCACAGCCGATGTATCATTCATTGTAATTTCAATCAATCGACAAGTTTCTCAGGGATACCGTTTCTTCTTAGTGCGGTTAACATCTGGGTCCTGTTTACTCAGTCAAACGCTTGTTTATGATCTATAAACACCAAGTGTAAACCTGCACTGTATCCATAACACTTTTACATGACCTGCCTTTATGTAAAAATCTGATCTGTGGTGCTACGATCAAAACAAAATCCACACTCGCCAATAATTTCTTCACTATTCAGCCTCAATCTATCATGTGCATGATAGCACTTTATAAACGCTACTATAAGGAAGACAGGTTGTCACATAAGAGCCCATTCATTACCTTGCTTCAAAATCGAGCAGATTACTCCTTCATTCCATTCTTTCGCCATTTTCTCCTCTTCTCATATGCAGCACATTAATTCAAAAATATAACCCTCAAGCTTCTGACTTTTCGTAAGCAAGTGTAAGGTTTCTTTTATCTTGGCGACTATAGACTTTGAGACAGAAATTGAGTTTACGCGAGCAATGATCGCGTGTATACTGCGAGGTTGTCAGGCAGGCTTCACGTGATCAACGTACAAATTTCGAATCCAGGGGGGACGCGCGAGTTATAGTGTCAGTAGTAGACAGTTGCCAGCCAGAACCTGGAGTGAGTGGACGACGTAAGGCGGTTTTAAGATGTGAAACAGCTTTTGGCAGTTAGCTGTGGTCAGCTCCTCTCAAAATTAAGAATGAAGAATTTGGCGAAAAAATACACATAAAAACGAAGTTTGGGCTTTTCCTTTAACACTCACAAATACCGTGAGAACTTTAGAACCCATGCTTTTACTGCACAGAGAGAGGGACCGCAGTTTTTTAATAAGTGGCGTCTTTATTAATGTGGTGCTGGTATCCAGTAACATCTTAAAGCATCCAATGGGCACATCCAACGCGGAATAATTCAAAGATCAACAACTCTTATCCCATCAGCGGCTCGAAAATTTAGCGTCAGATTTTAGGATGTTTTTACTTCTGTTTTTATTTCGTTTTTTACCTTTGAAGGTTTTATCAGCTTACGTTTTTAGCAAGTTACGCTTTTACCAGTTTTTAACTTTTAACTGTTTTAGCTCTCGTTTTTAGTTCTATTAACATTTTTTAGTTGTTTTAACTTTCACCTTTTAACTTTTTAGGGGTGAGGTTTTATTGTTTGCTTGTTTTATTTTCGGGCTTCGGACCCTAATGACCTTGTTGTCGACGGGCCCTTAAACAACACTCACTCCTAAAGCTTCTGACTTCCAAATTTTATAAGCTCACTAACTATTCCATAATTTTCTGGAACTTTATTATTACTGGATGTGTGAATCGCCAGTTGTACATCTATTTTTGTAGGGTTTTCAACAGCTTCCTGTGTTCCGGATACTATATATTCAGGCGTTTCGTCACTATTCAGTAAAGATTTAAAATATTCTGTCCACCTCAGTATTATATCTTTATCTTCTGACAATGGCACACATTCTTTGTTTTTACAAGCATTGTCTTGGCTGGAACCCTTACCTAAACCAGTTTATTTCTTTATAAAGTTTCCTGTTTACATTTGCCCTTCTAAGATAATTTTCTTCATCTCTTTTTTCTTCCTTTTGCATATAGCTTTGGCCTCATGCCTTAAATCTCTATATTTATCATAATTTTTCCTTGTCCTCGTCTGTAACACTTTGACTTGCAAGGTTTTTCTTGTTAATAACCTCAATACAGTCTTGATTAAACCATTCTTTATTTCTTTTTTTACCACGTCTTTCTTTGCTGCTTCAGTGGCATTTTTAATTTTCATATTAATATCTCTTATTTCATTTTCCCTTCCTTGTTCAAAACTTAGTTTATCTAGAACATCATGATATACTTTCGCATCTGCAGGTCTTTCAAGTTCTTGTACATTCCAACATAGCATTGCATTTTTCAGTCTCAATCTACCCTTTCCAATCCTGTCCTACACACGGCTATTTTGTGGGAGAACATTAATTACATTAAGGTTCAAGTTCATATAAATTTCGAGGTCGAAATATTGACTGGAAATACGTTTAGGTATACTAGTTGCAGAAAAAAGACTATCTGCAGTCACTTTGAGACTTTTATCACACAAAGTAGAGTGCAGTTATATTTGGTATGGACTTTGTAAATATTGTAGTAGTTATTATAGGCTTGTAGGCTTGTTGCCTGAGTGCTACTAATTTAACTTGCCCAAATATATGAATCATACTAGCTGAAATACAGCGTTGCCTGCGGTTTACAATTTTATCCCTGCAACCTTTATTCTTAATACGCTTAAACAAATGGTTAATTAAAACTCTTGAACTACTATAAAGACATAACATAAATAAGATATGGAAAAGCACTGCTGAACAATCCCCAAATACTAGACGAAGAAAAACAGGTCCAGAAAACTTTGTGGGTGTAAGACAGGGGAAGACAACTTCGGGCCGTGTGACGTATTTAAACGAAGAGCCAGCTTGTACGTTCGTGTGACGTCAGACGAGAGCGGTGTATTTGCTATGCTGCCTAGATCTAACATGCAGTCTTCGGTTACAAATGTGCCGTACATTACGCCCTAACATTGACGTTGCATTTGTATTTCAATCATATACAAAATTGTATGAATAGGGAAAGAAATGTGACTGTTGTGTAAAAGAAAATTGAGTAGAGAAAACCACATGAATGTAATATATTGCACAGTAAAATGCATAGGGTAAAAACCTCCAAGAAAAAACACTTACATGTGCCAATTTTCATGGCGATAGTTCAACCAATGTTGGAGTTTGTCACCTTGTTAAATACCAACATCCATTTTATATACAGAGTGGAAGGGAAGTCATTGCATTCCTTCTAATATGTGCTTCATTGAAGCATTAAAAACAAAAAAGTCTAATAGCACTTTCTTTGATCAGCCTATTTTGAAAAAATAAATTGTTTTTGTTCCAAATTGTATGCGTAATTCCACAAGAATGTACGAAGATAAGGGTTATAACCGTTTGTCACTTGTAGGATGCGTTGAGGAATTTATTTCTAATGTAGCTTCGATAGTAATTATTATGAGACATCACATAGGGTTTCGAAATAATCACTTAAAAGACGTTAAGGAATACTCCTAACGGCTTTCTAAGACGTGAGGTATATCGACAACGTTGCGTTGAGGTTGGTCACTGAATTGACCTGCTTTCCAGATGTAAACAGGTCGACCACTTAATGTTTTGGCAGGTAACGGTTGTGATTGGCCTACGTTCGTGCAGTAAATATAAAAGGAGACGTTCACCAGACGCGTGGTAATGTACTGAACCAGTGAAGGTGACAAAAAATCGCTAGTTTCGGCAGTTTTTTTGACAAAACGATCTCCGTAGGAAATGGTCAGAGACAAAAACGGAAGAAACAAAATGTGCTCCAAATACCGAGATCTACCACTGGTTTAAATTAATGTAATGACTTCCATTCCACCTTGTAAAATAAACAAACACACACACACACACACACACACACACACACACACACACACACACACACACACACACACACACACACACACACACACACATATATATATATATATATATACATACAACATAGATAAATGTGTACATATTTGTATATATGTCGATAGGCAGAAAAATTGAAATATATGTGTATGCACAGAATAATTTTTAATCTCCAAAACTTTCTATTTTATGAATTTTACAAAAATAAAGGCATTAACGGAACATAATGGAACGGTCTTATAGAAGACACTAATGACGCAAATAACTGGAATGGGCGTGTGTATAAGATGAAAATAATTCTACGTGTGCTAGGAGATGCTATAAACCTTGTGTTGCTGAAGAAACCAGAAGCTTGTATTTTACGTGAAGAGTGCAGCAGAAAGTCACTATTTGGTGAGGTACAAGCGCTGGAGAATTGTATCTCAAGGAGGCTTAGCTGTAATCCGCCACATAGATTGTTTCAATCTAGGAAGAGTGGGCGGTTAACGGAGAAAAAAGACACAAGCAGAAATTTACTTTGACGGCTGCTTCAGGGTATGGTTCAGACTTTTAAGCATCCCTTCACATATCTATAGACCCAGGATTTGCCCTTTTGTAATAGATACGTCGTGCAGTGAAATTTAAAGTGGATTACTGGGAATTTTTAGATTTGCTGCATCATCCTTCTTTCTGCAGATTTTATTTATTTTTTACTATTCAAGACACGTGACATTTTCAAGTGAATTCCGCAGTAAGGAAACTTAGATTGAGAAAGTACATTTAGACAAGAGCAAACTATAGGTATAACGTGCTCAGTAAAAAAATTAACGTCCTAAAGAAATATCGGGTTATAACAGGGCATGAGTTTGATAACCTAAATATGTTTGCAAAATAACAGATAAACTAAATTTAAAATTTTAGAGAAATAACAATTAAAATATCTTAAAGAGTGAGGTAGTTTAATTTATTAAAATTATAGCATAAAAAATTATAAATTAATGTGTTCATGGTTACCGCTGGTATGGAAACAAAAATGTAGATATATGACAAATAATGAGATTGCACAAACTAATTTTAAAACTCTTATGTGCTCCATTGTAATAGACCTCATATATTCACCTCTTCATAATGATGCTGCTATCCTCCAAACGAAGGCGCACCCGTTCATAAAGACACTGCTAACCACCAATCAAAAGGTACGCATATAACATTCAATGTCGGACTGTCTACGCATATTCCCACGAAAGCGAAAGTATGGATTCCCATATATGAAATGAAGCCATTCTATTTAATAATCAATGTTAATATGCTCTTATTGCATAGTATACTGCATTACAAAGACAATGGCGATGCTGAAATGTTTAAGAACTAAGCGCTATATTATATTGGTCCTAAAATCCCACATTCTTTCTATGCAGCCTCGGTAAAAAAATTGAAAATTAAATCATTAGCACTTTAAAATAACAAAGTATTGAGCAATACGAAGACCATACATACTTTGGAAATGGCTTATTGCCATAAAAATTTATTTGAAATAATATGTGTACTAAAGTTTCTATTTTTGCTATACAATATTTAGTATATTTTCATCAATCACTTAACGTTTACCATTAATAAAATAAATAAAAACTGAAGACGGCTTCAGAGGCTATTCACAGAAAATTTAAGATGTACATTTCATTTTCCGTGTTAAGTACCAAGTGCCCTTAAGTAATTTTTACTTATTTACCATTCCTGAAAATCAATTAGCAATACCATGGTGATAATAGTATTGCAGCATCTTGGAAGAAGATAATATTTATGATCATGCCGCGTTAGAAACATTTAATTTTTGTAAAACTAAAATAATATTAAATTTGAATCTGGACACACGAGGCTAGTAATAGGACAAAATTATGTCATTTTAGAATTGTTTTCGGAAATTCATACTAGAGACAAATCGTGACACTGAATATGTTTTTATTTACTCTGCCGCTCTTGAAGAAGTCCAAGAAGTACATTCGAACTTTTCTCCCAAAGCCATTTCTAAAGCTGTGTTCATCTAGGTCGCACAAACGGTGACAATAGATTGTAGAAACGGTTATTTTCTTCGCAGATCCCATCGGATGCTTCCCCTTAAACCTCTCGATTTCCATATTCCTTTTTCTTGTCGGTTACACATGTCTACATGGTGTTATCTCTAGCGTTTGTTTGTCGATCCATTAATGGTAATCTTCAAACCGCGGTACAAGTTGCTGTTCCCAGATATTGCTCGTTCTACCGCAAATGGCTTGCCTTGAAACTGCCTGCCTGCCATTGGGAGACTTGTAGGTTAGCGGTCGTGGTAATCCTGCTATCTTCCGTGCTATTTGTACATCCCAACTGCTCTGCTTGTAATTTCGGTTCCACCAAAATCCTTAGAATATTGATTCTTTTTTTGGCATGAGAGAGAGAGCAAGAGAGAGAGACAGAGAGTTCGAATCCTGGATTCTTTATTCTCTTTTCTATAGCTAGTGAGTGTGAATGCCAAGATCTGAAGTTGAGGTTAGGGATGCATAGATTGTCATTGAAAACACCGAGCTGCAGGAAAAGTTACGGTTATAGATAAATATAATTACAAGGATTTGTGGTAGGCAGACGGGTATATTATATGATAGTATATTTTCTATAATAAACCCATATCCAGACATCCATATTAACATGGTAGGACCTAGAGAATTCCGGTCACAAACATAGGAATTAAATAATGAAGTTGAACTGCTGCAGGTAAATAGATAACATTTTATTGATACTGTTATAATAATAATAATAATAATAATAATAATAATAATAATAATAATAATAATAATAATAATAATAATAATAATAATAATAATAATAATAATAATAATAATAATAATAATAATAATAATAATAATAATAATAATAATAATAATAATAATAATAATAATAATAATCATCATCATCATCATCATCATAATCATCATCATCATCATAATCATCATCATCATAATCATCATAATAATCATCATAATAATCATCATAATAATCATACTAATAATAATCATAATCATAATAATAATAATAATCATACTAATAATAATAATAATAATCATAATCATACTAATAATAATCATAATCATAATCATAATCATCATAATCATAATAATCATAATCATAATAATATTGGTATTGGTGTGTTTAATTTTATACGTTTTTAACTAGTATTAATATAATTATTTACTCTTATATCAAAAGCACAATGTGGAAGCTATCTTTATCTCGTACCATAATTTGTAGTATTAGTTTGTCTTAGTGCATTTGGATAGAGTAGTAATAAACAGAGTTATTAGCTGAGAGCTAGAAGGGTAGCTCTTTGGGATTTTAATCCATACTGTGTTTAAACTTCCCTTATAAATTGACGAGTTTACTAAATTTATTCATTTCTTTTAATGTTCAAGTGTATCTCTTCTGAGACTGAATCTTTGAATATGAAGCAGCAGCAGTAGCAGCCTGATATTTAAAACGTTTTATTATTTTGATACACCTAAGTTTGCATTAGTGGTTAGGCTATACAACGTGCAAATATTACTAAAACTGCTTATTGTACTATTGTGAGCTCTGTCCTTCAAGAACTTATACGGAGGCGCCATCAGGGAAATTTTGGGGATCACTGCGACAGGATTTACAAGGAAGGGCTAATTGCTTACTAATATATATATTTTCTTTGTTTTCAGGTAAGGCCTTCCCTTAACACTAAAGAACGTAAAGTAAAGGTAACTATTACTTTATTATTTTAGCAGTTCATTCAATGCATGATATCGTAATTTTCTATAATTTATTACTGAGAAATCAAACCTGAAATACATTACCACCTATGAAATCCTAATTAGGTGCATATTGCATTCACGCGACCAAAATTATTCATCTGGGTTTAGAGGGTGAACATATTTGCTTAAGTGCCAACTGGAGGCCATAAGATTGCACTCAACTTATAACAAGGATGTTTATTAATTACTTACAAACCTTACATTGCCATTAAATACGTGCTGGAAAATATTAAGTTTTCAAATCGTGTGAAAAACATTATTCTTAATGTTTTATTTTTTTACATATTAAAATACTTAACTTCAGCACCTCAGAGTTCCTTTTTTATAACCCACACACTTAGGAATAATTTGGCAGTAGACAAACAGACTTAATGTATATAGTTCAAGAATGCATATATCTAGGTACAATGATCAGTAATGCTAATACTGGAATACATGAGATAAAAAATAGGCAGTCAAAGGCAAGTAAGGCGTATTTTACATTATTACCAATATGCAAGTCCAAAGACATACACAGGCAAACAAAAATACGCAAGCAATAATAAGATCAATTTTGACGTATAGTTGTGAAGTATAGCCCAGTGAATAAAAATGGATCGTGGAGACTTAGATTTTACTATGAAGTATGAGTATATAAAGAGCCAGGTATAACGATGATAGTTATGTATATTAAGAAGGCTTCAATGGGCTGGTGAATGAATGACCAAGCATACTTTTAAAGGCATTAAATGGCAAACTGTGTGGGAATAGAGCAGTTAGCAGACCAAGGGAGAGATGGCTTTGATCAGGTTAGAGGAGATGGAAGAAACATATTGAATAGTATGAATCTGGAAAGAGATGTAGGAAATGGAGAAGAATTGAGGCAACGCTTAAGAGAAGTCAAGGCTCGATTTGGGCTATAGTGCTATGGAAGAAGAATAAGAAGAGTCATGTGTTATAGCTTATTGGCCACTATTTCTCAAGAACGTGTCAGAAGTCATATATTAGTAGTACAGAAAACGAATTTAGTAATATGGACTGTTTGAGATCACCTCCCAGTTTTTTTTATCGTCTTACGGAGTCTTGCAAGATATAAAATGTAATTACTGATCAATGACGTAGCAATGCGGGATGAAGGTGTGGCCTGTAACGAGTGCATAGAAACGTGAATGGATACAACTGACCTCCTAGTTAAATCACGTTTTAATTTTCGTTAGATTTATCTCCAAATTCTTAACGTCTGTTATTGAAAAGGTAGCAAATATTACTTGAAATAAGCAGAATTTATTGAATTAAACGATGCTGCGTTATAAAGAAAACTAACTTTATCCTCAAAATCACAAAAAACGTGTAAAGGTTTACAGTAAACGTAATGTAATGTTTCACTGAAAAGTATAAGAGCGTTTAACTCTTACTTTTACTGAAAGTAGAAATTGTATCAAAGTAACATGTTTGTCTATTGCGTTATATTATAATGCAGTTTTTGCTTTCGAATGAAATCTTTTCTTCTAATACCTATGCAATTTACCGCCTTACTTGGGTGGCATTAACATTTAATTACAATTTCACAGTTTCTGAAATTTCTGGAACTGTGTTACCAGCCTGTTATAGGCTAATATGTATGGCATGCTGTGAGTCAAACAACAGTTGAGTTTAATCAGTAACGATTTATTGAAAGACTATGAAAAATACTTTCTTTTCAGGCCGATGTGTCATTCGTTATAACTAGCATGAATCATGAGGCCCTTGGCAAAGATGGGACCAGAAAATATCAATAATTTCCTTTCAGGCCGACGTGTCCTTGGTTATAACCAGTAGCATGAAAGTTCTATCATTGCAGAGGGATAAAGAAAGGGGAAAGAGGGGAAGCTACGAAGGTCTCGTTAAACAATCCCGATACCCTTGCATTTTACTAAATTCGTTTTCAGTACATTCCAATATTTGGGATAAAGTCTACCGTTTCACAGGCAAGCAAGCTTAGTTAAGCCATATATTTCAATTACCTTAGAAGCTTTTTAAACCAGTGCAGTGTCGTTCTATGAAACTTCATTTAAAATGAAGTAATTAAAGGACACATGTACACGTGATGAAATAGCTGTTCCTTATTTGTACTCTACCTGAAAATCTTTCTCTCTATGTACTGCTCTGAGAGTATTTAACCCCAAAATGTCTCCCTGTTCCACAGAAGGGAAAAACTTTCACTCCAAGAGAGTTGTAGGTTTCCATTCGATTTGTTAGGTAAACTTTTCTGGGCAGATCAATGGCTTGGGCGAACTTTTTAGGGAGATGTTATCGACAATGAAGCTAAGTCAACTAGCTAACTTTTAGTGATGTATTGGAACGCTGTAATAAATCCTTAGATACAAAGGCTTTAATTTCATTTGCAAGAATAAATTGTCATGGATCAACAGGATAACAACCGCAGAAGAAGTGTTGTTATGTACGGACAGTTAAGTGGAGAAAGTTCTTCTAATAAGTGCAAACAGTTGTGGAGCAGCATTGTCATTGAAAGGAATATACTTATTTGGGTTTAAATAAATAGAAAATAATTACAAGGAGGAAACATGAAATCCATCTATTTTCAGTTATGTATTTGACAACTGCATTGCTAAGGCATATTGGTATCTGCTACTTCCTTCGTCACGAGGAGCAGTCTAGCGAAGGTTCACTTTCATATGTTAAGGCCGAAAAGTCTCGTTTCTCTAGTCTTTAGGGTCAAATTTATACACATGATAGAGATTTTTAAACTAAGCATATTATATTTGAGTGTAACTTAAAACAACTGAAGGTTTTAAAGAAAACATGTTAGTAAACTTTACGCGAATATTTGTGTGTGCAGTTTGAAGTGGATACGAATTTAAGATTAGTTTATTTGATGAATCTTCTTAAATTATACAACTTTTAGAGTTGCTCCTAAAACCGGTGGTAGGTAAATGTGCGTATTAGTTTTGCAACCTCGTGCAAGACGTAGATTCCAGGAGAAAGGGATAATGCATAGGAACGATAGAAGGCTACAGACCGTGGACAATCATGTCTCAGAGACGCGCGGAAGTCCTTAATATTCCAGTGCACAAGGTCCCTTTCCGTTGCTGGAGCTGCCTAAAGAGGGTAATGAACTCTCTGTAGCCAAGCAATCTCCTGGTGTCTACGGGGAGAATTCTTTTGAGCAAGCACTAAGTGAGGTGTGGACCTTCTACTTCCGGTGGGATTTTTGGTGAGTAGTGCTGCGCTGGTTGAAATTCAGTGCTCCTAGCGGGCAAAATCCCCACGCCAGTACGGGGATCGAACCCGGGTTCTCTGGGCCAGAGACAGGAGCACTACCACTGCACCACGAAGGCGGTCTAATATACCAAAAAGTCAACTTAAATGTAATAAGGAAACGGAATAAAAGAAAAGTTGTGGACAGAAATGCGTAGTAAATAAGCAACCACCCCAACATTAGTTTGCTGACCAGCGCAAAACCATAGAAGATCCTAACGTCAATAGAAATCAAACCAAGGATCTCTCGAATGCGGTCCCCTTACGTTATCGTAAAGCCATATGTGTACCGAATAATAGCAAGACCTAAAAATGTTACAAAAGTTTTGAAATGTGAAGTGTAACTAACTTCATGGGTACATATACAATCTTTCTTGAACTGAGTTGTGCCCATGGCTGAAGAATGTATTAATTTGTATTTTAGTAGAAGAAGTGAGAAACGATGTGCTCCCTCGAAAAATTTTCATTTTCTGTAGGGAATGATGTTTTATTCGGTGCAGACAAAAATCGCTTGGGGTTAAATCGCGGGATCGTTCTGTCCAAGCATTATTACCCTGTTCTGCAATGCTTCACGAATTGTTCCTAATGAAACACTGCGGTATGTGCGTGTGCTGTGTGCTACTGGGAAAAGCCGAAATTACATTCCCGCTCGTTTAGAACCACCAAAAAGGAGGAGAAGCATTTCAACCATTGTCGCATATCGATATTAACCCTTTCTCGTAAAAGCCGTCATTTGCATTGATGACACACTTACACACATATATGGGTCCTGAGCAAGCAAACGTCGCAATAACCGATTTAATAATATGTTCACTGTTCCTGTAGTTCGTACATTTTTACTTCCTATAGTGTGTATAGTAAGTAGAAGTATTGTATTCCAGCCGAAAATTTGATAGAAAATATACGGAAATATGTTTTTTTTTATTTTCCCTTAAAAAAAGAAAGATAGAAAAAGCCTATTGTCCGTCAGACGATAAAATGTGACGCGAGGAACCCGGGTTCGATCACCGGTACCATCATGGGGATCTTTCCCCCGCTTGGAGTTCTGGCACGGGGTGCACTCAGCCTCGTTAAGTCCCGGGGGGACCAATTGAGAAGTTACTTGATGGAGAAGTAGCGACCCCAGGTCGAAAAGACCATATAACTGTCCGGAAGGGCTCAAGGAGCTGACCACGTACCACCCTTCAGTACTGCACCCCACTAATGACGCCTGTAGTGGGCAGAGGTAGGGGACGGAGCGGCTAGGCGGTAAGGCTTGGCCCTTCATGAACTGTTGCGCTGGGGTTTAGTTTAGTTTAGTAAACCTCGCTACAGCACGATGCTCTCCTAATGTGCCCAATATTGTTTTCCACATTCCGCCACATACCTTTCGGACCGAACCTCTTGCAGAGAATTTTATTTCAATTAGCGGATTTTTTCTTATGTTTAAAGCCTATCCAATTGAAGTGTTTAGAAGCGTAAGGGCTCAAATCACATAAATCACATTCTGCGTATTTTATCAGCTGTGAAATTCGGTTTTACTTGCACTTGTAGTGTGAGGTTAAGTTTATCATAATTTATTTATTCCAAATGATTAGCAAAAACAAAATACTACTTTGCATTACTACATTTTCAGGTTTTCATTGTAATACATACATATTGTTACATAGATATCTTTGTTGTAACAACATTTTTAAAGTTATAAAAATACTTAGTCCAGTGATCATTGGCCGTACATGCACTTTTGGGTTACAGGTTAAAGGTGACAAGAAAACAAAAAAAAAAAAAAAAAAAAAAAAAAAGTTGAGATAAATTACGTCTGACAAGCTGAACAAATTGGCTATAGCTTCTCACGCATTTCAATCAGGAAATTGCTCGAGTTTTTGTTTCATTGGACAGGAAATTCTTGCCAGCGTGTCAATCTCCTCCAAGTAGAATTAAAGAATTGTTCTGTGAATTTAATAATTGTTCGCTTGTTCCACCACTGCACATTCCGCCATAGTATGTACCAAGCCTCAATTCAAACTATGGAGGAGACAATAATAAAATGATAACATCTGAAATGTCAATGTTACAAAAACAATTATTTCACGAAAAACGAAGTCTGTTAAAGATGTTGTAAGTAACCCGGAGATTCAAAGACCCTTCAGGTCGAATTTAGGCTACATTTGGGTTTTCTGAAGGAGAGGCATTTACACCAACTCTCTTAAAAACTGATTCACAACGTCTCTGAAAAACCTACTGCGTTGATCTCTGCATTTGTTTGAATTTTTGTATTTTACAGTTTTGGGAATGTTTCAATTTAAAAATTAAGAGGACTGCACAGGATATTTAAAAGCTTCAATAATACATTTTAAATCAAATGCAACGTAGTTGCGTTTTAACCATAATGCAGCTATTTATGAGAAAATAAAATTAACAAAAATCAGACAGAAAACATGATTGTGTTGAAATTAAACAATAGTTTATGAAGAAAGAGGGGAAGTGAATCAGCCTTTCGTACCATGATTGAAGAACAAATGTAAGGACTGGGGTGTTTTAAGACGGCTCCTATTTGTGCACTGGACAGACGGTAAGGACTTTGTTTATGTCGCTATTGGAAAGGTTGGAAATGGGCTACTGTACACCCCAGCATCCCGCTTAAAACTGAAGTGTAGATGGAATATGTGCAGCTCTCAGAGTGTGCTCAATCAATCTTCCCACCACTGTGCTTCCTCCGAGTAACTCTACTGACACTAATGACATTCTAAAGTAAACTTGGGAAAACTGAGCATTAGCTCAATAACACCTCGAAATTAGCATCTTAAATATCAATTGAATATCTCAAAATAACACTTAAATCATCTTGTATTGATGAAAAAATATGGTGTTAGATATAGAATTTGGCGATCTATTTTTGAAATGTATTGAACCATAAAAATATGCGCTTTAAGATCCGCAATCACAAATCATTGTGTGCGCGCGCGTGTGTGTGAAAGAAAGAGAGAGAAAGTATGAGAGGTAGGTAGAAAGGATACCAAATCAGTAATGAAAAGTCGTTTAAATACCAAACTTGGTATTTAAGTTCAGCACCTTCCAAAGATGCGAAACGAAGATTTTCAAGAAAATTCCCCAAGCAGCCTACTTTTTTCATGGATTATGTTTCAAAAATTTTGATTTTATAAACAATGGCCCTAACGATTTTGATTAAAACGCCATCTGTTTATGACAAATGAAAGGTACCTTCATCTTGAATTTTATGGAAATTTCCCCCGAAGTCCACTTCATGTGCACAAATTTTCCGCAACTGATAACTGTGAAAGACAAAATCTTACTACACTAAAATGTAAATATCGCTAACACACTATGTCATGTACATTTGTTTATAAACTGAGCCATTTCGCAGATAGTCTTTGTTATTTCTTTTGCATTTTCAATACTTACACTTTTTACTTTCTCTACTAGTAAGTATTCGATGTCGAGACTTTACCGGAAATATATGTCTTGAGGCCCCCTGAATCCTAAAAAAGCATTTCTGGTGAAAGGTCCGCGCGCGCGCGCGTGTGTGTGTATCTGTGTGTCGGTCTGTGGGTAGCATAACTCAAAAACGAAAAGTCGGTTAAAAACCAAAGTAAGTTTTATGCATTTCAAGGATGCAACACAAAGATTATGATGAAGATTGCTCCACCCTAAACTAACCTATATGTGGAAAAATTTTCGAAAGTTTGATTTTCTTGAGAATGGCTCTACGATATTGGTGAAATTAACATATGTTTAAGATGTTTTTATGACAAATGTAACGATATTTTGGCTATAGCTTATGTAGTGCTGTTTACTCTGGATGACTTGAATAACTCGTAAACCGTAGGAGAATAGACAAACTCTTACTATACAGAAAGTGTAGATCTTGCTAAAATACACAATTTATGATCATTTGATGAAATTTCTTGTTATTTTTTTTTTCGGAAAACTGTCATACATTTTTCATGTATACCACCCTTGTCTTAATGTTATTAATGGTAATTTCTTTTGAAAATCATTCATTTCCTGGTTTTATATTTACCTTTGTTTCTTCACACATACATTGCAGTACTTTTATTATGTGTTTTGGGTATCCTTTTTGTTGAAAATTGTCCAAAGTTGACTTCTCTTTACTCTATCAAAAGCTCCATCTAGGTCTATAAAAGCCATTTACACTTCCAAATTAAATTCTCTATTCTTTTCTAATATTTGGTTTATAGGGAAGACATTATCCATACAAGTGCATCCACTTCATAAATTAATGTGTCGAAGAACGTTTTAGTAGTCAAAGTTTTCCGAGAATTGTGAAATAAAACAGCTAATGCTCATAAGTTCTGATTTCCTTGATTCCGATTGAACATAAAACCTCATTTACTCTATCTGGAAAGTGTTTTATAAACGTTTCATAGCTATGCTTGTTACTATATTGCAAGTTAAGTTTTACTTAAGCTCCTTACGGTGATGGCATGACTTAGAGGGCAGGTTGGCTAGGAGTCGTAAATATGAGGTTGACGTTTGGAACGCATTGGTCGTTATGCAAGCTCCAGAGTAAGGCAAGTTACTTTACTGTTCTAAGAGTCCTTCATAAATGCAGTGCGTGCTTAGCGACGCTTGGTAATATAGATGGTATCAACTCCAACAACGCTGTGGCCATAAGAACGTAGCAGGATAACGATATTTTTATATTTTTACCGCTGTAGAGTTGCATGTTCCGCAGATCGTTTTGCATCATTAAACACAGTAGCATTATCACATTCAGTATACCATTTTGGGAATTTAAAAGCATACCATAAAGGCGTACCAGCTATTCTCTGTTTATGTACACGCGGCTTGTTTATATCACACAAAACGAAAGAAAGAAGTACCGACCCCAACAGTTTTACATCATGGCCGTATAAAACGAAACAAAAAGTCGGCAAAAGAGGAAAAGAAATGGGCGTAATGCCTTTGTTTGGGCGTGTGTCGTTCTTTTCAGCTCGTAAACTTATTTCCCACCCATTACATCTTCTTTTTTATTCTTTGGAAAGCATCCGTAGACATTACGCACGGAAGGGATGTGGGCTGCGGTGTTTAAACGACGGTTTAGCAAATAAGATGACATTCTGGTTCTCTTATCAGGAGAGTAGAGTGCGCCAGAAGAAGAGAAACTGCGATAAACGTGAATTTTGGGAGTAAAAGGCCTCGGCAGATACCAACTCCTGCTTTTCAGATATCAGCTACTTGCAATTCTTAAAAGCATGATGATGTGGGAAATACCTATGGGGAATTAATTAACCCTAGCAATGCCAAACTTATTCCAAAACTTAAACTACCAAGGGTTGGGGAGTACCTTGTGACCACCGCTGGTAACAAAATGTCTGAGCAATTTTTAAAACAGATTTATTTATTTCAAAATTGGGTATTATGTATTGTCATGATAAAGGTAATGTTTAACACTGTTTAACTATTCTTTTTTTACTTTTTCACATGAATCACATCATACCGACTGGACAGTACTTTGACCACCTTGACATTTCATTGTTTCTCAAAAAGACCAACAATGAAAACCCTGAAACAGTTATGCAGTTCAGTAGTAAAACAGTGATTGACAATTATTACCTGGATGCCTTTAATAAAAGATTGACAGAATTTAAAAACTTACAGAAAGTGACCATAAAGTACCCCTCCCCCCTGCCCCACCTTAGGCAAAACTAAGGGCTAACGAGCTGGTTTAAGCTAAAATACCGCGATAGACGCTATTCTGACAGCCAGGAGTTAGTTTCCCTACCACGTACATATTGTGAGAATTAGCACATGTTATCTTTAAGTCGTTTATATTATGAGTAGGTAATAATGTGACATAATGACATTATAACAAAACCCACTACTGACACCAGTGTAACAAAGACACGACCAGTTACTCTTTTCTGTTACCTAATTTCCCTTAAAAATGAATAAGAAAACACAGCTCTCTATTTTGTCGTTAACACAATTTACTACTACTCTTAGTGACCTTTCAACTTACAGCTGTTCTGTCTTATCATAGGGCCCTAATGACCAAGTTGTCGACGGGCCCTTAAACCCAACACATTCACTCACTCTTATCGTAACCTTGACACAAACTTCTCTGCTGGCAGTTCTACTACCCTCTCTGTCTCACAAATAACTGGTCCCGACGGTATGCTCAGTAAACAGTTCAACACTCATTTCGGGGGGTGGGGGGGGGGAGGGGGGACTAAGCACAATATTCAACCCCAAAAAGCTAGCTAGCTTATATAGACTAGGCGAATACTCTGGAAAATATACCTTTTCTCAAACTTCTCGTAAATAAGCCAGTACTTCAAACTTTCTCGAAATGTCTGGAATCGCTTTGTTCTGTGGCGCTCATAGTTGCCTTTGTTTGAACCGCACACCAGTAGTGGTGTGGAGTTGCTATCACCGCGTTTCCCTTTGAGGCGGCTACCGACCGGCATCGCAGTATAGTAAGCAGAATATTATATTCTAACCAGAAAGATCATACCGAAATGTTTACCATGCGCATGTGTGTGTGTGCGCGCGCGCGTGTCCGTACGTGCGTGTGTGCGTGCCAGAGAGAACAGTGTGGCTCAACAATAAAAGGGTGGCTAAGCACAAAACTTATGTCAACTTTCACTACCCTCACAAATGCTTATCCCTCTATCTTCATGTTAATCAAAATAAACATTTGCAGATTGTAGGTGCAAGGGAAATACGGAGATACAGTAGGTTTTGAGTGATAGTCAAAACTTCCAAAAGCACATCTGGCTATTACAAGAGGTAAAAAGAAAAAAAAGTGTAACCATTTTTCCCATTCAAAAAAAGTGTAACTATGGAACATTAAACAAACAACAAGGATGTTGCGGAAGCGGTTCACTAAAAAATGTATTTCACATACGTTATTATAACAGCCGTACATTTTTGTTTTAAGTCTGTGTGTGTCTGCGTGCGTGCGTGCGCGTACGCGCGCGCGCGCAGAGACATATTGAGAGATGTCCAATTTTAATGAACTAGACGGTACCCATTTTATTTTTGAATGTGAACAAACCAAGTTTTGAAGTGAATGGCTGCTTCCAAATATCCTTCACTCCAGATTACTCTTTAAGCGAAATATTTTTCGAATATTTTTCTTAAAAATGACTGACAATTTTGATTAAAATACCACATGTTTAAGATATTTTATGACAAATGCAATGCATATCTTTAATCGTCGCATCGGAGTTGTTCATTGCGTGAAGCAGTTTTTAGTTAAACGTGCTTGAGTGTATCGTCAGATGCAGTTTGTGAGGCGGGATAGAAGTGAAAGACAGTGAAGTACTGTCAAGGTTACGAAAAGAGAACTATTGAGTTGCAATGTCACCAGGTGTTGTAAATTGTGTTAACGATAGCAAAGAGGGCTGTGTCTTATGATTCAATTTTAATGGAAATAAAGTAACAGAAAAAGTAATCTGACTTGTCATTTGTCATACTGGTGTCAGGAGTGGAATTTTACGTATTGTCATTTTGTCACATTTGGTAGTTAAAGATGTTGCTGCAATTCGAGCCAAACGCTGAGGTGCTATTTGGAACTATATTTATTATTTTAATAAACTTCGTTGGAGTGAAAGTCTTAAAGAAGATTATTTCTCGCGGCCTAGCATCAGTCGGAGGGCTATAAGATTCTATTGCTATTATCACATGGTAGTACGGATATTTTATATTTATAAAACAATCAATATTGTTTTTATGACTGTTTTAAACAATTTATTAACACTTAAAACTCGTCCGCCATCTCGAGAAACATTTTCTCGCTAAACATGGCGGACTTCGACGCTGGAGAACAAAATGGCTAGGCACAAATAACAATAAAATTGTCAAAAGTCAATATTCTTTTCTAAACCCGCTGCTCTTGGTTGTTTTCAGTTAACATCACTGGCAATATCTTTCCTTTGTTTGTGGATCACAAAAATTCACAATTAAATATTTACTTTACGTAGTATAATTAGTATTTCTCGTCATAATATCTATAAGAATCACTCCTTCCTCCCTTGTATCACACATCAACAGATAAAGTCAGTCTATGCTGTCTACATTTTAACAGTTATTTTAGGGAGCTTTCGGTTGCCTCTATATTTACATTTCGAATTATTTCAGAGGGCTTACAAGAATATGGCTCCCATTTTTAACTATTATAAGCGACTTAAGGATAACACGTGTACTTAAGTTTTTAAGCTGAGGAAAAGGAAAGGAATGGATTCACATAGTGACCGATGTTTGTAATATTAGCATCTGGTGGCTAGACTGTGGAATTATAGACTATAGACTAACAAAACAAAGGATTAATTAGGTAACAATACAATAACATATTTGAAATTTAAATGTAGTGGACAGCTTTAATATATACAACCAATAAAAAGCATCTTACAGTAGTTCTTGGAATGTGAAAAGGCTGGACGAGTGGCCCGTGGGTATACGACATACTTGAATTCTCCTTTTCAGCTCCTCTTGGAAGGATTTCAGCATGTCATACGATGGAATCAATGTTATATGAATAGCTCCGATCTAAGGCCGTTCTTGAGTGTAGGATTATTAAGTCAGGCCATGCTATTAGAAGACCTTTTTCCTTCCTTTCGTTCCAAAATGTTTGCTGTAGCTCCATAAAATCCTATTTAGATATTCAGAGTATAATCTAAGGGGGGAGGGTTCTTGGAAAGCCGTACGTTTGGATTATAACGGAAAGGTTTTTGCTCTCTACGCGTTAATATAATAACATTGGAAATGGAAATCATTTAAATCATGCAGCAGTGGAGCCGCTGTGCAAACGCAAAACCCTGTGCGGAGGGGTTATTTATTAGAATTACCCGCAATAGCACACCGCACTCCGAAAACATGCATTTCCACGTGCCATAGCCGAGCAATGATTAATATTGCGAGTGCTTTGCGCACAGTGCTTCAATGGAATCATACCTCAAGTATTGTTTGTTCCTCAACGGGCATGCAGCGGAGTAAAGAACAAACCACTTCTGAACTGCTTCAACCGTTCATAGTCTTAATTTTCTCATTCAAATGAAGTGATTTATTAATTAGTATCTACTAAAGCTTGTCAAAGTCAGGGACCTTATTAGGAAAAAATGTGTAATTTAATAGGTATTAAGCTCTGAATGTTACATCAAAAACTGGGCTTGCCACATTCATGTTGGATGTTGTAGACCAATGTTTCTCAATCGGTGGGTCGTGACCCTCTGGGGGACGCGGGTGGTGCATTGGTGAGTCGCCTGCCTTCTTTAAATGTTGCGTTTCTTTACTGGAAAGTAAATGAATTTAATAAACCAAAATTAACAGTACACAGTGTGTAAGTTAGTGCTTCGACTATACGTTTACCAGGGAGTCTACTCGAGTGTAACAAATGTGTTGATTACTGTTGTTGTCAATGAAGAACTGTTTCGCTAGAGAGAATAAAATAATTTGTATCAAATATGCGGAGCCATCTAGCTTCTCTAATGGATATAAATGATTTATTATTTTGCTAACATCGTGTAAATCTCCTTTTATTTCAAATTGAATGAATTTAGTCACAATTTAATTTAAATGTGATATTGCCAATCTTTCTTAGACATTAAACGTTGCTTGACATTTTAACATTAAATTGTGACTAAATTCATTCATATTAAGGTAGAAATGTTCACACAATGTTTGATGAAATTCTAAGTGTGTATAATTCTTAAATTCTTACCCCGAACATTTTAAAGAATGCTAGAAAAGTTGCTACTTCATATTCAGATTTTTATGTTACTGCTCTAAACAGGTTAGAATCTATGATTTATTCTGTTGCAAACATAGACGTTTTATAAAGTGTCTTGCATCAAGCTAATGTAATTTCGACGGGCCCTCAGACCCCACTCTCACTCACTCACTTACTCACTCACTCACTCACTCACTCACTCATGTGAGTTGTTCAACATTTCGTTAATGATCTGAGAATGGCATTTCTATCGAAATACACTCATGATTGAAAGACAAAATATATTTTGGTTTGTGCTCTTTTAATAATAGACATTGGAGAAGGTGATTGAAGGCGAAATTCACTATGCTTCGTGTTTATGTTATTTAAATCTAAATCTGCGTGATACATTTCCAAGTTGTGTTAAACTGAGATTTACTAGAGTTGCGCTCTACCAGAACTCTGGTTCGTTAGTTTTGGTATTTACATAAGTGACGTAGTAAATGAAAGGATTACCGGTAGTATTGGTACCATTGGTAGGGGAAGCACCATGAAACAAAACGCAATGAATTAAGAAATTTAGTGAGAAATTCAAACAATGATGAACAAACTGTGATCAAAATAAAAATTCCATCTTTCGGTCAAAATAACATTACTAGTGATCACTATTGAGGTCTTCTACCTGAACTGTAGTACACTTAAAAGAGCTTCCAAATGTTTCTGAAAACACTGATGTTTCACAGATTAAGCGACCTTTTATTTATCCTCTCTCAGTTTCGAGAAGTTTCAAAATTCAACGCTTCCGGTTTCTAGAGGAATCTGGTAAAACATGATCAAAAAATGTAAACAACGTGATTGATATGATGTTACACCCGATAGTTTGCAACGCTTAACGCACAGGTAATGTTTATGATAGCCTGAGGTAGCCTAGTTAGTTTTGCAACACTAGGCACACTATTATCCACAAGATAATAATGGAAATAGGGAGGTCACGTGGCGAGACAAGACAACAGATGGACATACAAGGCTACCATGTGGGGATCCCCCAGTAGGAAAGCGACTACAAGCTAGACCGAGACACAGCTGGACCGACCTGTTCTAGAAGCGTCCAGGCTAGCAGTTGTCACGGATAGCGACAGCAAGCACAAACTGGAAATCGCTGGAAACACTTCTGACCCGTGACTAAACAGCGCACAGTGTAAATATTGAATAGTGCTATATTAAACAGTAACTAAATAGTGAACCGTGCGCTCAATCAGATAAAACTGAAAATAAAACACATGCAACGCTTAACTCGCAGTAGAACAGATCGGCTTCCCCTGTCTGATAGGGCGCCTTTTCCCTTTACGGAATATTTTTGGCTACTTTTCATTTGTATTACTGCCTACACCATCTTATAATTGTAACAAAGGATAAAATATTAAATGTGGGTCTTAAGCGATAAATTTGGAACAAAAGCATGTGTTTTTTTTTCCCAAACCACCTTCTCTGTACACTATTCTTACAAAGTTATTCTTGGAAGGGTTTATTTTTCTACCTACTTGATGTTAGTCTTATAAATGGTTTTATTGCAGGTAAAGAAAGATATAGAAGGCGGAACAGGTACTCCAGTCTTTAAAAACCAGTTCACTAAATCTAGAATTTGATACTCTGCATGACTTCAGGAAAAACAAAAGAAAGCATGATTTGGTTACATTCTCGTGAATTCAACAATCTTTATACGCGTTTTGTAGGTTTTTTTAAGTTCCAGAATTTTATAAGTTACACATAATTCATTGTGAATGAAGAAACCTTTAGAGGGAATTTGGAAGGCCAGCTATACATCTTTTCCCTTCAATTCAGTATCCCTGTGTAGGATTGTAAATTGCCTTTTATAAGCAAAAGTAGCTAAATGAACTGTTAGTAAACTAATTTTAAAGTAATGTTTAAGAAAAAATAAAGGGACTTCTTTATATGTAAAGTTAAGGGTGCGGGGACATTTTTTAAAATCTTCGTGTTCCATCTTTGGAAGAACTTAAATGTAAGTTTCATTTGTACTCTGTTTATGTGCGTGCATGTGAAGAGCATAGCTGCAATACGAAATGTCGGATGAATATCAAATTTGTTATATAAGTTCAGTTTCTTTTCAAGTTGATATGAATATCCTCCACAAAAACTGCGCTCAATTTTATTAATACAAATACATACACGCCCCGCTTTTTAAAACATGACTTTGTTGAGTTCAGAGGGATGGGGTTTTAACCTTGTATTTCTGATAAAATCTCCATATTAAATTGTTAGCTGTCAGAGTCTACTTTATCTGCGTATTACACGTCAATTTAAGCGAAAGTTCATAGGAACTAAGCAAATTAAATTAAATAGAGGTTCGTTATAAGATTATCGGTTTGCCAGCAAAGGTGATAACTACATAACCCTGTAATATCATCTATCGTATTACTGTGGAAGACTTTAGCCTTGAAGTGTGTGTGTGTGTGTGTGTGTGTGTGTGTGTGTGTGTGTCAGTGCCAGTGCCAGTGCCAGTGCGTCAGTCTGTGAACAGACTAACTCAAAAACGAAAAGTTGGTTAAAAACCTAAGTTGGTTTTTAATTCATTACTGTTTGAATGTTTGGTAGTTCCAATCTTTTATTTTTTTATATTTCATAGTAATACTTTGCAGTAATTTTTTTGAATTCAGAGTTGACTAATCTCCAAGCTGCATAAAATGCTAGATTAACTATAGATTTCTGTACACTGCTGGCACCTTTTTTTTTTTTTTTTTTTTTTTTTTTTTTTTTTTTTTTTTTTTTTTTTTTCCAAGAAAATCAACTTTGTCATTAGCGCTCACTCCACAGTGAGTTTAATATATTTTACGGATGGATGCGACACGAAGCCTTTGAAGAACATTACTCTACCCTAAATAAACCTTTACATGGAAAAGCTTTTGAAAATTTACATTTTCTTGAAAATGACTAATGATTTCGATTAAAATGCCGTACGTTTAAGATGATTCTATGACAAATGAAATGTATATTTTGAATTTTCTGGCTATAGCCCGTGTAGTCCTGTTTACTCTGGATGACTTTTGCATAACTGGTAAACCGTAAGAGGTAGACCAAATCTTACTATACAAACACACATTCTATGTGCAAATAAAGTTTATGTAGAGTGAACCATTTGGGAGGTATTTGTGTGAGTTTTGGAAAACTTAAACTTTTGTCAAATTGAACATCGTTATTCATTTTTTATATATTATAGTGCAAGGAGAACGAATTTGAAAGCTTTAAACGATTTGACTCTCGCTCAAAGCCTACTATGTTCCCATATTACCCTTATACCTACGAGGAAATAAGGAACAAGATAATTCCTACTAATGTTTGTCTCCAACTAATGTGAAGAGAATATAGGAATAAGAGTCTTAAAAATGGTTAGTACAATAATAGAGAAAGTTATGCGGGTGCAACACATCAGATTTTTCCTTCAGGGAGAAAACAAATATTTACTGTGCAAATCAATGTCATACTAACGGAATATAGGTGCAGCAAAACGCAAAAAAACATCCTTCGTATTTTCCAGCACATTTAATCTCATATTGCATTATGTTGCTATAGAATGGCGGAGTGTTTTTATTAACTGGCAGCCCTTTCTGTTATTTAATGTGTATGTAATTTCAATATTTTCCTGATAATGCAATCCATATCGTTTGTATGGCGGAATTCAATTAGTTAATGTAAAAAGTAGAGGAGCGAAACAAAGCAAAGTTAATAAAATTGCATTGCATTGTCAATACAAACGCGCAAAACATACATGTTGAAAAGAAATTAATTACTCTATTGATTCGTATTCGAGGATGTTTGTGAAGATCTCGTGCAGAAACATTCCAAACAACACAGTGCGACAGTTTAGCTTCTAGACTCAAATAATGTAACATTTCATGGTAGAAACCCGGGCTGTATGGAGGACCTTTTCAATCCTCTCAGCTATGTAAAATAGAAGTCATATTTTGAGTACTTGGGTTTTTAACGTTTGTTACCATTTACTAGTAGGAAAGTGAGCTTTGTATGCCACTTGATTATTCAATATCAATATTTCATTAGAAATTCACATATTATGATTCCTTAAGTAAACAGAATGCTTTTTAGAAAAAAAATCTGTTTATACGTCTTTGTCTCTTTCTGTGAATAGAATAACTCAAAATCGAAGCAACGATTAATACCATGCTTGGTATTTAAGTTCATAGTTTCCAAGGTTGCTGAATTTGATATAAAATTCTTCAAACATATCCCCCCATTTTAAACTACCACTTGGAGGAACAATTTTAGTAATTTTTTATTTCTTAAAAATGACCCTGATGTTTTTTATTAAAATAAACGTTTTAAGCTATTTGGTTGGCAAGTGAAACTTATGTCTTGAATTTTCTGGCGATATCCTGTAAAGTTCTATTCCATTTGTATAACATGCAAACCATAAGAGATGGACAAGACCTCACTAGCACAAAATGTTGATCTCCTTACAATTGTATATGAGATAAATATGTTGTGCGGTTAACTATTGCCGTATTATTGGTGTGAATTTTTAAATACCTTCATCTTTCTCTACTTGTACTGTAACTATGCAGCTCGATATTCTACCCGGCTTCAGAAGCTATAGCTCCCTTATGTGGTAACCCACCAAAACCTAAAAACCAGCAGTGTCTCTCCTCAATTCACTCTAAGCAATATATAATCAGGAAAATCGGTGCCATCTGTAAAACAGTTCAAAGAGTTCAAGAATGAGATACTCCACCTGCGCTGCACACGATATTTCCAGATTGCTTTATCATTTAAATGTATCACTTAAGGTAATTAAATGCAGGATATTATATATGCAATCATAATTATCTTACTTTTGGCGCCAGCCTTAGGAAAATTGGATGTCTTAATAACTTACATGATATACTGGCTGCCACCCCCCCCCCCCCAAAAAAAAACAAAACAAAAAAAAAAACGACAACGCTTAGTATGTTGTGCGAGATGGCAAAATGATGGCAGGAAGTATCAGGAAGTTGGCTATGGTAAGCGAATCTCGAATACGAGTCATAGACGTTACCGTCTAAGTCATACCGCTGGGTATGAGAAAATGTTACATATAGTTTGAAAAATGAAACTTCCAAAAACCAAGTACAAAGTTTTGCTTTGTAGGACAAAGAAACTTCTTGTTCCTAACTTTAAAATGCCGTCATCCTAGGCATCATTTATTTGTAGTTCTGCTAGTTCTTTTCCATCAATTTTGATAGACCAAGCTGCCTTCTATGGCTTCTGTAGCAAGAAATCACTGATAATGATAATTTCTGAAGATACGAGGGCGTTTCAACGTGGAAATTTTAGGCATTTCTTTAGGGAATTTTTAAATAAAACTTCGGAGACTTGTTATTTATACATTAAAGAACAAACTGAAATCAAAATCAAAACATCAAAATTCTGATAATTTTAATAGATATCTCCCCTTAAATAACTTCACTACTGGGAGTTTCTGGTAAGTTTTTGATATACGACAGTGAACTATTTTTTATAGTGATTATTCCGTTACTCAAAAGGGCTATTATGGTTTCTTAAAACTCATTCCTTAGACAGAGAGAAATTCAGAAGTTAAAAAATTGGCTTAATCAGATGGATGGTAATATGGTGTAGACAGTTGACGATATGTGTCATGCAAATCCCGCAGTAGAAGTGGAAGGGAATTGGTGCGTATGAACATGACAAATTGACGGGAGAGTGACAACTCCTGTCGTACATGACATATTGACTGTTCAACATGTAGATTAAAAATAGCTATACTTTCCTTTGTGCCAGTCTTCAGCAATTCATCAGCTCAAAGGTCATTATGAAGGATTTCAAACAGCGAGTTCTAGATCGCTTTTGTTTGCACTTTAAGGAAAATATTGAGCTTTTTTTGACCTCTTCGAAATCTTTGTCATTTCATGAGGAATTTAGTTAGCTTTGTATCCTACTAGAGTATTTTTCAGTACACGAGGGGCATACTATTTTTAGGCGAAGTCACGAAACTTAGTTTAAACAATATCCACAAAAGTTTATGAAGGGAGTTATTGTTTTGGAGAATATAAAGGCTTTTAACCTTCTAATGCACAGAAAAGTTTAATCAAAGCTTTAGAATATTGTAACAAAGTTTTCTTTTTCATATTATATTGTCATTTAAAAGCGAAATAAAGTTATCGGTGGTTATTTATATCAAACATATCAATTTATTTCAATACTATTATAGTTTTGTTTTCTTTTTTTTTTCAAAAAAAAAAAAGTCCATGCAATTGTAGTCTAATATAACCCTGTCATCATTCACGCATACCATCACACTGGTTATTTTATGTGGGCCCTCCCCATTCTTTACTACAGCCACATCTGATTGCAATTACTGGGATTAAGCTCGCGATGTTCCGTTTTAAATGGATAACTGGTCCATTTCGTCTGACCTTTAATAATCGTGCCTAATCCAGTAACTTCCTGAAGGTGCCTGATACAGGATACCTAACCGCTTCAGGAATTAGAACAAAAGTGCAAATCCCAACCCATCCTTCTCTCCCCTCCCTCTCTTCCATCTCTCCTCTCTAACCTCCCTCTCTAACCTCCCTCTCTGACCTCCCTCTCTGACCTCCCTCTCTCAACTCCCCTTCTCAACTACCGCTCTCCCCTCCCTCTCTCACCTCCCTCCCTCCCTCCCTCCCTCCCTCCCCCTCTCGCCTATCTCTATCGCCTCCCTCTCTCGTCTCCCTCTCTCGTCTCCCTCTCTCGCCTCCCTCTCTCGCCTCCCTCTGTCGCCTCCCTCTTTCCGCTTTGCTCCCCTTCCAGTCCTTTCTTCCTTTTATATCTGGTAATCAAAAAATAGGCTAAACTTTACTGAGAAAAAGTGCAGCCTTCGTAAAGGTACACAACTTATACGGGTACGCAGTTTTCTGTCAGCAACTACGGCATTCCTTGCTCTTCATGTGAGCATCACGATATCTTCAGTAGTGTTTAAAGTGTTAAATAGTAGTTGCTTGATCCGTTATTTTGTTGCACTGGTATCTGGACTAATGCGTACAAAATTGTCGTTTCAGCCTTCTATAAATTTCTTGTAGATATAGGAAAAACATGCGTTAATAAACATTTGTAATGAATGTATCAACTGGAAATATGTGGAAAAATAAATTGTTTTGTGGATCATTTGTTTAATATCTTTGACACTACATTATGTGTAAATAAAGTCGTGAGCACATTGTGCATGTTTATTTTCCTGCCCTTGTCTATAGTGAAACATATGTTGCATTAAAATAAAAGGAAATCTACATCACGATTTCAACGACGATACGTGTTTTGAAATTGACTGGAAAAAGAAAACTTCCGCCAAGTGCCGTGCATACCTTTTCGTGTCCACGAACGCCACAAGTGATAAACAGTGGGGGAACATTTTCATTTAAAGTGAAAAACTGTAGCAGACAAAATCTTACCATAGAAAAAATATAAAGATCGTCGAAACAATGAAGTACAGAGACATCGGGAAACAGTAGCCCTTTCGTTTCACGTGGGTGGGAAAATCACATCAGCTACATGGGTAAGTTTTAACCCGTCGTAAGATGGAACTCACGCTGTTTATCCGATGTCGCTGCGAAGTTGTTGCATTACGAAAACTATACAGGGTGTCCCAAAAATCACTGACATCGGTTAGTTGTGTGGGACGGCAAACTGGTCGATTTTCAAGAAGAAACCCTTGTCCAGAAATGCACGAGTTGGACTCTGTAGCACATCGAAGTATGAGATGGATGTGCGTTCACATTTCGTCAATAAACCCAACATGAATAGCACATCTAACAGTCTACATTACAAATCGGCTTCGAACTGTGTACCTCCTATGTCGGCGGCGATGAGCCTCATGAATATGACCCGATACGTGCGATATTCAAGAAAATAATCTAAAGGTGTCAGATCTCGTGACTGTGCTGGCCATGGAACTGGCCCACCTCTACCAATCCATCGATTTGGACGTAGAGGTGATTCCGCAAATTTACATCAAAGTGTCGTGGAACCCATGTCGGCCATTTCAACAGCTGTATACTGGCAAGTGTCGTACTGCTGTTAAAGCGGTACTGTACTGGAAACTACACAAGTAACGCAGTAGGATGCGCACTCTATAGAGGAATGTAGGGCATCGCAGGAATGCTATTAGGATTAGGTGGTTCATCTGCAGTACACGGGTGGCTAAAGGTTGAATATCTTCCATATTAAGATATCAAAGTGAATTTTAAAAATTGTCACAACCGTCCGTTCTCAAACTTCGACGCTCCCCAGCACGCAAACTGCGTTTTCGAAGAGAGGTTCGTACTTGAAAACGACCCGTTTGCCATGCCGCATTACATATTAAGCGACAACTGTGTCATTTTTTTTGGGGGGGGGGGAGGACACCTTGTTATTACTTTACTAGTACTGTTTTCATTCCCAAGCAAACTCGCTTACGTATTTTCAGTGAAATCTTTAATATAAGAAACAACAACGAAACGCTATTATTTAAGTTCGAACGAAACAAATGAGGCAATAACTTGGTAACTTTAAAAGGCACTTAATGCAAAAATCAAGTGAACTAAAGTCTACTTTGCTTTCATACAATGTTCAGGTATCTATCAAAGCACTGAACGAGAGAAAATAAACCATCATGAATATTTTCTTTAACAATCCAGAAAACTGCAAAGAAGGTAACTAATTTTACCCAAAAATGATAAAGAAACAAACAGCTGAACTACCTTATTCTTAATTAAATCATTAAGAAAGAAAATAAAACATATCGTAGTTGCCAGCGCGTTTAAACAAATGGTGCTGATACTATATTGATCTAAGACGTGCATGTGTGTGGCCACTTACTGAAGCGCTATTGCAACATCGTAAACAAAGTCCAAATTTATTTGCACAAAACAAAAATGCTAATTTGTGGCGGGAAAAGGTAGTCAAGGAAGATAATGTCCAAATGATCTGTATTTGAAGTATAATGAAGTGAAACGTATAGGATTTATTTTCCACATTAAGTTACTGGGCACGGAGAGCAGAGCCTCAAAATATCTGGTGAAAATGCCATAGAGAAAATATTAATTGAAGATAATACGGATAGCAAAACATAATTATCAGTGAATACTAATCAAGAATTATAAAAGGCATACGGTTCTACCACTACTATTATTTTACGTGTACTACAACATTGTAGGGCTGGCGCAAGTAAAGCTTGCCAATCTGCAGAATGCACAGATGACTGTTTTCGTAAACGCACCGTACCGTGGCATTACGCCTATTACAGGGCGACAGTATCCCTATTACGGGCTACAGTATCCAGCAACGTCTTGAGGAGTGTATATCGCAGCGAATTATTGGACAGAGAGTAGACAGTAGGGCCCGCAAGTACAAAACGGGAAATGGAGAGGCCTTCAATCGAGTGAGGTAAGCTATATCCCAATAGTACCGAAGTTTCGAGCAGCTCTCGTTGGCAAGCTTTAGTTGCATCACTTCTAATTGAAAAATGGAGAAAAGCAGGCTTTCGGTTATCAGTAGCAATAAATAATGTTAACATGTGGACTATTATAATTGAAGATGAAGTAGCATAGCCAAAACGGTAAAATATACATATTCAGCAAAAGTAATCATAATAAGCGAAACATAAAATAAACATTAAAATTGCAAACTAATGAAATAACGCTATTTAAATATTTAGAATCTTAATCTTCTGTACTAAGCTGTAAATAAAATCAAGGCAAACAAACATTGAAGTGTAGAATATTACAAATGGATATGTAGAGATATAAGCAATTATATCAAACGTAGAGCAAAGAGAGGACTAAATAACATTGCATCTAACCCGGTTTTGAGAAGTAAAACACAAAGCTCAGAGGATGCCCAAACGAGATTTTTAAGTGCATTTACTTGAAAAAAGAAGAGCGGATCCGATTACAAAACAGAATGAAGAGCTGAAATACCAAACAAGAGAACAAAGTAAAAAACAGAAAGTAGGGAAATGTCCAAACAAGTGAGGGTAACATACTTTAAAGTACTCCTAAGGTAAATAAAAATGCCTTACTTTGTGACGAGATATAAAGGAGACAATTAATTAGCCTTGGAACTGATAGAAAGCCTCAAAAAGGTTAGGAAAGAAAAAGAAATGTTTCCTTTATTGTGGCTGTGAGAAAAAGTAAAACTCTGATGTGACTCACATGAGCTTCTCTACTCTTAAACTAACCATTCTTACACGTTCTTCCTCTATCTTCTTCGTGTTAGTCGCGTGAGTGAGTGAATGATTGGGTAATGTTTAAGAACCCATCGACATCTAGGTTATTAGGGCCCATGTTATTCGAGATAAACATTTGCAGAAATTACCTTACTGCTGATTTTCTTGTAGGTGCAAGGGAAGCATGGAAATACGGGACAGTCCCACCTTTTAGAGCTGGTCGCTATATGAAGCCTGTAAAATTACACTCTCTGGGCATGGCCAAGAGAGAAAAAAGTGAAGGACGACCTTCAATTTGAGAAACCTTATTGCAAAACTCGCACAATATTTCACTCCACAAAAAATTAATTTGGACATAGCTTGTGTGTTTTAACGAGATCTACATTTTTGTATAGTAAGATTTGGTCTATATCTTACGGTTCACCAACTATGCTAAAGTCAGCAAGAGTGCAAAGGACTACGTAGGCTATGGCCAGAAAATTCGGAATATACATTTCCTTCGCCATAAAATATCTTAAAGATATGGGATTTTAATCAAAATCGTTACATCCATTTTTGAGAAAATCAAATTTTCTAAAAACCTTCCACGTAAATAGTAGTTTAATGTGGAGGAATTTTCTTTAAAATCTTCGTGTCACTCCCTTGAAAGATATTAAACTTAAATACCAACTTTAGGTTTTAACCGACATTTCGTTTTTACTTTCTCTACTGGTATTATTGTAAGTATTGTATTCCATCCAAAAATTCGATGTCGAGATTTCACCGGAAAAACATGTTTTCAGATACCCTGAATAAAAAGAAAGAAAATTTTAGAAAAAGGTCTTGTGCGTATGTGTCTGTCAGTTTGTGGACAGCATAACTCAAAAACGAAAATTCGCTTAAAACTAAAGTTGGTATTCAAGCTCAATGTCTTTCAAAGATACGACGCGTAGATTTTGAACAAATTAGCCCCACCCTAAACTACCCTTTACATGGAAAATGTTTCGAAAATTTTTATTTTCTTGAAAATGACTAACGATTTTGACTAAAATGCCATATGTTTAAGATATGTTTATGACAAATGAAATGTATATTTTGAATTCACTGGCTATAGCCTATATAGTCCTATTTTCACTGGGTGACCTTTGAATAATTCGTAAACCGTGAGAAATATACAAAATCTTACGATAAAAAATGTAGATCTCGCTAAAATACACAATTTATGTCCAAATAAACTTTTCTTGTAGAGTGAACCATTTCCTTGCTATTTGTACGAGTTTCGGAAAACTTAAGATTTTCGTACAATGCAACATCGTTGTTCATTTTTTTATATGGTAAGCGAGCAAAGAGAATGGGATCTCAAACCTAAAACGATTTGACTATCGCTCAAAGCTTACTATGTTATAATATTCATTTCACTTGCATCTACAAGGAAATAAACAGTAAGGTAATTTTTGTAAATGTTTATCTCAAGTAACACGAAGAAGATATAGGAATAGGAGTTAGTATGGTTAGTACAAGAGTAGAGAAAGTCATGTGAGTGCAACACATCAGATTTTTGAGTTATGCTGTTCGTAGACACACAGACACATACACACACATTAATCTTTTTCTAATTTTCTTTTTGATTCAGGGAGCCAGAAAACGTATTTCTGGTGAAATCTGGACGTCGATATTTTGGGTCGAATGCAATACTACTCCTACTTGCTCTACGTAGTGGAGCAAGTAAAAATGATTCACATTAACACTTAACATTGACAGTTGCTCTGCACATATATTTGGTTAACTTAGTATTCTAATCGTATTTGTAATTTGGTAAAGAGGATTTGAGAACGACAGTAATTCCCAGTGACCTATATACCTGAATTGCAACGCCGCTACTATATGTCTCTAATTAAAAAGACTTAATTTGGTTATGACGTCAGGTTTGAACTAAACTCGAAGCTCCTTGAGTTGACAGAACAAACTTGTTATATAATTAACGAAGGATCGGAAAGTTTGGTTTGTTTCAAGTCCCTGCTGTGCGACCGCCTGAAGGTTCTGTACTGATCATCAAGAGGATTGGGCTTCAACCGTCACGCTTTCCGAGTCAGTCACGTATTACACGGCAACGCGACAGAGTTGCACCGTTGCAAAGTTTTTATATGATTCCTAGATATGACAATAAAAAATAAACCAAAATGAGGCTCTCTGGCGAGTGAAGGTGGAATGGTTTGAGTTGGGGAGATGAAATGACCCAGGAAAGACGTGTCCACTACTCATTTATAACCTCATGCTCAAAATTGGAATCAAGTTTCTGCAAGAAGAACTGCAAAAGATGTGGCGTGGTTGCTTATGATGCTTTATAACCTCATTAAAGTGCACCTCTTGATTAAAGTGCAGGTTTCCACCAATCAGAAGAAAGTGGAACTACGAATTATTCTCGTACGTTCAATCGAAGAAAAACTAGTGCGGATTTGGAAAAAATAGAAAGAGCGACACAAGTGACAGCTAGATGTATTTTGCATCAATAAGTCGGTCACGGTAGAGCTTCCGGCATCTCAGCTGATGGCTGATTGTGCCGTGAATGAAGGATGATATGAAATTACCCTACCGGCGGCCAGAACTCAGACAGACGGAACTACGGTGGGTCCCTAACATGTGCAGGCAAAGTCCCACGAAGGCCCAGGGAAGAGAGCCCACCGTCATCCAGTTCCGGCTGAGCAATCAGTCCCCCTAGGTCGGTGGCCAGCGCCTACCCGCAGCCGAACACTGTGTTTCCAGAGCGCAAGCTCCGCCACAGCCCCGCCGCGAATTCCCTGACCTACAACGTGTAAAGACCGGATAGAGGAAGTGAAACGGGGGATGCAAGGTAAATATCCTTCCCAGCATTAGCCTGAGTTACCTGGGAACCACCCCCCCCCCGAAAAATCCATGGTCAGGAAGGTTAGCTGCGGGAATCGAACCCCCAATCTCCTGAATGCGGACGTTACCGCCTGAGCCATACCGTTCCGGTAGTACTTACATCGCAGGAACGTTCTACAACGGCATTCTTTTTTGTTTTGTAGTGTTTAACGCTCAATTTTACTAATGCGGCACCGCAGGCGGTGACACTGATGATAATTGGAATGAAGATGGAGCACCGCTGGAATGAGATGGCGGGGAAAACCGGAGAACCCGCCCCAGCACCGCTTCGTCCACTACAAATCCCACATGCGGTTGCCTGGGATCGAAGCTTTGGTGAGAAGCAAATGGTCTAACCACTCGGCTACGGCGCGACCTACAAAGGCATTGCCACAAAATCAAGAAAAGTGAATGAAACATTTTATGTAAAATGCACGGATTGGAGAAAATAAAACTCTGATGTGTTACACTCGCATGACTTTCTCTACTCCTGTACTAACCATTCTTACAAACTCTTATTCCTATATCGTCTTCGTGTTAGTTAAGATAAACATTTCCAGAAATTATCTTATTGTTCCTTGTAGATGCAAGAGGAATATGAGAATACAATAGGCTTTGAGCGATAGTCAAATCATTTAAAGTTTTCAAGTTCCGTTCTCTTTGCACGGTTAACACATACATATGAATACCGATGTTCCATTTAACAGAAGTATAAGTTGTCCAAAACTCACACAAACAACAAGGTTTATTCGCAAAATGGTTCATTCTAAAAACAAAGTCATAAATTGTATATTTTAGCAAAATATACATTTGTTTTATATAGTAAGATTTGGTCTATCTCTTACGGTGTACCAATTATGCAAAGGTCATCCAGGGTAAAAGATTTGACTCGTTCAAAGCCTACTGTGTTCTCATTCTCCCCTTGCAGCTACAAGGAAATAAGCAATAAGATTATTTCTCTAAATGTTTATCTCAACTAACACAAAGAATATATGGGAATAAGAGTTTGTAAGAATGGTTAGTACATGAGTAGAGAAAGTCATGTAAGTGCAACACATAAGATTTTTAACAAATGTATTTCTGGTGTACTTCGAAGAATGTTGCAAAGTCTGAAACCATCGATCTTATGTACTCCCTACTCTATTTTGAAATCATATATTCAGGACCGAAATCGAATTGAAGTCAATATTTTTCATATATAAAATGGTGCCAGCTGTTTCAGTACTTAAGGTAAGGTTAATAGTAAACATAGAATATTGAAATAACTTAAAAATATTTTAAAGTTAGACACATGCTCACTATTATTAGATGTACGAAGCTTTACTGTAATTGCAATTAGATGCTCGTATGAAAATTACGAAGTGCGCTCCGCTTGTTTCATAAACACACTCACATCTTAATTACTATCATTATAGTCTCGTAGCGTGCTATTGTAGCCCGACAGAGATGATGAGCGATTTCATTAACTGGATCTCGCTTTTGCGTATTGTATCCAAGTAATTAGATTACCAACACAAAGTAGAAGTATGTGTACCCATTTACAGCCCTTAAATGGCAATTCTGTTGTACATGTGGAAGGGTAAGAAATGATACAGTCACACAGATATTGAATATCAGTGTGAAGGGGTAGGGAAAAATAGTCACGAGCCAACCTGGCCGAACTGGATGAGCTGTAGACATAATGAAGTGAGAACTGGGAACGACAGCCGAATTTGGGAGTGTATGAAATGCAATAGTTGCTTCAAAATCTGGTGTGCTACACTGACATGACTTTCTCTACTCTTTTACTAACCATTCTTATTTCTATATCTTCTTCGTGTTGGTTGAGGTAAACATTTACAGAAACTATCTTATTTATTTTCTTGTAAGTTCAAGAGGAATATGAGAATACAATAGGCTTTGAGCGATTGTCAAATCTTATAAAGCTTTTAAATTTTGTTCTCTTTGCACGGTTAGCATATAAAAATGAATAACGATGTTCCATTTGACAAAAGTATGTTTTCGAAAACTCACACAAATAGCGAGGAATATCTTCAAAATGGTTCACCCTACAAAAAAATGTATCTGGACATAAATTGTCTGTTTTAGAAAGATCTACATTTTTGGGTAGTGAGCTTCTATCTATCTCTTACGGTCTTCAAAGGTCATCCAGATTAAACAGGACTACATAGGCTATAGCCAGGAAATTCAAGATATACATTTCATTTGTCATCAAAATATCTCAAACATATGGCATTTTAGTCAAAATCGTTATAGCCATTTTCAAGAAAATAAAAATGTTCCATGTAAGGGATAGCTTAGGGTATAGCAATTTTCTTTAAAATCTTCGTGTTGTATCCTTGAAAGACATTAAACTTAAATACCAACTTTGGTTTTTAACCGACTTTTCGTTTTTGAGCTATACTGTCCACAGACTGACACACACACACGCACACACACGCACATGCACACGCACACACACACCTTTCCCTGGTTTTTTTTTTTTTTTTTTTTTTTTTTTTTTTTTTGCATTCAGGGGGCCTCAAAATATGTTTCCGGTGAAATCTCGACATCGCATTTTTGGGTGGAATACAATACTTCTAATTAGTAGTACAGAAAGTAGAAATGAATAATTAATTTCTAGGGATGGAATCTGGATATTCTAGTTCAGGCTTGGGGAAGAGGGGTGACAGATACAATCAGTATCCACCTTCTCCATTTACTGATCGGCCCTCTGACGTAGATTGACAATAGCGGGAGGCGTGGCCTAGTGGCTAACCGCTGTGAGGCAGTGAACGGGGTTAAAACTACGATATAGGGGAAATGACACATTGAGTCAGTTCGCCCCATCTGTGCTCCAGATACTCGATCGTATGGAATATATGTCTACTTCGAGATAATCCTTCGATACC
The DNA here is from genome assembly GCA_030765045.1 of Tenodera sinensis. Lineage (NCBI taxonomy): Eukaryota > Metazoa > Arthropoda > Insecta > Mantodea > Mantidae > Tenodera > Tenodera sinensis. The sequence continues at coordinate 53,541,045 of CM060967.1, forward strand.
TTTACATTTTTAAAGTACCTGCGTTTGAATTTATGCTAAACAAGGAATGAAAGATGTCAATATTTTACGTTATTACCTCGCACGGGTCCCTAAAGGGTTGCTGCGAATAGTTCTTACGGATGTATCGAAGTTATACATACTGATCAATACATGGAAAACATGCCAATATTGTAATATGAATATCACTTAAACCATTACAGCTAGAATCATAATTTTTGCACTACACATTGTACAGTATTTGGGAAAGAATATATGTGAAAATCAAGTGTCCAGGTGTCCATTTACACTATGTAAATTTAATACAGATAAAAAATAATTTTGGTATGCTGATGTTCACTTAGGTGTATTTATTTGGAGAACCCTTTAAACTTATGGTGAACCCAGAATACAATCCTTGTGACAAAATGAGTGGTCAGTTTTTTTTCAAAATTATAATATTATACTGAAATTTTCTGCTTAGATATAACTTCAAAAATTAGCTCAATTTTTGTAATACATAGCATTATAGTTTCTAAATTGTATGTAAAACAGGCAAAACTTCTCCACTCATTTTAAAGTTCATTGATGTTTTAGCAGCTCAGAAAATTTTAGCTTCCTAGATGTTCGGGCGAAAATAGTACCTACATGCAGAAAATTATAAGTTGCAGGAAAATGCAAAAAAAATTGAATAAGTAGAGAAAAGCGCCTGGCAGGGAAAAAATTGACCTCACAAACTGCAATGTGCGCTTAATAGACTTAGATGCGTTTTCTATGAATGAATGAATGCAACATTCCATGGACTCCTGTATATAAATGAAAGCATGCCAGAAATGGGGGAATGCGCAGAGATACTGATGTAACATGCAGCGTTAACTGAGTTGTGAATGAAGCTGATTTAGCTTACGCACTAAATAACGTTCTGCCAAGCCTTGCTTGATGTGTCTCACTCTCGGCCACTGCATTACATTTACCTAATCCATTTATCAAAATCTGTGCGTGCAACAGAAACAAATGAGACCTTAAAACGTGACATAATACAGTGCCTGGAAATATTTATTCTTTTCTTCCATCTGTTAGTTTGTGTTTCACAAGGTAAGGTAAACTCGCATCACTCGGTGTAAATGTATACCGCACGATTAATTACTATACATATTTTGTTTTACCAATTCACAGTACACATATTGAATAAAACTAGTGAAGCGTATAATTATTTTGAACTAGACAGTACTAATAATGACAGAGTAGTGTGTAAAATATGCAAAAAACATGTTTTCGCCGTGTTAAATCACACAGTACAACAAATTTGAATAAGCGCGTTACATTCACACACACAGTGAAGTTTACAAAATATCTATTGAAAAAAAAAAGTGCACGAGTTTCCCATCACTGTCCCATTATGCCGTGACAGGTGAAAATAATGAGCAAACACAAAATTGGTTACACGCTTTTATACAAAAAAAGCTACTAATAAAAACATAATTCAGTGAACTGTCCCTTTACAGCTTTTTATGAAGTTAATATTGAGTACTGGTGCATAAATCAGTATCGGTATTGACTATGGAGTAGTCACCCAATATTAATAGAATTCTTAAACGTAAGCAGTACTAAAGAAGTCACTAATGAGCAGATATTTATCGCAAAGATATGAAAGTACTTCCATAAATCAAACGCAATGTACATGTGCCAAATCTTCATAACCGCACTGCTATTTATCAATGTAAGGTGCACCTGTCCACAACGACAGTGCTAACCACCAATCAAAATATCCCCATGTAGCAAACAATACTTTGCCATCTGCGCACATTCCGACGCAGCTGAAAGGGAAACTATCGATTCCGGGATATGACACAATTCTCTGTTTATTTAATTATTGTGTTAATACTGTAAATAACATTGCAATAAATTCAGTTTGTCTCCTCGTGTTTGAAACTATACTTTTTAAAAGGTTTTATGTAGCCTATAACGGCTGGAAGGGAACTTATTACATTCCTTCTAATATGTGCTTCATAGAAGCATTATAAACAAAAACTGTAATGGCATTTAGTTCTTTGATCAGTCGATTTTGAAACAATATTGAATGCATAATTCCACAAGAATGTGCGAAGATAACTAGTTTCTTACTTGTAAGATGCGTAGAGTAACTTATTTCTGACATAGCTTAGCTAGTAATTATGGGTTTCGAAATAATTACTCACTTAAAAGAATTACGGAAATACTCCCAGCAGCTTTTTCAGACGTAAAGTAACTCGACAACGTTGAGTTGAGGTTGGTCAGGGAATTGAGCCGGTTTCTGGATATAAACAGGTCGGTCACTTGCAGTGGGGTGTAATGTTTTCGGAGATAACGATTCTGATTGGCCTACACTGGCACAGTAAATGTGGAAGGACACTACAGTGTTTACGTACTGACCTAACGAAAGTGGACCCCACACAATCTACAGTATTACCAGCTTGTTTTTTCACAAAACTAAAATATCTCCATAGGAAACGGTCAGACAAAAATGTAAGATACAAAATGTGTTCCAAATACCGATATCTATCACTGGTTCAAATTAATATGATGACTTCCCTTCCATCTTGTATACTCTGTACCATTGTGCCAACATAACAATAAAATTAATGTTTTCGCAGGAGAAGGCCCTATTATCGATTCCTGTATGTACAATAGTATACTAAATAGACGATTAAAATGTCAGATACCAGTGATAATAACATGCAGCATAGAATATATATATAAATTATAAATGTTTTAAACTTAACTCATGGTCGAGCATATATAGTCGTATGAAACTTGAGAGTATAATGGCTTCCTCTTGTTTCATAAAATATACTCGCATCATTCTCAACGTGTTAAGCAGGTTTTTGCTGGTTTTATTTTTATTCCATTTTTATATAGTGCTTTTACAAGGTACTCGATCTTGAATACAGCAATATTTGACTGGATAAAGTGCATAAACAAGCTTGGCATCCAAGGAAACAAAAATTGCGGACATTTAATTTTTCAGGATAACGAAAGACTGCGCAGACTGACACTGAGAACTAAACAAACTTGCTAACTATCTGACAGTGGAGAGGATCACTGGTGTATTTTAAAATTATTAAAACGTCTTACATCATTATCTTCAGAAAGAAACAAAGCAAGAAGCATTCATCATTTTTTTTCTTAAGTAATTACTTATTGTAATTCGTTACTGATTGTAATTTTGAATTATGGTTTTAATTTTCTAGTTTAACGCATACATAGTAGTTAGAGGAAGTATAACTCAAAAACGGAAAGTTGGGTAAATACGAAGCTAGTATTGCATTTCAACATCTTCACAAGTTGCCAGAAAATCAGGAGAATCATCATAATACATTGGTTACTTTTTCAAAAATGACTGTGAAGATTTTGATTAACATATCATACACTTAAGATAATTACTTAGCAAATAAAGTGTACATATATCTGGCATTTGCTGGAAGTCGCCTGAAGGTCCTCGTCATTCGTAAACACTCGTGTATAATTTTGTATAACGGATAAGACGTAACAGACGTAGTAAAAGAGAAATCAGATCTGCGTGAAATAGCACAATTTTGTTGAATAACTTTTCTGAAATGTTCAATGCTTTGTCATTTTTTGAAGTAGTCACTATTCAGTTGTTTCTCACAATGTCATCCAAAAAATATCACATTTCAAGGCCAGCATATAACTACTCGGTTTTATCATCTATTGATTCAGATTTCTGTATACTTTTCCAACAGGTAGAGAAAGCCATGTGATTGTAACGCATGAAAAAGAATCTGTTTAATTTAAATTCATTGCCAGTCACGATATACAAGTTTGAAATAATTATGCATTAAAGGATTAACAGACTTAATGTGGGTGTATTGCAAAATGGGTCAAAAATAAATGGAAAAGTGCCAAAATTGTGTTTCACTGTAGCGTGATAAGGACATCAAAGGCAGCAGTGTTAAGGCAGCTGACGAGAGACTGCGGACTTTCTTTGTATATTCCCATGGCGATTCTCTGAGAATTTTTGCATAATGCATTTATTAATCAGCCATAAGTTTACCGTGTAATACAAGGACAATGCACCTGCAGTTCAACCCCTGCATTTTAGCCCGCGACGCCTGTCAGTGAACTCGTTCTGTGGAATCGGTTGAACGTTAAGCTATGTGTTAGCGGTATGTAAAGCAAATATGTTGGCACCAGAAGGACAGAAGGTCTCTCTCAGTGTGCACAGCTATATCCATTTGTCAAACATCACCGTTCTGCTGCTGTAATCTTACAAGCGTACACAAAATAAGTGTGTGCTCTTAGGCTACTTCTATAGCATGGTGTGGTTCGCAAGATAAGATCAGAAAGTTTGTTGCAACTAGGGCCTAGATTCTGATGTATTTTTTAAAGTAAAGAAGCCCTTGTATGGGGGTGAAATTACACACTTTCATATTCCTGCTGTTTCCAATATTTCAAGTGTGCTGAATACCTATGTTTTCTAAAATCCATTCAAAGCAAAACTGTATGATTAATTAGCATATAGTTCACAAGAAGTTTTCTTCAAACGATTCACAACATGGTCGGTGCCCTAAGATAATTATTGATGTAAGTATATTAGAGGGGAACCAAATTATATCCATTATGGTCTATCACAATTTGCCATGGTTGTCATCAAACCTATACAGGGTGCTTAGAAAGTGTCTTTCATCAACAGCAGTTCGAATTGGGCAAACCTAGACTAAAGTTTTCGATAAACATATGTTCGAAAACAAGTACCTGTTGAGATGTGAGCCATTTTATTTGTGTTGAGTGTGACCAATGCATGTGCCCAAATCCAAGATCAGCTAGGTATGATCGAAAGAGTTTTGGATTCTTTGAGAAGAGGAGTTGAAGCATGTATAAGACGCATGGTAATCACACGGAGCATTTCCTTTTGTAGCATCTACATAACGTGCAGATGTCACAGAGGACAGAATGGCAGGAATCATCACAACTCCTGTTTGGTCTTCAAGGATGTTTACCTAACAGTTGTTCTGTTAACCGGTTGGGAAAGTAAAGTGTTCCCTAGAAGGCGCTTGTCGGACTTAGTGTTTACAAGACTGTAAATAAGGATAATATGAATGGAAATTGTGAACAATTACATAATTCCTCAGAAAGACAGTTTTTAATGATACGTTTTATAATAAAATTTTATTTTTGAAAAAAAAAAATACTAAAAAGTAGCATTTAAGGAAAAGTGGTTCGTATTATTATAGAGGAATCTGTGCTAAATGGCCTGAAAATCTAAAGATTGTATCTCAGATATACACGAAGCAAGGGGTACAGACATTTCATAATATAACATGGAGTATAGGCAGAACTTACCTTAATTGTTGAGCCATAGTCACTGCTAGGTCACATGCGAGTCATTTGCCCGACAAGGAATGATATGACAATTTTAGTGCTCATTTAATGCACGCGACTTGTCGGGCTGTGTATTTTGGGAAATGAATTCCACCAGCTCATTTTCTCACTGCGTTCGACAGCTAGGATGGATCCCGGTCTTGTACTATTATTAAAAACACTTCAGGGGAATAAACCAGCTAGTATTTTTGCTTTGCTTTTGGATATCTAATATTTTGGAAATGCCAAATTGAAAAATGGAACCTACCTAGGAATATTTAATGTTCGAAATTTACTAATTAATAAAATGATATGTATATGGTAAGCAGGTTCAACAGTTAACTTAAACGCTATTTTTACAACCTGTTTCCATAAGTAGGAATTTTTCTGTAGTTTACATAAGTTTTAAAATACAGCAATTTTATGAAATATTTTTATTAAAAGAAGTGTAAATTGTTGTAAAAGGTACATCTTGGCAATTAATAGAAGTGCCCTATTACTATAAACCAGAGTACATATTAGACACAGTAAACATTTGGGGTTGATATCAGTCCAGTTTTGAGAAAAGTGCAATGAGTGCGATAGAGTGGACGGCGAATGGAATTTACATCCATAAACACTATAGAATTTCTGGATAGTGTTTGAAAATCTCTTTGGAAATTTGCTTCTTGTCACGATGTTTGTAATTTTCAGACACAAATCCCAAATGAAACTGCTAATACGAATTTCATAAAAGCTTGAGGAACGAAAACACGTGAAAGCACAAGCCACACTGAAAAATCTAAACGACAGCTCTGGATTTACCAAAGTGGCGCTGTGACTCAACTGTTTCACTCACAATGCGGCAACGCGACGTGAATAAGCTGCCTGTATACACACGTATATATTAAAATCATGAGACTGTCGCATGTGTCGAGCGACTTAAAAGACCATGCGACATGCCCTACTGCACAGGATATTGTACTACTATCGCGTGGTGTAAACTTCTTACATTTAACTCACTCGCGAAATTACTTACATAAATGGAGCCTAGCATCATTGTAATAGGTCCAACGTTGTAACAATACATTTTAACTAGATCACTTATTGACATTTGATACCAACTTCAATCTTGCAATCTATTTTTCGATGTTGCGTATCTATTTTGTCATTCTTTTCATGGGAGTTACATTGAATATATGACTATTTCAACACTGCAAGGGTAAAATCAAACTGAATAACTCAATCCCATAGCTGGAGTTTGGAACCTTGGATATTCCAACCTCCGTGCGGTTGCACTAACCACTGAGCTACCATGGCAACATGCCAGTACGATATTAAATTCTCCAACTGACCCACACTTTTCCGGTAAACCACAAGAAGATCTCAAATTCATATGAGATAACATACAAGCTTGGGGAACAATACTCCCAAAGTGCCAAGCCGTTCCCCTACTTCCCCTCCTTTGGTTTCCACCAAAGCGGAAAACCGATTTCACCTAATGGTGCTGTGGAGTGAGGAGCTTCTCGGTACGATGTAAATAGAGTAATACCAGCAGCTCAAAATTACTGTCTACAAGGGAGTTGAACTGTAAGCAGTATTATATCGTATGGTTCTTGAGTCCCCAATAAACATAATTCATTTGTAATATTATTGAAAGTATGATAATTGCTTCCTCTTATTTGGTAATATATGTATTAGTGATGCTTTTTTTGCGTAATATTTATTGTCCTGGGAAAGAAAGAATAAGTCACTTTTAAAGCTGGGTGTAGATAAAACGTCAGTGAGAGAAAAAACATTGGCACGCTATTTCAGATTCACTTGAATCAACCACAAGGTCATAGCTAAACTCCTGGGTCAAATACATTATGTATAGCCACTGCAGGTAAGGGGGGAGGGATCATTTGTTCACACTTTTGGTGTACTTTTCCCCAGGCCTGATTTACATCTTATGAATGCCTACGACGCAACAATTAAAATGGTATGACATGTCATCTGAATCCGGATCCAGGTTATTAAAATTGGTTGAAAAGCTTCCTATATTACCTTGGACATCTACGCACGTATGCACATGAACATAAATACTGATGGTCAACTCTATGTGGACAATTTTTCTTGTGTTATTCCCTGTGTGCTAGCTAACAGATGCACAAAATGAGACTAAACAGCTGCGAACATACTAAAACTCGCATCAAATGCAGTACTTAATTATCCTCAGATGAGGAACAGAGAAAGTAAGGTATATTAAACCTATAGTCATGTTTCATCCTGAGAAAAAGCTATTAATTAACTGTTTAAAACACTGGTCCGCTGTGTGTTGCAGTGGTTCCTGTGATGTATGAACTCCCAAGTTTAATGTTCAGACTCTGCTTATATGAAACTCATTCATAGCAGCAGCCTCTCGTTTTTCTGGCTCCAAGGTTCAAACAGATGCCGACTACGTTCCCCGGAGCATTACCTTCAGCATTGCGGTCTCACAAAATATGAAGCAAGATTATTAATGCAGATAAAGCCTGCTATTCGGTTACGTTTGTAATTGGAATGCTGTTGTGGCATACAAGCTTATCTGTTCTGATTAAAATTGCTGCAGCAAATACTCTGCAAGATAAATCATCAATTAAGATGCAAGTCACCAGAGGGCAACATTTACATACATATAACTCAATCCGATATATCTAGTTGATCGTGAAGAGCGAGTAAACTGTAGCAAAGATGTAGAGTCGTAACGAATAGTTAATAAACTAAAGATATATTGCACAAATAATGAGGGTATGTAATTAAAACTGGACTCAATCTTAAAATTAATTAAGCCATACTCCATTTTCAATAGGTTTTCTCAAGTGCTTATTTATTCTTAGAGAAAAAATTAAGTGCAGAGGTGCTTCTAGACATGGTGAATGGCTGGAAGTTGTTCAGTGGTTTATGGTCGAATTCACGTTTGTGTTTAAGGCTATAGGCGTGCTAGGGTTTAGTACCTCTGTGAATTCCGTGTAGTAAACATTGCGGAACATACGTCATTAAGTATAGTGCTCACTCGCATTAGCAGCAGTGTCTAGTTTATTTCAGGTAGGAAATAGAGAGGTTCTATATAATATTAATTTGCATGATGTCACTCACGCATTCCTAGCAAAGTCGCCACGTCTAAAAAATCTACTCACTTTTCATATCTCTTTCGGGGCCACCATAGCTGAAGCGCTTCAAGTAGTCGTGATCATTAGAGCGATACGCAATGGACCGGCCACCCTTACAAAGCCGAACGTCGTGAGTTAGAATCCCACAAACTGCAGTCAATTGTGCCTGTGGTAAAGGATGGGGAGGACCCAAGTAAAATAATCGGTGTAATGGCACGCTTGGAAGCTGACAGGATTACATTTGACTGCAGTTGCATGGATTTTGTACTTGGAAACTATGGAAATTGCACTTTTATTGAAGACATTTAGTATTTTTACAGCAGGAGATAGCTACAAATACTTCAATTCTGTTTATTTATGTTAGCATAACATGAAATTAGAGAGAGATGGCCAATAAAGTATCTCAAAACTGAACAAATTTATATGTTAATTATAAGCAGCGCTACCAATTACAGGATTAATGAAGCACGCTTATCTCGTCACATGCCTAGATTTTGAAGTTATTTATACAGAGAATAGTCATTTGAATTCACCAAAAGCCAACTGAGACAAAATTTTATTATGCTCAGTTGATATCAGTAACAGCAAATCCTCTTAGGACAAAGATGTGACTGTAAAGATATGGCTGTTGTAGCTATTGCGAGATAGCATAGGCATTATCTTGTAGGACTTCAAGTATTGAATTTAAAGCAAACAATGCTTTGAAAGTTTGAAGACAACAGCCCTCTGCCATACTCCCCATACCTATCGAGCCACATAAGTGCATCAGTCATTCTAGATCCATCAGAATGGTCTGCTCACCCCTCCGGAGGTGTTTTTAAAAAGAATAATTTAATCACAATATACTATAACTGTTGCCAATTTTATACTGATGCTTTCAATCTGACAAATTAAACTAATAGCTTGAGCTAAGATCGCTATTATTAAACAAATGAATGTTAGTGGTATTTCTTTCGGGCATTGTTATTTGAAAACCAGTGGAGAGAATTAAAAAAAAAATACATGTAAGCCTTTCTCAGTTTCGAGGACGGATTAACAGGTGTGAGTGTTTGTAAAGGGATAAAAAACTGAATTCGATAATTAAAAATGTATGCTGAAAATGGGAATTGCAAATATTAGCTTTCGATGCAAAAAAGCAAAGAGAAACAAAACAAGCGCATCATGAATTTGTAAAGCAGCAAAAGGCTTTATCTAACGCGGAATTCAATTTGGCGACGTAAATCCCTCGGTGCCGATGTGTTCTTATAAACCCAGCTTATATTTTTCGCAGCAGAACGATAATTAAAAATCGAAAACTGGAAAGATTTCCATGGAAAAGTATTTACCATCTTTTGCTACCTTGGTGGAAATACAAAAGGTGTAAGGATGCTGAAGCACTCTAAGCACTTCATCGTTTCTTATTTTACTTTCTGACTGGAGACAGGAGATAAATATGTATCTCTGACTTTGGTGATAGTGTTAACATTTGTTCTAAGCCCACTTGAAGGGTTACTTCCTCTATTTTTAATCCACACCTTAAGCTAGAGCAAACACTGAATATGACCTGGAGAATCGATGGTAATGTTTCATTAGAAATGTGTGCTGAGGCTGTTGAGGGAAAAGTGAATGAAGTCTATAATTGTGTAACCCGTGGACAAAATAAGTCATGTTTGGAATGCCAGGTACTTCACGGCACAGCGCCTTGTGTACACCATCCGCGATACAGTTGTATACCGGTAGCAACAAGTTGCCACAGGTTCCAAATCTTAATATTACTATCCATATGGTAAATCAAGGTGCCGTGTTGTGTAGAACTTAGACGGCTTTGAGCCCAGACGCGATTAATTTTTTTTTTTTTTTTTTTTTTTCCACGGGGTAGTACTAATAACTCTGACGTGTTAATTCACGTGATGCTTTCTTCTCACTCTTTAACGAACGGTTCCTACAGAAGCTTATTGTGTTATGATTACATATAATTTCAATATAAATGTTTGTAGAAATTAGGAGTAGAATCTCGATACTGTCAACAATTCGATACTCTCGATAATGGCCGGTATCGAACTAATTTTCTTTTAATGGCTTCAACGACTTTCATTAAAATACTATGTACTTTCTCCATTCATTCTTGTACAAACTATTCGTATAAACACATTCTTTTATTATCTTCACGTTAATAGAGATAAGCCAGGATGTGCAAAGTTTGTGAAAGAGGGTAGATTGGGTATACCTCCTTCCACTATACACGGACCCCCATTTAACCGTGGCATTGTGGCGCGATGGTTACACGTAGTATGAAATATTGACATAAGGAATAAAAGGTTTTCTACGATTAATCTGTTGAATTTTGTATAATTCTGTATAATTGGGACACCTTAAAGCCTAAGTAAAACTTTTTAGAGAAAAACAGGTATATAATGAAATGGAAAAAGTATAGTACGGACATTTTATGCGTTTATGAGCTATATATTTTTTTTCTGTAGTACGTTTTAAGCTGTCATTTTAACATATGAAAGACACCAAAGTTAGAAACATAGTGGAAAATTCAATTCGATAACCAATACACGAACCACGGATTTCCGACTTACTGCCGCTGCTCAAACTAACTTAGCTACCATGGCAACATGCCGGTATGATATATTTACATGAAAGTTTTGAAAGAGGCTGTGTTTAAATACCCGACATTTCGTTTCGAGTTACAATATTTACACAAACACATACACATATACACACACTCACTCACTCACTAACTCACTCACTCACTCTCTCTCTCACTCACACTCACACACACACACACACACACACACACACACACATACACACACAAACTCGCGCACTTTTTCTCTATTCTTCGTCGGTGTGTATGTTCCTAATTTTAGGAAATTGTTATTGTTTTCGTTTTGTTCCATTTTTTTCTGTTCTGTTTTTCCACAGCTAAAGTTGGTGCAGACGAAGTTTCTCCTACGAGTTATAGCTTCCCTTATCTAGCCCAGAATTTTTTGATTAATGATGCTGCCAATGTCTAAAGAGTTGCTAATGTATTTTCATAAAGAAATATCAACTCCAAGATTCTTTGAACTTCGTAACTTTTTTTGTCTAATATTACAAAACTTTTTTGTTTTTGTTTCGAATGTTTTGTATTAAAGCATAGGCAGAAGACATTAAGAAAGTATGTTTGTTAAAATCGATAGCAACTCCTGTGCTTGCGGATGATCCATTTATGTATATCTACGGCTTACTACACCTTCAGTTTTAAAATTCAGCGTTTCTCCAATAAGAGTTTCATGAAATTTGGGAATCATCATTGACTTTTGCTAATCAGATGTACGGAATAAAAGCGAAATAAACAGAAGTATTTGGAGGAAAATTATTTGCTCTGAAACGAATAAAATCCCTCAAACAAATGATTTTAAGGCAATACATCTGGTTAAGGTTATAGATTAGATGTGTCTAAGAAATTTACCAATATTACACACGGTAGCATAAGTTCCATTGTTTCTGAAACCTTTGAAGTTCATGTTTTTGCTCTCCCTATTACTTAATAAGTAGGTGAAGAATTGGAGTGAGTGAGTGATTAGGGTGTAAGGGCCCGTCGACAGCTAGGTCATTAGAGCCCCGAAGAATTGGATTTCACCAAAAAATTCGATACCCAAATTTCACCGAAAAGACACGTTTTGAGGCTCTCTGAATTTAAAATATAGCATTAAAAAAGCCTTTATGTGTGCGTGTTTTCTGCCTGTGAACAGAATAATTCACACAAAAAGTCAATTGAGTACAAAATTTGGTGTTTTTGTTCAGTGTTTTGCAGGTATAAAAACAAGACTTTCAAAAAATTCGCCTATCGAAACTACCATTTACAAAATCACCCTTGGAATCCTTTTATAAAATGGCTCTAATGATTTAGTATGGGAAATTGTCTTTTTTTTCCCCACCTGCTGATGAAATACGACCGAAAGTGACTACATAGCGACCAGCTCTTAAAAAATTTTACTAATACTTTTGTTTACTGTATTCCCTTTTCCGATTTTGCCTTCAAAGCTATACGTCATAAAACTACTTCTACAAATGTCTATCTTGATTGACATAGAAGAATAAGCATTTGTAGCAATAGATTGCATCAGAATGAGTCAGTCATGTGAGTGTAACACATCAAAAATGCTCTCCATCCAACGTTTTGCAAAATTCTTGACAATATTTGGTTTATAAGCTGTTAACATCTCTATAATCCGAAATGCCCATTTACGATATCATTAGATTGTTACTGCTGTGTTAAAATAGTTAAATATTTTATGCCTCAGATGATAGGTTTAGGATCATGTTGGCGATGAACGAAGGTAGGTTTCACGGCGCACTCTGAACCAGGTTGGCCATGGAGATACTACTGGGTTGACTTATGCTACATAGCCATCGCCTATAGCTGGGAATAGAACCACAAACCAACGATTTTGTCTTATTTATCACGATGGGGATTTCGGCACGTCAGCCGATGAGTTATTGTGTGTCATACCCCGAGAGGAAGGATGGTATGAAAGTACCCTACAAGTGGCCAGAACGTATCCCACGAAGAACTACTATGGTGGATCGCTAACAGGTGCAGCTCGTTCTGCAGCCAGGTCGCCACAGAGAGCGCACCACCAGCCAGGTACGGCTCATCGATCAGTCCTCCTGGCGGGCGGCCAGCCGACGACAGCGCCTCCCCTTAGTCGAGCACCGTATTTTCAGAGCGCAAGCCCCACCGCCTGAGTTGACCAATCCCAAATCCAAAGTAAAATAGCTATAATTTTATTATTAACTATACTTACATACATTTTTCTAGGTGCCGAGTTACCAATGTTTAATTTTCACACATTCACACAAGAATTAAAGCTTCAAATCTAGCACATAGCGACTGGTATTTTAAAAACTATCGCTTCATAATCCTATATCTTCCTTTTATAAAATAATATAACGCCTATATCTTCAAACACTTATACTGTTTAGCATGAAATAGATACGCACTCATTTGAAACTGTGGTTTGTGGAAGAAAATAAAAGTAAATGATAATGGGTGCAGAAAATCTATGAATGTAACACAGGGGTTTAATTAAAAAATAAATAAATGACTTGCTTTTGTTTTTTAAAGAAACAGGGAAAATCTTAATTGTAGGGGATGTTTTCGATGAGCATCACCTGAGAAAAAAGTTCTCAGAAAATAATACAAAACACTACTGCGCCTATCCGGTGGACTAGATAATTAAATAAACACTGCATTAATGTAGTATAGTTTGGAAAGAAATTTAACAATCAGAATCTTGCCACTTATAGCATATCCACTAAAGAACTAGAGTACAGATAGAATTGATACTGTCTCTACCACATTACTACAAGGGATATGTTTGAAGCCCAAGTGACTAAAAGTGAGTCCCAGAGCTTGCTCCCGTGGGATCAAGACCTCGGGGACTTGTGAGCTGGCTATCTGGGACATGACTTGCAGCTCTTCTAGGTGGCAATGATTCTATGTGCGGTACGTCTATCTCTGGACAAACAAAGTGTGCTGTCCGAGGGGAGAGTTTTTATCCCCATGTTGCTACCCTTATGGACTGAACATAAAGATGATTGGTAGGGGCCAGTTCCCTCTGAATCACCCGACAATTGCCTAAACACAATAAAAAGGGGCTGTGCGAGTTATCACCTCACCACCTAATTTTCAAAGGCAGGGGAGTTTGTAACATCTTGTGCAAAACCTATAGCATAAATTTGTGTTAGGTGACCTGTGAGACTAAATGCAGGGGCACTTTTAGGTTTTTTTTTTTTTTTTACTATTACTAGAACTTATGCTAGTTTTCTTGTTTTTTTTGGGGGGGGGGGTGGAGGTGGGCGCAGTCTGTTTAAATCCAGTTACTTTAAAGATTTAAAAGCTTTGGTGTAGTAAAAATCCGATTTACATTCCTTATCACGTTGAGTTAAATTATAGATTCGTTTTGCAATTAGATATATCCGATCGCTTGCTAACGTGTCGAACACAGGACTCATCTTTTCTCCTATCCTCACGACTGATACTGTTGCTCTATCAGCGCAAACCTCACTTAGGAAATAAAAACCAAATTGAATTGAACTTGAAATTAGCAATCAGCCTTCTTTTTATATGATCGACGTGTTGTGCGTGCACACGTGTGTGTGTGTGTGTGTGTGTGTGTGTGTGTGTGTGTGTGTGTGTGTGTGTGGTTGAGGGGTGGGGGTTACCTTGTACATCTGATGTATCATACTGCATAACTTACGCCATTTTCTTAATATATTACTAATTTGTAAGAAAGGCTTTAGAGCCGTCTTAAAAGTTTATAACATACATTCAAAGCATAAACAAGATTTTAAGAATTATAAAGCTAGATTATTTAAAAGAGACTAAGATTTGGACTACGACTTGACTGAGTGGTATATCGCCAGCAATTCAGTGTTAAGAACTAGCAGCTGAGTTTCGAATCTTATATTATAGGTCACCTTTTATAGTTTTATTTTGAAGTACTACTTGAGTAGAATATATGTAAAAACCGAGTTTTTGGCTCCAAAGCGAGGCATGTGATATCCATATAAATTAATACATAGAAAAAATAATTTATTGTTCACTTAGGTATACGTACTTGAAAAATCTGTTCTAACCCGGGAAGCAGTATCTCTCATGTGAGTGGATTTTTTTTTTTTTTTTTTTTTTTTCAAAATTCTAATTTTAATTTTGTGGGGAAAATTGCTGTTTATATTACATAATTTGAAAAATTAGTTTAATTTTTGTAATACATAGCAGTATAGTTTCTAAATTGTTTATAGCACATGGCAAAACTATTCCATTCATTTTAAGGTTCATAATAATATTTTAACAGCTCAGAAAATTTGAGCTTCCCATAATTTATTTACATTTCAAGTGAGAGACCATCATCAGAAGCTGAGAATAAGAAAAGAAATTAAAATAATATGTATATAATGTCATTCGAATTGTATAAAAGAAATTACCACATATAACACATACATGTAAGAAACATAAAACAATTTTATAATTATTTTACAAATTCACTGAAGCCACTTAAGGCGTGGGATAATATTTTATCGCCAACTAATTGACAACCGTGTGTATGCAATCTAGGACTAAGAATCAGGGACGTCGTGCCATTCACTGGTTAAGCTTTAAGCATGGTTCATAATACTTGATTTCTCCTGGTTGTTAATGGTCTTCACTTTCCGCAAGAAAATTAAATATCCTGGCTTCTAATTCCGAGAAAACTCTTTCGAATCTAGTAACATTTAAATCACACGTACCCAATGTCAGGTTTTCATATAGGCTTGCCAACCTATTTTACAATCCAGGTGTTTACGTAATTTGCGCTTGGCTGCATACAGTGAAAAAACTCGGCAGGAGCCGGATTCAGGCGTAGTGTTATGCATAGACTTCACGCTACACGCTACATAGTAATTAGAGGAAGGGAGACATTTTAATAACGAACCATACGGTAGGAATACGACTTTTGCTTACTGTAATGCAAACAAACAAGGTATACTTATTCCAGTCGGATTTTGTTGAAGAGTTCTTGACTATTTATACGTTTTTCAACTATAGTCAAGTTCGGTTCATGCGAGATGCATTCCATCTCACTCCAGGGAAAGTTTTGGATGAGCGATTGT
Source organism: Tenodera sinensis (assembly GCA_030765045.1). Taxonomy (NCBI): domain Eukaryota; kingdom Metazoa; phylum Arthropoda; class Insecta; order Mantodea; family Mantidae; genus Tenodera; species Tenodera sinensis. Next base: position 53,557,118 of record CM060967.1, read on the forward strand.
ACATATAATAGATGACTAGATCGTGAGATCATTGAGTATTCAGTATGTATCGATAACATTCACCCAGGGAATCAAATAGAATCTCTGCAAGACGCCTGCACTGCTAACACAATGTCATTAGTTCATTTTCTACCGAAGAACATACTTTATTTTATTCATAGAAAATATAAAGAGATAGCAGGATTTCATCGGATGGGAAATGATAATGAGGAGAAGCAGGAGAAAGATGAAGGGGCGGAGGAGGAAGAAAAGGGGAAGTGAATTCTTTCAGTACGCTAATTTGCTTTGACAGTTTAGATCTACCTCCACGTTTTTACAAATCAAAACTGTATTACTTTAATTGTTGCGTGTGTGGCATTTCGACACATGAGTCATTTCACGTCAAATCGCACAAAATATGGTAAAAGTTGACCTTAATATCTCAGATTTTCTTGAACATTTTTTTTTCCCTTGGTGTTTTGGAGCAAAATACATTTGACCCGCGTTTCTTTGTTTTATAAAAAAATTATTTTGTGAGATATTAATTTTTGAAATGTCTAAAATCGCGCGCTCCGCACCCTTTGATCAATCATACCTCCGACTGTAATCAACCAAATTACTTGATCTTTGGATAGGTCACACGCGCATCACGCATGGACACTATCTGTGTGGTGAGCCGGCGCCGGTATGTTCCACCTGTGGCGTTCAGCTCTCTGTGGCCCATGTCCTAGTTGACTGTCCGCGCTACAATTGTGAGCGCCAGTTGTTTGGCCTGGGTTCTACTTTAAAGTCGATCTTATGCGACGACCCGGTAGCTGTTGATTCAGTGCTGCGGTTCGTCGGCAGTATTGACTTTGGTAAGCAAGTTTAAATTTTATTTCGTGGTTTTACTTTTTACCTTTTACATTTTATCTCCTTACCTTTTTAGATCACTTTACACGTTTTAACTGTTTTGAGCTTACCTTTTAGACAAGTTTTAAGTTTTAACTGTTTTACCTTTTATCTGTTTTAGCTTCCGTTTTAATATTTAACTTTGAGTTTTAAGTGGTGGTGAGTTTTATCCGTTTTTTATCTTTTGACTTGGGGCTCTAATGGCCTAGCTGTCGACGGGCCCTTAAACCCTAATCGCTCACTCACTTGATCTTTGGCTCAAATTAAAGATAAATTGCAGTAATTCGCAAGGTATTTATTAGAAAAGTTTATTAATTATTAAATATTTTATACGATTAAGGCGTTAAAGTTAGATAAAGTAAACTCGACCATTTAAAAATCTGAAAAAAATAACTAAAAATACACTGACATGTATTCAATATTTTCAGAAAAAATCAGAATGGAGTCTCTAATAGTTCAGTTGTAATTAAGTTATTTACAAATCAGTGCAACGGACTAGTGTGGCAGCGGTGACGGCTACCGTAACCACACACATTTGCCACCTTCCATTACGGCAATGCTTGAGGATCCATGAACGTTACAACAGTACAGTAAGGAGCACACTGCTAGCTGACACTAGTATATGTACACTATTAGCATCTTCAAACTTTTTTAAAATATGCATTTTAAGCTGATGTTTACATACAACACAAAACTTTAAATTTCTTCTCGTCTACCTCCTTCTTCGAAAGAAAATAGGTACACTAAAGCTTCAGTTTTTGACAAAGGAATGAAGGAGTGTAATTTTAAAGCACAGCTGGACCCATCATTCTTGGTCCCTGACCTTGACTGGAAGTCCTGTAGACAAACCCATAGCTTTTGTCTGTTTCATCAGCTCATGTACAATCTGCGAATGAAACTATCCACTACATGGGGAGGGAGGAGGAAGGTGTGCATGATCTCAGACAGTCCTTACTAATTCACAGGTGCTTTTTGCTGCAGCGTGCAGTTGAAGACATAGATCTTTGCGATAAAGAGTGAATATAGTGAATTTGTGAGACATTGATAATAGCGCAAATCAATTATGCCACCCGTAGGTTCTAAATTAGGAACCAAAACATTACGCAGTGCAGATAAATTGTTTCAAATGTATGGGCGTACATGAAGAAAGAAGCTAAACGCAAAGAACTGCTTACATCAGAAGATTCTTTCAAAAAAGTTTAAAAAGTTCAAAAGCGCGTAACAGATGCCACAGGAGTATCAGAAAGAAGGTGCGTTGTGGAGACATTTTTCTATATGGACTGTACTGTCTTAGTAACAAGTAATGTCAGTAGTATATGAAGCTGACGCACCAATTCACATCCTGTCTGCAGTCACCTGGCTTGGTACTAGCTTTCAAGCTTTACATCTCGTACTTCCTCTAGGAGACAAGAACGGCGAATCCAGCTGTACAAACGGATCTCTACTTCATGGTGTTTGTGAGCGCTTGCAGGCCTCCAGAAAAAAAAAAAAAAAAAAAAAAAAAAGTGTAGCAAATACACTTACGCATAGTTTTCAATGTCTTATTTTATAGATAAAATGTCAGGGAATACGTGTATATTTTTTTAGATTTTTAATACATGGATTTAAATTCTATTTTTGGTTTTACAAAATATAGCATCAAAAAACAGTCCAAAATTTGTATAATAATGATTGAACGAAAGTTGTTAAAAGTGTTGTATTTACCCTTTTCAGTGCGCCAAACCCCAACTCTCAACTCTATATGACCTTAGAGTAACAAGTGATTTTATATTAAGGTGCGCGCAGAAATTGCTTAATTTCTAATAGTCATAACTAAGCAAATAATTTAAAAATACGGAAATAAAAAAAAATACGGGTCTCCTTATTTGATGTCTATTATTCATAAAAAAATTTGAACCTTCTACGAAAAAGTCGTGTTTTACGGGTGTGCGATTTGACGTGGATTGATCCATATTTATTATTACAAAACCTTATGTACTGCATTTGCATAAAATTCCCTACTCAGCCTTATACAAACTATTCTTAGAAACGCTTATCTTTCTATTTTATGCTAATCGAGAAAAAAAAATTTTAAAAATGTTTTCATTACATATTTTTGCAGGTTCAGTAGAAGAAGGGGACTACAGTAAGCTAAATCAATAGTAAAATATTTTAAGAGCTCATTGTTATGCACTGCGTTAGATATTTTGCATGATCAGGGGAGAAAAAGCGAATAATGACTTCCCATTTGAGAGAAGTATAAATATTTGAAAATTCTAACGGACAAAAGGGAATATCTAGGACATGACTAACTACACAAAAAAGGATTTGACATAAATTGTGATATAACGAGGTCCAACGTTTTCATACACGGTAAGATTTCATGTGTCGTGTAATGTGTTAAACATATAGCCATTTAAAGGAAATAGTTGGACCCTATTTGAGAAAATAAAAAGCATTTGATAAAGTTCACATACAAATCGTAATCTGGGAGGGAGGGATTTTTCTTTTTGAAAATGATCGTGCCGCATCCTTCAAAGATGTTAAATAAAATATGAAGTTCGGTATTTAATCTGCTTTTCGTTTTTGAGTTACATGTTTACATAGACAACCACAAGCGGACACACACACACACACACACACACACACACACACACACACACACACACACACACACACACACATACACACACACAGACACAAAGAGAGAGAGGGGGGGAGGGGAGTTAGATATTCCTAAAAATGCTCTCGGGGGAGGGGATTCAGGGAGTCTTAAAATCTGTACATACAATCTGAGTATGCAATTTTTCTGAGGAATACCATACTACCTCTAAGTATGATGTATAGAAAGTGACAAGGCATCTCCAATAACACTAGTGTTTTATATTTAAAAAATGACATCAAACAATAGCTAAATAACCGAACCAGATGGCTCCGCGGTAACGTGTTCGGGAGGTCGCGGGTCATGGGCTCATAACCAACCTGTGTTTTATCGTGGTTTCCCTCAATCGCCAAGGATCGAACGCTTAACGCCACGACCCCAAAGTTCCACCTTAAGTCTAAAACAACATGGTTTGCTTCGTTAGGTTTTCCGCTTTTCAACGGTTGCCTTGCCTTAAAGATTACAGAATAGATGATAACAGTGAGTGTACTGCCATCTATCCACAGATAATGGAAGCAGATAGACTGGATGGCACCCTAATGCCATCTGTCCTTCACGGAGGTAGAGGTACGATTGCCCTACATTACTCCTTCTGTGGATTCGTGGCATAGCTTGATGATGTGGCATAGAGATAAGAGATTGAGGGCTGAGTTCGCCACACACCGTTCTACGAGGGTGGGGGGGGGGGGGGGGGGGAGAATAGCTTAATAGAAATGCATGATAAAATTTTGTCATGTGAATTGTATACTGAAATACCTCCTGCTCATGTTATTGAAATTCTCAGTTTAGAGCTACGTCTGTTTTGATTTTCCTTTTTCTGTTTATTTATATTCCTTGGGTTTACTTCTGTCCCTCTCTCTAGCTCTTCTTTCTCGTATCAACAGGTTCAACATTGTTTATATTATACTTAATGCACGCTATAACTGTAAAGAAAAAAAAAAAGAAAAGAAAAAGAAAGAAAGAAAAAAGAAAGAAAAAAAGAAAATAAGATAATTGCAAGAAATGCAATTAATTGATTTGTGCAGATTAAGGATGAAAGTTTACGCAAATACATGTTCACAGAATAAAAGGACATACATCAATGTACACCTTCATTTATGTACAGTAATAATACAAATACAAAAAGTGGAACTAAGTCAATAAACTTAAATACATAAATGTATCCATAACACCGAAATAAGGAAAATATTTTTTTTTAATATTCTACTTAACATTGCACCTATTTTAAGCATACGTATTCTATGTGTAGAAAACAATGTACGTAATAATCAGGTATTCTTGATAAAATGGTCACATGTTTAGAATGTAAATACATAGACAAATGCGGTGCTTTGACACTAGTTAGTGGCATTTTATTTAAACATCGACTAAATTATTATTTTAATTTAAAGTACTATGGCATTATTATTCTTTCAGGTTCTATATGATTACTTAAGCAAAATCAAAATTTACCTGGAATGTTACAGTTGCGGTTTGCTTTTATGTTTAGATAATTAAAATATGATGTGGTAATTATTAGTATTATTTGCTAACACTTTTACTTGATTAATTCTAAATATGACGAATAAATATTTAAAATTTCGCATAGACGTTGATAAATACTGGAATATGTTAAAGTCCCAGTGCCCTTATTTTTACACGCTGTAATTAAAATGTGATTTGAGTGAGTACTACTTTCCACAATAAATAAAGAAAATGCTATTTAGTCTTAAAACCATTTTAAAACTATTTGATCACTATAATAAATTCTATGGTTTTAAACTTAATATTATGTCCAAACTTTGAAACGTGAAATACATGTTTCTTATTAGTTTAATATAAACTAAACCACTAAAATGTGGAATCATAGCGTCCGTTTTATATGTTTACAAATACGAGTATTTAAAAATATATATTTTGAAACTGTAAGCAAATACCTGTAAGATCACCAAAGTTTGATTTATGCTTATGTTCAAAGTAGTGTTTGATATTATAACGCTTTATATTTGCAAACTGAAGTCCGCTCGTTATGAAACGACCATACTAGCCACTGAATGAGGCGCGTCGGAATCTGAACAGCGGTGAAGGGAAGGAAGGGATGGCCCGTGGAGTGCGGCAAATACGCGTTTTAGGGGAGTGGTCCAGTTGAACTGATTTTGCCCATGCCTACCTTTCCACCTTACTTCCTCATGAGTTCACAGAGGGAACAGTGAAGGTACTCCGCCTCGGTGACGGCAGATGCCATTAGAGTTTATCTGCTTTAACAGTTAATCTTCAAGGTGTCATGCTTATACCATGCCACCAAACTTCGTCACGAGTTCACAGAGAGAGAGAGAGAGGGGGGGGGGGGAGGGAGCAGTGCAGGGCAACTATACCTCTGCTTCGGTAATGGCAAATGGCATTAGGGTGACATCCAGTCAGCACCCTCTACAGAACGGACCTGACACTGATATTCAAAATGGCATCCGTATGTGGAGGGAAATCCTTATAAACAACTCTTCTACAATCTATGATTTCGACGCAGCAAAACAAAAAGGTGGTGTAATAACACTATTGTGTGGATATAGGGTGTATTAAATACAAAAACATTTGTTTTAAGAATAAACTAAACAAAATAAATGCAATGTAATATTAAACGGTGACAAATGGACAGTAAAATATGTAACCTTAAACAACATTCATGTAGTCTACAATTTTGCATGCCATTAGGTAATTGCATTACACATTAAACCTACAAAGAAGATAGACAAAACTACAAGCAGCTTGCTACTTAAATGAAAAACACTTGTTGACATTTGAGTTCACTAAAAATGATTGATCATTGTTTATAATGCTTATCACACTGTACCATGTACATAACATTATATGCCTACACAAAACATACACTGGATGGCTGGTACAAACATTATATCACATAGAGTAATTAATTACTTAATATAAAAGCTTTAGGGTGGAAGTTTGCTTTTGCTTTTGCTTTCATTGAGAGTTTTTGTTTTCTCAGTTTGCAACAGGATGTTACATAGTACTCTGCAGCACTTCTTTACCAGATTTCACAGGGGGAATCCACACTGACAGATGAAATATGAAAAAGAAGTACCTTACCCTAAACCAGCTCTGTAATTGAAATATATGAAATACATAACCTTAAATCAGCACTACAAAGCAACTTTCATGCAGATTACAATTTTGCATGCCACAATGTAGCCGCAATGCCGCAATCTTTCAAACTACACTTTTAAATTACAAAGAAAATATATAGTTTGTATATACTGTTGTGCCACCATCCCGTCGATCGTTAAGATTGTCAAATCAATATAACCGAAATCAAGTGCCCCAAACTCCTGAACCTGTTATACCAAGAACAATTACATAGAACAGAAGAAGATTTCATTGGATCACTGGACAAGTGTAGTCAAAAAGGAGCAGAACGAGGCCAAAACGACACCCTAATGAGACTTGGACCGCCTACCAGAGACGAATAACAGTGGCTAGGCGACAATAAATTGCACAAATACTCTGATATCTCATATAACTTGAAATTATTACTAATTTTCGTTATTGTTATTTAGTTTAATTTAGGTTAGTAACTTCTGCACATTCTATTGTGAACAAATTGTAATCAGTAAGTTTCAATAAATCAAAATATCCGCACACTACGTCCAGATATAAGAAATTAGGTATCTGGACATAGCTGGCAGATATTATTTTATTTTATATTTATATACCAGCAGCATACTGCCTACTCTTGCTATTGCAGCTGTAGCTAATTGAGTTCAATCAAAGTTATCTTCCACTATGTAAACTTTTCACAATGTTGTATACACAAAATATATACAGTGGCAACTAACACACGTAATTTTGCAATTTATAGTAATTATTTACTGAGTTTAGATGCGCCATGCAGCACTTTTCCTTTTGTTTTTGCTAAAATCTCTCAACAGCAAAATATTGTGTGTTTACATCTGAATCGTTCAATGGTGTAAGATGTTCACGGTGAATGCTTCTAATCCATTGTTCTCCGAGATCTTTACCTTCTGAAAATATAAATATCGGTACTAATGTTCCATATTTACTGCAGTTAGCTTCACACCGGTAAATGGAACAGTTATGGGGCATTGTAATGTTTTAGGTTAGGTAGGTTATGACGCTAATTATGTGATTGCCAAGAATTCCAGAGGCTCCAGAGGCAGTTCGAGTCGAGCGGGGATGAACGTTCTAGACGTGGCACGACTCGCAGACTAATGCGCGCCAATGCAATCCAGGCCCTAGGCCGTACATACACTAATGCAGAGACCCGCGCCTTGGGAACCAACCAGGAGCTGCAACCTGTCCGCGCAGGAAAACAGTGGAAAACTCTAAATAGTGTACGAAGTGAAGTGTAAATAATTCAGTGCGCGAGCTGGGACGTATATTTGCCCAGTGAAAGTGTGTGTGCATGTGTGTGATGGGCATACTGTTCTGGTATGCCCAGCAGTGAATACATGTATATATAACAAAACAAACACTCAAAGACAGGAACAAAAGAAAAAACTGTTCTCGATGACCCAAGGTTGGTCACCGTATGGGTTTTTAACAAAACCAGAAAAATGTAAATATTGTAAATTTCCCTAATTATCTGTCCACCCCAATTGTAGCATGTAAGCCGGGCCTAATGTACCGGCACCAGGCCAATCCTCGATGATAAAGAAACTGAAACTAAACTAAAACTCTGACATGTACGTCCCGATATAGTATGTACATCTGAATAATTGCATTCCTGGCGTTTCTGTTCGTCTTTAATAGTCATATTGAGGTTCCAATTTCCGCAAAACAAAACCGAAGCTGCAGTTCAAATATTTTAAAATACTCCATAAAGTGAGAGGTTCCAATTTCTACCTGCACAACATAAAACAGAAGCTGCAGTTCAAATGTAAGTGAGCATTTGTGCACGCCTCTAAAAACTGAATAAATTGCACAGCTTGGAGAAAACGTCAATTTTTCTAGCGATCTACGCTAAAGGCCCTTGAACTTCAAATATAGCACGTCAGGGATGGACAGAACATCTGTGATTATTAAAAACTGCGGCGAGACTCAAAGCAAATTAATAGGCTCTCTGTGGGAATAGGGAAGTGACAAGAGGGGGTTATTGCTGGGTGGGATTGGGGAGGGAGGTACTGACGTTGACCGTCCCGTCGACTCAGCACAAAAATCAACATTGATTTTCCTTACCGACCCCCCCCCCCCCCCACTTCCTTCCTGTCCCGTGCTATCTAAAAACACAAAAAGAATCTTGGGGTCGGTAGGTGGAAAATTGGGAATGAAATCAGTTCTACGGACAGATCCATGGCGTGGAAAATTGAAGACCACACGTCGGCCCCAAGGGGTACATCGACCATCAAATTCGAGATCGGTGCTTTGTTTTGCTTAGCTATTCTTTGTTTTTAAGGGTTTTGCTCTACAGTGCAATTCCAACTTTTTATTATTGCATTTTTTGTCTTTTAAGAAGTGATTGAAGCTTCCATTTTTGTTAAACGAATAAGCGAAATGACCAATTATCGGAAATGAATTGAAAAATCTTTGTGAGAGTAAATTGGTTTCCATAGAACTTCTGACTCTAGTTACTATTATTTATACACGATGTACTTTCTTGTTCTCTTTGGAGTTAGAAGCCCTCCAGACAGATAAGAGGCAGCACCTCAGTAATTTAATCACTATTTCATACATAGAGGCGTTAATTTATCATATACGTTTTACCAACTAGCCATTCTTTTGTTTTGCACTTTTTTTCACTAGATCATTCTTTTGTTTAGTCAGAGTCGCCAACTTCACTCCCATGAATTACTGAAAAACAAGTCATTACATAGTACATCGATTAAAAATCAAAACTCAAAATGGAGGGTAATTGAAAACGGTTAAGTGATGCGACAAATGATGACATTGAAATAACGATTCAAAACTTTGTACTAAGTAATACGATAAAAAATCGAATGGGTTTGTGGAATCAATTCAATGATTTCTGTAATGAAATTTATTTGACAGTGCTGAGTAAGTGGAACTGCACTACTAGTAATGAATGTATTTTAGGTTATTTTTTATAGAATTTTACATTTCTGGTCAAATATTTGCGTTATAGCCTTCAAATTCAAACAGTACAGAGTGATCAAAAAGTCCCATTACCCCCTATGTATTACATAGATGGTAATGAATTGTTGTGTCTTATTATTGTGGGATCATGGTAGAGGGAAACTTTGAAACAGTGTGACTATACTTTATTGTTTATTCCAGGGTGCCTGTGTGTACACCATCGTTTTCATAACAGGGTATGATTCTCCTCCATGTGAAATTCTCCTCAACATTCCTGTAAATGCACGTCGAACAGCATTCTTAAGTTTGTCAACTGTCTCGTAACGTGTGGCAGTAACCTTCTGCTTAATGAACCCCCATAATGCATTACGCAGGATATTCTCTAATGGCAATAGCATAATGGGCTGGTGCTCCATCCTTTTAGAACCATACGCGACCGAGCGGTCCTCGATCTTGTAGATATGGAATAAACCAATTACCTAATTTGATTCACTGCACTGTCAAAGAAATATGGACCTACCAAGTGGGTTGCAGACATTGCAGCCCAGGTCATGACGTGGTGGGTTATATTCAAGTTCTTCCTAAAAATATGGGTTTTCTTTGCTTCAGAAATAAATGTTTCTCGCTTTTGCTCTGTGATATATTGCACACTCATCCGAGAAACACACTTACCGCTTCGAAGGAAGAGTTGTGAAGACATCGAGCATTCGCCCACAAGCCTGATGATAATATTTGCATGTCATTGTCACTCAGTTAGTTTACTTCATGTGTTTTTGTATATCGAGTAAGGGACTCCCAATTCGTGTGACCGCTTACGAATGGACCTTTTTGGCGAACGTTCGACAGACGCTGCGGCCTCCACATACATTTCCAGTCGCGTTGATGGTCGTCCTGAGCGAGGCTTATCTTTTATGGAACCGGTTGCAAAGAACATTCTCTCCCACTGTAAAACTGTTGGTTTTGGTAGGGAAGGTTTCTGAAACCTTCCAGTGAAATCATGCTGAACACCTCTCATTGAGTTTCCTGTACGTGGTCGTTCATGAGCACACATGCTTATTGCGAACCTTTCTTCCATGGGGTAAGTGGACTCATCCGCCATGATTTAGAACTGCATCAACACCTACAACAATTCATTAGTGTCAATATAATATAAAGGGGCTAATGGAACTTTGTAATCATTCTCAATCCAGAAATAACGCGGTTCTTGGGGGGGGGGGGCATTCTTTAACCCCGGATTATAACGAATCCGCAGTATATCCAAATGTGAGCTCAAAAGTGACAAAAACCGATCCCGCGAAGGTAGTGGGAAACATTCGTGCAATAATAAATTACATTACATTATAAAGTATGTGACGTACTATAAAGTACACCACTTTTAAATGCAATTACACACCAGTTATGCTAGGAGTGTAGTCCAATCCTGCAACTGATGTTAATTTATACAGTAAAGTGTAGTCATTTTACACTAACCTAATTTTGAATTCTTTTAAAGAAATCAGTAAGTTTTGTTTGGCAGCATAGTTGGAATAACCTTCCCAGATAAATTATCTGTTAGGTCACACAGCTTATATCACTCGATCTTTTTTTATGGTAATTCTTTCACCGCCTCCGTCCTCTTCTATCTTCGCTTCCTGTACTTAGCGGTTAGAGTTTGATGTGAAACTTTTTATAATTATTTAAAATATTGTCATATCAAGATCTTATGCTGTATGATTTATCATAATTTACGCAACGAGGGTAGCATATGATGATATGCCTCTGAGAACACCGGAACTCCAACATTTTGTCATTGAGTAAATACATAGTTTGGAAAAACACTGAATTAAAAATTATACCGTGAATCTTATTTTACCTAGGTAACTGTATCTAGGGACTGTATTTAATTATGTCATTAATCTCTAAGAAAATGAAGCAGTATAGGGAAATTACCCAGAATAACTCAATTATTAACACAAAAATACAACACTACAACACTAAATATATGCATTCCTTAAACGTTTAGAAATTGTCATTCTCTTACTTTCCAGAGATAAACTAGACCTTATAGCATAACTATTTACTATCCCATTCTGGAGGTTTAAAAAATACTTTTTCTGCTGCGTTCTTTCAGAATTGGAGGAACTATTGCATTCCATCCACAAATTCGATGTTGAGGCTTTACTAGCTGGCAGGTTCCACGAATCCAAAAAACCAATTTTAGAAAAGTATCTTTGTATTTCTCTACCCACATAAACTCACTTACAAGTATTTATCTCGTGTATTTCCGGAAACCTCTAAGCTCCTTTCAATGGATATGTATGCTCAAAAAGAAATGAAGCAATTTTAAGTAGTATTAATTTTGCATCAAGATTCATTATGGTCTTGACATTTTTTATCATGCATGCAATATCGATGTCTTATTGTGGTACTTTAATGGTTTATATGCGGCCAGTCAAAACTCTGTGAAAAGATGAAGGTATTTACCATCACCAAAGCAAGTTGTCACATTTTCGCCAAGTAAACGTTTGCACTCCGCGCATGCGCATTTACTTTTTAGAAGATCAGTGTCGGGAGAAAGCTAACAATTAGAGACAGAGGACGGCAGATGTTGCAACCCTTTGTTTCACTCCACGTGGCGTTGTGCGAGTTCCTTGAAATGACACGTACAATAATGCCACGCGAAACATTAGCGACTTCTGAGAACAAACAATACATGCTGTGTGTTCCTGAGAGGCTTCTTGTGATCAAACTTGAAGCATATGTTAACCATTAGGACAAAACAATGATACGAACAAACCAGTTCGTACAAACGAAATTGGAACTGATAGTGCTAAGGCTACTTGATCTTATCGTTGGAACTTTGGAAAACCCTTAATAAAGGAGGAGATGTGAACTATAGTTGCAGAGCCAAGAACTTCATCCTACATCACCGTGGTAGATTAGAATAGGTTATTTATCCCAACTTTCTATTGCGGAAAATACTAATTTTATTGAGACTTGCTGTCAGGAAAGCTGAATTAGTTACTAAAACACACCCCATTGAGTTGTAAAAAATGCTAAATCTCCAACTTTTCTAATTACCCTTGCTGAAAGTGCCAGGCAGAGGGATGTTCCGGAGGGAGAACACTAAAATATCGCTTTCCTCTTACACGAGGGTACTTTTTTATCCCCCCACATTCCAATTATATTTGAAACATAAATCTAAGGAGACTCATTTCCATCATTAATGTTATTTTTAACTCGACATTTCTTTGTGAGTGTACCGAGGATTCTAAGAGCGCTACTGAACAAACGTAGGTTCCACGGCAAACCAAAATTTGTGCCTTTCGCTTTATATTATTCTGGAGCGTGACTACTGAGCAGTGAAAAAGTCAAGTATTGTGCTGATCGAGGCAATTTGGAAAGAGCAATACTTCATTATTTTCGTGAAGAAGATTGGTATCTTGTGTAAAGTAGCATGGGATAGGATGTCGTGGCACGTCGACCTTGAACTTTTGTGCACAAAGCGAATTTAGAAGAATGCAAGGAATCATGATTATTGAACGAGGCGTCGTAGCTTCCCCTTCTTTCCCTCTTTACCCCTCTCCAATGACTACGCAGTATTCATGTATCTGGTTGAACACAATTATAACGAAGATACGTCACCATGAAGGGGAAGTATCGATTATTTGTGATGGTTCACTAAATCGTTGCTCATTAAGCTATAACTGTTGCTTGTTTCGCATCAGAAGCTATACGTAGCCAGGTTATTGGTCGATGGTAAGCTGGTAACACAGTTTGACACATTTCAGAGGCTGTGAAAATTCACAGAAATGTAATTCAATTTCAGTGCCATCCAAAAAAAGGCGGTTTACTGTATAGGCATTAGGACAACCTTTCATTCGAAACCAGAAACTGTATTCTAATATAACGTATAATCAAACATGTTTATAACTATTTCGGTACGAATTTTAATTCCGCTATAAATATAGGGAGAATTTGTAGAAAGATTAAACATTTTTATATTTTTCACTATAATATAGCAATATGTTTGCTTATGTTTACACTTTTTGGAATTCTAAGGACAAAGTTAAAGCTTTTCTTAAAACACAGAATCGTTTAACTCAACAAATGCTGCTTATTTCAAGCAACAATGTCCATAAAAGGCATTTAGAATTTGGAGAGCAATCTGAAGAAAATTAAAACGTGGCTTCTCTACGAGTCCTGGTGTATCTATCCTTTCCTTGTCCTCGTAGCAGCGCCTCGCCTCTAGCCCCGTATTGTTACTGTGAACAGTTCACTAGTCAGTAGTTATGCCTCACCCCTTGCTAGAACACGTTAAGATGACAAGAAACTGAGAGATGGTCCCAAACAGTGCATATTATTAAACTCCGTAACCATGAGCTTTTAGGGGGTACGTTCTAGAGAAAGGATTAGATAAGAGGAGACAGAGGGTGACCGATCCAAGGAGTCGCAACAAAGCAGAGTACAATCCTATTATTTACAAATTGAAACTTGCCGGTGGCGTCTAGTACAACCGGCGTCCCACCCACCCGCGATCTTAAACATCCCGTAGGGAGATTCGGAGAAGATCGCTCACCCAAGGACGTAGGTTTACCGAGAGCATATTCCCTGCCGTGCAACGCCGAGATCCCAACGACACTTACTACCCTGAAAGAGGTGAAAGGAAATGAGAAGTGAGGTGAAATGCACGCACAAGAAATTCGGGGGACCCAGTGACAGCCATGGATCAGGTAGCTGGCCGTTGGTATCAAACCCGCACCTCCCGAGAGCGGGCCATAGTCATCCCGCTTGTAGAGTAGTTTACAATGGAAAGAAGTTAGAATGCAAGAAATTTATATGCCCTGGCGGCGCAAAAGTAATGGAATGTCAAAGCTCTCATATAGTGACTAACTCTTAAACGAGTTGACTGTTGCTTAAGCATTTTGTATTCTCATATTCCCATTGTACCTATAAGGAAATATTTAATAACACCGTTTCGACTATCGTGAAGTAAATAGAAGCATAGACCTTTTTGAGAAAAGTTGGCACAAAAATGAGTAGAGAATGCTCTGTGAGTACACACGTCAGATTGAGGCACTTTTGTTTATATAGGAAAATATTTCTGTCGTGAATTCATTGCCTATACCTATCTGATTTCATTGTAACTCCGTACATATCCGTTGCAAGGTATCGATTGCTATGAATCTCGACAGCTGAACTAGGAATGTTACCAGTCACCCTTTCTTCACCGCGATTTTTCCTCTTCCCAAATTATGTATCATAATTTTTAACCCGTTATTGAAATTCGATCATAAAAGTTTTAGTGAAATACAGCATTCAACGTAAACGAACAAAGTAGGAAACAGTTTGAGAGGAACGCGCTGAAGGGGCGGGGAAGATAAAATTACAAGAGTTAATCGAAGAGGAAAGGGACAAAAAATAACAAAAGCACCCATACTTCGTGCATGCCACCCCTCCAATATTGGAATAATGAAGAATTCTTGTATTGGTTGTCAACACAATCTTGTGCCGCCCCTACAGCTGATCTGGAAAAGAAACAATCAATGCTAACAATGCCTCCCTTCTCATCAAGAATTGCCCAAATTGACAAAAGAATGCTTCCCCCACCCCCCCTCTCTCTCTTTTCCCTTAGAAATTGCTGTATATGTGGCCAGCATGTTTCATTTAGCAAACACAAGTTGTGCACATTGTGGATAGTTTACACTGTATGTTTTCATGTCACTTCGACTAGCGAGTAAAAATTGAAGCTCTTCCGCCGTGATATTCCAGCTAATCGCAAGAAATGTGACATGTATATAGGTACATAATGGCTAAGGGGCGGATCAGCGTCACCCGTTTTTGTGACGTCTACTTACCTTTTACTATCGTCTGTTTATGGCGAAGGAGAGAAGGTGAGTCCAGATGTAAACAACGGGCGCATGTCGTACAGATTGTATCAAAAAATGTTCATGCTATGTTGTGCAAGGTGACTGTTAATGTTTTTAATTCGTTGTGGAACACTACCTATTTCGTATACGTAAAATAAATACCACATAGGATACTCGTTGCAGAAGTTTTCGAACGTGAACGTTCTCCGTCTCTCATTTAAACGAAATCTATATCGTAAGGAACTCTTCAACATCTCAAGAGTTCCATATGAGTAATACATATCACTCTGTGATACGTCTTACACTCTTTGATCTGCAGGGTTCGGTTGCTTCATGTAGCAAGACATCTCACACAGCCCACGTTATCTATTGAGGAAAAAAAATCGTTTTTCTTCTTCTTTCTTTCCTAACGCATTTTGACGTTTACGGTTTTCCTTACTGCTCCGGCTTTGATTTCCTTGAATTCTTCACATACTTCTTCCACTATGTTTTTAGCTCTGGTATGTATAACTCAGAGGCTATGGCATTGGATAAGCAACATAAGCAGTAGAAAATGATAACATGCTAATGGATAACATAATAAATGAGAATTAATTAAACTTTCATGATTGTTGGAATAAAAATATTTGTTCTTCTTTGTCCCAGAGGAATTCCTAGTGAAATAGAAATTTGCTGAGCTACACCAACACATTGTTAACGCCTTTTACTCCGCGGAAAGCTAGGAAAGTTTAGTTAAAGAGAAATAGTTGCATACGTTAGAACTTAAAATAATAGGACTACCAATATCACCAACTCTTTCCTTGTTCATTTTAGAAAAGTGGGGAAAATTGTTCAGGAAACATATTTTCTCACTTTGAAGATACTATCCACAGAGCACAAAACTTTGTCATGATTTGTCTCCAAAATACTGGATAATTTTGACTTAATTTTCGTGCATACCCCAAAAATGCACTATCACGTTTTCTTTAAGCCTCATTAAGTGATATGGGCATCTCCATAGAAAGGACATCATTCTTTTGTCGCGGATGTATTTAAATATTAATTTCAAAATTACAAATTTTAAAAGATAGGTGTTATATGCTAGGCGCATATAAAAATGATTGAAATGTGCAACAACATCCGAAATATGTAATTATATGTACTACAAAACTTTAGGTACGGACATAAAAGGATATGAAACATCTTGGAAAACTTCATTCCATATCACAAATAAAACCAGGCTAAGTCTATTTCCATTTAAATGCGACATTTAGTTACTCATATTAGTCTGTCAAGACCTATCACTCATGCATATAGTTTAAATATACTTTTTATGTAGCTAAAACAATTGATATAAACGGTTTAGCTATTAGAATGATGTTTTATAAACTAGAAATAATGATTAGGGGAGACCGGGGACAAAAGTAACATGGGATGAAAGTAACATTCCCTCTCCGTCTTTGTATTTTGCACTGGAAGTCACGTGATTCGAACAGTGAATGCCCTTGAAGGGCCTCCAGTGGCCACTAGTTGCTGGTCGGTATTGGAGAGGAATTGTGTGGCGCAGTAAAACTCGTATGACTTTCTCCACTCTTGTACTAATCATTCCTATATCTCTTATTCCTTTGCAGAAATTATCTTATGTTCATTTCCTTGTAGGTACAAGGGGAATATTAGAATACAGTAGGCTTTGTGCAATAGTCAAACCTTTTAAAGCTTTGAGATTCCGTTCTCTTTACACACTTAACATGTAAAAAACTGAACAACGATGTTCCATTTCAAGAAAGTTTTAAGTCTTCCGAAACTGACACAAATAACAAGGAATATCTCCGCAATGGTTCACTCTATTTAAAAAAAAAAAACGTTTCTTTAGACATAAATAGTGTGTTTTAACGAGATATACATTTTTTGTATGGTAAGATTTTGTCTATCTCTTACGGTTAACGAGTTCTTCAAAAATTATCCAGAGTAAACAGGGTTACATAGGCTATAGCCAGAGAATTCAAAATATACATTTCATTTATGATACAAAAATCTTAAACATACGGCATTTTAATCAAAATCGTTACGGCCATTTTCAAGAAAATCAAAATTTTCGAAACATTTTCCACGTAAGGGGTAGTTTAGGGTGGGGTTATTTTCTTCAAAATCTTCGTGCCGCGTCCTTGAAACACATTAAACTTGAATACCAACCTTGGTTTTTAACCGAATTTTCGTTCTTGAGTTATGCTGTCCACAGGCCGACAGACGGACAGACACACACACACACAGATCTTTTTCTAAAAATGCATTTCTTTTTGGATTCAGGGGGTCTCAAAACATATATTTCCGGTGAAATCTCGACATCAAATGTTTGGGTGGAATACAATACCTACTTCCTCTACTTACCAGTAGAGAAAGTAAAAATGTAATGTGTAAAATGTTATTTTTGTCCCCGGTCTGCCCTACTTAGTATAACAAAATAATTCGATACACTAAGGATTTGTGAAACCATACATCGCGTTTGCTTCTTCCGGCTTTTCTTCGTAGCTTTTCTACTTACTTAGGTTTCTTATTACTTTGTGTTATTATTCTTATCTTTTTTATTTCAGAGTAATATAATTGTTTTACATGGCGTGCTATTCCACTTTAATCAAATAAATTATCTCATTTCTGTTATGAAAACTAAAAGAAGGAAAGGCATTTCGAACAAATAAGAACACAAAGACCTCATTAAATTAATTTCAAAAGTGCATGTATTGTTATTTTGTATCTGTTCATATTTCTCAAAACCATATGTACCCATCAACCGACAAAGTACGTACAATCAAAATAATTTTCTATGCAAGAGAAAACGTTTTAGAGTAGTCATGGATGCCATTAAGCAAATTTAAAATATATTCTTTCAGGATTTGTAATTAAGAGAGATGGAACCGTAGGCTTTGTAGTAGAGTTTCAAACTTAGTCATAAAATCAACAGGCAGCTCTAAATTAAGAATCTTGTTATATGTACAAAAACCGCACTACCGCTTTTATTAAAAAATGAAAAATGAAAACGTTCCCGTTCACAAATATTAATTTACTCTAAATGCCTGCAGGCAGAAGCAAGGAAAATGTGTAGAGAAGCAGAAAACATTGGTCAATATTACTATCGCTACAAGGCGGGAAAAGGCTAGGAATAAAGAAGGAATAAAAAAAATACAAAATATGAAGAAGTAAATTTTAATTTTTTACTTTTACTTTGGTGTTTCCGTTTAGCATTAAATATTTATCCCCTAGAATTTTTCTAATTTGAATATGAGGTTTGCTGAAAACTTAGAATATAAAAGTGGTACTTAGGATTCGAGATCTATTACTTATAAGTTAGCAATAGTGTAATCTTCTTTGCGAAGACATTTCATGAATTACTGTTTCGAGAGTATCGGTTTTAAAATAGTATTTTAAGCAACGAGACTGTAATAGTAGTTTCGTGCGAATACTTTCCTTAGAAAGTTAAAGCATTGGAATCAACATATCATGCAAGATTTTTACTGTCTTTTTTAACTTTTCCTTTCCTTCCCCCCCCCCCCTTCCATAAAACACATTGAACAAAAAATCACTCTCCTAGAACTCGGAGATAAATTAAGACTTAAATACAAAAAATAAGTAACATATTAGTTCCTGATTTTAGGAACAAATAACTTAAACAGACAATAAAAAATCTTGTGCAATATATTGATTCCAGTCTTTAATTTGCTAAAGAAAGTTCTCGCACGAAAATTGGTGATCCTGCCGCAATCTATGGAAAAAACCTTAAGTTTCATATTATACATTATTATT
This sequence comes from Tenodera sinensis, assembly GCA_030765045.1. Classification (NCBI taxonomy): domain Eukaryota; kingdom Metazoa; phylum Arthropoda; class Insecta; order Mantodea; family Mantidae; genus Tenodera; species Tenodera sinensis. The sequence goes on from CM060967.1 coordinate 53,576,297, forward strand.
TCAAATCACTCACTGTGAAGTTTTGTCCATGTACAACAGTTTGAAATAATTAAAAAAGAATCGCTCTCCTAGTTACTCAGAGAAAACTTAACACATATAAATACAAATATTAATCAACATTTTATTGTTCGTACGTTATTTAAGATAAGAGTGCGTTTATGAAATTCGCTCCACTCGCTTCATAATTTTAGTTTGTCAACATAATGAAGTTTCATACCCTTATTTATGTTTGATTTAAAATATTTAGTTTTAATATTTCAGGCTTATCTAAGTCAGGTGCTTGGACCGTGTTGATATGTGCGCAAACTAGATAGTATTGATTTTATTCTCATCTTTATGTTGATATAATACTTGAGGATACATAGTTCATTTATTCTATAACCTTTAAAACACCAGAGGATAAATTGACTTTATTAGAGTGTTATTTACAATTAATACTCATTATTTTATAAAGAGAAGTGGCTACATTTCAAATACAGGTTGTTTGTTATATTTGTACAATTGTTGAAGTGAATTTGCGGGAATGTGCTTTGGGCAATACTGGATTTTAATGTGAACTGTAGTTAATTTGTGAGTTTTGTTATTCTACTGAGTTTATTATGGTGTTTGGGATGGGAATTCTATTTTGAATTGCTCTTCACTATTAGCGTCTTCCACAGTAGTGGATTTTCAGCCTCCATGCTGTTTTAGTGTTGTTTTGTTTCCACTAGGATATATTAAAGTGTCGCAGTACTCCTGTGAAAGCAGTGCCCGTGTTACATGATTGGTGTAAACCTGTAATTTTATGAGCAGGTGCACTTTAATGAAGTTGATTGAAGTGCACCTATGAAATATGTAACTTGTACATTTAGGCAGCATTAAATAACAATGGAAACAACTGCAAAATTCGTTATGATTTTGTTTCCTTGTGAAATCCTCAGAGGAACCAGTTAGAAATCTGAAGACCATCTAAATTCATGGAGTTTTTTCTCCCTTGCCAGGCCAGAAAGGGAAATTTATCTGGCGGAATTCCCCGTTTACCAATTCCCCACAGCATTACCGAGGATAGACCTGGCTCATTCATCAATCCAATGTGGTGTTTGGAAGGGACAGTGGAAAGAGTTTTATCTTAGGAAAGACGCAGAATAAACTGTTTGGATGTGCAATTTTCAGACCACATTGCTGAGGACCTGCACGAATCGAACCAACTGGGGCTTGCGTGCCCCTCCTGCCAGCACTCTACTCATTAAAGTGTAATGCTTAAGGAAAGCGCCACCTAGTAATAACGAAGGGTAATTTAGATAATGTTCTGCTTTTTAAAACGACCTCTAGATGCTGTTGATGTAAAATTAACGCTCACGGGGCTTTCGGAAAATCCTTTCGGGATTATACAAAAATGTGTAGGAAAATGTATGTATTCGATACTCCGTAAACAAAATAATGAAATAAAAATAAAAATAAGAGCTTAAAGGTTTGCCTTCCCCTCGTAAATCTTAATATAGTACTCAGCAACATAACATAATCGAGCATACGTCCGTGATGTGAAAAGTTTACACTTTACATTCAAGGGATCCCAGTTCGAGGCTCAATTGGGTGGGATACCTGGATAATATTTTATCTCTTTTTTTCCCCCTTACCCCCGGAAAATGAACGCGTAAACACTATGGACACCGGGATCATTTCGCTCATTTTATTCATTCACCGTCTCAGTATGATAAACTTGGTTAAAGACTAAAAATCTATAAGATTTGGTATGTGTTGGTTTTTTATTATGCTCCGATTAAATGATAAATCTGAAGAATCCCACTTCTGACACCAGTAACAATATGATTCCATCTATTCGAGTTACCAGTTATTTTTCTTCTAAACTTTTGCACAGAAACACAATTCTCTTCTACGCACTCTACAGCCTTACGTGATATTACAAATCACAACTGTTTTCTTCTTGTAGCCTTAACTCAGTCTTTTCACTGTCTTTCTTCGCTTTTCCTTTCTCTCATTCACTAACTTCGACGATACAATTACTCGACGCTGTTTAAATCTTCCTCAATTCGACGCGACGTATCTTTCAAAACAACCGTACCATAGAACTTGCAGCTGTCTCGCACTTGCTGTCACACTGACCGACTCCAACTGTCAACTCTCTCTTCTGCTGTTTCCTCGCCTCTTTATATAGTGTGGATGAGGTGGCAGAACTTTTGTCTTATTTCATGTTTGGGTTTTTATTCAGTCTTGTGTATCGTATCCTGAGCAGTTTCATTTCAGCTGTCTGTATTCTTATTTTATTTTCTGCAGTCAATGTCCATATTCTATACCCATATATTACAGCAGGTATGGCCATTGCTTTATACAGTTTTATCATTGAGTCTTTCCTAGTTTTATTTTTTAGTTTTCTTTATGGTTCCTGTTATGTAGTTAAATTTATTTGGCTTTTTACTCCTGTCTAATTCAGACCGTGTATTATTTCGCATCCTAGGAAGTTAAAGTTTGACACCTCTACGCTTTTATTTCTCTATAATTATTCCAGACCAACCCATAAATGTCATAACTTTGGTTTTCTCGTTTGAAATTTCCATGTTATATGTTTTTGATATTAAGTTTAATTTGTGTGTCATTGTGTGAAGGACTATGAAAATAATTATTAAGAAAAGAAAAACACCCCAAACTCCCCTTTACATGGAGTGGTGTTTTTAGTTTGTTTTAGTTTCTCAAAAGGTTACTCTAAATTATTTTATTATTTAAGTATCATACATTTGGAATATATACATGACAAAATATGTATCTTGAATTTTATAGTTCGGAAGGATTTTGGTACCATTTTGCATAATAGAAAACCATAAGATAGATACTTCATAAAGATGTGAATCTCTTCAAAACCCACAATTCTTTGCAATAACATATTTGTGGCTTCACCCATTTTCTAATATCCGTTGTTATTTGTTTGAATGTTTCAATAATTCGTGAGTTTCGAAATACTATTACCACTCAATTGTTTCTGGTGATGTCAAGGTAAGGGTATGGAGTTTCAAATCAGCATACTCGTTGTTAAACATTCGTCCTGTGTATCCAGCTTGTAGCTACAGTGTAATGGATAGGTTTCGAAACTTTATACAGCTATCGCGAAATGAGGCGGTCGCAAGTTACCTGCAGAACGTGACGTCATTGCCCCACTAAAGTGACAGCACTGCCTACAGTGCGTAGTGTCTCGAATGTGCTCACTAGTTCCACACAGTAAAATGCCTGCAGCACGAAAATAAAAATACTCAGCTATTGCTGAACCTCTGCAAGAATTTGGGAGTGAATATTTTACTATAAGTGATGACAGCATTGAATGAAAACTATGTAACAACGTTATCTGCAACGCTCCTGCTTTGACTGTATCTGACCTGTGTTGTATGTGACAGACTTACCCCATCCCACTTGCTATAGTCCAAACTCCGCAACTTCTCCCCACACTGTGTGAAGGTTCGTTCCCTAGTAATGGACATTAAAGCTACATATATCTGGAAACGTTTATCTCGAAGAATACATAGAAAGATAAATTTTATAAAAATAGTTTGTAGCTATATCATGCCATGGAAATGTTTTTTGAAAAATAACTTTCGTATGGAAATGTTAACACAATTTTCTTTTGTTTTAGGTAAGGACATCAGCACTTCAAACGACCTATTAGTGCTATATAGCCGAATGTGTAAGTTTTATAAAATTCTGTGCTTTTCCTATTCGACTATTCGTTTGCTATTAGATCTGCGCTACTATTAATGACTATGTAATATTTAAAGTTACAATGCCTCAATATTATTTCGTTAGTACACACAAAAATAACAAAAATAACAAACATATATCTGTATAAAGTTTAAATATTCATGTCATGAAATACCACAGAAATAAAACGTACTAGAAAAGTTGGGGAGATAAACGTTTTGTGTGTAACACTCCACAAAGCTTACTAAAAAGATATCCACTTTTTAAAATGTTTCTCCATTGTATTTCTTTAGCTAGGAAAATTATTTTAGATGATAGATATAATCTGCCATACAAGCCGGGTTTAGAGCTTTCACATTAATACCAGAAGTCATTATACCTATCATACAGTTATAATGCAGCATATATGATGGATACATATAAAAACACTTTAAAGATTCTAATTTTAGTGTGAGCGTATTGAGGCGTACTAAAGTTCTGAAATGTAAATTATTAGCAATATTTTTGGTTTTGTTATACAGATGTCAAACTTTCTGCTCCAAATAGAGGTTATCGAAAAATCTTCTTTGTAAAATATGAACAAGCTTTTGCCAAAAAACGGCAAGCAATACAAAATTTCACTACAATGCAGCACTGGGGCAAATGCCAAGGACATTTTCGCAGACTTGGCCAATACAGATTACGTAACAGGGTCAGTGGTATGAATGGAGTAAACATTTTTGCTCTTGTATGACCCCTGCTAGTGCACAGTCTCTTGTTCAGGTTGACAATGAAAATACAAAATAAACAAGTACACAAATAAATAAAAGCTATGCAAATAAATTGTTTACATTTTAAGTGCGTTTGTACTGACACTTAATATAATAATAATAATAATAATAATAATAATAATAATAATAATAATAATAATAATAATAATAATAATAATAATAATAATAATAATAATAATAATAATAATAATAATAATAATAATAATAATAATAATAATAATAATAATAATAATAATAATAATAATAATAATAATAATAATAATAATAATAATAATAATAATAATAATAATAATAATAATAATAATTTTTACGTAGCAGTTGGTAAACGTGCCTTTAAAAGTAGTTTTAAAAATGCTATATGGTTTCATCCTCTCCTTTCTGTGATAGCGGTAGGCGGCAACGAGCGCCGAGGACGCGGACAGACATAACAACGCGCAGCCGGCTCGTAAGTATTCGGTGTACATTAGATGGTCATAATGTGTAATATTGTGATAAAAGCGCAATAGCTGAAGAACTTGCATGTGTAAAAAATTCTAGCTATTCTCTTAGCTCCATACATTTACACACGTAAGCGAAAGGTTCCATAATGGACACCTAGCACCAAGTTATACTGCGGTGCAAAGTGAAACTGCCTTCTGCTGGAAAACCTATGCATACTTCTCTCAAAATGTAAAGGTACGAACGATATGCCTCACTTTTTGCAAGACACTAGAAGCGGAAGCTTCCGACAAGCTAGTGTCATGCCATTTTTTGTTAGGGGCTATAAACGTATTTAGCTCATAACAATACCTCTTTATAACAATACTACTATCCACCAATCAAAAGATCCCCCGTAGCAATCAATACTTTGCCATCTACATACGTTCCTTCGCAGCTGAAAGCGAAACCTAACCAATTCTCGTATGTTCAATCAGACAAGTAGTTCAAATTTAGATATGCCCGACTCCAGCTCAAGTTATTAAATTCAATTTTCTTTTCGTTTTGGAAAGTCTGTGTTTTAAAGCTTATAGCATATATACTCTGTGTATCAGTGTGGCAAGGCCAACATAATAAAATAAAATGCGCTGTTGAAGGCGTACCTATCGATTCTCGTATCTGCAATCGAGTAGCAAATACATAAAGTATGGGACACCAGTGAGAATAACATGCAGCATAGAATATTAGAAAATTTGGACGTGTGAAACTTGAGTATAATGTAACTGAGATGCTCGTACGAATATATTTGCAACTTAAGGCTGCTAGTACGATCTCGTCGCATAATATACCATTAGAGACTGGCTAGCTTTCTGTTAAGCTATTGTGACCTTATGCGCACCTTTAGTATAAGGTTCCACGGAATGAGGAAGAGATAAATCTCTAAAATCAATTTTTTGAAGAGAGAGAGAGACAGAGAGAGAGAGACAGAGAGAGACAGAGAGAGAGGACACACTGTTATACTCCATTCAGCACACCTCTTGCAGTTGTAATGCCGAGCTTGGCTACCTCGAACGTCTCTGTTTGTACGTGATTAACAATAGAAGCGGCAACACAAAAGGGGGTTTCTCTGGAGCCTTCGAGAAAGATCCAACTGCATCACTGCCGGCATGTTTGAAGGAGTTCGCGAAAGGTCCGTGTGACATCATCACCACTATATAAGGAGGCCAGAAAACAGTAAGACGATTATAGACATAATTTGGTCAAAGTGACAGTGAGTGCAAGACAGCTGTGTGTGTGTCGTCGTGAAAGACACGTTGGTCGTCGTAAGAACATTCAACGAGCGTCGAGTGATCGTAACGTAGCAATTAGGGTACGAGAGACTATCAAGAAAGACACTGAAAGGACTGAGCAAAGTTACGGGAAGTAAATGTTATGAGCTGTGATAGCACGAAAGACTACAGACTGCGTTAACAAGAAGAGAACGGCGTATTTGTGATAACATTTTAAAAGACAATAAAGTGATAGAAAAGTAACCGGACTTATTTGGTCATTTTGTCACTATGTATAATAGGTAATGGTGTTATTTACCTGCTGCCCTGTATAGCAACTCATTGGTGAAAATGTTAAGCAACATTGAAAATAGCCTTGATTTGGCTTTCCAGTGCATTCTAAATCAGGTGGGATAAACAAAGTTCAGGAATAGTCTCTAAATGGAGAAACCCTTGGGTCTTGATCCGATACAATGCGAGACACAGGAAGCAGATTTATAGGTCAAAAGAGCAGAGCAATGCATCTACCACATACACCCTTGGGGTTGCGGCAAGTTAAGTGAGCTGGGTTTCTCCTGACCACGGCCATTGGGAGAGAGAGAGAGAGAGAGAGAGAGAGAGAGAGAGAGAGAGAGAGAGAGAGAGACAGGGATGTACTTATGAAGTAGACAAGGAGTTCGAGTGGAACTAAAGGGACCCAATCCAATATCTGCCTACGTGTATTAGCCTTAGTGCTAACCAATGTTATTAACCGAATGCAGTTCTTTAGACATTTTCACAACTGCCTCTGTGGTCAACTGTTAGTGTACTACTCTGCAAATACGGAGGTTGTGGGTTTGATTCCCGGCTGAAAAGGAAAGCTAATATAATTTAGTTCTTTATCATTCCAGTCTTAAGAGTACCATATATATAGGACATTTTCAAATGTGTTTTTTAAAGCTATTTTCAAACTTTCGTGGAATGCAGCTTTAACACAACTGTAGCTAAGTGTGTTTTAAATTTAAAGCGGATAATTTAATGCTGTTTGAGATAATTATTTTGTTTTGCTTTTATTATATTGAAGCAGTTTCCTGTGTAAGCTCTCTGAAATAATTCTAATGTGGAAAATAGAGACAACAGAGACTGACTTCACTTGTTATATAAACAACTAAGGAAAAAATGGTCATTAACGTTACAACGATTGAAGATTAATGTATACACCGTGATGAAAAAAATATTATATTTAATTGTAATACTTTAATAAAACTGCTTTATATGGTGATAATGAATTGACTGTTTTTACAAGTTTGATTAGGCCTTGTACGGATGTTCATAGTGATTGGTCGTTATTTACGACGTATTGCTCTAAAAATCAAACGCCGATCTGTACTACCCCTAACATTTATTAATAAGAATTATCAAGCCCCATCAGATGCTAAGCCCGGGGGTGTAATAAGACGCCAAGACATCTATGCATACGACGGATATAAAAATCCCATTACAAAATATGCCTTCTAATTTAGCAGATGTTACACGTGATGCTGAGATCGTATTATTAAATTATTTAAATACTGACATCCAAAGTTGACAGACACAGAAAATGTGTCACTCTTCTGATTATTTTGGAAACTACAATTTTTGTTGACCTTTGCATGGTAGTAAATGCACCGCAAAATGACAACGTCGTTAGTATAGACCGGCGCTGTCCAAAGTGTGTGATAGAGGGGAGGTTGAATTACCTCCTTCCACTTTATGCGGGCTGCACCACTCTTTAACACTTAATTGTGTTGCAGTGTCGGGTTAGTTACTTGTATGTTGAGAGATTTACAAAAGCACTTCCAAATCTTATACGATAAACAAGTTTATTAGTGGCCTTTCTGGTACTGCTTACGTTTAAGAAGTCTGTCAACATTTGGCGACATGGTCGAAGTGCATAGCCTTAGAAGATACACCAAGTGATCGTCGCGTGATCTTTTACGATATAGATGTACTATATAGTTCAATTTGGAGAACCTCTGTTTGCAAACGTATGTAGAGCTACACTTACTCTTGCACACACTATTGTTGCAAATGCATATTTCTCTATGTGCTTCATTTTAATCAACATAAGCATTTTCAGGAAGTAACTGAAATATAGTTAACTGATAGTGAAATATTGTAAGAACTGGTTACTATGTGATAGCTTTGAAGTTCCATTCTTCGTACAAGACCAATAGATAAAAAACGAATAACATATTCCTATTTGAGAAAAGTGTTAGCAAATTGAAAGAAATAATAACAAGTAATTTGGAAATGGTTCACTTAAACAAATGAAGAAGTATTTGACTTAAATTGTGTGTTTTAATGAGAACCACATCCTTCATTTAGTAACCTTTTTCCATCTCTTAGTGTTTACCATATATGCAAACATCATCCAGAAGGAAGAGATCTTCGGAGGACATTTCCCAGAAAATACAAGGCATGACTTAGAAGGTACCAGGTTTCTGTCCGTCACTGGATATCGACTGACTGTGAACTCGATTTGAGTCCATTCCCATTTTCGCGTTTTCAGGTTGAAATAAGATCGATTAGCATATGCAAGGGCCAAGGACAAATCATTCAAGCTTTTATGTTGGCAAACGTGTAAAAATATGTTTTCTGTGTATTTTAACAAGGTTTTGTGGTTAGTGAATGTTTTTAAGAAGAATATGTTGTGAGAGTATAGAAACAAAAAAGTGACTTTGTTATTAGGGGTATAATTGCAACTGAAAAATTTCCACACACGGCTTGTGTGTTTAAAAACACCAACAGTAAGTTTGTTGGCATAAAAAAATAATAGTTTTGCTAAGTTTTATTACACCAATTTCGCTAAGACAACAAAATGACGAGTGTGCAGTGTGTTAAGAGTACAATAAAAGTTAGGATTTTGTGGGGACAGAAATCGATTTTAATCGGTAGGTGTTTTCATACAATTTCGATTCGTTCCCACTTCTAAGTGAATCGGATGCGGTAAGTCAATTCTATTTGAATCTGCGTTAACATGTCTATTTAATCCGGAATAGGAACTCAAATCGACTTGAATTCCCCAGGAAACGTAGTAAATGAAGTTTATAAGAATGGCTTGATTATTGGTTTTGAGTGCCAAATATATGGTAGATAACTTTATATAAAGCAATTGAGGTATTCCTTTATCAGGGACGATATTACATGCATGGACATACGTTGAACTCATTAAAGAATGAGAATTATACTGTTACGCCGGCCGAGTGCGGCGGTACACGTCAAAGGAAACTCAGGGGCCGGGCTACGCCACATCACAGGCGGTACGTGCATCAAAGACGTTCAAGGTCAGGCTGCCTAGCTCATTTGAGAGACAGAGAAAGTGAAGTAATTCAGACAGGTGTGAGTCAAGTTTACGAGAAGAAAAAGTTGTTATAATATCGCGAAGGACTGAATACTGTATTAAAGGGGAGAAGAGAACTGTGTATCTGTGCAAAAGTTTAGGAAGAAAAAAGGTAAGAAAACAGTAATTGGATTTCACTTTTGTTATTTTGCGACAGTGGTATCAAAAGTGGTATTTGTCGAATTGTTATTTGGTAACAACACTTTAGAATTTATTTAGTTGATTCGCAACAGATTGTCTTCCAACACAATTACTGAGAATTTCAACATAAAACAAACGCTGGAAAAATGTAAACATTTGGTTCAAACTATTGCGAAACTGTTGCATAGCACGAACAAAAAATAATTCTGGAGCAAAACATGCCTCGTGACGGAATAAGATTAATGGGGTAACATGCAAAATATAATACTTTTCCATTTTCTGGGTATAATTTGAAGCCAAATATGGATAAACTTTTTAAACTTTTAAAAAGGAAAAGATGAATCTGCACTGAACTGGGCAAACCAAGTCAAAGAGGGTGAATGGATCGTGATGCTGATACCCGATTCGTCAAATCAGAATGCGGCCAGGCGCAATCTAGGTCTCGGGAAGACTCAACATTTATTTTCTGTAGGATAGATTAGTTCCCATTACTCTTAACGAGCATTATCGCTTCTGGGAAGTCAATGGACCGGAAAGAAAACGAAATGCCAAGCCGTGTTTTAAATGATAGCGCGGCGAGCAATATATTTATCTTCTTTTCGCCTGCAGTTAATGGTATCGCTCAAACCCATCCTCAAAAACAAAAGACAACACACAGCACTGCTGGTACTCGTGGTGTATATCCAAGTTAAATGTAACACAATTGGAAGGGAACAGATATGTCTTGCACCCTCCACCCTACTTTTTCCCATGTGTTTGTTTAGGAGTTTCCTTAACGAAGCGGCGTCTGGCGGTTTTTTCCTGGGTTCTCCGGTTTCCCCCGCTACTCGTTCCACTAACAGCTCCATATAGCCTTCCCATTCATCGATTTCGTCTGCATTTCCTATCATCCTCTTCCTCACTATCCCATCTGGTGCTTGGCTCACCACTGGTCTTCACTCTGTCCGGTCCATAGGCTCGTCTGCTCCCCAACAGACATCTGGCCTTAGACACAAGCTTGTAAGTCCTAGGATGTGTAAGTCCTCCATAAGGGGAAGGTAATCAGAAGAAGAGAAGTTTCCTTAACTTGAGTACAATTTTTAATAAGCCGCCTACCATTACTGGCATAAATACATGGTCCAGATATGAAATTCCTGTATGCCAGTTCCTCAGAAGAGTTCAATTATTTAAATATTCAAACATTTTATTCATATATTCCAATGTTAAAACAAATAAATGCGAGTTTGACGTTTAATGTATATATCAATGACTTACATGTATATACAGAGTGGAAGATACCGCTTTGGCCAGTGTAACCTGGCTACTAGATGCAGATGTAAGAAATGCAAAATAGCAAGTTTCGTTTCGGTAGATTTAATCGTTTTGCAAACATTTCCATTCTTTCGCAATGTAAATGATAACGCCGAGTTGTCCTCGCACACGCCAGCAACCTGTTCTGTACCCGAACAGCGTGTGCCTTCTGGCCAGTGCTGCCTCAGTTGTAAACAAAACACTCGAGCGGCGTGTGCTTCGTTGTAAACAAAATACTCGCCCCGTGCGTTGTCCGCACCACTTGAGCGGGCCATATCTCGGCAAATCGACACGAAAAAAAAAATGTTATGCCTTAAAAAATGAATCAGTCGAAAGCACCGCAGCGATATGCAACCTTGTCTCTTTGGAGACGCTTACGTAATACGCGGCTATACCCCACTCCACTCTCTCAGTCAAAGGGTGAATCAGCTCTTGCCTGTTACTTGTAGAAACACAACCAGACAGTCAGTATTCAGAGTGGACACAGACCGGAAACTACATGGTAGTTTCTAACTCATAAATTTTACATAAATGGTAAATAGTAAGATACAGACAAAGCTTACTAAATAAAAAATGTGGATCTGGTTAAAACAGAAGTCGTGTGTGAAACAGGCTTTTTGAGTGAACACTTTGCGAGATTCTCTTTATTATTTGTGTGAATTTACCAATAGTTATGATTTTCCCAAATAGGAATATGTTATTCATTTTTATCTCTTAGCCTTGAAAAGAGAACAGAAGTTCAAAGGCATCGCATAGCAACCAGCTCTTAAAACATTTCACTATCACTTAAAGCATACTGTATCCCCATAATTCCCATTTAGCCATCTGTGAACTGGGATGAACGACCTGAGAATGATAATATTACTATGACTTTACTAAATTCCTCCATGGAGTCCTTGGTGAGTATCCTACTTCATTACTTGTGTAGTAACGTCCAATACAGTAACGTTTTTAACAGCAATGCGACATGTACCAGTACACAGCTGTGGAAATGACCGACATGAGCTCCAGCACACTTTGATGTAAATGGGTGCAATCACCTCAACGTTGCATATTTAAATCGATCAATTGGTAAAGGTGGAGCAGTTCGATGGCCAGCACGACTGGCGGATCCGACACCTCTCGACTATTTTCTGTGGAGTTATACGAGGAGTATGGTTTATGGCACTCCTGTAATGTCAGCGGAGGACCTAATGGCTCGAGTCCACGGAGCGACTGAAAATCTCCAAAGACAACTGTAGGTATTTGGGTCATGTGTATGAGGCTCATCGCCCCCGATAAGCCTCTGCAATGATGTAGGAGATACACAGTTCAAAGGTCGTTTGCAGTTGACCGCTCTATGTTGGGTTTATTGATGAAATGTGAACGTACGTCCATTTCACACTTCGATGCGCTACAGCGTCCAAACCGTGCACTTCCGGACAGGGTTTCGTTTTTGAAAACTGATCTGTTTGCCATCCCACACGGTGGTTTTTGTGACACTGTATTTACGAACACAATTTCTCCAAATTGAACTGTATTAAAAGCAGGTTACGCGACGATCACTTGGCGGATCTTCTAAGGCTATGCACTTCGACCTTGTCACCAAATATTGAAAGACTTCTTAAACGTAAGCAACGCAGCGTATATGTAACAAAACCACCATTGTAACACAATGCAGTCTGAGTGTTAAAGACTGGCAAAGTCCGTCGTGGAAGGAGGTAAATTCAAGCGCTCCCTTTCACAAACAGACATCGTTGCTCCACCGTATTGTGAAAAATCAGCCCTTGAGTAGAGCGCACTACACAATGAGCGTCATGCAATAAAACATTTATTATAATTATATGCAGTACGAGGAATCTGTTATTTAATAAGCGCTTGCTTTCACAAATAAAATGAAGGTTTTATATAAATTGATTGCTTATAATGGAACTAAATTAAATGAAACATACACTTGGCTTATATTGTGTGTTTTTATATTTCTCTTTTTTTCACTTTTTTACCTCCCCGGACCAATTAGTGGCTGATCAAAGGGGGCAAATAAATAATTGCAACTGTAATGTTAGAAGCCTGACATAATGTTCAATTATTCATTATCAATATTGGAATGTATTTTCACTTTGTGCTTTATTCACAGTTCATACAGAATTTTGTGTACTATATTACAAAGTGTGGTATCATAACGATCATTAAAAACGAAAACTTTTGCAACAGTAATTTATTCTACTTGGTGAGAAATGTCAAATTATTGTCGTAGCCGTTAACCTTTGCGCTATGTCTTGCATACGCCCTCTTCCTCTAAACATTGTAAAGAATTCAACTTTATAGCATGACAAAATGACAATCACTTTGGTTACCTTTCCATAGCTTCATTATCACAATTAGTTTTCTTCTCATCGTTAACACAGTATATGCTCTTTCGTGCTATCACAACTCACTATTTTTATTTCTCGTAGTCTTGCCTCAGTTATTTCTGTGATTTTTTTTTTACTTTCTCTCATACACTATGACGACACAATCACTTGACGCCCGTTAGAATCTGCTTCACGACGACACGCACGCACAGCTGTCTCACACTCACTGACACAATGACTGACTCATGTCACTAACGGTAAACTCACTAACTGCTCTGCTGTTCCCTCGCCTCCTTATAAAGGGGAGTGACGTCATAGGGCCTTTCTCGAACTCCACAAACGCGCCGCCAGTGACGCAACTGGATCTTTCTTGAAGGCTCCGGAGAAAACCGGTTTTGTATAGCCGCTTCCGTTATTGTTAGTTACGTGTTCGCTCGCGCGAGTGGTGTAGGTGAACTTGACTATGCCTTTGCTCGCCGGCCCGGCATGCGGCGAGAAGCCGCTTAGCCCCTTCCGTGCTTTGTTACAAAGTTGTGGTTTATAAAAATATTAATATTGAATTCCTAAAATTCTGCTGCTCATCACAGACTTAGGACTGGGCAACTTTATTACTGTTATTACTGCTTGTTGATATTTAAATTTATAAAATTGTAAATGGCTACCTTAGTCAAATCATTGTTTAAAAGATGTGTCTAGCTCTGGATATTTCATTTCAATAGGACACTAGGTTAACGTACTGATCAAAACTTCGATATATCTGTGTAAAGATTCTTTCATCTCTTCAACATAAGTAACCAGAAGTTTTGAGTGAAAATTATATAGGATGGAAGCTGTCATAGAAAAATTACAATAATATCCTACCTTGAATTACAATGCGCTCATAAAACATAATTGATTAGTGTGCGTTTTCTTCAAATCTAGATATATTTATTATTATTATTATTATTATTATTATTATTATTATTATTATTATTATTATTATTATTATTATTATTATTATTATTATTATTATTATTATTATTATTATTATTATTATTATTGTTGTTGTTGTTGTTGTTGTTGTTGTTGTTGTTGTTGCTACACTGAACAACAAGTTTCAACTTAAGATTTTGCACTCGAACGAAAATAGGTGACTTTTACATATTATCTATGCTGAACTCAAATCTGAAATCGAAAATTCTCTGTCACGTACCGTTTTTTCTTCTTCTTCTTTTTTGGAGAAATCGGGTTCAATGTTTTAAAAAATAACGCATACAATAGATGCAATTAAAATATTTTAATCAATCCTGAGGTGATATAATGTTCAGCTATATGAAATTATGACGAAAAAATTATGTAGAACCCATAAATTACAGTTAAAGTGAACAAACAATCCATATTTAGGTAACTTTCATGCAAAAACTTGAACATTATATTAATTTTACTTGCTTTTTAAAAAACAAAAACTTTCGCGAGGACTTCCGCTTGTAGCTGACATCACGAGCCACCCCTATGAGCTGCCAACAAAGTCAGCTAACGTACTAGTATCTGCTGTATCGCTTCTTCATTCTCCGTGTTCATCACTCACAGACCCCAGGTTGGGAGGGAAGTAGTCCAAGTGAGAGTGCGGAAAATATATTTTTAAGGACATATTGCATCCTAAATTGTTATATGCCTTTAGCATGTTCTCTATAATTGCCTTGTAGTTGTCAGCTTTTGTATTTCCCAGGAAATTTTTCCACACTGTCTTGAATCCAACCCATGCTGCTTTCTTGTTTTCAGAAAGTACTTCTTCAAAATGGCTGTCTTCCATCAATTTGCGTATTTGTGGGCCAATAAAATACTTCCTTTTAATTTTTCTTCGCTTATTCTTGGAAACTTTTCTTTGAAATACCGAAAGTTTAAACTCTTTACAAAATTTTTAATTAAGCCTAGCTTAATGTGAAGCGGCGTAGCAAAATTTTGTCTTTGTCAACTAATGCTTCATACTTAAAACAGAACTCTTTTCACCTGGTATTAAAGCACTCCTTACAGGCCACTCAGTTACTTTATGCTTTTCTTCAGCCAGACTTTAAATCTACACAGATTTGCCATTCATACCTTGCATAGTTTATAGCTTTCAAAATTATCTTCAAGTTTTCATATGTTTCGTTCATCTGGACAGCAAGGACGGAAGGATAAGAGTCACAATTCTGTAATAAAGCTGCCTTTAAACTTAACTTCGACGGATCAATGGAAAGACGCCATTCGGATGGCGTGTAATGGTCACTCAGTTGTTCCATGAGCCCATTAACAAAGAAGACCTTTCAAAGAAGTAATATTTAAGCCCATTGTCAAAATGCTGAAGTTACCTCGCCTTCAATAAAACTCTTACGAGCCTTGAATGATAACAGATGTTAAGAGGGCGAGCCGACCGATAAAGGTTGCGGCGATGGGAGTGGCATAGCGCAGCGGATTTTTGCAAATCACAAAAAGGGCAATATGTAAAAGACTCGTACTTAGAAATCTATTAAAATCGCCTATTTTTGCTCAGGTGCAAATTTCATTATTGTACGTGTTATTAAATATAACGGTTATCAATAAAATCACAAATTAGAACACGATATCCGGCGAGGCTTTTCTAATATTTCGCTGCAGAAATTAAGTATGTTTACTAATGCATAATGCCTAAAAAATACCACTTACAGTAACACAAACGAGCATCCTTGCGAACATATTCTATAATGGAAAGTAAGCGTAACATATTTATGTTCTTTTTCATCATTAGCGTCCGTAAGAGAAGAATAGTGCGTCGGTCAGCACTATTGCACAAACGGATTCGTATATTAATGTCGTGTGAGCGGCGGGCTGCAAATCCCGTCACTCTAAAACCTATATATATATATATATTATTCTCCTTCCATCGTGCTATTCTAATATTTGGGGGGGGGGGGGGGGTGAATGCTCTAAAACTAACATAAAAAGTACCTATTTATGAACTGAGGAATCAATGGTTTCTTAGAATTTAAATTCCTAATATAAAGGCTCCAAGATTACTTAGAAAACATATTTACGGCATTGCCAACCAAAGAAGATTCTACTGTTACTTACAACTCTTCTTGTAATATTCTGGTAAATATATCTCCGGAGACATTGTCAAATGATTGTTTTTAATATGGAGTTTCTCTGTTATGTAGTAATGCGCTTAGTTTAAGTATAGGTGGTTATGAAAACTGATTTTTTTGCTATATTTAATATCCAAAGAACTTTTCACCTCCCATCCATGCAGTTATTTGAAACTGGAGCTAAAAGTTCCTGTTTGACTCGTATATAGTTGCAACAGTTTTTCATAACATAGCTTTAGACGATTACAGCAAAAGACTTCAGAAGAAAAAGGTGTTAAAATATTAATCCAATAGGCCTACTTTTCGTTCTGGTAGCTAGAAAGATGTTTTGTCTAATACTGATGGTAGAAAAATGCCATTTATCTTGTTTATGTAACCCTAGATTAAAATAACTAAGTATGATGGCAGTAATCGTGCAAAATTACTCTATTTTTGGCACCAGTCCCAGAAAATGAATGACATAATTACCATGGCAACAAGAGAACAATGACGTCACCACTATGACATAATTTTGTCCAAAGTGCCTGTAATAAAACCTGAAATCGTCACTCTTGCGAACGCAGCAACATTCAAACGCAAGAATCACCTCATTGAATATACACACAGCAGAGTGTTGAATGCATAAAAATCTTCGACTGAAAAAGAAAACAACAGTTACAATCAAACTTTAAATTACTTACCATATTAAGAAGTAATAAATCTTTGCAGAACCACCAGTTCTGTAAAGTATGCTAGTAATGTGGTTTCATTAGTCAAACGATTTTTTGTTTCTCCATCCACAAAACGTTTCAATTCCTTTTCATAAACATCTTTTGCTTTTAATGGAATTAATAAACTCTCAACACTCTTGGCTTCGTTGAAAATATCAAGAGCATCTACATTTTCAATAATTTTAATATTACATTTCATTTTTACCTTCTCTACTGGTAAGTAGGGGAAGTATTGTATTTCACCAGAAATATATGTTTTGAGACCCCGTGAATCCAAAAAAAAAGCATTGTTAGAAAAAGGTCCGTGTGTGTGTCTGCGTGTCAGTCTGTCAGTTTGTGGACAGCATAGCTCAAAAACGAAAAGTCGGTTAAAAACCAAAGTTGGTATTTATGTTTAATGTCTTTCAAGGATGCGATACGAAGATTTTTATGAAAATAGCCCCACCCTAAACTACCCTTTACATGGAAAATGTTTAGAAAATTTTGATTTTCTTGAAAATGGCTGTAACGATTTTGATTAAAATGTCATATGTTTGAGATATTTTTATGACAAATCAAATGTATATCTTGAATTTTCTGGCTATAGCCCCTGTAGTCCTATTTACTCTGGACGACTTTTGCATAACTGGTAAACCGTTAGGGATAGACCAAATTATACTGTACAAAAAATGTAGATCTTGCTAAAATACACAATTTATGTCTCAGTAAATTTTCTTGTAGGGTGAACCATTTCGGAGATATTCCTTCTTATGTGTGTGAGTTTCGGAAAACTTAGAACTTTCGTGAAATGGATCATCGTTGTTCATTTTTTTATCTGTTAAGTGTGCAAAGACAACAGAATCTCAAACATTTGACTATCGCACAAAGCCTACTGTATTCTAACATTCCCCTTGCACCTACAAGGAAATAAGCAATAAGTTGTACTAATGTTTATCTTAACTAACACGAAGAAGATATAGGAATGAGAGTTTGTAAGAATGGTTAGTACAAGAGTAGAGAAAGTCATGTGAGTGCAACACATCAGATTTTTCTCTATATGTGTTGAAGTAAATGAAACATCTACTTAGCAAATTGTATAAAACGTTGTTTGCAACACGTGTATAATCTTTTCGTTGTGACACCAGTAAAAATTAGAACGTTCACTTTGCTGTCACATTCACTTCTGTCACAATCAGTCAATTATACACTAGTTAAACAACTACACTGAGTAGGAGAAAGAGTAAAGAATGGAAATGTTAGCGCCTTTTTGTTATATCTACTGTGTCTGTGATTCGAGCAGAAGGAAGCTGCAAAATTACAGCACAAGCCTTTAAGAAATATATTGAATATTTTCTCAAACTTCTGGCATCGTGTCGAAACAAGATTCTCGGAGGGCGCCCTAGTATCCTTTACTGAAGTGCAGAAGCCTGCTGTCCAAATGGAATTCCACTAGAAGAGTGGGAGACGGTCACTGGAAGTGCTTCCACTTTAGAATAAATAAATGTTTCATGTTCCATGACGCCAGATTGGCCTCTTTTTGACTTTCAGGTTAAAGGGCGATATACCTCACATGACGTCCCCAAAGCAATGTCTGTAAATTCATTTTAGGGCTTTTTAAGCACTCAAGTGTCAATTTAAATTTACTTACAGGATTTCAAAGTGCCTATTCCATTGATCGAACCTCTGTTCAAAGAACATGCTGAACCATTTATTTATTCCTCTAAAGTGAACTGCTTGATTTTACTGCAAATATAGGTGTTTCCTAAATTGAATATATCTTATTTACTGGTGAAAAAGTCCTATTATGATAAGTAGAACAAATACCTCACTTCACAAAGCCAACATTTCACGAAATGTTATATATCTACTCCAAAACAAAATTTTGCTTTAAAAATGCTTTAACTTTTATGAAAAAATCCTTTAAAGATTTTGACGAAAACATCCTATGTCAAATGTTACCTTGAGATAAAAAATTGAGACTTTGCTAGCTATAGGAACATGATTTGGCCAGTGAATGTGCTTGGTTAAGCAAAACATTAAAACCTGAATTATTCCTAAAGTACTTAGAATTATTTAAATAAAGCCTAGTTGTCAACTTCCTGCTCTACCATTATCGTAACGTCAGGAGTTTACCTCGATTTCCGAGGTTCAAATAATACTTTTGAATCCGACTTGACTGAAGGTGGGGGATTAGCCCAATGCTTAAGGTACCTGCTTTATTCCCAAGGTACTCGGGTAGATCCTCAGTTCTTGAGGCAGGGATTGGGCATTTCCTACCAATCCCGAAAGGGTTTGGTTTACCCGCTAATACTCGGGAGGCTGTTTGCAGGTTTCCCACTGGGCGATGGGGTAGCCACTTCCTTTCGCTTTTAGCTATCAACTATGTATATATTTTGTACATTTAAAATACTTTTTCATCCAGTATAATAATGTGGATAGAAGCAAGAAGCGCGTATATCCGCATAATTAAGACATCTGTTACAAAGGCTTCTTCTCACTCCTTTACCTAATCATACAAATTAAAAAACAAACAGCGCAGAAGCCCATGAAGGGCTAAAGGTTACCGACCGCTGCGGCCTCCACCTCTGTCCACTAAAGGCATTATGAGTGGGGTGCAGTACTGAAGGGTGGGACGTGGTCAGCGCTGCGATTCCTCCTGGCTAGTTATGCGGTCTTCACGACCTGGGATTGCTACTTTTCCATCAAGAAGCTTCTCAATTGGCCCCTCCGGTACCTAACGAGGCTGAGTGCATCCCATGCCAGATCTCCCAACGGGAGAAAAATCCCCACGGGATCGAACCCTGGTAGTTCTTTTTAGAAATACCTTTTCGGCTTTCAAAACCTTTCGTTGGAATACATTAGGACTTCGCTTTCTCCCATACGTGTGCTTGGGTGTGGTGGGCTTTTTTTTTTTTTTTTTTTTTTTTTTTTTTTTTTAAATCCTGTGAAGCTTCAAAAGTTATCTCATATTAGTGTTTTATTCCTCTCCCTGTCATTTGATAAAAGCGAAAAATAGTTTTAACGATGGATTTTTTTATAGTTTTAAAATATTTAAGAACTTGTAAAATTACTAAAAACTTAGGCAAGAAGATTTTAATGAATTATGAAATAATCTAAATAATTCGAATTTTAGAGGCTTCTTAGTTCATGCTGGCGCAGTTTAGAAAGCAAAACTCAGTATTTCACCTCTCTTCACATTATATTTACACTCCATTATGATTTGGAAGTAAAAAGCGCGCCCCAAACCCTAATCCATCTGGGAAGATCACTCATTTTGACAAAAACACATATTGGGCGATGAAGAAACATTTTCTGTGCAAATTATTGGGCAACTATAATGCCCAGCAGCAGTGCGAGGTAAAGCAACTTTCAGAATTTCCTATATGATGCCAACATCAGCAACAAAAACGTTGAAAGTCATAGTATATGTTTTTCAACGCAATAGCAGAGTCATATGGGCAGTAACGAACGTGTCAGCTCGCAGCTTCATGACCTCAATATTCGACCGCAGTGTTGATTGGAATACGCCTGCATGTGAAATAATGTTGAAATTCTGCTTTATTATGCGGAACTGTCACGGCGTTCGAACCCGTCCGAACTGGAAACGGAACGGTGAATTTTAACCTCCGACCTGTGTTAATCATAGGCGGCTCGTGTTATTTCGTGATATTAGTACAAGGTAAAATAAAAATAGCAGATTGCCTCTGCTGTGTAGTGGCCAATGTACCCTGCTTCTAATCCCATAGATCACTTGGGAGAGGGATTGTTTCCTCCCTTCACTCTGCAAATATAGGTGCAAAAGTGAATTACAGATATAGTTCCTATTTTTACTTCCCCACCACGTACCTACTAGGTAGAAAAAGTATTACATTGATATCGATATTTTACTGGAGATATTGTTTGAACTCCGCAAATCCCTCCCCGGCTAGAAAATATACCTACCTGTGTATGTTTATGCTTATGGCTGTGAACAGCATAATTTAAAAGCGAAAATATCACGGGCTGCACTCGTAGTTCAATCGGTTGAATACCTGCCTACTTTCGAGGGTTCCGAGTTCGATTCCTGGCAAGAGAGTGAATACGTTTCTATTACGAAGATTGTTCCTTATCCTCAGAGTCCGAAAGTGTGTGTGTGTGTGTGTGTGTGGGGGGGGGGGGTGTGCGAGCGTGCGTGCGTGCGTGCGTGTGTGTGTGTGTTTAAGACAGAGAGCTAATGTATAACAACCCAAATATCTACACACCCATTGTATTCCAGTTAATACCACTGCCTATAGGCAACATGTGCGTGAACTAATGGCCACCAATATAACTCAGGGTATAAATGAAAAAGATCTGTGTTGCACTCACATGACTTTCTCTGCTCCTGTACTAACTGTTCTTACAAACTCTTGTTCCTCTATCTTCTTCGTGTTAGTCGAGATAAACATTTACAGAGGTTATCTTACTGCTGATGTTCTTGTGGGTGCTAGGATAATATGGAAATACTGTAGGCTTTGAGCAATAGTCAAATACTTTTAAGAGTGGTCACTATGTGAAGGCTTTAAAATTATGTTCTCTTTGTATGGTAAAGAGATAAAAAGGCGAATAACGACCTTCCATTTCAGAGAAGTTTAAGTATTCTTAAAGTCACACAAATAACGAGGAATATCTTCGAAATGGTTCACTTCACAAAAAAAAAAAAAAAAAAAAAAAAATGCATTTCGACACAAATTGTGTATTTTAGCGAGCTCTACATCTTTGTATAGGAAGATTTGGTCTATCTCTTGTGGTTTACAAGTTATTCAGAAGTCATCAAGATTAAACAGGACTACATAGGCCAGAAAGCCCAAAATATGCGTTTAATTCGCCATAAAAACATCTTAAACGTATGGCGTTTTTATCAAAATCGTTAGCACCATTTGTAAGAAAATCAAAATGCTTGAAAAATGTTCCATGTGAAGGGTGGTTTATGGTAGAGAAATTTTCTTCAAAATCTTCTTGTCGTACCGTTGAGGGGTATTAAACTTAAATACTAACTTTGATTTTTAACCGACTCAAACACACACACACACGCGCGGACCTTTTTCTAGAAATACTTTTTTTTTTAATTCAGGGGACCTCAAAGAATGTATTTCCAGTGAAATCTCGACAACAAGATTTTGGATCGAATACAATACTTCCTCTACTTTGTATACGTAGTAGAGAAAGCAAAAGGAATGCCCTAACATCTTCTGAATTATTTGAGAATAGTCGATGAAAAATTCTTCATTCTGAATGAGCTTTATGTAATAAAAGTGTAAGAAACAGACATTTTACTGCACAGAAATTGCTGTTGAAGCAGATTATATGACTAAATAAAAGCAGTTAAGAGCTACCATTTGCAGATATACTTGTTTGTCAGCCTGAATGTTCAAACTCAATACTTCCCTTAATTGCAAATCTCTATTGTTGGAGAGAGAGAGGGTGGGGGGAGGAAGGAGCTGTGCATATGTGTGGGTGGTTTGGGGTGTAGGAGGATGGAAAGAAAATGGAGTTTCAAAGCTATCCTGTAGCGACTATCACTTTAACCTGTTGTATTACTCTTATAGCCTACGAAGAAATGTTTAAATGTGTAGCGAAGGTCATTTGTATTCTTAGGAATAAGAGAAAAAATAAGGAAAATAGCCCATCTGACTAACATGCAGAGGATCCGAGTTCGAATAGCGGTTAGAGTAAAGTTTCCTTATTAGGATTTTTCCATACTTTACCCTTCTCCCGAAAATGAATATCGGATATCTCTTAAGCTATGTGGAGTCGTTTGAGGAACATTTCAACAATTCAAACGTGTTCGGCAATGACCTACAAGGTTAAGCAGATAGAGTAGCAATTTCTATGCTGAACCGCAATAAAATATAGATCAACTTTTCTTGAAAACTTTATAAACAACCATAATGAACATTTTTACATTTATAAAAATAATCTTCTAATTCAATCAAACCATATCCCGGGTTAGCGATTGCTAACGTGTTATTTCAATAAACAGGGACATTAGCAATCTTTTTCACATATTTTCTCCTTTAGTGAAACACTGTAGACTTATAGCCAATTTACTGACTGTTATTTAACATAACATTTTAATTTAAAATACATTTTTTAAAAATATGTTATTTTAAATATTTTCTTAGGTATTTGTAATCTTTTAGGAATTTTATAGCGCAAAAGCTTTCAGCGCTGTTTAGAACAATACATTTTCTACAGGGACAAAACTTCAGAGCTTTGTTCTATTGGGCCTTTAACTGAAAAAGTAATTACCTAGTAGTAGCCATATTTAAAACTATATTTAAATGTCTTTAAATGCCTCAAGTACACAAAGCTTATATGGATATATTCCACAAATTGTAGATTCATATTCATAATTGTATATTCATATTTTGAGCCATCGGTCTCTACCAAGTGTTCTCAAAGGACTTATAGAAGGGCAAGTGGAGAAAGTATTGTGAACACAAAATGGTAGATTTTTTTAGACATTATACTGTAATTTACATTAAGGTAAATAGCTAATATTCTGCGAGCTATTGTTGCAGCTCCCTGAACTGACAGATCGATGATCTCCAACACTTGCTTTTGGTCCGTCTCGTTGCAGATTTTCCAGCTAGTTTGCCGTTAAGATTTAGTTTCTGCTTGTGTTGCTTCAGACGAGTGCACACCCTGAATAAAAACAAGGACTTTGAACGCTCCTAACAAATTGCGAAGGTGTTGAAAAAGCCGTGAGAGAGACTTTGTACAGTGACAAATGACCCTGGGAGCTCATTTTGTTTCTCCCCTCGTTTTAAGAAGCAATTAGCTGTGTTTTCAAATTGCACCCCCCCCCCCCACCCCCGACACTGCACACCATTTTCCGCTCTTCTTGTCGGAATACCATTATCAGGTCTTTTCGCCTTGTCTTGTTGGCCAGACGAAGGAAATTCTTGACTCTAAATGAGAAATTCTTCCCCTTCCCAGCTGTTAACCGCCGGAAATGAGGCTCTCCTCACGTGATACGTCAAATTTCCAGCGCTTCGTTTACTAAAGCAAGCATTCCGTGATTTTAGTTTCCTCTGCCTTAACAGCATTCCCATACCTACTTAAAGTGGAGTCTATAAAACATTTATGGAGGGAAAATGGAGTCGGTGCCAGCGTTCATTTCCCTCAACTCGACTTCACCCACCTCATAAAGGATTTATACATAAATTTCTGAACGTTTTCTTAAGGAGTTCGCATAAGTATAGCAGTGGAATTGGTGCAGCCCCTTTTGTTGTCATTCCGCTGATTCTTTTTTCTCAATAAACTAACTAACAAGGGATCATGTGCATTGGTGTAGCAGATAGAGCTGCGACTTTGTATTGTGAAAATACATCGAAAACAACAAAATACCCCTGTCGTCTTTCTCTCCCGTAGGTTTCAGAGGAAGCCGATATTCACGTGTTAATGTACTATACCACAATGTAAAAATGGCACCAATATTAAATATATCCTCTTAGAGGTCAAGTCGTTACGAAAAAAAGCACGAAAAATATTGTGACGCCGGACTCGGCACACAACAAAGGAGGACGGGCCAAGCTACTTTACACCATATACCAAGCCGGCAAGAAAACAAAGACGCAAGGCCAAGCTTTCCCACATCACTCACGCGAGCGAACACGTGATTAACAATGAAACGGCTACTCAAAAATAGGTTTTCTCCGGAGCCTTCGAGGAAGATCTGGCTCCGCCACCGGAGGCGCGTTTGTAGGTATCGAGAAAGGTCCGTCTGACGTTGCCCCCTCAATATAAGGAAGCGAGGGAACAACAGAGCATCGAGTTAATTACATTTACAGACATAAGCCGATCAGTGTCAGTGGGTGCGAGGCAGCTGTGCGAGTGTGTGTCGTCGTGATAGAAACATTGGTCGCCGTAAAAGATGATCCAACGAGTGTCGAGTGATTGCATTGTCACAGTTAGTGTATGAAAGTGAAGAAAGACACCGAAAGGACAAACAAGGTTTCGACAAGTAAAAGTTGAGAGTTGGATCGCACGAAAGACTGTACATCGTGTTAACGACGAGAAGAAAACTGTGTATTTTGATAACATTTTTGAAAACAATAAAGTAATAGAAAAGTAACCGGACTGATTTTGTCACTTTGTCACAATATTTTGTGGCGCTCTCTCCGGGATAGCACAAACCACCAATGGTAGAAAGTACAGAATCAAGTGCTGAATGGATTTCAGCACCTATGATCTCATCTAGAGAGAAATTTCGACTGCGCATGCTCTATTGGGCTTTCCTTCTTGCCAGCTGCGAGTATGTTACGATTCACGTAGCCATTTTTTTAAGGCTGCATATTGTGTTGTCTCTGCAACATGGCAAATTCTGTAGATCTATTAAAGAGACACTTTACAAGCAGATCTTTAGAGAAAAAATGAGAATTAAAGTGCTAAATAGACGTACTCTTAAATACAAATCAAACTGCTGTAGATAGGTATATGAAGAAATTTAACACGAAAATGTATGAAAATAGATGTGTCTGCGGATGTAATGCTTGGAATGCAATTTGTCCTTTCCTACGAGTAATGTGGAAACAGTGACGCATTGCATACATATCTTAGGTATATTGTGACAAAAATTACATCTGTCCGGTTTCTTTTGTATTACTTTATTGTTTTTCACAAATACACAGCCTTCTCATCGTTAACACAGACTGCAGTTTTTTGTGCTATTACTACTCACACTATAGCTTCTCGTAACCTTGTTTCAGTCCTCTCAGTATCTTTATTCAGTTCCTGTGTCTTCCATACGCTAACTGCGACTATACAATCACCCGACGCTCATTAAATCTTCTTTACGACGATCAACTTATCTGTCGCCAGGAGACACACTCGCACAGTTGTTTCGCACTCCTGACAAACTCACCGGCTCATGTCTGTAACTGTAATGCTTAACTGTGTCTGCTGTTGCCTCACATTCTTATGTGGTGGGGATGACATCACACGGACATTTCGCGAACTCCTTCAAACACGCCGGCGGTGATATAACTAGGTCTTTCTCGAAGGGTCCGGAGAAACCCGTTTTGTGTAGCCGTTTCGATTGTTAGGCAGGTGTTCGCTTATGTGACTTATGTGTGGAAGCTTGAAATTGTGCCTTTGTTTGCTCGCTGTCCCAGCATGTAGCGTGAAGCAGCTTAGCTCCATCCATCCTTTGTTTTTCGCCGAGCAACAAAATTAAGTCTTGCCTATCATAACGAGATACTGAAGTGCAATCAGGCGATGAACAATATTTATTCTCTGAAATTATTGATTGTATCAAATTGTGTGGTGCTTTCATGCTGGGTTTTTATATGACACAAGACAGAAAGGTAGATAAATCCAGGTGTTTTATTTTTCATTGGTGTAACTTCTGATATAAGAGTGCAGTGAAGGAATATGTGGCAGGTGATCGTCTTTAAGAGGGCTTTAAATTCCATCCTAAATGAGCTACCAAATTGTGTGTTGGAAGTTTGTGACGTAATATTAGAAAAAATATACATATTGGTACATTTGTCCACTTGCAGCCTATGATCGGGCTCCTATTCGCCGAAAATTTTGTTTGAACTTCTATGAACTTCTAACGTATCCCGTTCAAGTGGAGTGGAGTTTAAGGGCCTGTCGACATCGAGGTCATTTGGGCTTCCGTTCAATAGCCCTTATCTGGAACGGGATAATAAACTTAGGGGAACATCTCACTGAAGATAATTTACAACCAAGATTACGCGTAGCGAAAAGAAAATTGGCCAGATATGGATTTCATTGTGTTTTCCCAGTGATGAGTGCCTCCAAGGGTGAAAAACTGAAAAGAAAAATTACAAATTTCGTAAGTTTTTGTTTAGTGAATTTTAAGCATTGAAATATGGAGTACACATTATTGCTGGATAATTATTATTTCTAAACACATTTGTTGTTGTAAGACTTGGGCAATGGGAGAAAAAACCGAGATATGGACATTTTTACTTGCAATCTATTGGAATCAAGAAAATCCCCATCTCCAGACTAGCCTTTATATGACACATTTTCCGAAAATTTTATTTTCTGAAAAAATGACTAACATGTTCAAGATATTTTTATGCCAAATGAAATATATGTCTTGAATTTTCTGGGAATTTCCTCTTCATTCTTCTGGATGACTTCTGTATAACTGATGAACTGTAAGAGACAGAAAATCTGACTACCCAAAAAATGTGAAACGTTTTAAAAACGTTTCCTGTTAAAATCAGTTTGGGACGAGGAAATTTCCTAAAAGTCTTCGGGTGGCAATTTTGCAAGATCTGAACCTAAATGGCACATTTGGTATGCTTTTGAGTTAGGCAGTGCACAACAGGCACAGACACCCGGACTTCTTTTCAGAAAGATTTTGGATTTAGGGACCACAAAACACGTATTTCCGGGGAATTCTATATATCGAATGCTTTAAGTGTAATGCAGTGCCTTATCTGACTACTTTGTGGTTGGTAGAAAAGGTAAAAGTTTAGTTGAGTATTCATTACTCGCTGTACTAAAGATTTTGAGCCAATTAGTGTGAAGTTAAAACAAAAGTGACTTAGATTGTTCTTGTACAGAAGTGTTCACATATGCAGTGGCTTCATTACCGTGTGACCTTCCACACTCCACCTCCCCAGGGGTCCTTATGCGTTAACCACACACAGCAGAAAGAGAGGCTGCCGCGCTGCTTAGGATAAAATGAAACTATTATATACTGGAACCTGCCTAAACCGGACCCCTGTACTACACCGAAAACCTCTATATAGGTCAAAACGCAGCTCTGCCATGTGTTAACGCGGAAACGGTTTGCTTAAGTAATCTAAGACGGATGTGCAATACATAGCTACGTGTTAGATTTTTGAAGTGATAGCTATCAAGTTTGTATGCTAAAGTAGTTCTATCGACGTTTTAAGAACCGTTTGTGAAAAATCGCCACAAATTATGTGGTGATAGACACTATCACAGAAATTACAATTATTATACGCAAGTTGAAAACACAGTAAATTATACTTTTGAAGCTATTTTTTATTTATAGTCCTTTATTGTAGACGAAATACACATAGCTGTAGAATCACAAACAGAACAATTGAACTTTGAGAGTAGTATAATTTAGCTAATGTGTATTAACCAGATAATTATGGTGGTATCAATAGTTGGATTTAACAATATATATAGGGACTAAAATTGTATAACAGGTGGCAATTGTGATACCTCCAGTAAGTTAATAATTGCTCTGCATCCTTCGGCCGTTTTAAATATAGAGCAGTTCTGTGATTCTGTAAGGTGGGACAATCAAGGATAAGATGTGTTGTGGATATTTCTTGAGCTACACATTTCAGGCTTAGATCTTTCTTTGTTTTCCTCATCAGACAACCATGGCTGAGGCTGAAGTGACCAATGCGAATCACAATTTTACCATCTCTACTGCGTACTTAAAGTAGAGGAAGTATTCTATTTTACCCAGAAATTTGATATCAATATATCACGGGAAATACATGTTTTGAAACTCCTTGAAAGAAAAAACACATTTTCGAAAAAGTCTGTGTTTGTCTACCTGCCTGCTTGTCTGTTTCTCTGTGCCAATGTCTGCCTATGTGTGAACAGCATAACTATAAAACTAAAAGTCGGTAAAATACCAAACCTGGTACGAACACAAATTACCCTTTGTATGGAAAAGCTTTTTACAAAATTAGGGCTTCTCAGAAAAAAACGTTAACTATCTTGATAAGATACCATATACCGGGTGGAAGCGAAGTCATTACATTAATTTAAACCAGTGGTAGATCTCTGGATTTGGAGCACATTTTGTATCTTACGTTTTTGTCTCCGACCATTTACTATGGAAATATTTTAGTTTTATCGAAAACAACCTGGCAACACTGCAGATTATATGGGTGCTCACTATCCCTGCCTTGTCCTTCCGTGTATACTGTGACAGTGTAGGCCAATCACAAGCATTAGCTCCCAAAACATTACCGAAAGAGAAAGCTGTTTACATCCACAAACCATGTCAATTCCCTGACCAACCTCAACGCAACTTGTCGAGTTACGTTATCTCTGAAATAGCAGCTCGGAGTATTCCTTCACATCTTTTAAGAGATCAATTATTTCGAAACCCTGTGTGATGTCCTATAATTAATAGCGAAGGTATGTCAGAAATAAGTTACTCTGCGCACTTTACAAGCAACAAACTGTTATCTTTGTACATTCTTGTGGAATTAGCATCCTACATGGATTTATACAAAATGGATAAAAAACGATTTATTTTTTCGAAATCGCTGATCAAAGAACAAAATGCCATTCCAATTTTTTGTTTGTAGTGCTTCTATGAAGCACATATTAGAAGGAATTTAATGACTTCCCTTCCATCCTGTACACCAGACTTTTTGTACTTTTTAAAATACAAACTTCATAATGCGGAAAGCTGTGAAATCGGGGAAAAATGTTGGAACTATCGCATTCCGTTTTACGCAGGTTTTACTGCAGTTGAACGCAATCTTGTCATTTTTATCATGTGGAACTTCTAGTTTAAAGTTTCAATTAATTTTCAGATGGGTTAGATCCAGTATCGTTTGTTTGTTTTATATTATTATTACTATTATTATTATTATTATTATTATTATTATTATTATTATTATTATTATTATTATTATTATTATTATTATTATTATTATTATTATTATTATTGTTATTATTATTGTTATTATTATTGTTATTATTATTGTTATTATTATTGTTATTATTATTATTATTATTATTATTATTATTATTATTATTATTATTATTATTATTATTATTATTATTATTATTATTATTATTATTGTTATTATTATTATTATTATTTGCGAATTTACCCAGTGACTTTAACAAAGCTGTGAGACCAAGCTTTTTGTTGAAAATGACAAAGTAAAGAGCTCAGGGCACATCACGGGTCCGCTCTGATGTCATGTGTTGTGCCATTTTGAGTTAATTTCGCGTTTGCTGACATAAGGCCTGAAACCGTCTCTTTGTGGAAGTTATGTTATAAACAACTCCATATGGCAACAAACAAATTAACTGTTTATACAGAATGCGTTTACACACGGCAAGTGCAGTTCGATTTGTATGCCGTATGTGCGTGCTGTACTTGAAAAGCGCATAAATCTGTTCACTGTGGATATAAGCTGCCTCATGTGGATCTAAACTGGCACTAAATTATGCATGTTTTCGATTTTCATCATATTTCTTTTAATATTTAAGTTGTGAAATCATCAGTGTATTCGTGTTATAAACTTTTTGGGTATGGAAAAAATTTCTGTTACAAGTGAAACAATTTTGCAGGGAAGTCTGGTATCAACAGCCTTTAATCTCTTTATCTAATAAATTAATTTGTAACCTTTAATTAACCAAATTTATAACTTAACCTATACCATAATAAACAAAATTAATTAAAATTATCAATTCCATATAGTTTCAAGAGTTTTTCAGTACACCGAAGCCTACAAAATGAATAAAATATATATACATACAGAAAACAATACCCAAGAGTAAACGTTTTTGTTTACAATACTGATATGACTTCCAATATTTCTGTACGTATGGGTGGTTGAAAATTAGGCACAAATGCTGAAAATAATTAATTTCCTCAACGTGGAGGGTGGTGTTTATGTATTCGACTGTTATTCCCTTGGACCTTAAGAACAGTGTTTCTGAAGTGTTTTTCCTCCTACGGAATATTTATGTTTAATATAGGCACTCAAGTACGGTCATTAAGGGCATGTTCTAATTGTAATTGTATCAAACAATTTACTCTCTTCAAATATCTTAACATTAGTTCCTTTTTCTCTTATTCAACAATCGTCTTAGTCCTCATTTAGGTGTGGTGTTTAAAAACCACGTAGACTGTGAGTGTCCTAAGTAACTAGGATTATTTAAGGTGGAGGTGATATAATCAAAGTTCATAAATTCTTTGCCCAAACAAAAGTCAACAATGGTCAACCATGCCAATAAAGCGTGCCTCTGTGAATACTGGTTTAGTTACTATATTGTGAATTAAGCCCCAAAATGCCAATAACTCTTCTGTTACTCTACAATTAAAGGAATCCGATTCAGTAAACAGTAAAACAGGTGAATGTGTTGTACTGTTTACATTTCTGGTTAAAACCTAATTTGTACACACATTTTGAAAGTTGTTTCAGTTGTTTCAGATATCTGTGAAGTACCTTAATTGCACCTCATTTTCGTTGGTTTTGGATTGTTTACGTCTACGCATTCTCACCCCTTCCCCTTGAATGTTTATCATTTATTAATATCCCTATAGTTGAAAAGTGTATCATTTAAACGTCAACGACGGATACCTATCATATTTGTTGTTAATATTTTTGTGTGCTCGTATTAGTGATTTAAAAAATAAATTGCTCTGGCAAGACATAGCTTTGGAATATTAAACATATAGTTTTCACAACTAGAGTACAGTCATTGGTAAACCAGTCAATGGTACTAAGTAATGGAGGAATTCTGTGTGTTCAAGTGGGAGTTTTGGCATATGTAACTTTTTCTCCGTTCGTTCTCTGATGCAAATTATTTTCATCCTCGATTCTTGAAAATCTGACCTGGGTTCAACGTTTGTTGACTATTGAAGTTCTTGCAGTATTCTTGCCACGACTAAGTAGAGCTAATGAGCTTTATCCTTAGTGTCATGAGACACGTCCACATACTGCATTTTAAAAAGAAACCGTTCGCCAAGTCGCGTTAGACTGATGAAGTCAAAAAAGTGTCTACATCGACACCTGGTATCAACTGAATTTCCGTGTCACTATGCAATATGGTCATATCTTCATCTTGATTCCAAATGCCAAATCAAGAGATGTACACATACCGAAAGCAACATCAGAAGTTGCAAGTGTCACGAAGGTATTTAGTTTTGTATACGTGTGATATATTGAAACTTATTCTTCTCTAGAACTAATACAAATATACCAATAATACCATTCCTGGCAATAGTATGGGGCTTTAGACATCGGCATCATATCCCAAGCCCTATGTGCTATTTCCTATGAAGGAGTACATGTGCATAGCATGCTTTATATTTATCACTTATCAGTATATGGTGGATTAGAGTGGCCTGGTGCACGATTTCAACTTACTGATGCAGAGAACGTACTGTCTAACATGCCGTGAAAGTCAACAATGCTTTAGATTCGAAATTAATATGCAATTCAAATTGCAAAATTCCTAAGTATATTTCGAGTATTTTAAATTTCATGAAGAATAACTTATTGCTTATGTAATGCCATAAACTCCATAGAAACATCTAGTTATGCAAGCCAAAGTTTATAAGCGTAATGGAAGAAGTATGTGTAACAATTAAGGAAATCAAAGCCGAAGAGGTTAGGGAAATTTGAGCGATAAATTCCAGATGTGATGGAAGAAATAATTTGTACTGTCCGAGATCTCTTGCTGCAGAAAGAAACCAAGCCCTCCAGATCAAAAGATGTAAGAAATATATCAGAAGATGATACAATAGTCTAATATTCACATGCGCCTGTTACTTCTTGCAGAAGAAGTCGAAAGAAGGTTCTTTTGTTTAATGAGAGGCGGAGAACATTCACGTTCGACAGCCTCCGCATATAGATTGTCTATGTTGTGTTTACTTTACATGTATGTAAAAGGTAGTGTTTCATAACGAAATAAATACATTAACAGTCGTCATGTACAGTATAGTATAGGGACTATTTTGTTATAATCGGTAGCACTATAGACACGCGCCCGTTGTTTATTTCTAAAATCGCCCTCCCTCCTTCAACACATAGTATACTATGAAAGCCGGTCTGCTGATCTAACCATTAGTAATTAGTTTCATTAATTTTCACTGAGGAATTACACATACCCAAACAGAAATTTCAAAAGCAAACACAAGGCCTCAGAGTAGAATATTTTGAATAAATAACATGCTATTTATAAAATGCATGAAACAAAATGTGAAGTATAAAAAATAAATAGAACCTGAGTACTCGTTAAAACAAATTTTCGACATACTATAGTCGTAGACAGCTTAAAAGATACACCAACTAATATTAAAGCCCTTTTAGGGACACATTCAAGAATGTAAAATATAGCGGCGGTCCAAAATAACAAATAACAGATGTATTGCCGTGAGATACAACGGTAACATAGTTTGGTACATGCAATATTACCCCGGTCTCCTTTCCAGAGCTGTTGTAAAACACTAGACACAGATCGAACTGATGTATGATGGAATGCGGATCTGTTACATCGCAGCAGTTGACTACATTGACATGAAACATATGCTACTCGCGTTTAACATCTAGTGCGAGGGATGGGGAGTTGGTTGCCGAATCTGTCTCGACACATGATACCAAATGTCCATGCTGCATCGTGTGGCTTAACAAACAAGTGTGCTATACATGCTTTTTCACTTTTTTCCCCTCGTTTTTAATTATTGGGGTACATGGAGCGTTTCAACCCATTCTCTTAAGTTTAAACCTAGCAAGGGTAGTGTCCAAAATTTTCATTGGAAACTTGATTTGGTTACGCGAGAGTTCTCACACAAAAATATTTACTTTAAAAATAAAATCTTTTGCCTTTTTTTAAATTATTGGAGTACCATGGAGAATTTCAACATATTCCTTTGGGCTTAAACCTAGTGAAGGAAGTGTCAAAAAGTTTCATAGGAAACTTGACTGGAAGCTTTGGTTACACAAGAGATGTAACATAAAAATGCTTACATTAAAAATGAAATATTTTCCCCCTTTTTGTAATAATTAAGAGTATCATGGGATGTTTCAACCCATTCTATTAACTTACACTAGCAAGGGAGGTGTAAAAATGGAACCCCTGAAATTAAAAAAGAAATTACTCTCAGAAAAATATATGCGCGCGCGCGTGTGTGTATGTGTGTGTGTGCGCGCGCGCATGTGCGTATGTACAGCATGACTCAAAAACGAAAAGCTCGTTAAACACTAAATTTGGTATTTAAGTTCACTATCTTCCAAGAAAGCCACACGAAGATTTTCTAGAAAATCCCCCATCCCAGACCATCCTTTACATGGAAAATTGTTGAAACATTTTAATCTTCTTAAAGATGGCTCCAAGAGTTTTTATAAAATCACGGCAATTGTTTAAAATATTTTCATGGCAAATTTAATGTGCATCTTGAATTTTGTGGGAATGGCCTCAGAAGTCTCCGGCATTTTGGATAATTTTTGCATATCTGGTAAACCGTAAGAGATAGACAAACGCTTACTATACAAAAAATAGAATGTGTAAACACACAATTTTCCCTTCGCATTTTCCCCTTTTTTGGTGGAGTGAACCATTTCGTAAATATTCCTTGTTACTTGTCTAAATTTTCCAATCCCTATACTTTTCTGAAATGGGAAGTAATTATTATTTTTTTTCTCTTGGCGATGTAAAGGGATCGGAATTTTCAAAGCCATCAAAAAGCGACCACACTAGTCTTAAAATATGTGAATATTGTGACTTTGTTTGTGGGTGTGAAGTAAAGTAGACAGATGTAGTCGAGATAAAGAAACACTTTTATTTCCGTAAACAGTAACTTTGTACACTCGTTGCAACAACAAGAAAGTATTTTCCGATTCTCCAACAGCACGGCTCCGAATTCGTAACACAAAGAACTGTCCCTTCTCCGTCGGCACGACTCCTCAACCTTCACATACGTCTGTCCTCTCCGTCGGCACGACTACTCAACCTTCACATACGTCTGACTGCCTCTTCTCACACTTTACCGCTATTTATATCTCCCAGGCACTATTCTGGAAGCTTCAGGAACGTTCACTTATTGCGGTGAGATACAAAGTAGAAGATTCCAGTAGCCTCTATCCTTTTCTCTCTTTCGGCAAGCGCCCCAACAATGCGGTCATTCTCTATCTCTTTCCTTCGGCTCCTTTGCAGTAGTGCCGACAATAATGCGATGGGTGACACTGCTGTTGTCGGCAATTAGATGCGGCGGGCGCGGTGACAATATTGTTCAAAGCCTACTGTATTCTCATTCTTCTTACGCCTCAAGAAAATTGGCAGTAAGATAATTTCTGGAAATGTTTATATCGATTAACATGAATTAAGAGGAATAAGTGTTTGTAAGGATACTTGGTGCAAGAACAGGGAAAGTCTGAGAGTGTGAAACCATCAGATACTTTACTAACGGCTTCATGTTAATCCACAAAGGATTTCCTTATATGTTTCCTTGAAGGTACAACCGGGGATATAGGAAACCATTTAAAATACGGGAGCTCAAGCTGTATAGTAAACGCCTTGGTTGGCTGCTTTTGGTTCACATAGAAGCAATCACGTGGAGGTGAAAGAAATCCTAAAGATCCATTAGAATCCCTCCCTCCATTTGTATGATTTGGGTTCGATTCGAAACCTTAATGACAAGAGCTCTCTTCTCCTGTATAACTTTTTCCATTAGAATTTAAAACCAGGATTCAATATGACATATTTGATAAGTTGCTTGCAAGCCAAACCTTAAAGAACTCGTATACACACAATCAACATTTTAAAATGTATTGACGTTAAATATATAACTTCGCAAAATACAGTTATCAAAATGTATGACTAAATTTCAAGCTTGATTTAAACTACGTACTAAATTTATAGGACTTGTGGAATATTACATATTAAGAGTAACCAAAAAGAGAACGGGAAGAGGATGCGCATAACTAACACATTGTGATACCGGCCGGCCATCATAGACGCTCAAGATCAGGTTACCTAACCTCACTGTTTGTAAATACGTGGGTCGGCGACAATGGTGCTGTTAGGACCAGGGCGACAATGAGCGCGGTAGAACAAGCGTTTCCACGTAGTTCGAGAAACTGTTCAGGTGCAGAACTTCTTTACGAAAAGATGGATTCTAAAGAAATTCAACCAGACAGTACACTGATCCACTGATCGATGTTTAGTACGATTCATTTCAAAATAAAGATATCCTAGCTCCTGCTTTACAGGTGTAATTTATAGGTCATACTGACAAGCGGGGTCCGAATGTCTATGACATTGTAGTTTTTTTGTTTCGTTTTTAATGGAGAATATTAGCAAAGCACGACTTTATCTATGTTGATTATAGTGCTCGGAAGTTCATGCCCTAAAAAACACTGAAATACGCCAAGAAATATGCACTATTTAATTAAAACAATGGCCCTTTGCAGTAGACAAGACGAATTAGTATAAATAAAGTTACCTTATTCCTTAGAGGCTGAAGCAGAAGTGGTACCGCGTTGGTATTAACTGCTAAATTGCAGTTCACAACCAACACTTTGCACAAATTTTCAACTGTAAAACATCGTTTCTTGTCTCGCAAAACACTTCTGAAACATGAAAACGTCTCTCCACGTCACAAGATCTTATCGGGGCATATTTAAATGATGTTAACTGCTTCACAAGAGAGAGTCAAGTCTCTTGGTGTGACAGATGGTTTTCTTTCGAGGATGTCTTGAATATCGCACATCTGTTTATAACCAGAATTTTTTGAAATTACATAATTCACTTTCTCTTTCACTTTTTGTCCTGTGCTACCAGGAACCGAACTTAGCTCACATATTGTTTTTTCAAAGACAATAAGTGATTCCTGCAAGGGAGATCCTACAGCTTCCAATGCCGTTATGGCTGTTGGTAAGAAAGAAAAATGGGCAGATATGAAACTAAGATACTCTTTTAACCCAGTGCCTGACAGAATGTTTTGCACAGTTTCTATTGATGAAGCATCTTTCGAATCCAACGAATTAACAGCCTCTTTGACTATTTCTATGTGTTCAGCATAATGTAAAACTGCATCGACCCATGTTCCCCATCGAGTTAACACTGGTGCAGGAGGAAGTCGGATATTAGGTGCTGTTGATCTAAATAACTTAACCCTTTAGGAGATTTAACAAAAATTCTCTTTGTACTGGACACAAATCTATCTATCAATGGGAAAGAATCACGTATTGTTTCAGAAATGCGATGAAGAGCGTGTGCCAAACAAGTTATATGAATTAAGTTAGGAAAAATACCTTTCAGAGTTTGTCCTGATTTTACCATATTAGGACCTGCATCAGTAACAAAAGTAACCGGTCGTGTTTGATACCACATGACCATAGTAATTTCAAAGAGTCCATCACAAACTTGGTCACAGTTACATTGTCAGAGGCCGACAATTCACACATATTAAAAAGGTGTAGTCTTTTGTTCATTATTTAAAGCACCCACGATTATATTAGAACTAGAATGGCGCTCAGAATCAGGGGTTTCATCAACAGACAACCACACAAACTGATCCGCTAATTCATTTTGTATATTTGACAATACGTTATTGTAACAATGTCCGACCTAAGTCTTATGCAGTGCACTTTCTTCAGGCACATGTCGAGTATACTTGACAAGAAAGTTTTTAAATGTCGGATTATTGATTTTCAACAAGGGAATATCAGCACTAAAAATGCTTGGCACAAGTCATAGGAAACTTCAGTAACCCTACTTCCTAAATACTCTACTAGCTGTTTTTGAACAGGTTCTCTGTTTGCGAGTTTTGATTAAATTCTCCTTAGTTTTGGTGTGTTTATGTGCTGAACTATTTAAAATGTTTTATCACTCCCTACATTTTTCTCACACGCTCCACAATACAGTACCCTATTATTTGCAGATATTAAGTCAACCGAAAACCCTTTCTGTAAATTAATTAATCTAGCACTCGAAGTTGGTTTTATTTTCGGCATTTGAAGAGCTTTTTAACATTTTATACGCCCAATTTAATTTGGTGGGAACCAGTTCACAACACTGTTACGTTTGAAGACCACGACACAACTACTGGTGGACGGGCAAGCGTTGCTATAATCGTACTGCTCAAAACGTTGACCTACACTTTATCTTTGTTAATATAAACCTCTCAGATAACGCACTGATTATTCTCTACGCACATACATATAATGAAATGATGGAAACGGGATTCACTGCAAGACAACATGACTCAGCAGTAGTTCTCGCCACCTCGCGAGTTGCGTCATCCTTGTACAATACTACCAATATGAAAAATATTATACAGATGTAAAAAATAATAAAATACCATAAAATCATTAAAATATGCAATATAGGGGCTATAATATTGAAATAATATCCATTTATCAAAATCGAGAAAATATGCAGTTATATGCACCATAAAATCATGCCGAAATAACTGAAAACTCCATAATTCGTGCACATAATGTAAAAGCATACATTTTTAACCCCTAAGAAAAAACATGCAAATGCATGAACTTCCTAGCCCTAGTGATTAAAATTATGCAATTCTCAAGGGTCATATGAAGTCCTATTTTGGCTTTTTTAATTTATTTTGTCATTTTCTTGTAATTTTTTATATTTCGTATAATCATATTTTCTCCGACATTTTCGTATTTTTGTCATATTTTATATTTCAGTTTAGCATATGTGCTTGCAGTCGTCTCACAGACGGATTTTTTACATCTACTTCTTGTCTGTAATATTTCTTACAATTACCTTTCTTAGAAGTGTAGGTTTTCGCGAGTTTGGAGGGTAAGCTGTAAGAAAGAGACAGAAATAGGAAGTGACAGATACAAAGCACAGACAGTTGAACTCTAAGGTATGACTTATTTTAAATAATTTTCTATTATAATTCTTCTTTCTAATCCACTTCAAAATGTGACATTTATTTCATTCAGTGCAGCGCTGAGGGTTAGCTCTGGATTAAGCAATTAAATAAATTTAAAATGAGACTATAAAATGAATATTGTTTATTTATTATTGAGTGTGCTAGAGTTTTAAAGTAGATTTTCAATATAATGTTAATTTAAACAGTATTAAATCTTTGAAGATTTCAAAAATACATAAGTGAAGTGATGATAAGTGAAGTGGTCAAAGTGGTTGCGTATTTCTAATATTTTTAGCTCATAAACATCCGGGCCCTACTGACCAGTATATTAGGTTGCTACTATACTCAACATGAGTAGTTATGTTATGCGACCGGGAAAAATAAACGTTTAATTGATATATGAGTAAAACATCCGCATATCAATACTTCTTGAAGTATTGCTTATGCAATAAAAATGCACTAATAGAACGGACTATATTCTTCTTTAGGAACATGTTTAATATCTTTAAAAATAAGTCAGTAATATCTCGTTTACGAAGAATGGGGAGCATTTTATATATCCCAAGAGGGCAATTTTGGTTTGTGGGGAAAGAAATGCTATGACTCAGAATACGGCATTCTTGACCTGCACTGAAAGAATTTCCTCTACTCCAGAACTTACAAAGATGTTTTGGCAGTAGCGTTTAGTGTGCTTTATTTTTGGCTTTGTTTCCCTTAATATTGGAGGTTTTATGTGTATTATATATCTTAGTTTTGATTTCATTCAGGCTGTTACGTGTATAACTGCAGATATTTGTGCTGGTAGTTGTGGATAGTGTAATGAACGTATTAGTTTAATATTTGCTTAATTTTCGGAATCATAATCTTGCTTATTAAAAGTAGTATGTTCTCAGTTGGTCGGCACCTTCAAGTAAACGTGGCACAGAAAACATTACGCAGAGTGGGGGACAAATGCTGTAACGCCCAGTTCGAATCTCGTTGGTGTGAATTGGCTGAATAATATTTGTTTTAATTAAACTATTAGACGATGAACGCCACATGAAGTCTATGCTCAACAGTTTCCGAGCTCATTTGAGGATCTTTTTATCAGCTGGAGTCATTAATAGTATGTCCTACACATAAAATCACGTTTGAAGTTAAGAAAGAAAGATCGAGAGACAGAGAGAAAGAGAGAGAGAGAGAGAGAGAGAGAGAGAGAGAGAGAGAGAGAGAGAAAATGAAAGGTAAACAAGTAGGTAATAATTTTTGCAAATATTGTAAAGGATTTGGAAAAATGTATGCTGTTTATAATTAAATTAGAGGCTCCGTTACAAAAAAACAGGTTAATTCATCTAACCTCCATACTGGATCTGATTTACGACACAGTCTTTCATCGCAGCGGTTACTAAGAAATGTACAAAGCAGGACTCACGGAAGATAAAAGGGAATCTTTTAAGAGGGAAATCTTTTAGGAGGGAACAGAATGCTATTCATAGTGAGAATTTGTTAAAACAGAATCAATTTTCATTGAGAGCAAACTAAGATATTACAAAATTAAGCACTTAATTCCAGGAGTTGCAGAGTCCTATGGCACAGACATAATTTAATGGCAGCTATCTAACCACTTCGTGATCAGATAATTCCGTTTCCTGTTGCTCAGATAAATTTGACACCTATGTAAGCGGATTTACAGCGTGTTTATTCACCCCAAGGCGTTGAAGCCTCTGATTGGATGTTGTGCTGACCAACTTCTCCTGTTACCCGCCGTTTAATTTTGTTTCTTTTTATTTTGCATTCAACTTAATAAAACCATTGAGTGACCATTGTTACCTGTGTTAAGCAGCTAAACCATAAACGGAACAAAAGCAGGATTTCTCCTTCTGCAGCTTGCAGCTTCCTGAGGAATCAAATTGTAGATCCTGAAACCTCGTTATAGAATTCGCTAACTCAAATCCAAGAGCATCCGTGGTACACTGGTAAATAAAATCGAAAACTGCGCGGGCACATAGCAGTCTATTACTTGTGCAGATAAAACGAAGAAACACGTCATTGGCAACTGATTATTTGGGTTATATAAATGAATGAAACGCTAAAACTGTCGACTTGTTCAAGTAAAAGAACAATAATTAATGTTCTGTTCAACATATCACGCAAACGTTATTTTCTAAGAGAAATGTGGCAATGCCACGTTGCATGCTTTCACCTTGGTTGAACAGCGGGCAATTTCGGTTCAGAGGGGAGCTTGGGGAGGTATCACCTGACTTTACTAAAACTGAGGGGAAAGGAGGAGCAGATGACAAATTTATGCACCAAATATGAGCACTGGTGGGTGGGGTGGCAGCTTTGCCTGTCACTTATCACAGGGATCATTAGTCTTATTTCAGTCCCGAAATCTACAAACTAATGCAATTGTTTTAGGAAAGTAAAGAGGAAGACTTTTATGTGTGTATTAAAATAAATTACTATTGTTTTAACTTGTAGTGCATGGTAATAATGTGCGTTTTGGGGGGGGGGGGGGGGAAATCTGTATGCACTTAATGTTTTAATCCTAAAATACGTGGTTTCGATTGATGCATTTTTCCGCTCCCTTAACTATGGAAAACTGAATCTTCGTTCTTAACTGAGCGATTCAATAATTTCAGTAGCATTCGCACCTGCCGCGCATAACGTTTCGATTCGTGTAGATTTTTCCAAGGAAGTGGTCGCCTCAGCGGTACGGTAAAAGCACTGGACGAGTGTTTTGTTTACCTCTGAGGGCAGTGCTGGCCTCGATGCCCATGCCGGTCGGGTACAACAAGGCCGCTGGTGAGTGTGAGGATGACTCAATGTTGCCATTTGCTTGCCGAAAAAAATTAATATTTTTACGAAACGATTAAACCTACCCAAACAAAACTTAGTTCTGGCCGAAACAGTGCCTTCCATCCAACTAAAGATGGTCTTATTGATTCATTGGGAAAGCACTGTCGCTTGGTAGCGAAGAGAAAGGTCTTACTTTCCCATACACCAAACAAATTAATGGCTGGCATTAAGGAGCGGTGCTTTTGGAAAATGGTGGAATGAGTAAACAGCCAATCAATATACGTGCAAATGTTTACGACTACTTTGGTTCTTACGATGGCGGGATTATAGTGTTATCTAAAATCATGATTTGGATATATTAGTAGTTGCAGAAGTCGGTACGTTAAATGTTATCCCGCTAGGACTTTGGGATAGTTGGTATACTAGTCGTAACTTGGGGATTATCAGCACAGTAGGAGCGACCATATTTTAACGGGTTGTTCCAATGGGTGGATTAGAAACATGATGCATTACCCCACTTTCTTTTATATAATATGTATGAAACTTTATTTCCTTTTTTTAATTCAACCATGAAATAGTCATGCAAACACCAGAAATCATTTGTATACGTAAAAATTCTTTCTACTCTTATCGTCAAACGGGAACCCTAGAGATCGATGACGTCACCATTGTTAAAGTGTTTGTTTGAGGGAGGAGCTAAATTCAACTTTGAGGGAAATGGCTCCTTAGAATTCTTTTTATCCATAACTTAGTTTTTACTACAGTATATTTTAATCTGCTCTAATGTTATTTTTGTCCCCAAATGATTTTAAGAGCATGTGGAATAGCAGAAAACCTTAAAATATCTCCTTCAGTGAATAAAGTAAAAATAAAAAGTTTACTCTACCATGTTTGCTAAAAATGCAGTAAAGGGTATAGAAGAAGCCTGTTGTGAGCGGCATTGAATCTTAGAAAACCTTAAATTATTAAGGACTAACAAGCAAAATTGTACAATCGATATTTCTAGAAACCCCACAGCAAGGAAAATTGCTTTCTTTAACTACACCATCCTGAATTTATGTATGGATTTCATGACCATTAGAGGTATACTTGAATTAAAATTAAACTTGAATTAGAATTTTACCGCTAGTTATTTACAAAACATTTATTTAATGATTTTTCATATAAAAGAGTCCAATAATATACGAGTAGCTCCAGAGAGAGCGTTATATTCGATATGTATTCGTTTTAAGGAAAATATAATGTGATAGAATTGGGAAACCGTATTATCATTGATACCTTGGAAAAAAACTTCAAAGAATTGAAATGCTTGCAGTCTCAATATAATAAGCTCCATTCTGTGCCATACTTAAATGCTTGATATGTCCATACATTTTTATTTGTGGTTTTCAATATGAATGTCGTACTTGTGGCGATTTCAAAAAGTCAAATTTTAGTTTATTTCAAATATAACAGACCTGTTTTATTTTCTTACGGATTTTATACATGTTCAAACTGTCAATAAATTTGTTTAGACTTGCACATTTTGAATTTCGTTCCTGAATTACTTCGTGCGTAAACATGCATGAACAGAGTTGCACTAGTTGATACCACCAGCGATGAAATTACCTAAAAAGATAATGTGTGTGGAAAACTTTGAGAAGAAACGCGCCTAATTAAGGTAGTAGAACAAGATTTTTTAAAATATACTACTTGACTTTCCTTCGCGTATCGCAAAATCGTATCGAGTACAACAATATAGGAACTACTGATGGATAAGATTTATAGGGATCAAGTCTCCCTCTTGAGCAAACAGCTTATTGGAGCTTGCTTACGTCGGACGCCTTCACCACGACAGGTGGGCTCAGTCGACCAACATGTGGGACCCGTTACAGTGGAAGCAGAAACTGAGGAAGACCAAGAACAAGATGAGCAGACAGTGACTTCAGACAACTAATGGGGCCACAGTTGTGCACTAAGACAAGGTGTAGAACTATTTGGAAAGGTTATGAAAAACAATAAGATAGAATAGTCTGTGAACACAAAACCTACATCTAGGGAACTCAAGAGTTATTAGATGTAGTAATTATTAGTGGAAATCAAAGTGAAATCCAATGTGTGTAAGAATTAATATTTCTAATGTTGTCTACCCATGTGGAATAGCTCTACACGCGAAACTTAGAGCTTCCCCTTTTGCAGGCGGCCTTTGCCCTTAATGCGACACTTCAGGCTTCATTCATTCAAGTTTAATACTTTATAAAGAAACATTAGGAAGATAGGGTAAATAATTACTGGAAGTATTTTCCGTATGTTAAAATAAATACATAATGTAATAAGTCTGAGTTAGTGATTAATTAAACGATGTAAACTTTTGTCAGAGGATGGGAGTCATTAGCAGTGCTATTTACGAGGTTAGGTAATTAACATAAATAACCACCAAGGGGGGAATCTACCTAGTACACGTGACGTACTAAACACGTGGATCCAGTGTTGTACAGCCGATAGTCGTAGTTGGACTGCAGTAGAGTTGGTCGCTGTGTTTTCTCTTTTCACTTACATTCTACGCTATACAGAAGTCTGTCAGAAACACCACGAGTTGCCACATTGAGAACGTTAGTGGAAAAATTTGGTACAAATAATATCACCACGAATGAAGAAAATATGCATTGTAAGTTGCGTCATTTAGAAACACTGGACTGTAGTGAATTGTTTCCCTTTTATTTTTTTTTTTCATAAATATTTATTTAAGGTCGTTTGTAAGTGGGAACGTTGGTGGGGAGTATAAGTAGGCCGTACTTAAGTCAATAAAGGAGTTAATAAAATTCGCGTCTTTCCCGTCGTGTTCTTTCGTGGCCTTACAGAAGCTACTGTGATCGATTATTATCACTTGCCGCCGCATTTAAACGTCTCGTTTGGGTATACAGGAGGGAAGTGAAACGATCCGCCAGATTTTATCAGCGAATTGCTCATGTCGTGAATAACAAGAAAGTCTAATACCAAAATGTTGAAACGTTTATAGTTTTTTAGAAAAAAAAAATATTTTTATCAAAAACAAATTTATCATCACATGTTGAAAAATTATTCATTGAAGGTTCTTGATTCATGGCTATATTAATAAAAAATTGAATAAACAACTTTTTCCTTTGGGCGTATTTCAATAGATTTAACGGTTTTTGTGTAAATTAAATTTAAAAAACCCACAATCTATTGTATTTTCTATGAATATAGCCATAAATCAAGAACCTTCAGTCAATAATAATTCACTCACGTGATGGTAAATTTTTTTGATAAAGATATTTCTTTCTAGAAAACTATAAACTTTTCAACATTTTGGCATTAGACTTTCTTGTTATTCACAACATGAGAAATTTGCTGTTAAAGTCTGGCGGATCATTTCACTTCCACCCTGTATAGATTGCAAGGAACCCCTAAGCTTAATTTTTTGCGACTTACGGCAAAGACACTTCGCATTATTACATAGAAACAGTTATTTTTAATCGGCAAAGTG
Organism: Tenodera sinensis; assembly: GCA_030765045.1. Lineage (NCBI taxonomy): Eukaryota > Metazoa > Arthropoda > Insecta > Mantodea > Mantidae > Tenodera > Tenodera sinensis. Next base: position 53,621,190 of record CM060967.1, read on the forward strand.
TTTCCCTGATAGACATTAGTCGCAATTCAAGGTTACCATTTCGTGCAATAAGATTCACAAACTGTCCAATTCTTCAACCTCAAATTGAACATTATTAGCATTAATTAAATTTATTGTCAACTTAACTGATGTTGATTATCTTTAGACTTGCCCACGCATACTCTTGGATAAGGATCTCATAGTTCATCACTAGAGCAGCTGGCAGCAGGTACACTGGGGAACGAGTTAGAGATGACGTCAAAGTTGACGCACACATCGCATTGGCATCAACAATCTACCGTCTGCCGTCTGTGAACGGATGAGCATTTCTTTCCAATGATAGCTTCGACAAGGCAATTCAATTGCTTCGCCCACAACTTTGCACTAATGAAACACTCGTTGGATGGGAATAATGGGACCCTTGAAATTCCTCATTAGTGTTGCACTTGTTAAACCACGTCTGTTCAATGAACTACAACACAAATTTGCGCAGATACACCGGGTGCACTATAGGAAATGTAGGTCCATAGTCTCACGTTTGTGGCTCCAATTTTACTAGAATACATGGTGGCATTCTTGAACAAAGACATTGACAAAAGAACGTTCTCGTACCAAGCAATATATCTTGAATTTTACATTCTGCTCTAAGATTAATCGCAATAAATTTCCTGCAAGGCCTTCTCAGTCATTTCCTCTGCTGGGAGGAGTGCTTAATAATTTTCGGAGTAGAGGAAACTCAGTTTGGCTTCCGTTCGTGCCTTCCACGCTGGAAATTAGACTTGTGTCACATCTTTGCGAGTGCCTTGCGGTTACTCGTCCTCTATTTACATTTAATTTTCTTTCCCTCGTTTGCTTAGCTCTAGAACCCTTTGTCAAGTGAACCAGGAGCACGGCTGACCAATCGGATTCCGTACACACCACTTAAGTCTTCATTCGCAATCTCAACGAATTTTGCGCTCTATTGCGAAACCGTCGGATTCAAACCCTGCCCAGCAACTCTCAGTAGTGTGGGCTTCTGGATTCTATTTCGAGGCGCTTCTGCTCCTAATTGCTTGTTTAATTTGGGAAGTGTTTATCAGGTTATAAAGCAATTACAGGTTTATATAACAATACAGCGTATATGGGTAAACAACGTGAAGCGAATATACGAAACTGTTGACAGAAGTTAACAGAACTGGCAGCCCTGCTCGCGTTATTGCGTAAATTGCACTCTTTCCCTTCTCTCTCTCTCTTTCTCTCTCTCTCTCTTTCACATTCTCTCGAATCTTCTTTGTCATCATCCTCCTAATCTCGCTTCCCCTGTCTGTATTTTTCTCCCCTGCAAAGGTCTAAAATTTTCCCTTCTGTCTTCCTCATGCACTTTTCCGTTCTGTCTTAAAATATTTGTCACCGCATCACCTTCTCTCCCCTATAAGTGATGTTTTGAAACCCGCTAATAAAGCTGACTTTTCTGGGTTGTGAATAAAAATTAAAACTTAATAAACAGTTTTAACGCATTTGTAGTATAAGTAAAATGTATTCAAGTAAATTTATTCAAGTGGATCTTAAAGCACAATGAAATCAATCTCATCCTGATGTTCTAGTTGTCCAAATAGCACGTATTTAATACGGAGATGTGACCGAATTCCCGCACGATACAAAAGCCCTTCGAGGTTGCGTTCATTCGGAAGGAGTTTAGCAGAATTGTAGGATTGAAACTATTTCTATCTCCATTAATATGAAGCAGAAGATGTTGTTGCTAAGAGTATTTTGTGGAAACTATGTAGAAACAAAAGATGTATAAAGTCTTATGGCTGTAATACATCAGATTCTTTGAAGTGCTATCGCTACTCATTTTTATTTTTTTTTTTTTTTTGGGGGGGGGCTTATACAAACATGTTCCTAAACATGTCTATAACCCCCCTATCGGAACTTTAAAAAATGCATTTAAAATGTATAGTGAAATTATTTCAGCGAGTATCTGCCTCTATTATAGGTTGCGCGTTCGTTCTTGACGAATGACCTTGAGCAGAAATCCAATGAGTGAGCCTACCCTTAATAAACAGGTCAGCAAATGTTTATGCTACGATAACAGACACCTCTGTTTTCCTCTGTCGCGTTTGTGTATACAGTCGACTGCAGAAGTTTTGTTCGGTACGGATGTATGTATGCATGCAACAAAAATAGCAATTCAGACGAGGGAGAGATGTCGGGAATAGAATAAATGCAAGAAAGTTAAGTGGAAACAGTTATAGAGGTATAGTGTATAATACGTGTGGCTGATATTACTGCAAGTGTCATAAATTGATTTGTAGTGTTGTACTACTTCAGCTCAGAAGCATGCGCGTCATCTCACTGCAGACTGTACCTCCTCTCTCTCGTTCCCGCAAAAGCTGAGTAGAGACTCGCATTCAACCTTTCATATAAAATTTTCATTCGGCAAGAAGTAACGCGCGACCTATAACATGAGGTGGAGTTTGCGCAACGAAAGCTTGTCAATCTGCAGAATGCGCGGAAGACTATTTTGGTAAACATACCATTACGCATATTACAGGGGACAGTATCCCTATTACGGGCTCCAATACGTCTCGAGGAGTAGAGAGCGGCGCCGTGGCCGAGCGGTTAGCGCGCTCGCCTACCACCTAGGCGGCCCGGGTTCGATCCCAGGGACCCGCATGTGGTATTCGTGGTGGACGAAGCGGCGTTTGGGCGGGTTTTCTCCGGGTTCTCCGGTTTCCCCCGCCATCTCATTCCACCGGTGCTCCATCTTCATTCCATGTATCATCAGTGTCACCGCCTGTGGTGCCGTAGTAGTAAAAGCGGGCGTTAAACACTACACACACACTCGAGGAGTAGAGGAGGAGTAGACAGTACAAGCGGCAGGTACAGCTCGTGGAGTAGAAGTGGCATATGGCCTTCAATCGAGCGAGTAATCCGCCTTTATCTAAGTAGTACCGAAATTTCGCGCAGTACTCGTTGACAAGCGCTCGTTGTGCTACCTCTGGTTAGAAAAATAGCTCATAAGAAAAGTTTGTATAAGCTGCATTAAAGTAAATGAAAATGGGTAGAGAAAGCCAATGAATATATCACACTGGGATTTTCACTTTCTGCTAGCTGGTGAAACAGTATAAACAGAAACAGTAGTCATGAATTTCGTTTCAATAGCTGGGGCGACCTCGGTATAAAGCATCCTATCGTAAAAAGCCCAAGGACATTAGGGAAACATTTGTGCATCCTTGCAAAATACGTGCAAACTCGATTCAAATGAAATACTCATCGATCAATTGGGAACAAAACGAATTGGAATATTAAATATTTGCTTCATCGCTACCGTTTTAGAATGCAGATTTAAAAGAGTGGAACTGCCAGTTATCTAGGCGAAATTGAATATCGGACATTGCAATTACTGTGTATTTTGCAAACTATATTTGAGTTGTTTATCTACGCATAATGGACAAACTTATGGAAGCGAACGGATGTTTGTTGAATCATTTTATCAATTTTTTTTTCTCCTCTGTGAAGCAGTAGTAGTGAATTAAATAGGAGGATAGAATTTTTGAAAGCCGGAACGGTGAAGATGAGCTGAAAAGAATCAAACTGTACTGTTCTTATTAATTCCATCTGAAGACCAAACCAATGTTTTAGGTAATTATGTGCCATGTGTATCTCTCACTTAGTATTACTCTCTCTATTTAAATCATAATTCGATGTTGCTAATAAAGGGCAACAAAAAATGTTACTGCGTAGTGAATACAGTTTGAGGTTGGATGTGGAAGATCGTGAAAATCTTAAGGTAGAGTCCCCTAAAGAAACTGAATTCAAATGCGAAGTCAGGTATTCATTTTCGTTTCTGAGTTATCAGCAATTTCTCTCTCGCTTCTGCACAATGATTGTAGAGCTAGCTGGAAGCGTAGTGTGATTTCAGGTCAAATCAAGCTACATTCAAGATGAACTCTCCTGTCACCTCGACACTTGACGTGTTTAATGCGTTCTTTCAACACGTTTTTAAGTATTTTTACATTCATGTCACGCCAAACTGTAACATTTGTAATCTCTCGAACACCGCCTCTGGACATGTTATCATTTAAAATTTACACTTACGACGATCTAGCTAAACGCATATCTACTAATTATGAAACAAAAAGGTTGATTTAGCACTTTAATGTGTAAAGAATTTAAAGGAATAAACATTCACTTATTCAATTTGTTATTATGTTTGATTCTATGTTGGATAAAATGGAAAACTACACAAAGATGGAGAAAATTGATGCTATATCTTTGTTTAATAATCGCTCATCCACCCACTTTCCATCTCCCTCACCCTCTGCCCCCACACTACCTCTCGGTCTCCCCCTCTGCCCCCACTCTACCTCTCTGTCTCCCCCTCTGCCCCCACTCTACCTCTCTGTCTCCCCCTCTGCCCCCACTCTACCTCTCGGTCTCCCCCTCTGCCCCCACTCTACCTCTCGGTCTCCCCCTCTGCCCCCACTCTACCTCTCTGTCTCCCCCTCTGCCCCCACTCTACCTCTCGGTCTCCCCCTCTGCCCCCACTCTACCTCTCTGTCTCCCCCTCTGCCCCCACTCTACCTCTCGGTCTCCCCCTCTGCCCCCACTCTACCTCTCTGTCTCCCCCTCTGCCCCCACTCTACCTCTCGGTCTCCCCCTCTGCCCCCACTCTACCTCTCTGTCTCCCCCTCTGCCCCCACTCTACCTCTCGGTCTCCCCCTCTGCCCCCACTCTACCTCTCTGTCTCCCCCTCTGCCCCCACTCTACCTCTCGGTCTCCCCCTCTGCCCCCACTCTACCTCTCGGTCTCCCCCTCTGCCCCCACTCTACCTCTCTGTCTCCCTCTCTCCCTCCCCTGTACCTCCTCTACCTCCCATCTATCTCTCACTCTCACTCTCTCCCTCTAACTCTCCCTCGCTCACCCTCGCTCTCCTCGCTCACCCTCGCTCTCTCTCACTCTCTCCCTCGTTCTCCCTCACTCTCCCTCACTCTCTCTCTCTCCCTCGCTCTTTGCTAGCTCTTCCCCCCCCCCTCCCTTCCGTTCGTCCTTCGTGATTTCTACAATCCGTATCGGCTCATTTCGGAACACTTAGCGGTATTTTGCTAATCAGGTTAATTTCTGGTCCATGCGTCTACCGCTAAGAACCCATGGCGCCGGTTGACCAGCTCGAAGCTCACAGATGACATCGTAGGGAAGGAAATGCAACACGGATGTTGAAATAGTCGATATATTTTTCTCAGTGGTATTCGCTTTTCAACATATGACGTCCATTTACATCCAACGAAACGTTACACGGGACAACAGACTTTACTTCCCTTCCGAAGGAAGCCATGCTCAGGACCTTTACAGCCGAAAAAAGTCCACCACCTTCCGCCAGGTTTCAAACCGTGCATTTCCGGACAGCGGTTCCTATTTGATAACAAATCACTTTGCCGTCCCGCACAACATACTAAGCGTTGTCGGTGTTTTTTTTTTTTTTTTTTGGGGGGGGGGCACCCTATATACGAGTATATGCATATACGATGGGAATGAGCGATTGAAACAATAGTATGTGACACGCACATTTTGATAAAAATTCCACCCACACCAGTTTTGCCTTAGTTTTTATTTTCTCGAACCATTTTTCCTTCAATGTTAACATTATCGAAACAATAGCTACTCCATTGCATTTGATAAATGTGAACAGAGGTTTATGTCCGTCTTTTTAGCAAAAATGTTTAGTGATTAAATCAAAGTAATCTTCTACTCTTTTGAAGTCAAATTCGCTTGATACCTCTGAACTCCGATGTTCTAACCAATTGAACTATCTTATGCCTCTCTGTGGACACAACCATAAAATTCTGCCGTTTGATTTTGTCTCAGCAGGAAATCTCAAGGCTGTTTCATTGACTGTCATATACAAAGGCGCTAAATTATATGGAAATAATTACCTTTCTTTTGTTGTGTGCAAACTGCGCCCCATAAGTCACTGAAAACATGTATTGCATACTCAATTGATTAACTATCAAAACTACTCCATCTATATTTTTAACAATCTTTTTTTAATAAGTAATGTATTTTTCCAGAAGAAAGATTATTTCTTAATGTTAATAATAATGTAAGATTTCTTGAGATTATATATTGGTTTTCTGTTATAACAAGAGAAGATGAAAATAAATGTTTTCCTCGGTTGATAGTGCTGAGTAAGTCAAATTACAGTAAACAAAATGAATATACTTTAGATTATTGTTTATAGAATCTAAGATTTCATGGTCAAATCTTTGCAATATAGTGTTGTGATGCCGCCCGCGGTGCACAACAAAGGGACCAAACTATTGAACACCACATATCAGGCGCGGCGCGTACCAAAAGCGCTTGATGTCAAGCTTCCAAGCTTCGCGACAACAATGGGCACGGCATTTTAAAAAGGGGTTGTAGAAAGATCTCATCGGAGTTAGTATTTGAAAGTCAGAGAAAGTGAATAAAAACAGTGAAAGGGGTGAGTCAAGGCTACGAGAAGAAAGCAGTTGAGTTGCAATATCACGAAAGATTGCAGAAGAGAACTGTGTATTTGTGCAAAAGTTTAGAAGAAAAATAAGCTGATAGAAAAGTAAACGAACGGGACGTTTCTTGTTTCTATCACAATATTTAAATTCATATTTTATTCATGAAGTACTATAGTCCAGGTAAACATCATTTGACGTCTGATCTTCCCAGATAAATTCTGTTGCTCCGCTGGAGAATTTATACGTTGGAGAAATAGACTTCTGTCCTAAGGGGCAACTTCCCCGCAACATTCGCTTTAACGGATAGTAGGTATGGTTATTGATCCACTTCGTTCAAATGCGGTCACCTAAATAGCTCATTCTTTTTCTCTTTTGACGCTGTTTTGTTATTCAGTAATTTGTGTCATCTATACCCAGTCTGTGGTTTATGCGGTGAAAGTTGAAAGGGGGGGGGGGGGGGGGGGACTGGAATTCGCTCGTAGTTAGAATTTTTTGCTGCCTATTCTTCGTTTCGCTGCTTGATTTGCATTCTGTGCATTTATAGAGCCCTGTTTGAAAAGATACAGCTTGTTTTGCGTGCCTCAATGCCATATCTGTCATAAGTTAACGGATACAAGGCAACATTTACTTCAATGTGATTTATACTTACGACGTGCAATTCAATTTGTTATGCTTGTAAAGATCCTTTTCGACTGATATTTTATTAAAACAGGTTAAAATATATACATGCTACCTTCCTGACCTTCTTTTCCAACGACTTTTATTTAGTAAGGAAAGTACGCGTTTGTAGAGAGCCACTAATCTTTCCCCCTGTTAGCTCTCCAGTAATTGAGGAAAACAAGAAAAGAAACGTGACCGAAGTAGTTTTAAAGTTTCTTCCTCTGGTACGGCTAAACCGAGCTTGCTTTAGAAATGTGGGTAAAGGCGTACAACTTTCAAGAGGTCGGGAAAACGATTTTGCGATTTCGCTTTTGCCGCCAAATAGATTTCCACGTGTTAACCTATATATTTTTTATCTGAGCTAGATTTTACTATGCACCCTAATTTAAGCGGCAAATATCCCTAGTGTTTAAATAAGCTAGTGTAGATTTCTTCTTCATATTCCTCTTGTTTTCTAGTATTAGTGGCTCTATTGTAACTTCCTCAGGAGATTCCCGGTTTGATTCCCATCGACCGCCCATAGTGACCTGGTTTTGTTAGGTACTCAGGTACTGCACCTGGTATATACGTCACATTATTTATGGTTATACCAAGTCTTGACCATTTTAATTGCTTGCTTTAGGCCGCGGTACAAGGATGTGCCACTGCTTTTTCTAAATAACCTAACCAACAATCAAAACAAATGATCAAAATGGCGCAGAAATGACGCTTTCGACGGTATTACCTAAAAGACAAAGAGGTAAAGTGAGTGCATTCAGTTTCTCATACAGACCTCGTATCAAGATTCGCAGTGTATGATTGATGCCTAGAGTAGGATAAGCCTTTAAAGGGGTTGAAAGCTAAGGGTAAAACTTGAAGACCGCTCAGTCCAGCAAAATGTATGTGTATGATTTAAGTTGGAATGGTATTCATTAAGTACATTTATCAAGGCAGAACTTATAATGATACCAATGTTAAATATGGTAACTTGAGAATAAGTTGGATGCAACTTGGAACTATAGTCAGCAGTATACCACCTTGCAATATTAATAAAATTAAGTTGAGCTTTTAGTTCCTAATTTGTCCTTAAATTAGATTCTGTTGCTTCACTGTTATTAGCTTCAATTTTTCCATAATTAACATATGTAATACGCTTCCGTGCCATCATGCATATATGCCAAGCTTGTGCGTGCGTGTGTGTGTCAATGCATCTTTTCAGAAAAGTAAAGATATCAACCTCCCCTCCTTTCCCCTTTATTGCTCTATTACCAAGCCACCACGCTCTGCGATAGGTAAGGTGAAGAACACGCTTCAAAAGACCCCGGGAAATGATACAAAGTGTGGCGAAGATTCTGTTTGTAGCTGTTTTACTGTGTTCTTTAACGACGTTCTCAATTGACAGGATTACATCAGCACGCCACGATGCCGGAATTTCGCTCTTTTACGTGCCACTAAATCTACTGATGTGGAGCTGTCGTTTAAGCACACTAAAGAACTATCGGTCTGGGCCGGATTTGAACCCGTGACCTTGGGGTCAGTAGGCTAGCGTCTAACCAACTGAGCCATCCACATCGAATTTTGGAGTGTGCGTGCTACCTGGTTGATAGGGTGACCCGGTATGGTTTTTCATTTATTACATTACCTTTTCAACATTTTTCTTTCTCATGCTTAAGGTTTGCTTCTAAGTTTCGTGATGTACGTCGGTGCCGGACAGATGGCGCGGGTGCTTGCTCAAAGTAAAAGAGTATTCCTCGTGGACACCACAAGGCTGCTTGATCGGTGGGTTATTCATCGTCCTCTCTAGGCAGCTGCAGCTGCAGCAGTAGAACGTAGAACTCTATGAAAAAATTGCAGCGCGTATATTACCGATGGTTCTCGTTAGTGAATTAAGTAGACAGTAATTAAGTTATTGGATTTCTGAACTCGTTTCTGGTACAACATCAAGGGTAGTTCTACAACTGCGCTTGTGACGACGGAGTTTCGAGAGTCTTTTGTTCGACTACCCAACGTACGAACCACCAGAAAAAGAGGTTACTTCGCGCGTATTTCATTACGCTACGTCGCGAAGAAAAGTGAAATGACAATAAAAAATAGACAAGGTGACAAAATATGCAACTCGCTGTATATTTGCGTCTAAAAACAATATAATGGGCTGAGCTAAGAAAAAAACTATGCAGGAGCATTTGAAGGTGTTGCTCAAACTACTGAAAAGTTTGTTTGGAAATGGCTAATGTTTTAAAAGCAATTATTTGATACAGATTTTATATCGTAATGGATTACGAAGGTTTGCTGAAGTCTTTTGTCGATCTTCCGTGGTTTCCTATCTCTATAACATTCAGTAACAATAAAGAAGACTTCACATATTAGTTACAGAAAATTTAAAATATAACCCCTAGCGTAATAGCCACTGCGTCCCCCACCTCTGGCCAACATAGGTGTCATGAGTGGGATGCAGAACTGAAGTGTGGAATATGGTCAGCACCCGGAGCCCTCCCGTCTGGTTATGCGGCCTTCGCGACCTGGGGTCGCTACTTCTTTTTAAAGTTACTCCTCAATTGGTCCCTCTGGGACTTGAAGAGGTTGAGTGCAGCCCGTGCCAGACCTCCCAGAGAGGAAAGTATCCTCACGTCGGTAACGAGGATCGAACTCGGGTCTTCCATGCCAGAGGCGGGTGCGCTGCCACTACGTTACGAAGGTGGTCTAAATTTAAGATATGCCCTTATTTATAATCTTAATATCTAAAACAAGTGATATTTTGATCAAAATCTTTAAGATATATTTTTGTATTGTAAAAAGATAACGAGCATTTATCACTGTAAAGGGTAACTTGTGTCGGAGGATATTCCTGAAAATTTTCATCTGGCACGTTTAACATTATTGAGTCCATCATAACATTTGCTCTGTCATGTACACGTGCGCGTCAAAAAGTTTGGCATGCTTTTCTGGGTTTGGATTCGAAAACTCAAACCTGATGTCCAGTTGGAGGTGATATCCAATACTTGGTATATCTCCTATGGGTAAACAATGAAAAAAGTAAAAATTAAATTAGATCTTTCATTACTAAGATGTATTTTAAGCAAAAAAGTGTGTTTTCTGACCCTTTTTGAATTTCAGAGTTCTTATTTTTATGTGCTCTATATTTACGCTGGGAAGAATTATATTTTTAAAACACCGTAATAGAAACAAGAGACGTTTTCTCAAAGCAGATTTATGTGGAAGCTTTACTGCTATCGGAAGGGACTATTTGTAGGTTCAAGGATTATTCCGCCCACAAAAATTGTGTGATGTAACCCTAAGTGTACTTGTGCGTAAGGGCTGCCCACGCAGAGGTCTTAAATCTCGCCACCACCACCACCACCACCTCACCGCTGGGGAGGACTTTAGGCTGCCCGTATTGTCTGGGACTTGTTCAATCTTGTGTGATAGAGCCATTTTTATCGAAAGCAACGTCGCCTTTGGGAACACACGTTTGTTGCGTGGGTAGACAAAACCGCTGCCAAAGGACTCCCGAAGCGTGACGATGGTAGACTCGGCGATTTTATGCACTGAACCTCCTTTTAATAACATCCCCGTGTTGTGCCCACTCGGGCGCAAAAACACATTCATAAACCTTAGTTTCCAGCAGCTGGATTCTGCTAATGAAAAACTTGAACCACCTGCAAAAATGAGGATCCTTTAGTTCGTATTAATTCATATTAATTTTATGAACTTCATATAATTTATTTTAATAGTTGTTCTTCGAATTAAACAGGATTCTTGTGTTAATGTTTCCTTTCAACTTTTAGGTAAAAGATCCTTTTCAACCGCCGAAGGGTACAGAGCAACTATTAAGTTGCTGGAGGTATCACAATTGTCATCTGTTACATAATTCAGTTTCTTTGTATATTATTAAACCCTATCATTGATGCCGCCATAATTATTTATTTAATGTACATTTACTGTTTTATACTACTGTTAAAATTCAATTGTTGTGTTTATGATCTCTATTGTACTGCAGCTAAGTGTATTTTGTCTCCAATATAATTTGTTCTATTATAAATACATTACTGTGGTCACTAGTGACCTTTGTTGTTATAAAGCGACCTTAAAAATTATTTTTCAGTTTTATCTACAGTCACATGATTTTTACAATCCTGGTTTACAACTTCATATTTTTAGTAACTTTTTTTTTTTTTTTTTTTTTGCAAAAATGCATTTTAGTTTATTAGTCCATCTTTGATTGGTAATTGCATAAATATCTGTTATCTAAAATAGATTCTTATACAAATATTCGAAGTGCAATCTTGAACACAGTTTAGAAATTTGATTTAGTACGGGTAGGTATATCTTATTTAAATATTTGTGAATATCGTAACTACCAAACGGGATGGGTCGTGTTGTAGGTCGAGAATGAACCCGGGATTTCATATGTGAATGTTAAGATATTATATATACTATCAACAATGTTCCTGTCTCCGATTTCCTTTCATTTCGTTTAACTCCTGATATAAAAGAGAATGGAATTTAGTTTGGAGACTTACCTTGCCTCCATGAACTCTGGGAAGGCCTTCGACCGAGTAGAACAAAACCAGAAATGGGACATATTAAAAGGAAAAAAAAATTACCCAGAGCATCTGACTAAAATAATATAAAGTTTATACGTAGATAACATAATGATTATTGAAATAAATGGAAAATAACAGAAGAAATTAAAATAAATCAAGGACTCAAATAAGAATGCGGTTTCATCTATTTTGTTTAACGTATAATTAGGCGATGTTCTATATAAATGGAAATTTAAAGTAGACAATAGTGCTAACATAGGACAAAGATCATCAAATATTAATATGTTTGCTGATGAAGTAATTTTAATTTTTGATACTGAGGATAAAGTGGGAAATACAATGTATGAAGTACATAATATAAACATTTCAAGTCTAAAAACCAAGGTAATTCCACGGTGAATACCCAATAAGAACAACAATTTTAACCCAGAATAATATTGTTGAACAAGTGCCATATTTAAGTATCTTGAATGCGATTTGAGTTCTGAAGTAGATAAAGATAAAATTCAGAAAATTAGCAAGTTTGACGCAATAAATGGTATAATTAAAAGGTAAAACAGGAAGAGAGACAATTAAAATTTTACTCTGCATGGCACTTCCTGTCAAGCTATACGGTAGCGAGACATAGACATTAAGAAGTCAAGATTTAAGTAAAATATAAGCTGCAGAAATGTGTTTTCTAAGTTCTGACAAAGAATGTGCAAGAGAAGGCCAATTTAGAAATGAAGATATTAGAATGAATTAAACATTGATGCTGTTTTAACAAAATTAATGGAATATAGAGAAAATTGGCTCCAACACTTAGAAAAAGTGACTCCAGAGAGGAGGAGGAGGAGGAGGAGAAGAAGAAGAAGAAGAAGAAGAAGAAGAAGAAGAAGAAGAAGAAGAAGAAGAAGAAGAAGAAGACTGGGAAGGATAGAGTTGAACATTACGGTTCATTTCTTTGAGATAGTGAAAGATCTTTTGTGAGGACTCTTTTAACTTTGCTAACATACCCACATAGATACATAAGAAGTTACCTTTTTGTTTTCGTGGTTTCGAAACAGCCATGTCGTATCGATGCGGTGTACACCACTACGTGTTTACATTTGAACGCATTTTGTTTGAAGGAGCGAGAGTTGAAGCAGGTCGAAGTACAGCTTTGCCCCTGACTGTGGTAAATCACAAACACTTTGACACTCTCATTTATGATTCCAGACTCGGTGAAGAATAGAGAATAGTCCCTATCCCCAAACCGGGAAACGAACCCGATATCCCTCGCACAGTAGATTGGTGCTCTATGACTGAACAAGAAGCCTTTCGTCATATGCTTGCCCCCCTTGGTTTACCAATATGTAATAGTCCAATTTTTCTAGTCATTATTTCGCTTTACTTGCCTATGAATGGTAATGGCTGCAAATATGCATGTGAGAGTGGCACCTAGGTATTCTTTAGAGCTGCCACGTGGTTGCTATGCGACCATTATAATAAAATGAGTCCTTGCTGACACAGAATGGTGTGACACAGAACAGCATTCTCCGGCAAAGGAAACGCTGTTTGAAAGGATAGGGAGAGGCTACGTAATTTATTTCCAAAGAATGTTTTATGGGCTGGGAACGGAAAAAAGTATACTGAAAAAAAGGTTTGGGGGTGAGAGATAACGAACTCCCTCAGCTGCAATTTAAATGAGACTCTAACACTAAGAAATAACCCAAGATATTCGAAAGCCTTGGTGTTCCTCTTTTTTTTTTTTTTGCTCTTTCTCAGTTCTTCGTTTCTTCTATCCGGCCAACTACGTATTTTTGTCTATTCGCCGCAAACCTTTCTCTTTTTTTTTTTCCTTACAAGAGAAGATGGGAGAAAGGGTTGCAGAAAGAAGGCTGTAAGGAAAGAAAAAGCCTGGAAATTCGCATACAGTACTCCTTTATTCTTTTCTTTACCGTATTTCAAAATGTTCTTTATTGTATCTCTATGCAAGATAAATCAAACATTGGTATATGAAACATTGCAGGTTTTTTTATTTGTCTCTTATCTTTAACGTTTATTCGCCTCCTCCATATCGGATGCTCACAAGAGGAATGTTGGCTGTTTTATTGCCCCTGGGAGCCATCCACGGTTTGTTATCATTAAACAGTTTGCACTCTTAACATGTGCTAGGATAGACCTCTAAGCTAATCCTTTCAATTATTCATGAGCACTGCGGAAAAGAGCATTGGGCTTCTACGCCGAGCCCAAATATATTCAACTTATACAAGATGTATCTTTCGACAGACCAGAAATAATCCATCATTGTGCATTGGGTCTTTTGGTGAACAGGGACCTGAGATGGTAGCGTTTCTAATAGAAGCTGGTAAATACGTTTATAATGCAGTCACATTCAATTGAATAACGACCATTGCCAAAACGTGTAAGATAAAGAACCATTACGATTCTGTTACGTTAATTTATGCTTACTTTTTCTATTACATACTTACAATAAGTGTTTTTTTTTATTCCACAGATTAAATCCTAGTTTACATGTAGTGTATTAGGGTTATACTTTTATAATCTAAACAGAATTAAAATAATTTCATTATATAGCTAAATTTTACAGTTTTTGTGACAAATGAACTGTATAAAATACCTATAGTATCTTCTACTAAAAATCTGATGTGTTGCACTCACACGACTTTCTCTACTCTTGTACTAACCATTCTTACACTCTTATTCCTATATCTTCTTCGTATTAAGATAAACCTTTCTATAAATTATCTAATTTCTTATTTCCTTGTAGGTGCAAGGGGAATATTAGAATACAGTAGGCTTTGAGCGATAGTCAGATCTTTTAAAGATTTGAGATTTCGTTTTCTTTGCACACTTAACATATAAAAAATAAACAACGAAAGTTTTAAGTTTTCCGAAACTCACACACATAACAAGGAATATCTCCGAAATGATTCATCCTACAAGAAAATTTATTCGGACATAAATTTTGTATTTTAGCAAGATCTATATTTTTTGTATAGTATGATTTAGTCTGTCTCTAACGGTTTACCAGTTGTGCAAAAGTCGTCCAGAGTAAATACGACTACAGGGGCTATAGCCAGAAAATTCAAGATATACATTTCATTTTTCATAAGAATATGTCAAACATGACATTTTAATCAAAATCGTCCGAGCCATTTTCAAGAAAATAAAAATTTTCGAAAAACTGTCCATGTAAAGGGTGGTTGAGGGTGGGACTGTTTGCTTCTTGTTGCATCCTTAAAAGATATTAAACTTAAATACCAACTTTGGTTTTTAACCTACTTTTCGTTTTTGAGTTATGCTGTCCATAGGCTGACACACTGACACACAGACACACAGACACACAGACACACAGACACACGCGGACCTTTTTCTAAAAATGCTTTTTTTGGGGGGGGGGGATACAGGGGGTCTAAAAACATTTCCGGTGAAATCTCGACATCAAATTTTTGGGTGGAATACAATACTTCCCCTACTTACCAGTAGAGAAAGTAAAAATGTTATACAATTGTTTTATAAGTTCTATATTACAGTTATTTAAATTGAGTTTTAAGCCGTATCTTCTATACATGAACAGAGGGCTGGTGTTAGGTTCTTGAACGAGTATTGCCATGCTTTTATCTGTTGATTTCTTGGTATCCAAACCTGAATTGCGAAGTAGCTCTGGTGTCGGTATTAGAGACCATAGTCGGTCTCATGATATGCAGGGCAGTCAAGTGACATGCCTGTATGATTGCCCTTAACTAGCTCAAAACATTCCAGCTGACTAGTTTGTTGTTATAGCTCTTGCAGTTGGCACATTTTCTTTTTGTTCGTGCTCTTCTGCGGAATTGTGGGCACTGTTTATTTATTGTGCTATGCATGTTTTATCCAGGGATTTTGTTCTGTCATGACTTCCACCATTTCCTCTTCCGGAAAGTTTGTCTCTGTTCCATGAATAATTAAATATTAGTGGTCTTTCTCTCGGGAATCTTAGCAAGGTTAGAGCAATTGTTGAACTGTCTGGAGATATTCATTGCAATATTCTACGCTCCTGAGCTCAATTATGATGTTCTTATTTCTAATTTTCTTCACTTTGTTTATACCCAACATATAGTTTGTTTCTTATTTCAGTTTGAACTATTGGGTGCCGAGTTTAATGCCTTTTCACTCTACTTTTTGGCAGTTCTTTTATCCATTCTCAAACAGTCTAAAATATAATTAACGTCAGCTTCTACACATCGATATAGTTCACCATGTTGATTTACCACCATCTCGTATTCCAACCAAAATGCCGATATCGTAGTTTTACCGAAAATGGATATTTTGAGGCTTCCTGAACCAAAAAAAAAAAAAAAAAAAAAAAAAAAGAGAGAGAGAGAGAGAGATACTTGTGCGTGCGTGTGGGTGACTAAATAAGATAGCAAAAATTGACAGGTCGGTTATATGCGACTCCATAACTCAGTAAGTTCATGACTCCAAGGTGACCTAAAGGATTTAGAGAACATTGCCTTACCTTGAACTACCCTTTATATAGAACCTCTGTCAGAATTTTTATTTTTTCAAAAATGATTATCAATTTTGATTAAATACCGTATGTTTAAGTTATTTTAATGTCAAATAAAACGTATATCTTCATTTTCTGGAAAAGCCTATGAAGTTCCGTTTATTCTGAATCATTTTAATTAATATATGAAGATTAAACAGAAAAATACTACAGGTACACAATTTATGGTAAATAAAATTTGTTGTGGTATAAACCATTGCCGAAACTTTGTAATTTTTAATATTATGTATATAGTTTTTTCAACTGCTAACAGATGTTCTCCTTTTATTTATTTCCTTTTCTTTTCGTGCTCATGCAAATAGAATTTAATTTTAGAACTCTCACATATCGAGTGACTTTGAAAAGATTTGACCACTGATTTAGTCTACTGCAATGTTCTTATACTACAAAGAAGGGCAAGCGACTAATGAAGGCTTTTATTGTATTAATAAAAAATATATACCAAAAATTGGTTGGAAGAGTATTTATGCCAAACATTAGAAGCAAAAGTTTTGCCTTTTGTTAAGGTAGACTAAAGATGCCTAATACCGTGATACATAGTTCAGTTTGCTGCCATGGTTTTATTTTTCAATAGTTAATTGTGCTGAAGTGTCGAACAGATAGCTAAACCTTTCTGCTTTCCTTTTTCAGCAGGTGATAATAAAGGAAATGGCTATGGAATATGTTGTTCAATAAATCCGATGGAACCATGGAAGCATTTTCAATTAATTTCAAAAAATTAACTGGCAGTAATGTTAATAACTGTTTGTTTTGTGTAATCTAGATGAAGGTCAAGAGAATCAATGCACGTGCGTCGTTATTTTTTATCTTTTTTTATCAGTGAATTAGGATACCACTATCACTGATTTAGGAATCCTATCGCACATTTACAAGCCATTATCACAAAATGCATTTCTACAATTTTTTGTATATTTATAAAACTTTTCAATCCTTAATCAGGTAAAATGTGCACTAGAATATTCTAATTATGTTCTTGGGTCGCTATTTAAGTGACTTTTGTCCATTTAAGACCATTACACAATATTTATTCAAAACTATCACGGAAATACGCAACCTTGCCCTATTACTCAGGCGCACGTTTCCGTCAACCGCCTTAGGCCCTAACAATTCTGAAAGGTGAAACAAATGAAATGACAAGAGATGAGGTTCTATGTGATACATTGTCTTTAGATCAGGAAACGCCACTACAAAGCTGCAGGTCACTTAGGGTTCGATCCTCAGTAGCTTACGATATTGGTTGAGCCATCTTTATACTGATGGTTGTCAAAATTGTTTGATTGTATGGATAAAACTAGGATAAGAAATTAAACACTGGATTAAAGAGGCAGTACTCCTAGATTTTCTAACTACGACGCAATGTTTTGCACAGGTATAAAACACCTTACCAATTCTAATCTGGATATCTGATTTTTAACGCGAATATCTTTTTTTGAATATCAGTTCAACATTAAACAATGATATTTACAAAGTAAGTAAACACGAATGTGAAATGCTTATTGAAAGAATGTAATTTCCAATGTCTGAATCGAAATACAAGAGAATTGTATGCTTTGATGAATTCATACTACTAAATCTGGAAGCAAACTCTATAGAGAAAGTAAACACCAATGCAGCGAAAGGTTTATACAGTCAGAACAAATGGCATTCGTTTCAAACAAAGTAAGTTCAACAAACGGAAGTGAATCTTTCTAAATTGATTTGTAGTCGAATAGTTGGTGAAAATACCGTGTACTTTATAGATTTTCTGTCAAACATGTCTCTCTCTCAAACATGATTATTTAAACAAATTTTCCCATATTCATTTCTAAAAGTAATTGAAGGTTTAAAAGCACCTAAACTCATATTACAGTTTCTTACTTCTTTAATAATTTTTAGCCGTCAGGGTTTCCCTTATGGATTGTACAGTGCAATCCATATAAACTTGAACTAATCTTATGGGTCAGAATTTCCTTCTCAAAGCTCGTAGAAATGTGAAATAATTTATTTTAACTATTTCACTGACCTGAGAAAATCAGCACATTGTGTATTGTTGCCTATTTTGTTGATTTCGATGGAAATTGTGAACAGTGATATTTTCACATAACATGATTTACAGATGAGGCGTGGTTTCATGGCTACATCAACACACAATAAAGTTGGTACTGGGCTACTGTAAACGCCATATCATTCACGAAAGACCACTGCATCATGAAAAGTTCGGAGTGCACAGTGTTAGCTTCCAGGATTGTTGGCTCCATTTTGTTTGATGCGATTGCAGACACTGCAGTTTATACGGGCATATTGAATGCATTTGTAGATCAGCTGGTCTATACAGAATGTTATTTCCAGCAAGATGGAGTAACGTATCTTACATTTAACTCCTCTATGAAGCTTGTAATCAGTTTCTTTGATAATCGAATAATCTTAAATTTAGGTTTTTGTCTCTTGACTATTTCCTACAGAGATATTTTAGTTTTGTCGAAAACAAGCTGGAAACACTGCAGATTGTGTGGGTGGTCACTTTCCCTAGCTCAGCGCATAAACAAACAGCGTAACGGTGCTTCTTGAAAACAAACTCACACCGTGCCTTGTACTTCAGTGTTACTGTTAGAGTATGGACCAATCACAAGTATTAGCTCCCAAAACATTAAAACGAAAGCGGATGTGCCCGATCTGTTTACATTCACAAACTAGGTTAATTTCCTGTCCAACCTCAACGCAACTTGTCGACTCACCTCATTTCTGAGAGGGCAGCTCGGAGTATTCCTTCATGTCTTTTAAGTGATTAATTATTTCGAAATCCTATGTAATGTCCCATAATTACTACTGAATGTATGTCAGAAATACGTTACTCTACGTATTTGACAAGTAACAAAGTGTTACTTTCGCGCATCCAACTTGGATAAAAAAGCATTTATTTTTTCCAAATCGGCTGATCAAAGAACAAAATGCCATTCGACTTTCTTGTTTCTAATACTTTATGAAACACATATTAGAAGGAATGTAATGATTTCCCTTCCACCCTGTATACATACCTAATTATGTTCCTTGAAAGACTTTCATTCTTAGTCTGTTAATCCAACCAATGACGTTTGTTTTTAGGATTAGGTATTGTTTTATAATTAAACACTTGAGTACTAAAGATGCTATTTGACAAATCGACCAGGCATGTCTATTTGATTATGGCAATATATACTAAACACTGTCAGTATTACACGCATTTTCTGGTACACCAGGTTGTTACATCGAGGAGTATTTTGAGTCAATACCAAGGCTACAAATGATATAGTAATGGAAGTTTTTGAGTGTCCCAATTTGTGGGCATGTGCGTGTGTGCACGGGCAAGGGTGTGTATGTGCGTGCACGTGTGTAATATTCAGAAAACGACAGGGGATTAATACCAAATTTGGTTGTTACGTTCAGCTACTCTTAAGGGTGTGACAGAACGTTTTGCATTTTTGCTTGATCCCAATTAGCCTTTCATAGACAAATGTTTCTTTATATTTGTTTTGACTTACATAAAAATGCCGTATGCTTAAGATGTGGACATCACAAATAAAAGAAGAATGGGTAGAAAAGTTATATGAATGTAACATACCAGACGGCTTTTCAATACATTATATTTGTTCAAATAAAATATTTTAGTGATGTGTTTTGAATCACACCCAACTTTTCATTGCGCTAGATTTTAACTTACAGTGAAATGTGTAACCCATTTATTGAGGTGCGAGTATTTTGATTATGTAAAGTCACACTTTAAGGAATGGCTGACGCAAAATTTAATGCGCGGTGGCAGGAGGAGCTGGTCAAAGTAAAATTCAATATGAGGCTTGCTAGGCCTTGCGGTGTTGATTAGTTAAATACGCTGTGAAATGACACTGTAAAGCTAATGATATATCATTTACACAACAGGAAATAGAATATTAGAAGTCAGCTAACAGCCGCCATTGTATTTGGTGTCTGCCATAAGAAACGGATTTCGCCGAAAACTTAGCATAGAGCTATTAAAATGGCGATAAGATAAAAGTAAAACAAGTAAAAAAAAGTTAAGAAAAAAGTGTTTTTATGCAACAAATTGAAATCAGACTTCATATGCCTGTGATTCGAAAGTAGCGTTTCTTAAAATGAAAATTGTATGTTATCAAGGTGCAGAGTATTAAGAAATATTCTAAAAGAGGGCTTCACAACGGTAGCAAAACATTTAACCCGCCGCAGACGTCAGTTCGGGTAACAAGACCTTTCTTTTGACAGAAAAGCTTCGATCCACGAGAGCTTGAAAAAGAAAACACTGTCAGCTTAAGCTGTCAATAACAGAAAACAGTTCTTGATAAAGTTTTCTTGTACCTTTACTTGCAACGCCTTACAGAGAAAGGCGAATTGCTATAGAGAAGTTCTTTTGATCCCAATGAATATATCAAGCAGTCACAATGGATCTTTTGGTGTTTCCTTAAACCTATGTCTGGAATTATGTCCGCGAGCGTTATTTACTAACGTGATATTTATTGCACTGCCCGCATTCTGCAAAAGAAAATTACATTTTAGTTCTGGATGCCGATTCCTCTAAATTAAGAGTGCTGATTCCAAATACTTCATGTGTTTTCTTCTATCACGTCCACATTTTTAAAACAAAATTAACAGCATTTTCATATTAACTCATTCCTGATGTCTGTTTATACCCCTGTACAAGATAACTGTCGTGCATAAGAACGTGGTGTATATCATAACTATTTATATTAAGGAATATTCCACAATACAATGGATTATTTCGTTCATCCCACAATGACCTTATCGATCTACAAGTCCCTGTCCATAGCGTCCTCTTCCTTTAACCTTCTTCTCTCCATACTCCTTTTTACCCCATCTATCCAGCATTCCCGGTTTCCCTCTTCTTTTCCCTTCTACTTTTCAATTTAGAATTTTATTGGGTATTTGCTACTCTGACATTCAAGTACGTGTCCATACCATGTCAGACGCCTTTCTTCTACAATTTCCAAAATGTTTTTGTCAACTTGCATAAGTTCCCTTCTCTATTATTTCGAACTTTCTTTGCTGGGTTTTCATGCTAACCGTCTCCAAAAGTCCGCCTCTAATACCGTTAATTTTTTTCTTGTGATTGTAAATATAACGAGTACACTCCACAACAATTACCAACAATTGACAATGTTCTTCCTTTCGCACGTCTCCCGTAAATATGGGAAACTCTTTCCCTTTTCAGGTACCAACATTCATGTTAACCGCCCGACCACGTGCTATCTTCTTTCAATGTATTTCATATTTTAGTGCTCCTCGTTGTAAAATCCAAGACAAAAATCTGGAAAATAGTCGACGTGAACATGTAAGAAGTGTAACTTCAAATATATGTTGCGCCCTAGTTTTTTTCAAATTTCCCAACATGATATTCATAATGATTTTGTAATCTGGACTCCTGTTTCCTAAGAAGATTTTTTACACATCTTTGTAGCTATACCAGGCTTGCTTTTCTGTTTGGTTCATTGTATCCTCAAAATTGACACATTAATTTCCTGACTTTCAACAAAAACGCCTGCTTTCAGCTTCTTTAGCGTTATTATGTACATATGAACTTAAAACACTTACAAGGTCGTCAAATGCACATACAAACCGTCTCATATACCCAATTTTACGAAACATTCTTGATTATTTCCAAAACCTGTGATGATAGGAAAAAGTCTGATGCTTTCCACTCACATGACTTTCTCTGCTCTTTCACTAACTATTCTTACAAACTCTTATTCCTCCATCTTTTTCATAATAATAGAGATAAACCATTGTAGAGATTATCTTATTGCTCATTCTCTTGTAGGTGCAATCTTTTAGTGCTGAAATTCCGCACTGTTTCCTGAATAACAATGTTTCATTTGTAGAAAGTGTAAGTTTTGCTAAACTGAAATAACAAGAAATATCTCTCAAATTGTTCACTCCACAAAAAAGTTCATTTGGACATACATTGTATACTTTAGTGAGATCTACTTTTTTGTATAGTAAGATTTGGTCTATCTCTTACGGTTAGCTATTCAAAGGTCATCCAGAGTAAACAGGAGTACATGGGCTATAGCCAGAAAATTCAAAATATACATCTCATTTGTCATGAAAATATCTTAAAAGCATAGCATATTAATCAAAATCGTTAGCCATTTTTGAGAAAATAAAACTATTCGAATAATTTTCCATGTAAAGGATAGTATAGGTTGGAGGAATTTTCTTTAAAATCTCTTTTTGGTGTTTTGGAAGATATTGAACTTAAATACCAACTTTGGTTTTTAACGAACTTTTTGTTTTTAAGTTATGCTGTTCAAACGTGCACGCGGACCTTTTGCTAAAATTGCTTCTTTTGTGTTCAGGGGGGCCTCAAAACGTATATTGCTGGTGAAATCTCGACATCGAATTTTTAGGTGGAATACAATACTTCCTCTACATACTATACGTAGTAGAGAATGTAAAAATAGATTACACCGTTTAACTCAGCACAAAAAATCTGTTTGGAAACATACATTGATTTGAGGACATCATTTTTGATACAAAGTGGTGCTATTAATCACGTCATAAATATAGAACAGTTTATTGTAGATAGGTATGAGTATATGTGAACTGTAGAATAATGGATTAGCACTCCAGGAGAACCGGGTACGCTCAGAAGAGGCTGTTTGTTTTGCTGTTGTGCAGGTTAGGTGGTACCACAGGTTGTTCTCAGCAGTGCATAGGGAGCGAGCGGTAAGTAAAACAAAAACGATACCATATAAGTGCGATATAGCACCCAGAGTATTACCCCACTGTTTCGAAATGATTCAAAAACAATCTTGGTATTTTCATGGCGCAGGTTTGAATATTTCGTTGATCCAGCGAAATAATTTACATGAATAACTAATTGATGAATAATATGTATGTATATTTTCAAATCAAAATACTTCAATTTTATGTTACCTGCCTTAAACGTTGTTTAGCTGGAGAATGCGTAAAATTGTATCGTTTCGGCGAACTACTCTCAACTGTCCCTCGAATGGAAACTCTGTGCAATATTACAGTCGTTTTAAATGCACAACAACGAACTACTGGGCTGAATGGATACTCTTGTGGTACCTATTGTTGGTGAGCGGAACGTATGAAAGGTTATGGATGTTTACTGGAATAATGGGAATATAATACGCTTGGCACTGCTAACAAACGAGTAGAAAGTGTTAGATTATGTTGCTGGACTGCAAAAACATAACTTCAAATACAAACGTTTTTAGTAGGCAATAATTTAAAATTAACAGCATCTGCTTTAAGTTCAAGCGGAACAAAAATGCACCTCGTTCGTTCGTAGTTTTATTTTTCAGAATCCGGAACAATGCTTTGACTTCCGTTTTCCTCACATTCTGCACGTTAAACCATCCGTGTTAAATGAATTAATGAAAATCCGGTGGTAACTCGGGCCAGCTTTTGAAGTTTTTGGCATGTTTTTGTGTGAGGTGAGAGAGCATTTGAAAACGTCCTTTGTCCAGTGGTATTAGCACGTTGAGAGTTAAAGTACCAACGTTTGGCGGTTAATTTTAAGTGTGAAGTTGTGCATTGTCTCACTGGATTGCGTAGATTCTACAGGTAGCAAAGTGCTCGTGTATTTCTGAGTCGTAAATAACATGGAGTACTGTAATTTTTGTATTTATTTTCTGCTGTAAGATTCTTAACGTCAAATCTTAGGTTTTGAAGGCATTATAGCCTCTCTCTTCAGGAGTTTCTCTTATCAAACGTTAAAATCTGAGTTATTCCGAAGGATACTTTAATAATTGACAAGAGTTAGCCCTATAAAATGTATTCCACTTTGACGTATGACTTGAAAGCTGCACTGCTTATTAACTTTTATAGTTATAACTTGGCACGTTGGCTTAAAAGGGAAGTGTTGATTATTTCTGATCGCTACTGATTAAGCTCAACTGTTGCTTGAATCACACCCTGATTGTATAAATCAAGACTACAAGTAGCCAGATTATCGATCTATGGCAAGCTGGTGACACAGTTTCAGAAATTGTGTAATTTCACAGAAATACAATGTGTCCCCCGCCACCTCCCCCCCAAAACAAACACCGACAACGCTTAGTATGTTGCGCGGGACTCCAAATTGATCACTTTTCAAATACAAACCACTGTCCGAAAATACACAGTTTGGACGCTGTAGCGCATCGAAGTGTAAGTTGGGTATTCGTTCATATTTCGTCAATAAACTCAACATCGAGCTACGTACATTACAATTTCGAGCTGTGTACCTCTTACGTCATTGCAGAGCCTATATTGGCGGTGGTAAGCCCCATGCACATCACCCGATACGTGCGGTTGTCTTTGAAGATTTTCGATCGCTCCGTGGACCTGAGTCTTTAAGGTCCTCCGCTGTTACAGGAGTTCCATTCACCAACAGAAAATAGTCGAGAACTGTAAGATCTGGCGAAAGTGTGGCCCACGGAACTGGTCCACGTCTACCAATCCATGGATTTGGACGTGTGAGGTGATTTCGCACATTTACATCAGAGTGTGCTGGAGCTCATGTCAGCCATTTCAGCAGCTGTGTACTGATACATGTCGCACTGCTGTTGATACGCTACTGTACTGGAAACTACACAAGTAACGCAGTAGGATGCGCACCAAGGACTCTAAGGAGGAATATAGCGCATGCGAAGGAATGTTATGCCCAGGTCGTTCATCCCAGTACACAGATGGCTAAAGGTTGCACACTTTGCGTATTAAGGTGACAAAACGAATGTTAAATTATCACAACCTTTCGCTTTCAAACTTGCAGCGTCAAAAACGTGTGTTTCCGGAGAAGGGTTTCTATTTGAAAAGCGATCACTTTGGCGTTACGTACAACATACTAAGTGTGTCAGTGTTTTTGGGACACCCAGTGTAATTAAATTTTAATGCCACCCAAGGAAGGCGGTTTACTGTATAGATATTAGAAGAAAACCCCTCATTCGAAAGCAGATATTACATTATGATATAGCGTAATACACAAACATGTTTTAAAACTATTTCGACGTGCAATTTTATTCCAATATAAATATAGGTAGAATTTGTAGAAGGTTTAAACGTTTTTATATTCTTCAATATAATATTACATTATGTTACTTAAAGTTTTACACGTCTTAGTGAGTGTAAAAACAAAGTTTTTCTTAACACAAAATCGTTTAACCCAATAAATGGTGCTTATTGTAAACAACATTTACAATGTTTTCCATAATAGAAATTAAGAATATGAAGATAAATCTAGTTAAAATTAATACATGACTTTTCTGCGGGGCCAGATGTATCTACCTTCCCCCCTTTCCTATGTCCTCATTACAGCGCCACGCTTCTAGCTGCGAATTGCAACTGTACCCAGCAGTTCATTGGTTAATAGTTATGCCTCACCCCTTGCGAGATTCTGCAAAACGATAAGAAACTGAGAGATGCTCCCAAATAGTGCATTTTACTAAGTTCTTTTTGCGTACTTAATCTCAAAATTTACATGCGTTTAGGGGAAAAATTTATGTTTCCGTAATATACGTCAATATATTTTATTCTGTGCTTATGCAGGTATAGGCAGTCTCTACAAAGTAGCCATATCTTTGTAAATCTGACTTTTTTCATTCACAATTTTTAGTTAGATAAGGAAAACCTGATGATCAAAATAAAATTTTACGATGGAACAGTTCCAGTTGCCAGCACTAGAAATGGGGAAATACTTTTGCCCATGACTGTACTCTGGACCATAACCTGGACAACTGCTGGGATTTTTTATTGGAAGCCGAATGTTATTTCACAGTAGTTTTTAACTAGTTGTAGGTGATAGTTCTATCGGGACTAGGGCACTCTCGTAAATCGCTCCTGTTTTACGTTCCAAATAACAGAATCACTTTATTTGTCGTAGTTGGATTGTGAAGCGTGTCGAGAGGATAAATGGCCAACCACTAGTGCGGAAAGAGCTGACGGTGTCGCTATGGTCTGCACGGTGGTATGGTATGCCAAAGATCCGTGGTTCAAATTCCGGTTGTGGCTTCGGTTTTGTACTGTTTATCCCATGCTGCAACATTAGCACGCATACGACTATGTGTGGGTAAACCACGGAGCAAAATGCTCGTTTATGACACGTAGTTATAAGATTCCACGACAGCAGTGGACAATACAAATGTAAAGGCAGGGCCATCATATACCCTAGATGGTAATGAGTGGAAGATAAGTTGGCGTCTGGCGATAAACACCTTGTGTTATTAAGAATTAGCCCGTGAACATCCCAGATCGGGCTAAGACCTCCTGCGACAACTGGGTGACTTACGACTACATCTCCGGGTTAGCCAACTCCGTAGGACTTCCACTTTTGTTTCTGCTTCCACTTTGTCTATCTTTCGCTATTCTGGACCACAAGTTTCCTTCACTCCACAGCTTTTGTTGCCTTCCTACATTCCTTTTCCCTATTCTGTGTTCCCACACAATCACTGCATGAGTCCACTTTATAGGATCCATTCGGAGCACGTGCACCTCTAGTTTGGATACACTGCTGATGTTACTGCGTCTTTCAGACCCGTTATCTTGGGAATGTGTCTTCGTCTCTTCTTATGATGTTGAGTAACTTTCGCTCCATTTTCCTCTGGTAAATTTCTAACATGGCTGTTCATTTTTACTTTCTCTTCTCGTATAGCAGAAAAAGTATTGTACTTCACCCAAAAAACCGATGCCGGGATTTCACCGAAAATTTGGGTTTCTAGGTCCCCTGAATTTTTATAAAAACCTCCGTGTGTGTCTGTGAGTCTGTGAACAGCATAACTCAAAAAACGAAAAGTCGGTTGAAAACCAAAGTTGGGATTTAAGTTTAATGCCTTTCAAGGATGCGACACGAAGATTTTGAAAAAAAAAATTGCTCCACCTTAAACTACCCTTTATATGGAAAATTTTGATTTTCTTGAAAATGACTAACGATTTTGATTAAAATGTCATATGTTTGATATATTTTTATGACAACTGAAATGTATATCTTGAATATTCTGGCTATAGCCCCTGTAGTCCTATTTACTCTGGATGATTTTTTCACAACTGGTAAATCATAAGAGACAGACCAAATCTTACTATACAAAAAAGTAGATCTTGCTAAAACACAATTTATGTCCAAACAAATTTTTTTGTGAACTATTTAGGAGATATCCGTTGTTTTTTATTCCTTCTGGAGAACTTATACCTCTGTCAAATGGAACGTCGTTATTCATTTGTTTATATGTTAACCGTGCAAGCTTTAAAAGACTTGACTATCGCTCAAAGCCCATTGTATTTCCATACTCTTATTGCACCTACAAGGAAATAAGCAATAAGATAATTTCTGCGAATGTTTATCTGTATTAGCATGAAGATGTAGGAATAATAGTTTGTAAGAATGGTTTGTACAAGAGTAGGGAAAGTCATGTGAGTGCAACACATCAGAATTTTTTGTTAATGACTATCTTTATTCTTTGACTGCAAATAGAAAGCAATATTTTAAAGAAATCGTGTACTACTTGATTTTCGTACATATTGAGTAAGGTAACTGGTAGATATACTCCAACACATAAAAGAGAAATTTTAGCAGAAGTGTGTCACTACAAAGATACGCTCGCGATGCTCAAGCTTAATTTCTTTAACCCGGGCCGAACCCTCATGACTTGAACAACAAGCGTTCCACCAGGAAGTGACGAAGCACGCACTCAAACCCTGCAAACTTCCACACACATGGGAAATGCAGCGCGTGCATCCTTTTCATGTGGTGTGGGAAAACATGCCCTGGGTCAGGTCGAGCGTGTCTCCGTAGGGTGCCATTGTTTGTAAGCCGCAGGGTCAGGTCAGACTAGGATTGCGCTACAGAAATGGATATAGCTCGCGACCATGTTCGGCTCATAAATGTGTGTCCATCATTACGTTACTTAATTTATGCTTTAAACAAACTTGTAGGACCAAAAGTGTTCAATTTTCTCTACCTTGGTTATGTAATCTTCAAACCCGAACAAAGATCAGGATGTGACAAGGATTATGTTGATCAGCGGCTAAATTGCACTTGCATGTGTGAGGCAGAACACGCAGAATATATACATATATATTGGTAGTACATTCTTCCTCCCCCTCTCTCACTCGCACTCCCGCTTTCTCCCTACCTATCTCTCTCCCAATCCCACTCCCTCCCTATTTCTCTCCCCTTTCTGCCTCCCCTTTCCCTATCTCCCCCTCGTCTCTCCCTCCCTCATCGCTGTCCTTCTCCCTCACCCCTCCCTTTCCCCCTCCCTCCGCCCCTCCCTCTGCCACTACCCTCTGCCCCCTCAGTCTCCCTCTCTCCCCTCCCTCAGTCTCCCTCTCTCCCCTCCCTCAGTATCCCTCTCTCCCCTCCCTCTCTCCCCTCCCTCTCTCCCCCTCTAACCTTCTCGCTCTCTAGATATCTAGGTCTAGCTGGTTTTAATAGTGGAGTATTGAATGACAGGAACGTTACTTTATTAGCAAAAGAACGGGTCTATCCAATTGCGTTTTCTCTTTTACGAAAGAATTAACAGTAAAAAAGAATAAACATAATCACTCGGATAGATTTACGTATTTAAACTTTTCTTAAAAATTTGGAACAAAAGCTTAAATACCCATTGATTTTTATGTGGTTGAATATTATTAGCTATATTATCGTTTTTGTAGGACTGTGTCATTTAAAAGCGTAAATTTGCCGAGAAATGTTTGATTTTAGCTGTCAGGTATTACAGCTGTATTTTATTACAATAATAATAAATAATGCATGATTAATACCTTTAACTAAATCAGTTGATAGAAATGTACATGCAAGATAGAAATACAAAACCTCTTTCTCTGCGATACCTATTTTGTGGCAGTTTTCAAAACATGAGTTAAAAAAATAAAGCTAAACAGTTTTGATTTTTATTTAGGGCTTCTAAAAGTATGTCTTTCCGGTGAAATCTCAAATTTTTGGGTGGAATTCAATACTTCATCTCATGTCTTCATAGATAAATGGCCGAGAAAATATTGACACATCAAAGCGAGCCAAGGTCAAGCTGCCTCGCACCACTGCTTCTGAATACGTGACTGACAACAATAAAGCAGCAAAACAAAGGAGCTTCCAGAAAGTTTGCGAGACTCCGGCTGCCAGCTTCTTTGCGAATTTCGAGAAAAATCCATAGTAGGGCTATTTCTGGTATATAAGGAGGTGAGACAGCAAGTTGAGAGGAGTTTTTGGGACAGTTGCATAGTAAGCGTTGAAGGAGACAGCTGTTAGCAATGCGCGCGCGCGAGTGTGTATGTGTATGTATGTACAGTTGTGACATGTTTGCCGACAAAGACAATTTGCGATACGTCGCGTCGGAGTTGTTCTAGAGATAAGCAGTTTTAGCGAGTGTGATCGTCGAAGCCAGCTGTTTGTTAGAACTGAAAGAATGTAAAGTGTGTGTGTATGTATGCGTGTGTGCATGCATGTATGTGTGTGTGTGTGTGTGTGTGTGTGTGTGTGTGTATGTTTGTGTGTCGAGGCTATGAGAGGACTGAACAACTATGAGATGCAGGGTCACGAAGAACCGTAGATTGTGTTGAATATAAAACACAGAATTGTGTTTTCCTGCTTCAGTGCTAGAGGAAAAATAGTGTGTGTTGACATTTTGTCACATGGTGTCAACAGTGGGTTTGTCAAATTGTCACAGTATTATGATGCCAACACCTGGAATAACTCTTGAGCGCATTTTTCAGCTCGGGGCTGTACTGCATAAAAGTCTTCCATAATTATTAATCAGCACCTGTGTGTAATGCATTATTGCATCATATCAAGTAACTTAGATTCTGTAACTGCTTCCACGCAGTTTTGTTCCTTATTATTGACTCATTCATGTACCAAATGTGTAAATCATGGAATAGTTGCGATTTCGGTCTTCAATTGAAAAAAAAGAAGAACATTCTTATTCTCTTAGTCATTAACAGCAAGTTATTTAAAAACTTTTATACTGCTCCAAAGTGTTCTCAGCTGACGAATATACCATTATATCTCATCTGAAGTGCGGACCATCGTTTCGAGAAGAGCAGATCGATGCAGAATCGCCTCACGAGTCTCTTCAATGATCGTTCCATGAAAAGTGTTTTTGTTGCTAACGCAGAAGTTTGAAAGGAACTGCACTTCTCTTGAGAATGCAAGAAAGCCCATCTCCTTTTCCCCAGCGAAACTTTTACGTAATTTTTCTTCGCTGTCAACAGGCGAAATTCTGTAACGTCGTTAAAAACAAGTTTCATGACTCTCCTTGGGGATTTAAACTCCAGCATCAATATAAATCAAGACGTAATATTTTTATTACAGTTTCTGATGTTTTGCGAATGAATTTATGAGAATATCATTGTAGTTTTCTATGCTCGGTACCACACTGGGACAACCTAGCCATTTACTTTCGATTTTTGATATGTAAGTAATTATGATATGTAGATCATAAACTATCCCGTACCCTGATTTTGTTTTGAGAAGATGAACGCATTCCCTTCAGTGAAGGTCACTACCGCAACCCAAAAATAGGCGCCTTGTTTTAATGCAGTAAATTCTGAGGCAGTAAAACAGTGTGTGTTTATCCCTTTGATTAGTTAGATGACAGTTTGAATACGAAAGACAATGTACTGACTCGGTATGCGCCGAGAGGTAGTTATCTGAAGCGCAAGATCTCAGTTTTTATTTTTCTATAGTCATCAGAGAAAATAAATGTTCACAGACATTGCTGTAACAACGAAAACAAAGCAGTAAACTCCCTGAAATCAGCATTTATTACCTTATAGAGTGCTTTCAATACATCTGTGCCAACTAAATTTCGCTGGATCAGTTTGTAGATCTATGAGTTCCCATTGAAAGTTAACTCTTGCATTGATTCCTCACTCCACTTGGTTCCCCTCGTGTAGTTACAGTAGTATAGTTGTGCCAGTAGAATCTTATCTCAAACAGAGAAAGGGAAGGACAGGGGGGTATACTGTAAAAAGAGATATATAGAACGTGAAGGTGGGGATTACCGTACATGACCTTGACTGGACTGACTAGACTGAAACCATTATAGCTACATGGTAACCAAAGTAGTAAGCTTTTGTAACAATTGTTTGCAGAATAGTTAAGTGTAAGTCGCCATCCGTTTATTTCTCATGGTTATACAGATGGAACATGTTCATAGCTAGTCACTTTTTAAATCTTTGACCTTGCTTCAGCATCCGGCTAATAGATTTTACCATCTCATAACTAATGGTAGTGGTACATTGATCTTTGAGTTGTACTGTTATGGTTATGTTGGATCTAACGTATCTGTTTTCAAGCCTGACTCTCATATATTATGAAGCTGACTTTTAGCACAACACATATAAATTTATTTAACATCAGATGCGTGGAATGGAATTTAATTCAGACTGTAGCGCTTTTAAACGCATTTTAATCTTCGGAAGCCGCAGAGTTACTGTAAGATTACTCCCCCATTGTATTACAGTGCGTACCCAAACTTTGGGAAGAGATTATACCCCAGAAACGTTATTATCTTATGTACCGCTTTTCGTAATATGAGCTTAGTCTGAATATAGTAGCCGACTTTTTTGTTCTGCTCAGCCGTTTCGGAATATAATCCGGAATCACCAGAATATTTTCCTCTTTCCCCCTTCTCTCCTCTTTTTTAAATATATAATGAAGCTATATTCGCAGAGCAGGCTACTACCAAGTCGATATTTGCTGGAGTATTTTCATTTTTTCTTCTCTTCCAACAGTTGCATGGTGTCATGCATTAACCTAGATGATACTTTTTTTGCACACAAAACATCGATGTAGTTTACATTGAAAATGCTTTCTATTATTCAAGAACGCTTTGGATTATATAGATTACAAGCAATTTAGTTGGAATGCTAATGTAATATGTATTTGCGTTTTGATAGCAGCGTGGCATTAAGGCATTAACACTTTAGTACAATGCCCTAACACCTGGATAACATTTCGAGTGATTGGTGCGCGACTAACCTAGTCCCAATACCTGAGCGCCATATGCACTGTAAACAGAGAAATGTGAGCACAATCAGCAAACATATTCATGCCATCGCTCTGTCTTTTCTTACTTGAAATCTCACTTATTGTAGACCACAATTCGATTACATTAAGCATTCTAGAGTAAATGCATTTATCACTGTCCACGTAAAACACAATCAATACACGGGGTGCTCGCGAAACCGCCTTTCACGAATAGGCAATAGAAATGACATCAGGGATAGGAAACATTACCTCCTCTTATCGTTACAATACATAGAACTACTTGCTTTTCTTTTAAGTTATTTTATTTAAGAGCGTTCTGAAAATTGTCATATTTTAAGCAATGTTTGCCACATGTTGGAAAGACCACTCATTTAAACCGGAGCAATTCCGCGAATATGTCATACCGAGTGTTAAAATTTGAAGTCAATGTTTCACTTTTTTTACTGAGGAAAGATGATACTAGATACTCCAAAGTATCTTACAAAGGGAAAAATAAATCTTTTTGACGTGAATATGGGTTCAAATTTCACTTCTTACCCACATGTTTCCAAAACACTAAAAATAAGCGTGAATAACAGTGATTTTCATATCAATATTTCAGGAGCTATGTACAACTGTTTTAATTTTTTTTTCTCTGTACATCACACAATGGCTCTTCATCTTCAAAACGTGTATATTGCTAATAATTTTCGACATTTATAAAAAATCCTTAGAGCTTGTTTAATTATTACTGTGTGTCGATGTCAGTTAGTCACGGTAAATGAGGATAAAGTCCTCTGCAGGGAAAAGTAATTGACTGAAAAAAATATCCTTTTTGATTCTGCGTCATTACAATATAACAAATAAGAAAGTACCAGAAAGTTTTCCTGTATAGTCATTCGTTTTCCCACAAAACACGTGACTAACGGACAATTAGTGCTGGCGCCCTGTGGTCGTCATACGCGTACAGTGCTTATGAGACTTCAGTCAGGATAGACGTATCAGTCCGTTTCTAACTGCATGGGTAAAACACCAGCCCAAAGACAACGTGAATACAAACAACGTCTGAAGGAGCAAGGCAGTTATGCACAATGGAAGGGAAAAAAAAGTAACTATGAGGAAAGGAAGAGCAATACTGAAACAAACAAAACAAGGAAGAGAACACCTCAAAGCTGAATATAGGAAACATAAGCAAGCACAGCGCGGGCAAGACAGAAAATAAGAGACCAAGAAGGGATTGATAAGGATACTCCATCAACATCAGAGGGTTTCAAAAGCAAACATCATTTTGGAAAGTGCAGAAAACGTGTTGAGGAAGCATTGCTGCAATCTCCACGCAAAAGAAAAGAAATGATTCGTAAGTTTGCAGTTGAAGAGGGAGTTAGCAGTTGAAGAGGGATTACATGTTGTAAAACCAAAGCATTCTGTCCCGGTATCAGGAAAACAACTATCAGAGGAACTCAAAAGTGCAATCATCAAGTTCTGTCAGGATGATTCAATATCTTACCAAGCTCCTGGAAGAGATGATTTTATTGAAATCCATGTTCAAGGACAAACAAAAGAAGTTCGCATTAGGTATCTAGTGGTAATATTAAAAGAAGCACATGCACTCTTTGTACAAGACCGAGAAGAAATGTCCGTGTGGTTGACAAAATTCGCTGAATTACGCCCTGCTCACGTGCGTCTTCATAATGTGTGCACATGCATTATACATGAAAATACGAAGTTTCTTCTCAAAGCATTGTGTAAAAATCACGTACTCACTGAGACTGAATTTCGTAAGTTCATAGCACAAGTGGTTTGTGATCAGAAATCGAGTGAATGTGTGCAGGGAGG
Source organism: Tenodera sinensis (assembly GCA_030765045.1). NCBI lineage: Eukaryota > Metazoa > Arthropoda > Insecta > Mantodea > Mantidae > Tenodera > Tenodera sinensis. Next base: position 53,655,141 of record CM060967.1, read on the forward strand.
ATGCTCCAACTGCCCGGGATTGAGTGGAGCAGACATTTCGGGTGAACTCGCTAATTCTCCATGCGAATGGAAACTGTGGAGTTCCCGTAATGGAAGAATGGAAATAGAAGTTAAAAAGGGATCTGTAAAGGACTGCATTGAAGAACTGACCAATTGCCTGCCACGTTTCCTAAATCACGTTTATGTAAAAAGACAGCAATCCGAGGCCTTTTAGAAGACTGGGGAAAATGTTGCAATTAGTGAAGTTGTGATACAGAGAACTACACATGCAAGGAGCAAAATGAAATTCAAGCTGCCCACTGGAACAATACACAGATCTCAATATTTACTGCTGTTGCCTGGTATAGGAAAGAAGATATTGGTGAAATTCACAAACAATCTTTTGCTTTGGTGTCTGATTATGTATCACATGACAAATATGCAGTTGATATTTACTTAAGAAATATATTTTCGGAAATATTGGATATTGTTCCGAATCTTGAACTTGTGAAAGTGTTTTCTGATGGAGCTGCTAGTCATTTAAGCAGAAATACACATTGAGTCATGTGACTTATCTTTCCGAAGCATTTGGAATCCAAATTGAATGGCACTTCTTCCAATCCTATAACGGAAAGGGAGCAGTAGATGCGATTTGAGGACAAATGAAGAGGATGGCCTGGACAGCTGCGAAAGCAGGAAGCAGAATTCAGAGTGCTGAAGAATTTGTTAATACTGTTAGAAAGAAAACCATAATATGTCTTCTTGAGGTTTCTCTGCCTGAAATTGAAGAAGCAAAAGAATTTCTCGACAGAAGATTTGTACGTATTTCACCTATGCCATCCACTCAGCGGGTTCATTATGTGAAAGTATTAGGTTTCAATGTTGTGGAATATGCTTTTCTTTCATGTGCGGAAAGTGTCAGAATGATTCACAACTTTCGGAAATAAAAACAATGTAGTGACATGAGCGTGTACTACGAGGCTACTGCATTTAGCGTTCCTGCACTATAAGGAGTCCAATCCAGTAACTAGTGTTACGGGTATGTGCTGTGTGCTCTCATGTGTCGTCTTTGTTATGGTTTTGAGTCAGCTTTTTATACTTGCAATGACGTAACTGTGATAAGAAATGAGAGCTGTCAACATCTGTTTATTCTGTTTATATTGCATGATATTAATGCTTCTCCAAAGGATATGATTATTGTCAAAACGATAAATACAATTACACACCTGTATGTATTACATGTATGTAACGTATAATACGTATCACTATGATTTACCATATGTTATACCATGTAAAACAAAGGCAAGGTATTACAATTTTCGCAAATGTCAGTTAGTCACAAACTCATGTCAGTTAGTCACGTAGACCTTTGAATAAATATCTCCAGGTGAGAATAACATGCCAAACCTTTTTTCAGGTCATTTTAAAGCTTAAAAGTTCATCTCTCAAGTGATTTTTCAGAACAAATGAAATAAGAAAACTTTCAGAGAAAACGGAGGACAAACGTTTGAAGTTGTACCTGCAGTTGACAAAAATGTCAGTTAGTCACGAAAAGTGACTAACTGACATTATAAAGTGACATTAAATAATTGTTTCACTTTTTTAAGGTTTTTATCTTTCCTATCACAACCGCCAATGTATTCTCTGTCATCGTATGTCGTTAAAATAACATTTTTACACCTATATTGGCCATTAGACAGACATTTTAAGAAGAAAATGTAGTGTAAATGTCAGTTAGTCACACGCGGAATTGCTCACCAACATTCACGAGCCATCGGCGCAACAGTTTTGAAGCCAATTAGCCTTTTGTAGGTTGCATGTTGAAAAGACAGTTTAAAGCAACAATGCTTCAAGCCGTTTAATAATGCCTCGAAGTCCCTTGCTGCCGATAGAGTATCAAGATTTATCTCCCTGGGTATGCATGGGCTCTGTTAGAAAAGATGACATTATTCATGGTGATGACGTCTTTTAATATCTTTCCAATCTTTTCACTAAGACGTTGCCGTTCAATGTGAATTATAGAACATTGCAGCAGGCAAATAAAACTGTGTCCATATTGAAGCACTTAAATTATGCTTCATGATAACATAAAACTGCGCCCGTTGGTTTTAAATGTATCCCACGCCAAAGAATTACGTTGCGTTCACTTATGCCAATTACTTTTATATTATTTATTTTCTGAATATATAATTTCGGTATCGGATTTTATACTTTATTGCATAATATGTAATTCTTCTCTTATTTGTTAATTTAGTGTACTGTGTCTTGCGTTATATCCTCCCGCAACACATAGGAACTTATTTTGTGCTACTTGGATGTATTTTTGCTTATTTTCCTGTGAATCTATGACTCATTCTTTTATAAAAGGGAGGACACAGTCATAACTTTGCATGTCTTTCCGTGTAATTTTCAAACTTCCACCTTCACAGGTGCAGTATGTATAGCAAGGAAGAGATATGTGTATCTGTTTATCTTTTCACGCATGCAATGGCGTCCTGTTTCACGTGCACAGTTCTAGATTATTCACATATAAATATAAAGGCTCAACCAATGTCTTCAAATGACAAATTGACTTCACATATGAGCACAATTCTTCCCCGATTCACTTCCACAAACTTTGCATATATCTCATCAGCTACAGTTAAAGGACACTGGGGCTAGATTTTCTAACTTTTTCAATTTTAAACCCGCTTTCTTTAAAATTGGCACACTTAATATGAGTGAATAACGAAATGTTCACTGTTCTAGCTGAAGCAACTCCTCAAATAATAGAATTAAATACTCTTAAATAGTGAAAAAGCTGCACTTTTTTAAAATTTGCTTCACATTTACATATACTATGGCAGTTCCTGTTACTTAAAAAAACTGAAGACAAGTTAAACTGTTGAATGGGAGTTGATGTTATTACTTGCAGAGAAGTAAATTTTTGTTTTTGTGAAGTTTGTACTGTTAAAATTCCTTCTCCTTTCATCACAAATTATTTTTTGTGAGCCAATGCATAAAACAATTATCAAACACACAGTTCAAGCTTTAGGCAACAAGTTTGAGGCTATGTATGTAAATTTACATATAAATGAGAGGAAAACTTGAATGTAAGGAATACATTTCACACAAAATGCAAAACTGAAAATAAAAAAGAACCAGTGTGGCTAAAATGAAGCACATAGGGAGAATGATGGGTGAGAAAAATGTTTGGCCAAAATGATATTAAAATGCCCCGTGAAGCAATAGGGAACGGCATATATGGAATCCAGGATATCGATTAGGTTTGAGGTTAGGGAAAAATTTTAAGGTAAGAATATGGATTTCCTTGTTATTTATGTTTATACGTGAACTTCAAAGTGCTTAGACGTGGACTTTGAAGATGGCATTTACTGTTCACCGCATTTAACTTTTCTTCCTTTTTTTAAGGAATTTCTACAATTCTATGACTTTCTTGCACCAAACAGAATAATAATTTATACATAATAAGGAAGGATTAGAAGAGAATGTGTCCACTGTTTAATCATCTGTCTCCATTGTTCCGTATCCAGCGCATCTGTTTCTTGCAATCCCTTCACCTCCATACGCCTTCTTACTCCACTTTACCAGTTTCCATTTGGTCTTCCTTTCGTACTTCTTCCTCCTGGTGTCCATTTCATCACTTCCTTTCGCAATCTTCCATCTTCCATTCGGGTTACATGCCCAAACCATTGCAGGCTTTTCCCATGCATCACTTCGATTACACCCTTTTCTATATCCATTAGGCGCTGTATTTCTGCATCTTTATTCTCCCTTTGCTCAACTTCCTAGCCGATGCTCTAAAGAAGTCTATTTCAACAATTCTCAATTTCCCTTTCTGTATTCTGTCTTAAGTTTCCGCACCATAAAGCAGCACACACTCAGCCATTAATTTATAAATTAATCTTTTTTTGTTTTAATCAAAAGATCACTACTGCACAACAATGAGTTAAATATTCCAGTAGCTCGTTTTCCTTGGCATATTCCGCTATCTACTTCTAAGTTTGATGATGCATCTGCCTGTACATTGAGCCTAAATATTTTAAATTTTCAACCTTATTAATATTATGGCCCGCAGTTTCAATTTCATCGCTACCCACTGTCATAGACCTATTTTATTCTATTCAAATGTATTTTAATCCCCATTTTCATTTTTCTGTATTTTTATTGGAGCTTTCTATATAATGTGCATCTTCATTATCTTAAACAACTAGCACTTGGTCATCTGTAACAGGTAGATTAGATATAAACATATTATGTCTTATTTGAAAAACTTATATAATTTGGTAGATCTGATGTAACTAATTAAAGTAAGCATTTTTGAATTGCGAAAAGCAGTTGCAGATTATATATCTGTTAAATTTTGTTATTTTTGGCGATGATATGAAACTCTGCTCATTCTTCGGTGCTACATATAGAACGTAAAACTATTTCAAGGACTTATGTGAAGATTTTCCAAGAGCAGAAGATAGTAGGATTTAGTTTGAAAGCGCATACAAAAAACTGTGCTATATGCCAGGGATTCCAAATCCTTCTGAGATGAAGGTTTTTGTGAGATATGTGCATGCATAAAATTGGAAAGTGGCTCTTCGCACATCACACAAAAGATTCGAGTCCAGCTGAGGTGGGTCTCATCCTAAAGGAATACAAAAGATATGTGCACAAACTGCGAGGAAAATGAATCGCCGCATACGAATAGAAAGCACCCAGGCCGTGGGATGAAATAGAAACAGCCGAATAAAGGGTGAAAATGGAGGAGAGGCCACAACAAAGGGTGGCAGCACTGTCTAACCTACGTCACGTACATCACCTTAACCAAGACTCCCACTGCGCCCTCGCTTGAGGTAGTGTTTGAATCAGATCCGCCCTCTTTCACAGGGTACAAATAGTTTGATTTTCCTGCAGGGCAAAGTGTAGAGGTCCAGCCATACATTAAACATCGTGAGGTGCAAGGAAGAATAAAATAAATAGAAGATTCTGTAGGAAAGGGAGCTTGATCACACCCTTTGTGGGTGTGAATGCCTACCACTCAGGAGGACCTAGGTTTCACCCCTGCGGTCAGTCAGCGAGGACAGCAGTGGTTCCTGTACATGAGCATGGTGGCTTCAGCTAGTGAAGTATCAAATGCCCTCCTTTTCACCAGTTCTATTGCCTACTGTACTACGATGGCATACTTATTGTATTCCAGCCAAAACTTCGGTGTAGAAACTTGACCGGAGATACATGTTTTGAAGCCCCTAAACAAAAACGCGTATGTGTTTTGAAATTGAGTTTATTTACATACGCTAACTTCAATCTATACTGGTCGTGAAAGACCGCTTGACTTTGCTGAGAGGCCTCTTAGGCCTTAAGTTATTTTACGTGCCGCAAATCTCCAACACGGTACCATCGACTTAAATTCCCTTCCAAAGGAAGCCATCCTAAGGATTTTTGGGCCCGAAAAATATGTCTGTGCTTATCTGTAAACAGCATTACTCAAAACACTATCTTCCAAAGATGGAAATCAGCGACCTTTAAGAAAACGACCTCATCCAAGCTGCCCTTTCAATGAAAGATTTTTCGATATGCTTTAATTTCTTTAGTCTCTCGTAGGAGTATTATATAATTGTTATAAGCAGTAAACGATAAGACATACATAAAATACTACTCGACAAAAATATAGTAGTCCTTAAATTACAGTTTATTTTATATAAGCTTTCAGGTACCAACCATATCAAAAATATGCATTATGATCACTTAAAATAATTCAGATCTTTCATGTTTTAAGTGATGTCGCCATTCATTTGCTTCTTGCAATATTATGCAAGGAATTGGAATTTTAAGGTCAGCATATACTGCACGATGGTTTTTAAACACCTGATTATCGATTTGCTTTCCTCCATGAATGCACATACATTCAACGAAATGTGTAATGAGAGTAATTCTGCAAAGGTTTATCCGATTAACATGAAAAAAATCGTAATAATAGTTTCTCAAAATTATATTAATATAAACAATAGAGGGCAGAAAAAAAGCTATTGGAACGTAACACACTAGAGTTTTTGCTTTGCATTTCATCGACATATTTAGTGGACAGTGGTTTAATTTCACACTACTGGAGTACCTAAAACTTCGTAAAAGTAGCTTCTAAACATAGTCCATTAAAGGACCCATTAAAGGTATAAGGGTAAAGAGGAAACCGAATGTATAATCATGTATTTAAAAGCGAATTGCTGTATTGGCTTTAAAATTATGTACCCTTTCGAAGGCATAGCGAAACCAATTGTATAGCGACAGCACTTTAAAAATAATAGAGTATTGAAACAATTTAAAACAAGCGTAACTGATATTTCGGAATAGTTAATGCCACAAGAGAGGTATTTGTGTCTTAAAGAGATATACGTTTGTTTCTATAGCCTTGCTGTCTATGTCTTTAGCGTTATTATTCAAACAACGTCATTATAACGAACTATTCAAAATTCCTTGCATATATATTTCACAAACAAAAATTGTGACATCTGCTTGACATTTCAGGTGACCATAAAGATCCAGAATACAAAGATATATGAAAAAGTCAAATTTTAAGGGAAAAAATGATTAAAATTAAGATGCAAAATATCTCAAGAAACATTAAAGGATTATAACAAGCTATTGCACAAGCTATTTCCAGAAAATTCAAATGTAAATAAATAGGTATACGAAAAGGTGAAGGGAAGTTTGGGGTTAAAAAGTGTATGTTGTATCGCATCTTTGGAAGATAACCTTAGAAGTCTGCCATTTACCAAGCTTTTGGTTTTGAGCTATGATGTTCTCTTTCTACCTCTTTCTCTTTGTTCCTCTCTCTCCCTCTCTCTTTCATAACCCATATTTTTCTAAAATTACCTCTAAAGGGTTCAGGACCTTAAAACGTGTATTTTGATGAACTTTTATCCTCTATTGGGTTCGTGGTAGAGATAATACGTAGAGTATGTGGAAAGTGAGGTAGCAAGGATGGAGGAATACACTTATATGGGTATAGAATAGGTGACAACAAAAGGAGAAAACTCGCGCACTTAGGACTACATAGACCCATTGGCGATATCATTCCAAAAGGAAAGTGTGGAGTGAAGAAACCACAGATGGCTACAGGTCACAGGCAGACCAGTCACATTGACACTCGGAAGTCCGTCTGCGGGAAATGTCTGAAGAGGGCGATAAACGACACGTCGATATGCACACCTGGAAGATGAGAAGAAAATATAACTAAAGGGAAATGACAGAAAAGAAACGTGGTAGATGAGAAATCACCCCAGCATCCTATACTCAAGGTGACTGTGTGTCTCAAAATTCGGTGTTAGCTACCTCACACCACTGCGCGGTGAGTAAACACGTAACAGTAGGGCAGGACGAGACCGACACATTATTCGAGACTGTTCGAGAAACCTGTTGACGGGTCGGGCTTATATGCGAAAAAGTTAATTTCGAGAAAATCCGTGCTAAATCATTCTCGTCTATACAAACGAATGCGGCAACGAGAGAAAGCAGTTCTTTGGAGTCTTTAAATGTTGAACGAGAGAAGTGAGTTTAAAGTGTTTACAGTGAGCATTGAAAGAGTTTGAGCTATGTCAGAGATAAAGTTGGAATAATTCTTAGTGAGTGAATCGTGGGAGTTGTGTGAGTAATCAAGCAGTGTTATCGTTTTTCGTCAAGGTCATGAGAGGACAGAACAGCTGTAGGTTGCAAGGTCACAAATTGCAGATTCTGTTAACGATAAAACAAAGAGGACTGTGCTTTTTGTGCTTCATTTTTAGAAGAGAAATAAAGTGGCAAAAAAGTTACTGGACTTTGTCGTTGGTCACACTGGTGTCAGGAGTGGGATTTATCGCATTGTCATCTGTCATAAGGAAAACAAAGTCAAAGTGGGCAGTCGATTGGAATCGAACCAGAACTTTGCAAATGAGTCTCACACATTACCACGCAGCCACTTCGCCACATTTTATGCACATAATGTAGTGAATTTGTCATTGATGTAGAAGAGCATGTGATTTTTCATATATTACATGCACTTGTTTTGTTCATATGCGAATTTGCTGGAACATGAAGCCAGTGATACAAGGCAGTTAATTCTGACTCGCACGCCTTATAGTTGGAGGTAATGGAAGGGAAAGATGCATACGTTTCACTGGAGTCAAATTTGCCCAAGCGGAAAGAAACGTCTGTTGTGAAACACGTACGTATCCATTTACAGGATGATAATGAGCTAACATGGGCGTAAATTACTGGCATCGTTAGCAGCCGTCAATCAACTAAGATTTTCCTCACAAAAGCCCATATCCATTTGTCAGGAATGAATGTTTATTGCTGGTATATGAGTGTTACGTCAGTGTCAGCCAGTTAGTGTGAGATAATACAAGTGAGACAAGTAAAGATTTGTATCTTATGAATTTAAAACCAGAGGTGCCAGGCACAAAGTAGTCTTCGCATAAAGTAACAAAAATTGTAGTTTCATAGATGTTTGGTACAATTAATAAGCATTCTACTCTGCTCTATCTTAAGAAATAAGGGAATTAAGCATCTGAGGTGTTACAGTCATGTTATTTTCCCTACCCACTAAGACTACAAAAGCAAGTGCTTATTCTCCTAGCTACTGCAGCTAAGCATTTTCAAAAAGTTCCTGTTGTGTACAAGGTTAGAAGCCGCCTAAGCTGCTGAGCTTGGATGAATGAACCAGAACATTTTACGATATATGCTGCGTGTTTGAAAATGTCAATATTCCCAGCATCTACCATAAGATAAAAGATTTTAGTGCACCCCTGTGAGCAAAATTGTCCCGGCGTCTCTTGGTTCTCTCGCGCAGTGAAGGGAGCCCTCAGAATGGGTTACCATATGCAATAAAGAACCTGTATTATGGTTCAGTAATGAGTTAAATTTTATCCCATAAGATCGCACTTTTACAAAAATATTATTAGTGATCAGTCGATATTTCAGGCAATGTTTAATGCTATTTGTGTATATAAACTGCCCGGAATATGAACGGAAAATAAGTTAAGAACATAACCGTTGTACTATTTTGCCTAGTGCAATGCTATGCCTAAACTTCAGCCAAACTAAACATGAAGCAACACAAATTGAAAAATAACAGGTGAAAGAAGCTTACAGAATGGCATTCCAAATAAGACCCTCCTAACACAGAAATTCCGTTATCTTCTGATAAGACGTTCTTTATAATCCTTGCTTTTTTCTGGTAGAGATTAGGAGTAGTATGGTAACATTGGATTTTGGAATATTTTGGTAATTATTCGATAGCTTTAAAATACTTTCACTTCCCTTGTAAGGAGGGTTTACCAGTTATGCAAGAGATATTCATAACGAAGAGTTCTTTAGCGGCTATTTACAGAAAATTCAAGGTGTTTTATTTGCCATGAAAACATGGAATCAAATTAGTTAGCTGTTTTAGAGAAAATAAACAAATAAAAAAGATTATGTGTAAACTATAGCTTGGGGTTAGGGGATTCTCTTAAGTCTTCCAATGCTTTGGAGATGCTGAACTTACACCAAGTTTAGTATTTAAGTGACTTTTCATTTGGTTCACGTTCACGCACATACACACATGCACACTTTTTTAAAAACATTGTTTTGGGATTCAGAGGATAAAAATTGAAGATATTTGCATCACGTCTATAGATAAGAATAACACGAACTTTGCAAGCACCCGCTTCTCAGTGTGAGATTGAATTATATGATTTGCTGCGGCTGAGTCACACAGAAATTTGAGAAATATTAAGGTTTGAGCAAAAGAAAAAAGCGCTTTACTTTCTCTGTACACGTGCAGAGAGAGGGCCGAGGGGGGAGGGGGAGAAAGATCACACGAGTAATATTTCTTTTGATGTATGTCGTAAAAACCTAAAGAAAAAAAAATATCGGTCGTATTTCGTTGCCCTTGGGTATAATAAATTTTATCGGTCCTTTCACTCTAAGCAGATTCGGGAAACGAAAGATTAAACAGAAGGGGATTATCCCCAGAACCAGAGTATCGCCTCTGATCGGGTAATTTCCGCTTCTATGCAAAGAAAATGGCTACTATCAATCAGAAGACTTTGTTTCCCATCACAACAAACATAAAATGGGGAGCAATGAATAGCTTGTTTTCCTAGAGGCTATAAACAATTCTTTTTTGTATATGTTTCTTGTTCTTCCCTGCTTCACCCCTTTTATTGCAACTAACACCACGCAACGGCCGCGTTATGACGCTGTATATCATGTGCTGTGATGTAATGGATTGGGTAATCAATGTTTTTAGGGCCCCAGAAGGGGCATAAAGAGGCTTTATTTTGGGTGAGGGTGTGATGAGGAAGCTCTTACCTCATGTATAAATAAAGATTTCTTTGAAAGGACCCAAGCTTCTTATGTTACTTTTATGGCACAAGTCTAGAGATATCGGTAGACACGTGACCATTTTCGTCGCTGTTCAACTTTCCTCGTTAATTTTCGAGGTAACTCAAACCTGCGGTGGAGTATATGGGTTCTTAGAGCGCCGAAATACAGGCTGAAACAAAAGTTAGGTGACGTCTGATGTACGAAGTTGTAAAATAAAGGCGTGTGATGAACAGGTGTAGACTTTCAGTACGTGACTCTTCAAGTTTAGTGCACACGGACGTAGCCCACATAATATCCAGCAATGACAGGGTAAACAAAGATTCTTCCTCCTCCTCTTCTTCTTGTTATTGTTATTGTTATTATTATTGTTATTATTTTATTATTATTAGGGCCAGGCATTTAATGATCTATAATTTGATAAAAAATGCAAAATAAAAAATGCATTTATGACCTAAAAATTACAAAAGATGACCCCCAAAATGTTAGTTACCAACAAATAAAGAATTGGCAATAAAATGCTAATTATTATTATTATTATTATAATTATTATTATTATCATCATCATCATCATCATCATCATCATTATTGTTATTGTTATTACGAGTACATTAAGCACTCACTTTGTTACTAAGTTATATAAAATATAACAAAATCAAAATATTAAAAGAAAATGATAAATGTACCTGTTAGAGTATCTTTTATTGAAGAAATTCCATTTCAGTGCACTTTTATAACAATCTTGAGTTGCAGTTAACAGTCACAAATTGGCGGAGATTCTCAAACAAAAATGACTGTCTATTGTCTGCTCGTACTGACTTATAAATGGGAAAGCTCCTCTCTACCTCAACGGAAACAATTGGAGCGTACTGAAAGCAAGCAATATCTCCTGGATTTAATTCACAGTCAGCAAGAGAAAACTGTTCACCAGACAAAGTACTGCCAATTGAACACAATGTTTTGTACACCCTGTTCTTGTCTATACACGTCTTTATTTTCATTGCCACTGCATCACCCACTTTACCATATATACGGCTCAAATCATTCACTACTTTATCCACTATTTGTAGCTGTTCCATTAATGTCACTTGGGATTTTTCCAGAGAAGTTATTGCATCAGGTAGGAATTCAAAATTGGTGTTTATGTAAGAAAGTTTACCCGAAATTTCTTTATCAGCCAGCAGTTCTTGCGCCTTTTTGATTGACACAGACTCAGCATTACCAAAAGAATCAACTACTTTCTTCGCAACGTTAAAATTCTTGCAATAATAACTACAAGCTTCGAGCCATATTCCCCATCTAGTCAAAGCAGGTGAAAAGGGCAGTTGAATTTCAGGAGCTTCTGCTTTGAGTGCTACAACTCGAGAGGGGGCTTTCAAGAATACTTTCTTGACGCATCCAATTAATTTAGCCACTTCCTGCCTGTGGACAGAATAACTCAAAAACGGTTAAAAGCCAAAGCTGGCATTTAAGTTTAATGTATTTCAAGGATGCGACACGAAGATCTTGAAGAAAATAACCCCACCCTAAACTACCCTTTACATGGAAAAATTTTCGAAAATTTTCGTTTTCTTGAAAACTGCTCTAACGATTTTGATTAAAATGACACATGCTTGAGATAATGTTATGACAAATGAAATGTATATTTTAAATTTTCTGGCTATAGCCATTCTAGTCCTGTTTAGTCTGGCTGCCTTTTGAATAACTCGTAAATCGTGAGAGATATGTAGACAAAATCTTACCATACAAAAATGTAGATCTTCCTCAAACACACAATTTATGTCTGAATCAATTTATTTGTAAAGTGAACCATTTCGGACATACTCCTTGTTATGTGTGTGAGTTTCGGAAAACTTAAAACTTCGGAGAAATGGAACATCGTTGTTCCTTTTTTACATGTTAAGCGTGCAAAGAGAACGGGATCTCAAAGATATTTGACTATCGCTCAAAGGCTACTGTATTCTAATATTGCTGTTGCACCTACAAGGAAATAAACAATAAGATAATTTGTACAAATGTTTATGTCAACTAACACAAAGAAGATATAGGAATAAGAGTTTGTAAGAGTGGTTAGTACAAGAATAGAGAAAGTCATGCGAGTGCAACACATTAGATTTTTAATTTTAGAAAAGGAAACAAAGTTAAACTTACTGGAATTTTTGTTACTTGCATGCTATTTTAAAATTAATTATACTATAGCGCATCTCACCCTTAGAAGACAGTACACGTTAAATGGAGCGCAGTGTTGCAACATGTACTAGTTGCGAATCTTTCTCAGCGCGCGATCCCGAGGTGACCAGAGTCCTGCACTTAGTCCTTCAATTGCTGCTTGACGGAAACTTTTAACTTTGGTATCCCTCCATGCCTTTGTTACTGTATGACCTAAATTTACAAATGACTCGTCTGTATAAACAACTGATTTCCCCTGGTCCCTAAACCTTTTTACGTCTTTTAGATATTCATGTCGCCATCTAATGATATCGATATCGTCTCTTTCTATTAATATGCACTTGTTACCCCTTCTTTCATATTCCAACCCCAAATCATGTAAGAACCGACTAAGAGTGGCCCTTGAGAAATTTGGTACGGTCTCATCACTGTTGAATCGTGACAAAATTATATTCAGCATGGGTGGAATATTTGCAAACTGTAAAGAATGAACAATTCGCCGCACTCCACCTTGCACTATTCAATCATATTGCGTTAACCTATCGTTTTGTGTAGTCCCGCCCTTTTTGCTTTCTTTTTCGATGGCGTTCTTAGAGGTCCTTTCATTAGTTCCTTTTTAATCATACACACTACTGCTTCTGAACACCCGATAGCCTTAGCTGTTTCTTTTACTGCCTTACACGCATTTTGCTTCAAAAATAATATAACACATTCATAATTATTTGGCGTTCCTTACTTCTTAATTTACCAACATATCGTCTCTTCCTAGCTTCCCCCTCCATAACTACAAATATTTACAAAAATATTAAACAAATAACGCAATAACAGCTCACAGTTACACACACGGCTTCTTTCGAACTAATGTTAGTGCTGCTCCTTATACTATCTTCTGTGTCAGGCCTGACGCTGAATAGATGAATACCTTTTGTTTGCCTTACTGGATAAAAGAAGGAGGTTACTGCCTTTTGGTTTATTTTAAAAACTTTCTCCAACCTTCCTCAACATTTGTTCTCGCTGGTTCCCTGATGTAAACTCAATAACAAAAAAGTTTCACACTGCGTAACTTTTGCAGTGCACAGATATAAAATTTTCCGAAAACATTTCATTTTAAAAATTATAACAATTAACTGGGTAAACATAGAGAATTCAAAGTGGGCAGGTAGTATCACTATGGTATACTCTACCTAAGAAAAAAATATAGATGCATTCTAGCAGTTAGTTTGTTAGTTAGTGCGTGATGAGTATAGAAACAGGAAATATCGGACTTCTATTGAGAAAAACGTTTTCTGAAGAAATTTGGGCCTATAGAAATGTATAATGACTCTAAAAAGGATATAACCTGATAGAGAAAAAAATTCTGCATAGGATAATGTGTTCAAATCTGAAATTTATAACAAATGAATATTTATACCATGCTATTAGGAATCTGGCAACACCGCGAGGGTAGAAAAGGACGCGGCTAATGGCAACTTGTATGCGCTAGATAGAGACAGAGATGTCCCATTTAACTCCATACTGTCTTCTAAGAGTGAAAGGCTATATAGATAGGTATATTCGAAGATACACCTACTAGTAATCAGATTAAACTTTAAAGTTGAGGTTTTCCAATGGGGTCATCTTTTCTAAAATATCTCAATTCAGTGCAGCTTCTTAATAGAGAAATTAAAAATAATTTCAAGTACTCATAATATAAGAATTAAATGTTACATCACCAAATCACTAACAAATTCTAAATGTATAAATCCTTTTCTGTGAGCAGATCTGTGAGCATCTGTGAACATCTGTGAGCAGATAGGGACTGTGTTTATGGTGCAGTGATTATGTTATTAACAATTTCGTCTTCAACCAAGGATAATTTATAACAGAAGTTCATCCAATGCATTATCTCCGTTAAATGCAGAACTTACAATATGAAGAGGTTTATTCATGGAGAAAGCAGTTCACATTTGGTTAATTGTGTGACGAGATGCAGAACGGCTTTCGCTAACAGAAAGCCTGAAAGCTCTTGAATCTGCATCTCGCAAGCGCACTTGAGCCATTCATATGCGTTATGTGAATAGAACGTTGTCTGAAATAGAACCAAGAAGCAAGGAAAAAAGAGGAAGCTATTTCTTCGCCATATGTTGTGGGCACTGCCCTTTGGATGCATGTTCGTTCAACTGAATATTAAAACAGGCAGTTAACTTGAACACAAAAGGAAAGCACTGCCTTATTTTTTTCTATACCTTGCCAAGCGTTTCTCTTCATCCCTCTAGGCCCTCGTTCAGAACGTTTTCATTTCTTCAATCATCTCTTGCCTTCCTTCTAATCCGTTTCTCGCTTCGCTTGCCTGAAAGGTTTCTTTCCTTCTTTCTTTTTAACACGGGGTGCAGAGGCGGTTGCTGCTAAGGAGCAATGGAGCAGGGTTCCAACAGATTGTCAGATATGTATATTTCAGCTCAATGTCCGTGTATCATTTCATTACAATAATCATGAAACATCTCTTTTTTGGCGACACTACCAAAATAGCTGAGATTGTGTGCACCAAAAGGCATAATAAGCAAGTAAAAATGGAAATAGTTGAAACGCCCAACTCTGAAACAGTATATTTTAAAACACTTTTTTTTTTTTTTTTTTTTTTTTTTTTCGCGAAACAAACCACTCTTAATATAACTGTTGTGTAAGTTGTGAGGTCAACGGAAATAGTTTTAAATAACACCCTAACTTTTTTTTGCATACCTTCTTGTGTATGACTGTACAAGCTGTCAATTTTTAATCAGCCTACGGTTCTATAGTAACGAAATAAAGGTTGAATTTCGCAGTGACATTGATGTAGGTTATTCGTATACATAAGCACAAAATAACAACGACTTGCATTTTTAGAGCGTCCGAGTTCAATCGCGGTTAGACTGACTTACTTAGATAAGAGTTTTTCGAAGTTTTCCCGTACTCTGAGAAGACGAATATCCGGTAACTTTAACTCCGTGGATTTCGGGGTCATAGGAGCACCCTTTCAAACATATCATTCATTCCATCGTCCTAACAGGTCAAAGAACGTTAAACGTATAATAAAATTATAAAAACCCGGCATTACCTATGGTTTGCCGAATTATCTTGACAACTTTTTAGACATAAGATTGCACTTGTTCAATAGCCTTGGTTTATTTGGAGGCATTTAAAAATTATTACTTAATACACTTAAATAAATAATTTAAAATCTTAGGATACACTATAAATAAGATAAAATAAATCAATAAAAATTCCGAGAAAATACTATGCACAAACACTGTTAAAC
Organism: Tenodera sinensis; assembly: GCA_030765045.1. Lineage (NCBI taxonomy): Eukaryota > Metazoa > Arthropoda > Insecta > Mantodea > Mantidae > Tenodera > Tenodera sinensis. The sequence continues at coordinate 53,670,895 of CM060967.1, forward strand.
AAATACAAATACGATGGGAAACCGAGTGAAAAATGAATTGCGTTTTGATTGAAGAAGTAGGGTATCCTTTTTTGCGTAACTTTACACAAACATTAATTTATTGTTTTTATAATCGCATGTGCGAGAAATGATATATAATGTCAGAGTTATGCAACTGGGAAGACCAAAATAATTCTCTTGATAACTGGAAGAAAGCTCATCAACCTGTGAAAACCACAAAAACTCATTCCAACAACGAGCTAGAGCCGGTGGCTAGCGTGAGGGTTGAGGAAACGACACGCCCACCTCTACACAACAGCCTGTTTGTTGCGATTGTCGTATGTCATTTGGTTCTTTTCTTCTTCTCTCTATTGCGTCTGTCCAATAACACAAAATGGTTTACTACTTGTTACGGACGGGACTTCCTATATGAAGAAAGCTGCCACAGAAATACAGTAAGCATTTCCAAAATTAAAACTTATCTAGCACATAGTCTCCACCAAGTTGCGGAAGAAATTATATCCTCTTTTCCGGATGTAAATGCTTTTATAGCCAACCTGGAATTCTCTTGCCTCCACAACCAAATGTAATTCCATAGGAGACATGGCTAAGGTTGCAGTATATATACTCAATATTACCACAGAATTGTAAACACAATAAAAGTCTGTGACGTACAGAAAAATGTCGCAATATGCGCAGTGAAGCAAATAATTACACCAGCCTTGTTTGGAGGTCTTTCATACATTGAGAAGAATTTCAGTAATGTAGCAACCGTAATCAAAAATGCTAGAGACTATTACGACAATAGAACAAGTTTCAGAGACACGGCGTCATGTTTTTGTACGCCCCTGTTACGTCTGGAATGTAGTTTTCAAAATACAAAAACGTTCTGCGAGTAAATCGGATGCGACTTCCTTTTCATAAATTTAGGAAATAAATTATTGCACATTGCAATAACTGCTCACGATGATGTCTCTAGCTAAAATTCTAGACATTAGAACCTTAATAAAAGTGAAGTTAATTGCGCGCTTCAAATGGGTAAACATTAACTATTTGCTGCCTAGTAACGTCCCTTAACCCTGGTATTCCTACCTTTGAAGCAGGGAGTACTTTGTTCTGTTTTCACTCTGCTTGTTTACAAGAGCACTGCAAGGTCGCCGGCGCTTCTACTTCCCGTTATAGGTGCACGGTTAACTTGATGGCTTTCTTACTAAAACCCCGCTCCCTGCTTATGAGTCTTGTGAAGCTGCATTCCTCAAAAGGAGGCGAATTTAAAGTTAAAGATATAACCCATGACACTTCAATAGAAAGTCATATGGAAGAGGAAACAGAGGAAAATGTTTTGATACATTTGAAAATATAATTTATAAATGTAGGAACGTCTACATAAGTGAGCAAAATAAAATAACACAAATGTAGCGGGAGGAAGGGGAGTCATTACATTAATTTAAACCAGTGGTATATCTCGTTATTTGGAATACATTTTGAAACTTAAGTTTTTGTCTCTGATCATTTCCTACGGAGATATTCTAGTTTTGTCGAAAACAACCTGGCAACACTGCAGATTGCGTGGGTGGTCACTTTCCCTAGCTTAGTACATAAACAGTGTAACGGTGCGTCTTGAAAATAAACTTATACCCTACCTTGTCCTTGCGCATCCAATTTGGGTCAAAAACTATTTATTTTTTTGAAATCGGCTGAATCAAAGAACATGTCATTCGACATTTTTGTTTGTAATGCTTCTATGAAGCACATATTAGAAGGAATGTAATGACTTCCCTTCCACCCTGTGTATTGAAGGATATGCAGCTAAGAGTGTTGTGCGTAATTGTGTGAAAACTGTAGGAACAATTCTGAACGCAGAATGGATTTCGATGTTCAAGATTCTGCAGTTAGTGCTTACTTAAGGGTAATCGTTAGGGGAGGGCTGAAGTGTCCATCACAGTTCGCCTATGATATAACGGCATGCATCTTCAGTATATTTCAGTGCTTAATTTCTGAGACATATGAACAAGAATTTCTTAAAGTAGAGAACCAGAGAAACTTAATTCTACATTTAGGTGCCGAGACATCTGACGTTAATATCAGTGCTGATCGTAATGCTACTGATTGCGAGTTACCAGGTGCTATTTTGACGAGGAAAATAGTAAAAGTAATAACCAGTGTCCTTTTGAAAAACTACTGCATTATTAAACAACGCAGTTTGGTATCATCTACAGGTCGCATTGAGAAAGTAAGAAGCAGTCTCTGCCATTAACAACTAGTAAAACATGTGATTATTTCGTATGAATTACTTGGAACGTGGGCCTTGCGTTGACGTCACGAATCACACATCCAGACCTGTAACATAGAGACCACCTTGTCCCAAAACATTACATCACCCTGCGTCGTCTTTGCAAGCTACCGAGGTGTTTACACCCAGAAGCCGATATAGATCCCTAACCAACCTCAACGCAACGTTGCCGAGTTACCTCGGGAAAAAAAAAAGCTGCTCGGAATATTCCTTTAATTCTTTTAACTGATTATTTGAAACCTTGTGTGATATGCCACAATTGCTACTGGAAGTCTGTCACAAATAAGTTACTCTACGCATCTTGCAAGTAACAAACTATTAGCTTCGTACATTTTTGTGAAATTACGTATTCAGTTTGGAACAAAAACATTTATTTTTTCGAAATAAACTTATCAGAGAACAAAATGCCATTAACCTATTTTGTTTGTAATGCTTCTATGAAGCACATATTAGAGTGTAATGTAATAGGTTCCCTTCCGCCCGGTAGGTATTCATTTATATTGCTACCATTAATTAATCTGGTCATATTGGCGGCTTTGACTTCAGCTATTATTTAACGTTAGCTGTTTTAGCTTGGTTGCATTTTGTTTTACTTCCTAAACACGCTCCTTCACACATACAGAATCTGCAGGTCTATAACTCTGATCCAAAGAAGAATTCCCCGCCCCATTTGGGGTGAGGAGCCAGAGGGCTGACCACTCGACCGCAGAGCCAGGCTAGGAAATTATTGATTATGATCCCTGAGTTGAAAAGAATAAAAACCGGTTTTATTTATCAATACCCTCGCTGTATCAAACCAGAATCAGAGTGGAAAAGTTGACATTACAAATTCAGTACAACACAGGCGCAGGAATGCTTCAGTTTAAATAATCATGACCTTCCCAAATGCCAGATAAATATTATCTTCACGGACTTTTAAAAGCGCTGAAAACTTTAAACGAATTAAAAAAGCCTTAAATACATATAAATGGTAGACAGAGGGAATTTGTTTTACATCAAATCACTGCTAATACATATTTTGGGGGCTCCAAAATAAATAAAAAACATTTTATAAAAAAAAAAAAAAAAAAGTGGCTGGGGGAGGGCGATAGGGAGAAAGAACGAAAAGAGAGACAGATGAGAATACCACAACTCAAAAACTAGTCGGATAAAACACAACTTTGTATGTAGACATGAGAAGTCCCAGGAGAGAGAGAGAGAGAGAGAGAGAGAGAGAGAGAGAGAGAGAGAGGGGGGGGGGGAGAGACAGAGAGACGAAAACCTGCCACACAAAATATTGATCCAGTTAAAATGTTTAATTCTTATCAACTTTATCGGAACTTTAATTATTTCCGAGGTTGGTACTAGGTCCATTTTTTTCTTTGCTTTAGCATACATTTTGAAGTGTGAGGCGATATTGTTTATAAGAAGCCTCCTAAAATAGTTAAAGTTTGTGTTTATAGTGGTGGCAGAAAAAGCCCCCTAAAATTGTGAATCATTGTCCTAGTGGGCAATGATATAGATCTTCAATTGTCTTAGCTTGTTCATGTGTTATCGGGATTGGCGTCATGTGGAAATCGCGAAGTCCGCGAATAATTTGAAAAGTTATCGGCATATAGTGTTTATTGGAGGAACATTGTGTTTTAAAAGTTAACAGGAGTAACAATGCAGAGAACTAATATATAATTAATAAGACTGCATAAAAGAATAGAAGAAGATTACGAACTCGCAAAATTACGTAGTCCGTGTTCGGGTAGTGTGAACCCCGCAGGGCTTGAGACAAAGGACGCCAATCCAGAATATTTTTATTATTGTTTGTGACGTAAAGGAACAATAAATAAGTATATTACAAATCTAAAAAGGAAATTTAATCATCCTTGCAAGGCGTAGACCTATACCACGCCCTGAGGTACGTCGAGAAATTTGATGAAAAGTATTTAGAGTCTCATAGCTGCATTAAACGTAAATAACTGTCTTAAACGTCGCATCAACAACGAGTGACAAGTAAGAAGAACAAATAACCGTTCCAAGTGCAAAGACACTATTCTTTGGTCCTTGAGATATTGTAGTTTTTTCAGTCATTATACATACAAATCTTCAGTCTGCGGTATACACTAAGTATGAAATTTAGAAATAACTTTTTATTTATGGACACTTTACCTCCTATGGTTCTCACCGTCCCGTTCCCGTTCGCATTGCAACAATTGACAAATGCCACTTCTGATACCAATGTGACAAATGACAAGTCAAATGACAGTTACCTTTTCAGTTACTTTATTTTCCTCTAAGCTGAAGCACGACACCGTCGTTAACACAATCTGTAATGATCATATAACTCAGAACTGCTCTGTCTTCTCATAACCTTGACACGCTTCTTTTTGTATAAACTTAGGCTTTCACGGCCGGTGTCCTGACTAGGTACTGTCCTTGGCATCTTCAGGGTAAGATTATCCCTTGTCTGCACTGGTCAGAGTTCGAATACGCATTTTATTTTTTATTTTGTTTTAGTTTTATGGTTTATTTTGTGTGTGTCTCCATTTATACTCGTGCTACCTATAGACGCAGCTGCAGCAATTTTGGCCCAAGAACTTGAAATGTTAGAAGCCAACTAACTTTCAGTCTAATCACAGCAATGTGAAGAGTGACAAGAAATTGAAAGGATTTGAATATCACAAACCCCTGCAGTGCGCCATTCAGCTACGCTTTGAAATATGTTTATACATGCAATTCCTTGTTTAAATTAAACATTTGCAACTGTATATTATCTGTTCTGGCTACCATTAAGATGTCATCATGACATATACGTTTTATAAGCGACGCTATCACCAGAAAAGATACATTTGTGGGACTGTGAGGTAGTTCGTCATAAAAATATCTCATACATAAAGTATTTTAATCAAAATCGTTAAAGGCATTTTTAAGAAAATCAGTTTTCAAAAAGTGTTCCATGCAAAGGTTAGATTAGGCTGGAGGAATATTCTTCAAAATATTTCTGTCCCATCCTTGAAAGAAGTTAAATTTAAATACCAAATTTGATTCTTAAACGACCTTTCGTTTTTGAGTTATGCTGTTCACAGTTTTCTCTCTCTCTCTCTCACACACACAGAGACACAGGCGCGCGCGCACACACACACACACACACACACACACACACACACACACACACACACACACACACAGCTTTTTTCTAAAAGTGCTTGTTTTCTTTTTTAAATGCAGTGGACCTCACAACATATTTCCGGTGAAATCTCGACATCGAATTTTTGGGTGGAATACAATGAGAAAGTAATGTATTCACCTTACATGACACACAGTAATGCCGAGACAGAGAAGCTTCAGGGGAAAATGCAATTTGGCACTACAAACATAACCTTTTATAGTTTTAATTAAACTGTGTTTCTATAGCTTCTGTGAAAAACCAATTGTAGAAACCGCCACTGGCAGACTGTAAGGCCCCCGGTGTTGCTGCTCTCGTTTTTCGTCATTTGTTTTCCTTAATCCCCTCTTCCACCCTTGTAGGTGGTAGAGGAGAGATTTAAGACGAAAAATGTCTATAAGAATACAGGAGCCCCTGGCAATGCTACTAATGATTTCTCAAATACAAGTATTTCCCTCTGGTTGTCATCCCTTAAAGTTTGGGGGACACGGGGCTCGTTATACCCCCCTAACCCTCACTTCTCATTTGTTTTGCACTGCCAACTTTATGACGATCGTTATAGTCACCAACATGAGTTGGCTGAACACTGGTGTACCAATAGTTTTTCTATCTTCTCATCTTTTATAACTTTTTATTTCTTATTTTCTTCCCCGTGTGCTTTCCTTTCTCTTTACTTGTTTCACTTTCACGTCTTGCTTACTTTTCATTGCTCCCGCATGATCTTTTGAGTGTGTCTATAGCCACCTTTAACTTGTGTGATCACATACAGTTTTTTACTTAGGATGACAAACGTTGTTCTTTATTTAGTTATTCTTTATATTAGGGTCCTCAAATGTAGTGATATCGGACGATGAAATGGGTGAAATGATGCTCAAATGAGCCCGAGGTCCATAGAGCTTAAGGTTACCCGCCATTCGCCTTCTTAGGATAAGGGAAAACTCGGAAGGTAGCCTTATCCAGATAACTCACCCTAACCGAGATTAGAGGCCTCTTGAAGACAAGCTGAAGAGGCGGGCTTTGAAGACAATTCAAAGAGACTGAACTACAATGTTTTGTGATGTTTTACAGTGTTTTGTAAATCTAAATGCTGGGTGTTAAGGGCATAGTTACAGATATTGGGTGCCTTAATATGTATCCACCTGGGGGTATTAATTGTTCTCTCTCTCGGTATAACAGTTCTTCCACAAACACCAAGCGAAACGGCTGCGCAGTAGCGCATGTGGCTTGAATTCTGAAGCTTCCAAGTTCGATTCCTGGTGGCCGCGAACTCTGACAAAGGGTTTTTCTCTGGTCGGCAAGCCAAATACTGTGGTGATGTTTTCTATAATGGTTCTGCTCTCTCTCTCTCTCTTATTTCGTGTCCCTCTTCACTCTCAGGTTGCCTCCTGGGCTGTGTGTCGGTCGAACGCGGGGGGTAGATTTGGAACTCCTCGGCAATCAGAGGGTGAATGCTCGAGTCTCCACTGCTGAGTCGAGCTTTTCCCGGTAGCGGCTGGAGGAGAGCCTATGAGCCACTCTTCGGTGACTTAGGCGGGTCACCCTCCCCTTCCAGCCGAGTGGTCAGACGTGTAATTAAGGTAACTCCCTACGTCTGAACAGCGTCTGTCATTGTAGACTATCCACTTTGCTTTCACGCATTTACACTTCAACACCTTATTTGCTGGGCCAGGAAGTCTCCTTATCAATACGCTGCATAGCCAACACTGTGTTTCTCCCAGGTTTATTACGATTTTTCAGTGTTTCGCATTTCACTATATTCCCATTTTATGCAGCTATAGCATCATAAATGCCTAAATGAAGAATACTAATACGCACCAAATCACATGATTGATACACTCGTTAGGGTGCATACATTTTTATAGGAGAGCGATAGGTCTCTGAATATTTGTTTCACACTTTCCATTACAAGTGGAAAGGCATGAACATGATGGTCCGTCCCTTTGTAACGATTCTACTTACACCATGTGTCAGGAATGGATCTGCAGAGGCTATGTGCTGGAGCTTTCCTATCATATATATTTCCAACTAGAGTAACCATGCCAACATGGTGTGGAACAGTGTCGGACTATTTCTTCCAATATTTCAGGGTATTCATAAGTTCACTATTTTTAAGGAAATAAAACAATTTTCATTTTCTTAACGATTGTTCAGGGCTGGCTCCCCTTAATTGAATTAACAATTTGAAAAGTACATAAGTATATAACAATGCCTAATGATTCCGTCATCTGGCATTTAAGTAAGCAGAGAATACAAAATTAAGCTATGTGAATATAGATCAAAGTCTTCTTCTGAAAGATTGACACACTGAGAAAGTTCCTGTTTTTCAACTTCCAGAATTTACTGTGCAATAAATAGCGTAGAATTAAATTTAAAATAACATGTTAAATTCTAAACATTTACATCAGTGTGTTACAAAAACTACTCTATTAATTTGAATTCCCCATTAACTTTCCGCTCTTCAGTTCAATATGCATTACACCTACATGACTGTACCACGTGCTTCTTTATTTGTGCTTTTGTAGCTTTATTTTATCACATCAATTCAATGGAAATGTCAATATTCAGATGGAAGCTTGGGTTATGCAAGAAAGTTATGCAGCAAAGCTATCACAGCGTGTGAGGATGCCCCCCCCCCCCCCTATAATAATTACGCGGAATTCTTTAATATTATTCATTCAACAAAAGAGTAATATCTACAATCATAGAATGCCCAGAAGAGTTGGAATTTGCATGGAGTGCGAATACTGAGGCATACAATTTCAGCAACTTCCGATATATCGTCAGGCGGCCCTTAGAATTTAATTCCATGCGTACACGTCCTTGCCATTTGATAAGTTACTCAGTCCATCGATAAAGAATAAATATTTAGATCAAAGAGCGTAGGTTAGCTGGAAACACGTTGTGACAAAATGAAGCATGAGAATTTTGATTTAGAAGAGATAATGGGATGGCTATGAGAAATTAATCGCGTAAAAGTTCCACTTGAAATCAAAGTTACAGTGGAGTGGCATAATCTGACTAGTGCTGTGAGGTACAGCCCATTCGTATTATTTCTGGCTAGGGCTTGAAGGAGGAGGAGGAGGAGGAGGAAGGGGTTAGGTTCTCCTGCCCTTCCCATTACATCAGGTAAGGCACACGTGGTCGTGTGTCAGGTGTGAGCAGTTGAAATATCGGCGTTGCAATAACGTCCCCATTGTGCAATATGAGGAAAATTGCTTCGATATGATTTAAACAAGAAATGTGAGTCTATAGGCCGGGGAAAACATCAGGGACGTACATTAATCTGCAAACATGAAGAATAAAACAGTAAAATATACAGAATGCTGTATTGTACTAGTTACGTCATTACACTATAAAATTAATGCAACACTAATGACCATCCTCTGAAAATGTATCTTCGTCTTATAGATTGATTACCACGGGCTAGCTGTTTTCTATTACACCTTCAAAAGAAAGATATTTATTTCCTAGTTCAACATGACTTATGCCGTTAGGCCAATTATTCTCGTTCTTTCAATGTCTTTTATAGTATTTTCAACTAGAGCTCGAGTTTCGGTAACATTTTTCCTTCCTAAGACATTCTTAGCTGCAATTTTCTGACCATACATATTCTGTGGGATTCAAAGTACAATAAGGGAGCAGTCTAATAAGTACACGACCGTGCTTAGCAGCTAATTTATCAACAGCGTGCATTGTGATTATTTTAGTTTGTTTTATACATTTTTGCAGCTGTAGTACTATCGCTGGTGACGGCCTCTTTTACCGTTCACTCGTAATAAAGAGCAGAACGTTCAACATCGCCTGCACTGTTTACATGTGTTCTGTGTGTGCGTGCCGCTTGCTGCACGGCCTGTTCTCCCCTCCTTTGCCCCACCTGGTGGCCGAAAAGAATGCAAATAGACTATACAACTTATAATTAGTGTGTCTTGTGTTAGAAGTTTCTGTTTTAGTCCCAGCTGCCAAAAATTGTATACCTAACAGGTTCTTTGGGAGTTGCATTAATATGCATACGTTTTTTTAAATTTTCTACCTGTATTATGTTGGTTGTACAGGTAAACCACATTTGAAAGAGACGAAGACGCAGAACAGACCCAAAGGCATGTTGCTGCAGGCCGCAGAGTGAACAATAATCGAGTTTCATGCTGGAGCTGGTACCTGGGGTCAGTTAGTGGGAAGCGAGGCAAAGACGAGCTAAAGGGATTTTCCTCATTTAGAATGCACATAGGGAAAAGCCTCATAGACAGAATTTTATGTTTAGTTCTTCATTTCTGTCGTCATCAACAGTGCGCTCAATAAAACAGGGGCGCTTGTGATCAAACGCGTTACAACTGTGCTTTTGCTAGGTGATGGCATCTGCAATTCTATTTGCCCAGTACACAGCATTTATTGTTTTGATTTCACTCCGTCTCTTTCACAGCGGTGATGTTTGAAGTACGGGTTTAATATTATTGTGTTTCATTACTAGTTTAAACACCTAAGGAAAAATATTATGAAAGCATACATAGAGTTTTGAAGTTTGAAAATCTGTTAAAATGCATATATTAGGCTTAATCAGTCTTGTTAGTTGCCCAATATATGTGAATATATGTTAGTCGTACACACTTGGGTGAAGGAAAAAAAATATTACCCCTATATTGTGTTGTATTTTCTTCCGCAATTTATATAACGAACCTTCGACTGCGCCTAGCCCTCCCTCCCAGTTGACTGCTCGAAACCCAATTGAGCGGTGATGGGAAGGGGGGCCAATAAGGGGAGCCTCGAAATAGCGTGTTAAAGAGTTACTCTGGGTTTAAACAAGTGGTGAACTAGCATAATTCAAATAATTAGAAAACTTAACATGGTAGAGCAAATATTGCTCATTATTTATTTGGACTTGTACAGCATGCATCCGCCCCCCCCCCCCCACCCCAAAGAAAAAAAACCACCAACAACGCTTAGTATGTTGTGTGAATCGGCGGTGGTGAGCCTCATGCACATGACCCAATACGTGCGGTTGTCTTTAAAGATATCCAATTGCTCGAGCAATAAGGTCCTCCACTGAACTTAACGGAGTTCCATATGCCATACTCTTCATACAATTCCACATAAAATAGTCGAGAGTTGTCTGATCTGATGGCCGTGCTGGCCATGGAAGTGGACCTTCTCTACCAATCCATTGATTTGAATATGCGACGTTGAGATGATTCGGCACGTCAGTTTCCTCACAGTCATCACAGAGTCAACATGAGGAAGAGTAGTAAGAAGAGAAGAAATCCCTGGACGCTGACTGTGCCATCTCTGCCTCTCCGACAGTAAGGGCTGTGGAAGAGGAGAAGACACCAGAGAAATCGCCAGCACCTATACCCCACACGCCACACCCCACACTCCACACCCCACACTCTACACTCCACACCCCACAGTCCACACTCCACACACCACCACACCACCACACCACCACACACTACCACCAACACAACACCACACCACACCACACACTTCTCGTCAGCCGCAACAACAATCTACACAGCCGCACCCTGCAACACTTCATTGCAGTAGTCCGGGGAGTCCACCGACTAATTCCGGACTCATTGCTTCTCAGTCCGCCAAACAGCATTGGCCGTCTGCAATCCGCGTAGAACGAATACACATAGCTGTGGGGCCATCGCAGTTGGGCCGGCTGGTAATGCTGGACGCCTCGCGCTGCTCTGGCCGGCAAGCTACTGTTCTAGGCAGAGCAATGCCATGGCGGCCGTCCTATGCCATGCCAGCGCTGCTGCCAGTATGGCCACCTGCACTGCCGCCACCCGGTGCCACTACTGATACAACCTAGCACACTGCTCGGTGTACTGTGCGACATGCGACTGGATGGGTCACTACACCGGGCAATCGGTGTATCCAAAGAGCCTGAGAGGACCACACAATGTCGAACAGCCGTACCCCTCTCAGAACTCCCAGCCTACCGTCACCAAACCTAGCGCACATCTACTCCAGCACAACAGACAACAGGAAACGACACCGATCATAGTTCTACAGGAAATCAACAGAACACTGCAAGACTTCACTGGGCGGGTAGCAAGGTTGGATGAGGCCCTTCGTCACACCACAGAAGAGGCCATTTGCCTGCGCGAAGCCCAGCGGGCTGCAGAAACGAACACAAAGACATACTTGAAAACCAAGGTCAAGAGGATAGTCAACTCCAAAAACTCCAAAACCTCCACCGTGCACAGGCAACTCTACGAGATGCTTAATGAACACTCCAACCCCATCATCGCAAGGATCAACAGCCCTGACGAACTCCTACGTCCTTCCAGCTCTGGCGCAACCTTCCTTACACATTTGCTCCTGGCAGATCACGCTCACTCTCCCCACCTGCTGCTCATTTTCCTAAGAGCAGATTCCCCTCAGCTCAACTTTCCCATTCAAGTACCACTAACGCCCCATTGCCAATGTTTAAGTGAGGTTCTTGCGGCAATGGCTTATATGTACTATTCTCCACTGGCAATAGCCTAAACGAATTTAAGACCACAAGCATCCGGCGCACCTAGGCGGTACTGGACACCACACACACCATCTCAATAAAAATATAAATTAGCCACACAGAGAAAACAAATAGCATCAAAACACCATAAATTATTACCTATAGAACCGTTAGTAATAATTAGGAAAAAGGAAATGGGCACACTTACATAAAAGTGTGCTGGAGTTCATGTTGGCCATTCCCACAGCTATGCACTTATATGTGTAACAGTACTGTTAAAACATCACTGTACTGGAAACTGCACAACTAACGCAGTAGGAAGCGTGTGAAGGACTCTATATAGGGCATCGCAGGAATGTTATTCGGTTCAGATCGTTCATCCGCAGTACACAAATGGCTAAAGGGGTGCGTACCCTCCTATTAAGACACCAAAATGAATCGGAACACATTGTCAACCATTCGTTCTCAAACTTCGACTCTCTCCAGCACCTAAACTGAGCATTTCAGGACAGGGTTCCTTCTTGAAAACCGATTAGTTTGCCATCCCGCGCAACATACTAAGCGTTGTAGGTATTTTTTGGTGCACTTTGTATAAGCGACTATCTGTCTCTTAGGTTTTCAATGCTGCGGAGAGATCCACATCGTGCGTATTCGGTGTCTTACAGAAGCAAGAGGCTGTAACAAATGTGTTACCAGAAGTGTTAAAATGCACATCACTGACACTATTTATATCGAAAACTTCTATTGAAATGAACATAGAAATTATGGATGAACATTACTCCCGCCATCGAATATTGGGGCAGTGTCAAGCGCTGGTAAAGTTTTAAATATGCAATGAGTGAACATCTGGAAACGTTGACGTAAACACGTCAAAAAGAAGAAAGTTCATTGTGCATACCAATGGCTCTATGAACTGATTTGAGCTCCGAAATATAAGGTGAGTTTAAAAGCTTGCTGTTCGAGTCGGTTAAAATCCTAGCCTCGCGAGTATCGGTTTTTGTGAAACAACCAGCATTAAAAGCGTTCGTGCCTGTGGCAGTCCACCACAAGACTATAAAATGCTATAAGCAGCCTAATCCGGGGTTTCGGGCTGAATTCTCTGACCCAGGGCATGCATAGGAAATTTACTCTCGAAGCTGTGTTTGTAGTGGTAGTACTACAGCGTGCATGGCTAGGAAATACATTAGAAATTCGTTTGCAATAAATTCTCTCTTGCAAGGATATCGCTCTCTCACCTCTCTCCTTTCTCCCTCTCTCCTCTCTCCCTCTCTCTACACTATCTCCCTCTCTCTATACTCTCTTCCTCTCTCTACACTTTCTCCATCTCTGTACACACTCTCGCCTCTCCTCTCTGACTATCTCTCCTCTCCGACTCTCTCTCTCCCTTACTGACTCTCTCCCTCTCCCCTCCGAATCTCTCCTCTCCTCTCCGACTCTCCCCTCTCCTCTCCGACTCTACCCTCTCCTCTCCAACTCTCCCCTCTCCTCTCCGACTCTCCCCTCTCCTCTCCGACTCTCCCCTCTCCTGTTTGCATCCCTCCCCCCTCTCTATTCGTTTGCAATGCTCTTGCAAGAATATCGCTCTCTCCCCTCTCTCCTTTCTCCCTCTCTCCTCTCTCCCTCTCTCTACACTATCTCACTCTCTCTATACTCTCTTCCTCTCTCTACAGTTTCTCCATCTCTGTACACTCTCTCCCCTCTCCTTCTCTCTGACTATCTCTCCTCTCCGACTCTCTCTCCCTTACTGACTCTCTCCCTCTCCTCTCCGAATCTCCCCTCTCCTCTCCGACTCTCCCCTCTCCGACTCTCCCCTCCCCTCTCCGACTCTCCCCTCCCCTCTCCGACTCTCCCCTCTCCTCTTTGTGTCCCTCCCCCTCTCTAACTCCCCCTCACCCTCTCTCTGCCCAATTTCCCTCTTCCTACCTCTCTCCCTCCCTTCCTTTCGTTGTCTCTTCTTCTCTGACTTTTTTCACCAGTTTGATTGATTGGTGCATTTCATAATAGGTGTGTGAAATGCAGTTGTTCACGATAGCTCCTTAAGTGCTTGGTTAGAAAACGAAAATGTGTTTCTTGAAAATAATTTAATTAAAATATTAACATGCAGGACCTGAATTATCATTCAGTTCACTAGGTGGAAGTATAATTTACACATAATAGCCCCATTTCCTTCAGCTTTATTCGGATATAGAGCACAGCTATCTTCTGAGTATTAACCATGAACAAGTGAAAGATGCAATTGTCAGCAGAGCGTCCGAGAATATCATGGTCCACCGTTTTATCTTGCGATATAGCATGTTTATTAAAATAAAACCCTAGCTGAACTGTGATGATAAGTATTAAGTGTCTGGCATATCGACGAAATAGACATTGATATACCAAAAAAAGTTTGAGATTATCGAATAATTTCGCGATACATAACTTTATTATTAAAACGTTTACACAATAAATTCATTCTATTTAATCTAGGAAATCACCACATTGCGGCATAGTATACACCAATGGTACTAACTGCTACATTAGGAAACGACACCCAAGATGATAAGCAAAGATAAAAGTTTACATTAATAGGACAGCACATCAATTTGTCATAATATTTATTTTTGAAACAACCTAATTAAGTTATGACTATGGGAAAATCCCAAAACTGTCATATTTTGACACCGGATTTCTCTGATTTTACAAGAATTAAGTCGGAAATAAAATTTCCTAAGAATAGGTTTGGTTATGCGGTAAAGAAAAAGTCATGTGTGTGCAACATTACAAACTCTACAACTTCACTGCAGATTCGTTACCTGGCAAGGATGTATATGTATTCTTGGAATGCAATAATTGCTGCAAACATCATTGAAAGTCTTTCTTACTGTACTTTTTAAGGGTTCATTTCGACCGCCATAAATTCAGTCACCTTGCTTTTAACACATATCTTAGTGGTACTTGTTTGGATAATCCATTCAACCTTTGTTGTTTCTTCCTTTCTGATCCTTACGAGTAGTAGATCAGTAACAATGTTGCGCCTGTCAGTTACTTTACATTTACCACTAATATTGCCACAAAAATACGTACGTTCGAATTTTAGTTAACACCTCTCTGTCTTCTGTCTGCACCCCATTCGTCTATCTAATCTGTCAATTCCCAGACACCGAAAGACAAGTAGATGCCCTATTTGGTGTTTCCAAGTTCGACCGTTTAAAGGTTAAGTAACAAAATGTAATAGCATGATTATTTTAATACGTTTTAATACTTTGGACGTTGAAAGAAATTTTTGTATAATTGGATTGAATTAATTAAATAAATTTTAGTTAAAGTATGGATCAATAAGATATAAAGGTGAGTGATTTACATCTCACTCAAGAGTGATTTACATCTTTTGATGCAATGAATTTTCTTTTTTCTTCACTTATGTACCGCTTTTAACATCTATGTTCATATCGGTAGCCTTGCCTTTGGAAGAATTGCTCCACTGGCGTTTAGTTTGGGTTTAATTATGTTGGGTGTCCTTTATAAGCATTAAATTCATACAGAAACATACACACACACGCATACACATACACGCACAAATTAGTTTGTTCTTAAACGACGCTGTCAATTGCTAGGGTCACATAAGCGTCGCTGGTGTTCCGGAATTTTGTCCCACAGGAGTTCTTTTATATGGCAGTAAATCTACCGGCATGGAGCTGTCGTTTTTAAGCACATTTAAAAACCATCTGCCTCTGCCGGATTTGAACCAACGGCCTTGGTATCAGTAGGGCAGCGTCTAGCCAACTGAGCCACTCAGACCCCCTTCCCCCTACACGCACACGCACACAGACAAACACACAGAGACAGAGACATACACACAGAGACAGGCAGACAGACAGATATTTGCACCTTTGTAGACTCAAAATCTATGTAGGAAGATAGGGAATTATCCTGGTTAAAAAGTACCATAATTCCCATCCTCTAGCCCGGAACTGAACCCGGGACCTCTATCAAAATTCTTGTCTAGCGATTGTCAGTTTTAAGAGGATCTAGCTCGCTTGTAAGAGCAGTAGTTCCCTCTGAAGGGAGTCTCCTAGAGGAATGGTGTCTTGTATTTGTACGGTGCTACTATATTTTAGAGGGACTGTACATTGGAGGGGTTGAATTTGCTAGTATTTGAATGTCCTTGGAGTCCTGTACCTCATCTCTATTGCGGTATCTGTGGGGAGTTGATTATTATCGTTTCTGCGTATTGTTTTTAGGGTTACGGTAGAGGGGTGCAATTCTGGACAGGTAACGAGAATGTCTCTGTCCCTACATTCCAGCAATATTTAGAATATCCTCCGGTGCAGGAAGAGGATTGCTGCGTTGCCTTGTTCTAACAATTGGTAATCAATGGCGTGTGGCTGTGTTTGTGCCGTTTTATCTGACTAAACATCCTACCGGAAAGGAATTCCATTTCTACTCTGCCTTAGTGGTTTTTTGTCCCTGTTTCGTTACCCTAGCTAGGTATTGTGCTTTATTGAATGCCTTTTGCATCCTCTGTGTATAATTATTATTTACCTGGCATCTCCCTCATAAAATGTTTATTATACGACTCTCATCTTGTTATACATTTACTTCCGAAAATGTCGGCATAGTAACTATGAACTACTACTGTTCTCTACTGAACAATATTATGTTTATAATCAAGCGGGATAGATCAGGCGGTAACATGTATGGTCCGCATAAATAGCGGTCAAGATAAATAGCGGATCGGACATTTAATACCACGACCTAAAGTACCACCTTAATTTTTAAATAATAGTAAAAATGAAAATAGATAGAATGAAAATAGACCGAACACTGTGCCATCTATCAACAGTAATAAAAGCAGTATACTGGATGGCATCCTAACACCATCTGTCCGGCATTGACCCCTATGTGGACTGGTATGCTGTAGCCCAAGGCCAGCAAGATGAGCACTAGAAATGTGAAATGCTTTACCCCTACAATCACCTCTCCATGTTTCCTTCTGTTTGGCAGATAAACAAATAGCGGCCATTCGGGTTTCGGAGGAAACGTCTTTTGCGACGTATTCAAATGCATACTTTTGAACTCGAGAGTTGACTAAGGAAGCACAAAGAGGGTTAATAACACTTGTTAACATGAGTGAACGACGTTGACGTCTCATATTGGCATTGTGTGAGAAACAGCTTTCTCACCACGTTACCGGTGTGGTAGCTCTAGCCAAACCTTAAGTTGAGAAAAACAGCTCTATAGAATTAACATGTATTACCTTCGTTTTGTTTTGTTGATCAATATTTATTCTCGAAAATAAACGTTACAATTTATATGAAAACTGCATTGGAATTGTTTACAATGTACATTTTGTTAGATAGTGGCGTGATCATAATGATACTTTCCTAATTTACGCGGTTGGTATCCTTGCTGATTTCTTTTTAAATATTAGCCTTTCAATGACCGGCTGCAAACTAAATGAACATAAAAGATCACATTGAAGATGCTTATCTGTAGCAGGATCTTGTTCATTGTTAGCATGCTAAACGGCCTGTTGTTCGTTTTGATAAATAGTAGCAAACATGGCCAGATATTTACTTGCAAAAAGGCGCACCTTGGGAAATGTTTTCGGCAGTGATGTGTACAAATCCTGACCAAGTTTTCCTGAACTGCGCAATGTGTTTTGAAGGTTAATTAATTTCAATTGTAGTTCATTTTGGGCCACCAAAAGTTCATATGTAAATGTATCTTTAATATCAGTGGTTTCACCTATGGTTTAGCTAGCTCTACCGGGCTATTGAAAGAGCGTAGTGGGGACGAGAGGGAGGGTAAATTCACACCTCGAGTGCGTTGCTTCCCATCCGTGGCATAGCCTTATAGGGATGAGATCTGCAGACTAACTGTACACGGCACACCCTTCTACGAGTATCTCCTAACAGATCCGTCGCGTAGTTAAAATAACGTAAAATAAATAGAGAAAAAGAATATTATGTTTTTATATGCTATGTCCGAGAGTAACTGAATGAGAATGGATAAGGCACAAAAGCAGCAATACAACAATAAATACTTTGCTATACCATTGCAAGGTGTCAATGGATAACAACCATATAAATACAGGGAGGAATGCAGCAAATGAGTACGTGAGTAAACAATTCCAGGTAAACAGCAATATCTGTTGCGCTTAAGACAGTAGTGCCAACATTGGAAAGTGTATTAGCGCTAGATCAAAGGGAAAAAATCGCCCAAAATAGCGGAACTTAAATGTTATAGTTGCTTCATGCAGTATATTTAGTTTATAAAATATAAACGATATTTTCAAGCAGGTACTCCATCTTTCTCCTACTGATCATTTTCTACCTTTTCAATAAAGTTTTCAAAAATCCTGCCTGTCTGTTTCGGTCACAAGTGATGTACCCTCAAGAAATTCCTGAAAGAAAAGTTACCTATTACATTTCTCTGTTCATTTTACCTATTATTATTATTATTATTATTATTATTATTATTATTATTATTATTATTATTATTATTATTATTATTATTATTATTATTATTATTATTATTATTATTATTATTATTATTGTTATTATTATTGTTATTATTATTGTTATTATTATTGTTATTATTATTGTTATTATTATTATTATTATTATTATTATTATTATTATTATTATTATTATTATTATTATTATTATTATTATTGTTATTATTATTGTTATTATTATTGTTATTATTGTTATTATTATTATTATTATTATTATTATTATTATTATTGTTATCATCATTTATTGTTATTATCATTATAAGTTAACAGTTGATGCCCTTTGACCTCCTTTGACAACCTAAATTGCTAGATACTGAATTTATACGAAATGTTGTTATACGAAAAGTGATGTTGGTTTAGCTCCACCTCTCCTGTCTTATTTTGCTGAAAAGTGTGTATTAAATGTAAATTTGCAAGTGCTTATCGCTTAATTTCGGAAGTCGCGATAATACCATGTTTGTTGTTTATTTTACAGAAAGCGCCTTTATACTACGGTGGGTGCATTGCATAGAGAAAAGCATGGGGGTTGTTTCAGAGTGGACAGATTTAATTGTACTAGTTCTGAAATAAAAGTGACAGCACTTCCAGCAGTTACCTTGGTAATATAGTGTCAGAGTAGAGTGGTTTCGAGGAAAACAGATTGCGCAGGAACGAATGAAAGAGAATAGGCACATTTTACATTTCCTGCACAAACCACAAAAAAATATCCGATGTGAAAGAAAGAAAAACAGCGTTAGTGTAAAACCCTTGTGCCTTTGGGGAGGCAAGGCATGGATTTAAATATCGACACACAACCTTTTTTTTCCAGCGGCGGATGAATAATGTAGGTTGGTACCCAGCCTCACATGTGTACCCTCCAGGTTAACTACATCTGTGGCCGTGACGTCAGCATTCGAATATCGCCTTGTCCCTCTCCTCTATTATTGAACATGTCCGTCAATATGTTTCATTGAACACTTGCGCAGTGTCCGGCTACTAGGCTCATGTTTTAAATAATTACCAAAGTAATCCGCACCTCGAATTTAAAGGGTTCGGATTCTGACTATCCTAATGGTCCTTACGGCCCACACAAATACACCCAAACATTATGGTATACCATAATAGGCACTTCAGATCCCCTGAACTTCTTACAGTTAATAGAGATCTGGATAAAAATCTCCTTTCTCCCTTATTTCACTATTATTCTTTCGTGTGCGGGGAGGAGAAGTAATAGGACGAGGAGAAAAAAAACATGACTCAAAAAATAAAAAGTACAAAATGTATAGTTTTTGTATAACGTTCCTGAATTGGATAGTTCATATCGATTGGTGAATGAATGTAATGGCTAAAATGTTAAAAATGCCCGGTGCCTATACTACTTAAGTTTACCCATTATTCATATTTTCAGGGAAATGGAACATCCCAGAAAACCCTTATCCAGGTAGCACGCCTTAACTGAGATTCAAACTCGAGACCTCTTGAATGTAAAACAGACAAGTGTAGCCAGAGGATTCGTCGGCTTCGCATTTTCATGTAAAAAGGCGATTTTGCTCTTCTCTGTGGCGAAAGTGTACTACATATTTTATATTCATTTTAAAGAAACGTGTGAAGAATGCTGCAGTTTTCCAATGTGCAAGTTTTGTAGCAGTGTTTCATAAATGTGTCAAGTTACTCCAACTCCAGAATCAAAGACGTCAAAATGGAAACGCAACCAGTTCCTGGTGTGAAAATTGTCCAAAACATTGCATCACAAGTGCAATAAATTTGTCAAGCTACATCAAGCATAGAATCAAAAGAGGCCGAAGTGAGAGATACTTCAAGTTCTTTAACCTCAATTTTCTCAGTAAATCATAATTTTTTTAATCTGATTCTGGCTTTCTATCCTTGTCTTAATTGTCGTATGTTCTTTATAATTGTGAATTAAAACTTATGGCTTAATGTATAAAGATTTCAGGAAGTATTCACACGGGTTATCTTATATCATTTATTTTTTAGCATAATTTATGGGTTTATAATAATATAAAATACAACCTTGTGCTTAATTGTTTTTCTAATATTAATTTTCCGTGGATTAATTTCTGGCCTCTTTATGTCCTTAAATATAAAGAAAAACTCCCATTGATATCAGAAATAACAGTGCCTCGTAAGGGCTAACTTCAATTATTTACGATTCTTAAGGCTGAGCTTCAAATGTTTAAATTGACCATTTAACCAGTTTATAAGAGCTTTTGAAGAAATTTCGCCAATGAGTCTCTAGAAAAAATTAAATTTTCTCACGTAACATAAGGTTGAATTTATTAACGAAGATGATATGACTGTACCCAACACATTCTCTTAGTCGTCTCTTTCTAACATATGTGTGCACGACAAAGAAAGACGAAGTAGTGGTTTCTATGGACGCAAGTTTTTGTGAGGCCCACTAAATCGGATTTACGCCACGGCCACATCTTCCATCCCCCACAGAAAATGAACAAAGAAGGAACTATGTTCCAGTGGAGGTAATTAACTAAAAATATGTAGCTGGCTCTTAGTTCAGTCTGTGGAACACAGGTAGTCTTTTGTAGTTTTATTTAATGTAGCCTCATAGCAAAGGATCTTACAACTGCAACAAGCTGGATATTTGCAGTATAATATTCTTAAATACTATATTTAACTACGGGTACAATTATCATTAGCTTTTTTGTAAAGCTTTCCTTAGTGCTTCCAACATTCATACTGGAAAGTACCAAAGTTTCCTTTTGATGAAGCGTGTTATATTATTCAAATAGATAATATTTTTCGAGTCATTTATTTTTATAATTGTTAGATGTGCTTTAGATGAATGTGACTGTAGCTTTATTATTAGTCATTTTATACTCTCTACAACTGGCTATAATAATTTGCTGACCTGCAAGTATAAACGTCATAATAAGACCTTTTGGTAAGATTTTAGGATAGGTGCATAACACTTGAGTTTGTATCCAATGCTTTGTAATCTCTCTCTCTCTTGCCCCCTCCGTCTCCCTCCCACCTGCCCCCTCTCTCCCTCCCACCCTCTCTCCTCCCTCGCGCCATCTTTTCCTCCCGCCCTCTCTGCTATTTTAATAGCAAACTGTAACCTCGAATCTGAAAAATGCATGAAAGCAACTAATTTAATATAAAAGAAGGTTCATTATAGCATCACAGCACATAGTTTTACTTATTTCGGGCAGGAATCCTTCATAAGCGCAGAGAGAAGCTATCTGGTTCGTGTCTGCGTGCGTGCGAACTTTGCGCGACATACTGCGATCTTGACGAAGCACTAAATTTATAACTGTGAATCTTTGGTTCATTTTCTTGTTACCAGTGTAAATAGTTGTGATTGTGTGTCAAGCATACGGAAAGGATACTGCTCTAACTTTTCATTTTAAATTTCAATAAAATGGCTTGTATTATAGGTTTTCATACTTGCCACATCGTTCCGCAGAGGGTAGAGACGAGCAGACGTTCTAGAACAGCGGATTCTACGAGTATTTTTCTTTCGTAAAGAATGTTTTTCTGCATTCTGGAAAGCATGAAAAAGATGTATTTACTGAAGAGACAGTTTCATTACGAACTAAAGAATCACTGTCTCATGTTATAGTATAATATAGTTTGAATGCTTGTCTGGTGTATGGGAAAGATAGTTTTTCACATTTCACAGCAACATTTGTTCTTGCTTTCTCGTGAGTGAATCCTCTGCAATTTAAAACCACAGACAAAACAAGAGTGATCTCTGTTTTCAATTTGAAAGCTATCCTCTGTCCGTAGCCGCATCATCAGCAGGCACCTCCCCCCTCCCAGACGAAAAACCAGCGCCGTCATCAAAAGAAAGGCCATTCTGTATTCGCCTGATGGGGAAAGAGGAAATAACGACTTGGCTGTAAATAGTGTCCGACATTATTGAGAGCCTCGGTCTCCAAAAGAAGGGCAAAAAACCGAGATGCCTTTGTAGATTAGTTTGGGGGCGGGCAGCTATATGAATAACACGTGGGGCGGAACGGACTGGAGGCTGTGTAACGTATGTCAAGAGTACACTCCTGTATCCTCTGCTTAAGATTCCGGTCTCCATTGAATTTACGTTCTGCTTTGTATAGCTTTTAATTCATGGAGAGCAAACAGAGGTTCGCTTCAAAGAAAACCTCACTACATGCTACTTAGTTGTAGTAAGGAAAAAAATGTATACACTAGAGTTAATGACTAGATACTACATCTGCTCTATGCTCTAGCAAACCGATGAATATCTGCTTATGTGCATGGAGTAACTTGAAGTTTGTAGTACGAGACTGTCCCAGAAATACCCGAGCTAACATGGAAAGTACAAACATGTAGGGAAAGAACGTATTTATTTCTCTATACAATCTCCTTTCAGCTCGATACACTTTTCCCAGTGATAGCTTCGATATCATATTTATAGTGAGAACCGTAGAGCTCTGCAAAATAGCCATAAACTGCAGACTCCACATCTTCCACGTCTTTTACCACTAACTCATTTCTTCAAGTTTGGAAACAGAAAATAACCGGAGGGGGCTAGGTCACATGAGGAAGCAATTCGAATTTTAGCTCATTGACTTTGACCATGGCATTAAGAGATGTCTTGGTGAAAATAAATTTTTCTTTTTCATGCGCCCATTTTTGTTTAATTTCATCATTCAAACTCTGCAACAAGTTCGCACAATACTCGCCATTGATTACTTTTTCTTTTTGGGGTTAATCAGTAAAATTGTCCTATGTGCATTCCAAAAAGCTAATACCATATCCTTGCTGGCATATGGACCTATCTTTGCCTCTCGTGGGATCAATTCTGCCCTTTCAATCCACTATTTCAACTGTTCCTTTGTCTCAGGTGTGAAGAGATCTATGTTTCATCCACGGTTATGAATCGACACTTATTCCGGCAACACATTGCCAAACACTTGACTGCAACATACGCACGATGCTGTTTTTGTTCTATTGTGAGCAAACGCGGCACCCATATTGCGCACAACTTTCTCATGTCAAATTTCCAGTCAGTATGCGATGTACAGCACTTCTTGAAATTCCTACAAGGTCTGTTAGCTTGCGAGCTTTCAGTCGACGTTCATCCAGTACCATTTTGTGGATTTTCGTAACAATTTCTGGCGTGGCCGTGGTCGACCACTGCGATGTTCATCTTGGCAACTCGTATGGCCTGCCAAACTCTACCACCCAATATTTTAGCTTTGCAACTACTCACAAACGTCACGCATTTGTTATTAATGTACTATTGTTCAAGTACCTACATGCTTGTGTTAGGAACATCTGGGAATAGTAATGTAACTCAAACTTTCAGGACGCATTGCTCTCAGATTAAAGAAAAACATTTTATGGGACGTGGGTGTACAAATGCTTTATTTTCATGTTAGAACTTATTTTTACAACTCTTCGTAGTACATTGATCAAGGGTAACACACAGGAATAGAACGTATTAACATGCCATACGAAACACTTTCTTACATAAAATGTTAAAAGGCCCTCGGTTACATTGATACATACACCAACACGCCATCGCATGGACTCCCGGATGCGCTGATGTATCCCAGGAGGATTGCGTATTGTTTCAGAGCCTGCACGAAGACACTACATTTTATACCGGAGTTCACGGGAGTTTTCAAATGTTCCCATACTGGTGATGAAACTACTGCTTTTTGAACATTCCATGTAAGAAAAATTGCATGATGGTATTGTGTGTTTCTCATGATTAATGTACTCTGAAAAGCTTTAGAAAATGAGTTGCAATATGTTTATAAACCGTTTCTGATCCTTGTGCTATTATCTGATATGTTCTTATTCTACATATAGAAGTGTGTGCTGAAAGTTTGACCACATGCTATATGCTGGGTATTTTTAGAATTACGTAACTGATAGCTCACGGTTCCCAGGTAGTGCTAGATGACTTCATTCGTACAGTAACGGTGAATCAGCCCACCGTTTCTCCCTCTAAATATAATGTAAACGATGCTAAGTGGTAGAAAATATGTTACCTTGACTTTCGTTATAAAAGAAGCTCAAATAATGCTTCTGTGCGTATAAGATTGTCATCTGTTATACACGTCGTTGAAAGTCACGAATTTCTGCAGCCAAAGTGTTTAAAAACAAAGCCGGATACTATCTTCTAATTTGTCGATCGTATACATATTTGTTGTAGCTTACATTGAAGCTTTAATAAGCACACGAATTGAGATCTGGAGAGCGAACACACAAATGTACTATTCTTTCGTCATAACACATTCTAGTGCTCACATAAATGGATTTGCACCAAAAATTAGTAAGTTGTTCATACACCTGCTAAAGTTTGATTCTATGAAAGAAAATGGGGCCAATAATTCCTGATGCAGTGATATTCCCTATATTCCTGTCGTTACATTATCCATTATGATTTATTAATGCAATTGATGAAGCTTTTGAGTGTCTGTTGCTCCGTGTTGCTTATTGGTGCAGCAAATAGATATAAAGTCGTAATACCTGAGGTGTTAATGAGTTAAGCAAAAGCACTGTTAAAATTCCCGGCTTTCACATTTTTCCTTCTGGCAGATTAAACCACATTTGAGCCGGAACTTCAGGTATTATACTATATAAGGTGCAACTTTTAAAAATAAAGGAAAGAATTAAATGATGAGCTTTGAAACGAATAACTTTTTATGCATTTTGTAGAGGAGGAATTAAGCTTTCCCGTTTCTTATGAAGTCAATATATAAATGAAAGAGAGGTGATAAAGGACGCTATTTTCAATCTTGTACTTCTTAAATAAAGTTTGGAGACAGGTTCTTTACCGGAAATAAGGAAAAAGTCAATGTTAACAGGTGTTTTCAAATTCTTCGTTTTCAATTTATTAAACTTCAAGATTTTGAAGTGACACAATATATTTTGCATGTTGTCAGGAAGTGTTCAACATATCAACTGACAAGTCCTCAATCTTAAAGTAGGAATATTTTCTTGAGTTTCAATATCTTAATTGCTGTAATACCCTGTGCTGATAGTAGTTTTGGATGATGTTCCAGAAATGGACTGTGTCCAATGTCATAATGACCCGTTAATCTGTGTGGTGATTATCAGTCGCAGGCAGAGCAATTATCCGTGCACTTGAGGTCAGAGTACCGTTTCAATTAGCAGGTGGTCAATTACAATGTGTAAAGAGACTGTAGTTATGCGCGATGCTTCAATTAGTCTAAACGTTTCCTTTGGCTCTCAGAAATAGACATAAGGCACTGCAAGAATAATACTGAGTGCATGGGAACTTGCCTAAATAACAAATGGTAATGGAATATTAAAAAGACCTCAAATTTGGACTTATCTGCTCTTTGGTGTACGTTAAGAGCTCAAGCTTTCACTTTCTGAGAGTTAGGGCACGTGTATACCTACATTAAACTTATCAGAACAAATATAATGTGAGTTTTAAAATGTTTTAAACGCTAAAAAATAAACGTAATTATTCTAATTACATAATTTATCCCTCTATTGAATTAATTATTTTTACTTTCTCTACTGGTAAGTAGGGGAAGTATTGTATTCACCCAAAAATTCGATGTCGAGATTTCACCGGAAATATATGTTTTGAGGCCCCCTGAATCCAAAAAAAAAAAGCATTTTTAGAAAAAGATCCGTGTGTGTGTCTGTGTGTCTGTCAGTCTGTGGACAGCATAACTCAAAAACGAAAAGTCGGTTAAAAGCCAAACTTGGTATTTAAGTTTAATGTCTTTCAAGGATGCGACACGAAGATCTTGAAGAAAATAGCCCCACCCTACACTACCCTTTACATGGAAGATTTTTCGAAAATTTTGATTTTCTTGAAAATGGCTCTAACGGTTCTGATTAAAATGTCATATTTTTGAGATATTTTTATGACAAATGAAATGCATATCTTGAATTTTCTGGCTATAGCCCCTGTAGTCGTATTTACTCTCGACGACTTTTGCATAACTGGGAAACCGTTAGAGATAGACCAAATTATACTATACAAAAAATGTAGATCTTGCTAAAATACACAATTTATGTCTCAATAAATTTTCTTGTAGGGTGAACCATTTCGGAGATATTCCTTGTTATGTGTGTGAGTATCGGAAAACTTAGAACTTAAGCGAAATGCAACAACGTTGTTCATTTTTTTATATGTTAATCGTGCTAAGAGAACGGAATCTCAAAGGTCAAAAAGATTTGACTGTCGCACAAAGCCTTCTGTATTGTAATATTCCCCTTGCACCTACAAGGACATAAGCAGTAAGATAATTTGTACGAATGTTTATCTTAACTAACATGGAGATATAGGAATAAGAGTTTGTTAGAATGGTTAGTACAAGAGTAGAGAAAGTCATGTGAGTGCAACACATCAGATTTTTCTACATATGCCACTCTTCTTCAAGTTCCTGAACCTGAGTAGATATCCCTGTTACAGGCACCTTAATTCGAATAGGTATGACTGTTAAAGACCAGAGGAAATTGACTGGACATACATTCATATATGGCTATAGTAAAGGATGGGGAGGATCCACGTAAAACAGTGAGAGGCTTGATTACATTAGACTACAATTATTGCATACACATGTTTTAAAAGAATAGATACATAAAAGAAATTATAATAACAATGAAAGAAATGGTATAATTGTGATATAAATAGCTACCACTATAAAAGCCAATATAGTATGAAAATTACAAAAAGCATTATAACATTTGGAATGTTCTAAAACATTGAGCATTAAGAGGAGATTAAAAGTCCATCCTGCTAATGTTACATCTGTTTAAACTGATGACTCTTTATCTCACAAATACTTAAGCATGTTGAGCTGTAATTTTTACAGGATATGAATGCACACTTTCTTAGTTCACTCATATACCTATGTATATAAAATAATGTGGTTTACTGAGGAAGATGCAATTTTCTTCTTAATTACACAAATTTAGTACTAAAATTGGTAAACAATCAGTTCTTTTAAAGAGATAGCAGACCGATTTATTAACACCAAATAGATCAATTTTAAGTTTGAGGTACTCTACATGAAAATTTCATTTAACTATATTCCATAACTCCTGAGAAAGTAATTTGTTACAGAAAATGTCATTTAGGGAAAACTTTACAGGTGCAGAATAAACTCATATTTACAAAACAAAAATTACATTGCTTGGGGTTACGGAAGTTGTACCAAATGATAAAGTAAAGCTTCTAGAAGATGAGCTAAAGTGCACCTCTCTTCCTCAAAAAGCATGGAGTTATTATTTTTTCTATAAACATATTCAGAATTCAGAGCCTATGTTGGCAGATACACCATCTGTTTAAAAAATATATTTATAGAACAATATTGTTCCTGAAATGCTAAATATCAAATTAAGGAGCAAATTATAATATATAAGTCTACAGGAAAAACTAAAAATGACGGTTCTTGGTGACTCTCACCATTCAGTGTTCCCCTTAATTTTCAGAATAAAAATACTCTTACTCTGCAGTACGAGGCACTTTTTTTATGGGTTGGAAATCGATATGGTATAAGACTAATATAACATCACTTCTATACCAATGATATTCTTCTGCTAATTTTCAATTATTTTTTGAATAATTAGCCCCGTTCTTCCTCTTCTTCTTTCTGGTGGTTGGCATTTCTGATATTCTTCTTCCTTTCTAGGGATCAATATTTACATTTTCAATTATGTGTAGTATTGCTTCACTAAATTAGCACATTGTTGTGTATAGGCTCCAAGAATCTAAATACCTTTTCCTTTCTGTAGCCTCCCATTCTAACAGAATATGCTTCACGTTTCCTCGACTCGTAAGGACAGATGAGCAAAGGATTCTGTTTGAATCAGCCCCATAGTTTTCAGATGTTTTCTGAATTTGCCATGTCCAGTTATAAAACTAATAACTCATTTGGGTGCAGGTTTGTTGAACCAGATTAACTAACTAATAATTTTTTATAAGGCTCATTATTATTTGCCTGCAACATTTATTAGTGGAATATGATTTCCTCTTCTTTAAATCCTACATTTAACTGTGTCTCTTTGTGACTAAATTGTTTTTAACCACAGATAGGTCCTGGTTCTATAAAGGGGAGACTTGCTTCTTTATTTCCTAGAACACAGGCTTTTTCATTTCTCGCAATATCAGTATGTTCGGGTACCCACCAAAGTTCTACAGTATTACAGCCAACAAATATTTAAAATGGTGGAAATTGAAGGATTTAACTTCAGCTTAGCTGCTACGGTTTTTAGGCCGGCGAGCATGGCAGCGAATTTGCCATCCCTGTATCGTGGTCTTGGAGTCTCGGGACCTCCAGGGGATGTGTAAGTCCGCAGGTAACAAAGCGAATTAATGAGGGAGTTCCAAACTGTAGCTGTTAGGACAGCTGCCCTCTTCTGTCCTCTCTCCTCAGATTGACACACCCTTACTCATCTCCTCACCTCATCCCTCCCACCAAGGGGACGCCCCGTTAGGGACCTAGGTACAAAAATGTCATAGGTGGAAGTGCTAAGACCTTCGTAGTCACAGATCACTGACACTTGTGAGCGTGTGTTATACACTATTGATTATTTGAAACAAAAGTGTTGTTTATAGGAGCGTAAAATATGGATTGCAGATATTGCAGAAAGAAAAGAAGAAAATGTGCCTGAGGAAGAACTGCACCTATGTTGCCAACTTTTTCTTGGCTAAGGATACTGAAAGTCGTAGCGAGCCAATTTTGGGCTGTACTGTGGATGCATCACCACTGTTCACCCCCCCCCCCCCCCCCCTTCAGTATAAAGGTGCGCATTAGCATTCCCTAGCAGCACTTCTAAACCCTTTTCCATTTGGCGAAATACCTCTCTGTGAGGTAGAAACGAAATTTTTGTGTGATTTCGCACGATAGTATCAGAAGGATCGTTTGCGCCCATAACGTTATTTTGTTTCCGTTCCAGAAACGCAAGAGTACGTGACATCATTTGTTTTAGGACTGCTAACCCTAAGGCAAAGACAGTGATGGGAAATGCTTGTTTCCTAATATTCTTAAGCTTTTCATGTTTAAGGTCGTCGCCTATGAGACATCTAAAGTAACCTGTCCAAACGCCGAGCCAGTCTTTGATACTTCCCACATGACATGTATTTGAAAGGAGCGAGAGGAGTAAATAGACCTAAGCACTGCCAAGTGACGTCATCTTAAATTACGACTAAACATTGTGCATAAGAAAGGACTAATATATATATTCATAAGATCAAAGAAATTTAAGACATTTTGTATAATAAACAATCTAGAATAAACGGTAAATTAAGCATCAGATAGATTCTAGGACTAGTAGATAGTACAATAGCAATTCTTAACTTAGTTTCTGTATGTGCACTATATATCATTAGAAGCCAATTCTAATGATTTCCGAATTTGGCATATCTGCAATATATATTCTTAGCTGTGTTCCAGAGGTAGGAATCTGATATTTCAGTTCCATATCTATATTTTATTTGCTTCATTTGAAAAGAAAGTTTCTTGCAAATGCATGTTGACGCAAATATTGCCAATATATGAGCGCTAAATGCCCAAATACGATATTTATTACTAGGGGCAAATTTAAATACCTCGATTCCTAAATGCTCCTTTCGAATACTTTTAAGAACTGTCATTTTTAATGTAACTAATTCCATCTGCAATTGCAATGACACTGGTTTTGATTTCATTGTCAAGGGGTTAGCAAAAAGAAGAAATTTAATTTCCAAGCTTATAAAATCTTTGAATCCCTGTGCTGTAAATTACTATAATACTTCAACGTATGTAAAACATGGTGGGTTTAGACAGCGACATCACTCCGTTACAAAACACCGTTGTTACGAGAATTATGGCACTCATAGCAAACTACGCGTGTGGCGTGACTGTGCAGGGTAAAAGTGACTGCCATTGACTAATGTAATATGTCTTCGCCCTCTCTAAGTTTCACAACATGAGAAAGTCATGCTCGGCGCAAGCATGTCCCGTTACAAATTCCACCTGGGATACTCCCAAGATTCTTCCCTGCCCTCATATCTATTGTCACCAGCGAAGGGTAAATAGGAAGGAAAACGTAACTGCCTGTTTCCCCTCAATGAGCTCATTAAAATTGGTGTGCAGTATATGTTTTGAGTATATCGTAAAAGAGTAAAAGTAATCAGAGAAAACTTTACGTTTTTGGATTAACTTAATCGTCAAATAATACGGACTGTTAGGCGTATAAGTACAGATGTTTTTGTAACTAGTAGCTTAGTATATATCCGCTTTGGTGTATTAGTGTCTTTTTCTCCCCGTCTAACAGTTTTTCGTACGAAGTAATCACAAAGTTTACTACCTGGTGTTTTGTGCATGTTTGTGCCGTGAAATGAACAACGCCTGTCGTATATACTATCCGTTTTGTTTCACCTCTCGAGACGTAGTCTACTGCACTAGGTAGCATGAGGCCATTGGACATACAGAAAGCGTTGGACCACAGTTCCAGTACATCATCCGTTATGAGACATGGCTTCTAGAAAACTAAAAACTGTAAGTTCGGAAATTAAGAAAATATGTTTGTAATATTGTTTATTACTTGGCCTCAATTATCTTTAAAATTGTGTTCATTTATAACTCTAACACCGTGTATAAAATTAAGACTACTTATGCAGATAATATTCTAAATACCAAAATGCGAAGGAAAGTTTTGCAACTGTTTACAATCTATTTACGATCTGGGTAAATATTAATTTCTTGATAAGTTTACATACAGTTAGTTAAATTTCAATGATTGTTTATGCATGACTACGTTAATACGGTGATTGCATTTGGTTGCAGCCCAGTTTCACCAGCGTTCGGTTGGTGGAGAGAGAACAGGAAACTTCTCTTGTGTTCCTCAGAGCTATTCAGGAAGCAGTAATGTACCCTCCGACCCAAACTGCCCCGTGACCTATGATCCAAAGTTGCCCGGTCGATTTACACATTCAGAGTTGGTAACAAAACCCTTCATTTCCTTGGACCGCGAGCGTTTCCTTTTATATACCTGAATGTATTTTCGGCAAGGCATATAAAGACATCATTGGAGACCCGCGCTTCTTCTGCGTATAAAGGCCCTCGTAAAGAAAGATAGGATCTTTATTTATTTTCTTCCGTACCAGTACATAAGCGGGCGCGTGCCCTGCAAGAAGAGAGAGAGAGAGAGAGAGAAACTGCAGCCGTTCTGCTTTTCAATGCTGCCCGGACAACACAGCATAATCAGAACCACTTTGGTAAATGAGAATGCAAGCATTTCCATGCGTATCTGCTACGGATATGAATATCGAAGTTTTTTTTTCTTTTCTCCTCTCGGAAAATGAAGGGTATATACGTTTGTTACTGTTCTCATTTCGGTAACTGCTTACAGAGTGGAGTATATCAAAACAAAGCCCTTGGCTTTCTGTGACAAAACACAGAGGAATTGTCAATGTGGAACATTCAAAAGCGCCCCGCAGAATTATAAACATAGCGGCATAGGTCGCTTGTAAAATATTTGAGGAGGATTTTAATCAGGCTTTCAATTCCGCACTAAAACCTCTAATGATAATTTTCTTTTGCCCACATTCAGCTTAGCCATTTATAGTATTTCCCTAAAGGTTCATACTAATATGTTTTCAATTATGTAATACCAAAGAAGTTATAAAGCTTAATAAAGCTTAATATTATTTCTCGGGTTTCTACAGTTGACACCGTTTCTCCGTTCCCAGTGTCCACTTTTGTCTATCTAGACATATCATCTTCTTGGTTTCTCTAATTGTTTCATTCACTTCACCCATCCTGCATCTTTTTAGCGTCGTTCTCCTCATTCTAATATTTTTCTAGGCCATCTTTCTTCACCCATCCTTTTAGTGCTTCCAAACCATTAAAGTATTTTACACTCCATTTTGTCTATAATAGTACTATCCAATTTTAAAGACTTCCTGGTGTCTTCCTTTGCAGTCTTATCCAGGCTTGATTTTCTACCACTTCTTATACAGTCAATTCCCGTGTCTAATAACTTGTTTCTTTGACGGTAATTTGTATCCTACCTCAGCTGCATAAAGTAAATAATACTCACATATAATCTTTTTTTCTGTTGACTTTGTGATATGTTTCTTCCACCATATGCCATTGAATTCTCTAATAGCTGTCTTTCCTTTGTAGATTCTCTGATCAATTTCGTCTTTACTATTTCCCTCTTTATGAAAAAGTAACCCTAAGTACTTACATTTGTCTACAGCTTTAATTTTTCCCTTTCCCAATTCTAGATTCTTTAAGGCTTTATTTCCGACCACAAAGTACTCTGATTTTTTAAAATTGATTTGCAGTCCATGAAGTAAATCTGCGAGATAAACCAATCTTGGATACAAACTACTCTTGTACAGCCATGGAAGAAATTATTGAACGCATTATGAGAGCAGAATATTTAGAACTTCCACCGCGGTTTATACAAGTCGATATTTCTAACATGCAGTCTGAGTTCATTGATTGTTCCATATGTCATCGTCTGTAGGGCACACAAATAGGCAGTTTGTTACACCGTCCCTTTCTTTATCAGGAACAAACAAATGCGAGTGGCTTCAAGACACACCCACTTGCGTCTTAACTCCCATTAAAGGGTCGTTGCATAAATAACTAATTTGATTTGCCTGTCCGCAAGGCAATGCTCTGCAATCCGCATATTGGCAGCACTGATCTAGCAATTACAAATACCTTTACCCATTCGCTAACTCATACAAGCTTCAGAAGAAACCCCTCGTGGTTAGTTTCAATGAACATGCTTTGAAAGCACACTACGCCAATGGCCTGAAGTAGCACCTGTAAACTTTCGAATACCCCAAGTACAATGTGGTGAAATTTTCTGGTAACAAATCCAAACGGTGCAAATATGATTGTACCGCTCGCTCTATATTGGTTTTCCCCACAGAGCCACAACAGATAATAAACAATACCAATGGTTTACCTTGTTCCAATGCATTCAATTAGGTAGCAATTGCGGGCAGTAAAATAGGTAATTACACAACGAATATTTGAGCACAAAATCAATCGTTGCAATCCCGAATGGATGGTATTTGTAAATATTAGCTTCGTGAAAACGTTTCTGTTGTTGAATTTCTGGGGAACGTGTTTTAGTCACGTTCCCAGATCTCGATGCCCTAATTACACTTAGGTAACTTCCAATCATTTTAGCAAATCATGATGTTGAGCATTGAAATGTCATCAGTGTATCTCACATTGTTCGCATTTCACAGGAGGCAAACAAATGTATTTACTTTCATTCTTAACATTTCATTCTCTGCCAACAACAAACTGAAGATATCTTATAATTATATTACTCATATAAAAAGGTACCACGCTTCCAAATTTAAATTACCTATCGTAAAAGCTTTTATAAAAATCTGATGAGTTGCACTCACATGACTTTCTCTACTTTTGTGCTAACCAATCTTACAAACTCCTATTACTTTACCATCTTTGTGTTAGTTGAGATAAACATTTGCATAAATTACCTTATTCTTTATTTTCTTGTAGGTACAAGGGGAATAGGGGAACACAGTAGGCTTTGAGCGATTGTCAAATCTTTTAAAGCACTTGGATTCGGTTCTCTTTGCACGGTTAAGATACAACAAAATTGAATCACGATCTTCCATTTGAGGAAAGTTTTAAGTTTTCTAAAATTCACACAAATAACAACGAATATCTCCGAAATGGTTCAATCTACATTAAAATAAAAAAAAATATATTTGGACATAAATTGTGTGTTAGCAAGATCTACTTTTTGTATAGTAAGATTTATTCTATCTCTTACGGTTTACCAGTTATCCAAAAGTCATTCAGATTAAACAGGACTACATAGACTATAGCCAGAAAATTCAATATATACATTTCATTGTCATAAAAGTATCTCAAACTTTAGGCATTTTAATAAAAATCGTTAGCCATTTTTGAGAAAATGAAGATTTTCGAAAACTTTTCCATGTAAAGGGTAGTTTAGGTTGGAGGAATTTTCTTCAAAATCTTGGTGTCGCATCCTTAAAAGATGTTAAACAGCAACTTTGCTTGTTAACCTACTTTTCGTTTTTCAGTTATGCTGCCCATAGATACACACACAGATCTTTTTCTAAAAATCTTATGTATTGCAGTCACATGACATTCTCTACTCTTGTATACTAACCATTCTTACAAACGCTTATTGTTGTATATTCTTCATGTTAGCTGAGGTACACATTTGCAGAATGTTGCAGAAATTATCTTATTGCTTATTTCCTTGTCGGTTCAAGGGCAATTTGGGAATACGGCAGGCTTTGAGCGATAAAGCTTTGAGATTCCGTTCTCTTCGCACGGCTAACATATAAAAAATGAACAACTATGTTGCGTTTTACAAAAGTTAAGTTCTCCGAAACTCACACAAATAACAAAGAATATTGATGATAGTTTCTCGGGCTAACAGCCAGGTCAGATTAGGGTAACTACCCTAAACTAAACTAAACGGGCAGTTACCCTAATCTGACCTGGCTGTTAGCCCGAGAAACTATCATCAATAATCAACGCCGGGAAAGCTTCAAGTCATTAATAACAAAGAATATCTCCGAAAATATCTACAAAAAATTTTACTTGGACATAGATCGTGTGTTTTAGCGAGATTTCCATTTGTTGTATTTTGATTAAACGGGACTACATGGGCTATAGCCAGAAGATTAAAAATATACATTTCATTTGGAATAAAAATGTCTTAAACATATGGCGTTCTAATCAAATTCATTAGAGTCATTTTTGAGAAAATTAAAATTTTCGAAAAATTTTCCATTTAAAGGGTAGCTTAGGGTGGAGAAAACTTCTTCAAAATCTTCGTGTCGCATGTTTGAAAACCATTAATCTTAAATACCAACTTTAGTTTTTAACCGACTTTTCGTTCTTTTTTTTTTTGACTTATTTCCCACAGACTGACAGATACATAGACACACACCATGGACCTTGTTCTAAAACTGCTTTTCTGGATTCAGGGGGCCTCAAAACACATCTTTTCGGTGAAATATCGACATCGAATTTTTGGGTGGAATACAATACTTCCTCTACTTACTATACGTAGTAGAGAAAGTAAAAACTATGTATATATATTTTTAATATATATAAAATTGAAATAATTTTCCAACTAAGAAGTGAGCGTTAAACACTACAAGAAAAAGGCCTCTGTATTTTTACTACAATCATACCATCTGCATGGGTATAACATTTAAATAGTAGTTCCTCTTCAACCGTATTCCTGCACTGATTTCTTTCTTCAAATTTCTTATGAGGTCTTCAACATATATTTTAGAAATGCTACATCCCTGTCTGACATCTTGATTTAAGTAAACAGTGACTAAGTAGGCCACCATACAGACAGAGAAGATTGACAATAAACGTGTGCCACGCTTAACTGGAGTATTTTTTGTAGTGTTTAACGCCCGCTTTTACTACATGCCGCACCGCAGGCGGTGACACTGATGATACATGGAATGAAGATGGAGCACCATTGAAATGAGATGGTGGGGAAACCGGAGTACCCGAAGGAAACTCGCCCCAGCGTCGCTTCGTCCACCACGAATCCCACATGCGTTTGCCTGGGATCGAACCTGGGCCGCTTTGGTGAGTCGCGAATGGTCTAACCACTCGACTACGGTACGGTATAACCTGGAGTAGCATTAGAATAAATGAGCTTTCCCTATTAAGAGGAAGCCATTGCCTTGCACGAGCCATTTTAGGAAATTTTCATTTTCATGTTCTAGCTTTGAAGGGCCTGTGTTCATGATTATCTCTGTAGCTTTGTTTATGCTTTTAATTATTCAGTTGTAAGATTGATAGGATATCCTCGTTTATTCATTACTATCCATAGTCTATTTCTGATGAGCGAGTCAAAAACTTTTTCGAAGTCACTGAATCTGAAAGCAACATGTGTTTCTAAATTGACTTTTAGTCGTTTTTCTACAATTATAAACCCTTATCTTAAAATATATTAATTTTTTAAAACGTCCACTAAACGTGCATTCCTAACGAAAAAATCTGATGTGCTCCACTCACATGACTTTCTCAACTCTTGTATAACCATTCTAACAAACTCTTATTCCTATATCTCCATGTTAGTTAAGAAAAACATTCGTACAAATTATCTTATTGCTTATGTCCTTGTAGATGCAAGGGAGATATTAGAATACACAAGGCTTTGTGCGACAGTCAAATCTTTTTGACCTTTCAGATTCCGTTCTCTTTGCACGATTAACATATAAAAAAATGAACAACGTTGTTGCATTTCGCTAAATTTCCGAAACTCACACACATAACAAGGAATATCTCCGAAATGGTTCACCCTACAAAAAAATTTATTCAGACATAAATTGTGTATTTTACCAAGATCTACGTTTTTGTATAGTATGATTTGATCTATCTCTAACGGTTTACCAGTTATGCAAAAGTCGTCCAGAGTAAATACGACTATATGGGCTATAGCCAGAAAATTCAAGATATACATTTCATTTGTCATAAAAATATGTCAAACATATGGCATTTTAATCAAAATCGTTAGAGCCATTTTCAAGAAAGTCAAAATTTTCGAAAAATTTTCCATGCAAAGGGTACTTTAGGGTGGGGCTATTTTCTTCAAAATCTTCGTCTCACATCCTTGAACGACATTAAATTTAAATATCAACTTGGGTTTTTAACCGACTATTCGTTTTTGAGTTACGCTGTCCACAAACTGACACACACACACACACACACACACACACACACACACACACACACACACACACACACACACACACAGACACACACACGGACCTTTTTCTAAAAATGCTTTTTTTGGATTCAAGGGGCCTCAAAACATAAATTTCCGGTGAAATCTCTACATCGAATTTTTGGGTGGAATACAATACTCCCCCTACTTACCAGTAGAGAAAGTAATACGTAGCATATTTTTGGTTGAATTTGGTTGAATATGTTTGGCACCTATTGTAGATTAGCGGTAAAGAAAATATAACTCCGAGACGTAAAGTGAGATACCTATTAGCCATCATTGACGTCTCTTGCATTTAATAACGGTGAATTATACCTATGTGTTTAAAACATGTTTCAACTGTCTACAAGAAAGGAAATAGTTGCCACGATTATTCATCTTTGAGTTATTTGGTTACAAGGGTAATGCACCAAAAATTTCATCTAGATGACTATAACATTTTTTAAGCATATCATGGTGGCGTTTGATTTACTCAACGACACTATCGATATAATCAAGAATTCGCAGCGCAGTGAAAATATATTTTTATATTCTAAATGGATTAAAGTGCGGAACCTGCAATCCGTCTTCATTCTAGAAGCTCTGCAAATAAATTTGAGGAGATCGTTTAAATCAGATAAAAACATTTTGGCAGAGCAGTCGTAAAAACGATATAAATGATTAGAATAATTTGCAAAAAGCATCGGAAACGTTTCCTCTAAAACCATCACTAAAGAAAAATAATGGCTGTATTTAAAACTGAATAATCGTATAAAGCAGCCGCTATCTGTATATTGGAATACTATGCTAAAGCAAAATAAACTATGAAGACAAACATTGCGTTACAATTAGATGACTTTCTATATCTATTACCGTTAATTTTATATAGCTTGTACAAACTATTCCTCGTGTCGGATGTGATTGGACTGCACTCGGTGAGTTCATTAGCAGCCATAAAGGTCTGTGAACAGAAAATGTGCCTACAGTTTATCACATGTGATATACATAAAAATTAGATTTTAATATTGAACATAAGACAATATCAAAACAGAGGAGGGATAACTTTGTAATTATGTAAGAAACAAAATCAAACACTTGCCTGCAATTATAAGACTAACACAGGAGTTTAAAATTTTCCTTAGAGTTTTACAGCCTACATGCCTCATCAATCTGTAATACTTGATTTGCAATGCATAGCATTTGTTATAAAATTCTTCAGTATGCATGCATTTAAATAGCTTTCAAAAAGGCACTGAATGTAATTATCAATGACTTGTTATTAAAAACTACATACTATTACAGAGCTACATAAATGTTATCATAATTTATAGTATAAAACATTTTAGTTAATTCAGCTCGAGAATTTATCTTGGAAGGTCAGAGCATCGAATGATATTTGTCTGGACTATTTCATAAATAAATATGAATTTAAATATTATATCGTAAAGATTTGACCAGAAAATGTTACTCTATAAAAATAACCTAAAACATCCGTTATGATTGATGTGGTATGATTTATTCAGCACTGCCAACTGAGAAAAACGAAACTCAAGAATTACTGTATTATGATCTTCTCTTGTTATAACACAAAACCAGTATATAGTGCCAAATAAATCTTACTTTATTTTGAACATTAACAAATAACCTTTCTTCTGGAAAAACATACAATTTATTAAAAGAACAATAATTGTTATACACAATTATCAAAACGAAATGGACTGCTATTTTAATTGCTAATCGATTGTAATGTGTATTAAGTGTTTAGTCATTAATGGGATACAGTTGGCGATACTGACTAAACAAAGGAATTACCACGTGATAATTTGTATATGATCATTTAATGTGTCTATGTATGAAATAGTCAAGATAATTTTATTCAGATAATTTGTGTAGAGAATAAAATGATTTTTAGCACAGGTATTCTTCAACAGCAATTTAAAAGCATTTAAATTGTGAATGTTTCCGATATGAACATTAAGAAGGGTATTAAATAATTCGATGGTTTCAGAATATACGCCTTTCTGGAAGCAAGAAGCTCTTTTTAACCCTTCTGCCTAGATTTTCATCTCGAAAATGTTATTGTTTATTATAAACTTGGCTTGCTTGCATACAAAAAATTTTAAATTCGAGATGCTTGCAGGCCAGAGCTAATATTTTCAGTCTCATAAAGAGCTGTTTACAAGAAGTCTGTTAAAGGTGTTGGAAGTTATTATTATAACATTATTTTGCATAAGGAATTTCGTTTATTTTCTACTGAGTTACCCCAAAACATGTTCAACATTCCATGATGGAGTTCAAGTATATGCTAATTTCAATAAACTACTTTTCTATTGTCCACTTCAGGTTGATGGGGATAACTGTAAAAATAGATTTCCGTTGAAAGTACAAGGGGTTAGAGGAAACCGAATTGATAGATGTCTGAGAATAGGGTCGTTAACTATATGCTGGCCTGGGAATTTCGTACGCTTTCCATACTTAGGGCTTTACTTCTTTCTTGATAGCGTATTTATTTTGCGACAGCAGTTTTTTGTTTGTTTTTGTATTGTGTGTTTGCGTGTTTGGTTCTTTTCTCCAGTACCACTTGAGCGGTTTCTTTTGATGTGATTTTCGGTATTCAGAGCTCACAGCATTGGTAATATATTTTGAATTACCCGTTGTGTTCGGAAAACAGCTGCGTTAATTTACACTTCGGCGGTCTCAGTTCTTTACTTGTCTCCTGTAAATGGTTTGGATTCGTTTCTAGGAAATGAGGTAATAAGCATGGCATTTTACCCTCGTAAAGATTGTGGATTGAAAGTACATTTTCCAAATTTCCTGGAGCTCTAATGACCTAGCTGTCGACGGGCCCTTAAACCTTATCACTCACTCACTCCAAATTTCCTGGTTTTTATTTAAATTTTTTACCACAGCTTAAATATTGCAAACAGAAGTCTTCCAAAGGCTATCCTTGTAATACTTGGCTTGGCAACCCTTGAGGCTATGCATTCGTAGCGTATACAGTTAGTGAGACTATGTTCTGTCTCCATTACTTTAGAACCATTATGAAGAACTTCTGCCCCTGATATGCTTCTAAACATGATAGTTTTCCAACGTTTGATAAAGCTTCTGTTACTAAAATATCCCATCCTAGAATGTAATATTCATAATGTAATGTATCCCATGGTGATATGAAACCAAAACTCACAACAACTGAGGGGTTCACATTACTTCCAAGCCTGAGAAAGGCCTTTGGGGCGTTCCTGTGACATTAAGTTCTGCACATGTACACAAAGCAAATTTGGTAATATGCACTGTTTGAGACCATAGTTTTTTAATACGGAGTAAGAGGCATGGTGCTGTAATAAGGAAAAGGAAAGGGAGGGGGTAGATACAC
Source organism: Tenodera sinensis (assembly GCA_030765045.1). Classification (NCBI taxonomy): domain Eukaryota; kingdom Metazoa; phylum Arthropoda; class Insecta; order Mantodea; family Mantidae; genus Tenodera; species Tenodera sinensis. The sequence goes on from CM060967.1 coordinate 53,711,307, forward strand.
CTAGTCTTGTAAAAAACCCACACTTTAATTTTCCTTCCATTTATCTGCAAATTCTGGATCCCTATTATCAAAAATGATACAAATGTTGCTTAAAATAATCAGCATTTGTTTGGTTACATGATTCTGTTTTATAAGAAAAGCTTGGTCCTTAGAATCACAATAACATGTGAAGTTTACAGTAAACATAATAAAATATATTAAGAAACATAAAGACGGTTAATCCTCCTACAAACTCTACCTATATTTATATTGGAATTAAAATTCGTATTGAAATAGCTCTAAATGTTTCTCTATTGTATTGTAAGTAGCTGGGCGACCGAGCTTCGATCGGCTTTTCTTTTCTTTTCCTTTTTTAATCGTGTTTTTTTTTGGGGGGGGGGGGCATAAGATACTTATTTATATAAACTTGAAAAGCAAAATGTTAACTAAATATAAATCTTCGTCCTAATTGTTGGAGCCGTTTGATTGACGAGACCTTTAATATCCTGGCTTGTTTGTTGAAATTGGCCCACTAAATGAGAAATTATGGCCAAAATAAGGTTTAGACTAATTGTGACTGTTACGCGTAGACTAACATAGCTAAGTCAACTTTCTTCAGGTTTTCCGAAAGCTCTTAACAAGACCTTTAATATCCTGGCTTGTTTGTTGGAATTGGCCCATTAACACAGAAATTAATAAGCAAAACCCAGTCTGAATACAAAATTTGATCGAAATCGTTAGAATCATTTCCAAGTTGCACGGAATAGGTATATATATACACACAAATGTATAAGATACACTTTCAAATCAACCGTTCTCCTCTAATACCTATGCAATAACCCGCCTTTCTTGGGTGGAATTTCATTATGTTGCAGTAATAAATCTGCATAGTGTCTGAAATTTGTCGAAGTGTGTTACCAGCTTGTCATATACCAATAATTAATCTGACCACATGTAGCTGTGAGTCAAGCCACAATCACAGCTTAGTAAATAACGATTTAGTGAGCCATCAGAAAGTCAATACTTCCCTTTTATGCCGCCGTGTCATTGGTTATTACTAGGCTTCGAACCTTTATAAAACTATCGCGAAACCAGGCGATCGCAAGTTACCTGCCACATGGACAGATAGTGACGTCACAGCACAAACAACTGGGGTCACTGCCTAAACTACATAGTGCTTGTCGAGTGTCTTCACTAGTTCACACAGCAAAATCAAAATATTCACGTATTGCTGAACTGGTACAACAATTTGGAAGTGAATATGCTTTCTGCAAATGGTGATAGCTTGAATGCAAGTTATGCAGCAGTATTATTTACAACACTTTTGCGTGGCTGTACCTGGCCTCCTCTGTGTTGTGATCATGTGACAGACTGACCCCTCACACTTTCTATAGTCCAAATTTCGTAAACTTTTCTTTCCTGTATGAAAGTTCGCTCCCGAGTTATTGCAATGTCCAGCAAGTAGAATGAATACTACTGTCATTGGAGAGGGGTAAAGGGAAGGAGAGAAGGGAAAGCTACGAAGGCCTCGATAATTAACCATGATACCCTCGTAATTTATTAAATTCGCTTTCTGTACAGTGTCTTGCTGCTCATAAAAAGCACTATTTGAGAAGCACAACGGTGGCTTATTGTAACTGTTACTATCAGATCCTAAAGTGAAAATTCAATATTTTAATTTTTATAAATGTGCGTAAATACTGGTTTTGACAAAATGCCTGAGAAGTGTTAGCTCGTGTGTGAATACACCGTCTACTGTGAAATGTATTCCTCTGATAATGTCGATGAGGACAACGGGTGAATTTACAGACTATTGGAGTTGTTTACTATTTGAATACCTACTGCTATCCTGTTTTGGCGTGCCTTTCACCACATATATCCCTTTAGGGTTCATCAAATAGGACGTGGTACCGAAGGAATAATTGACGAATCTTACAGTCGGTCAACTGTTTTATTTAGCAGCGTGCAGGCCATCAGATCATTGTTTCACTTTGTGCACCGGAGTATTTATTCAGACGGTTTGGAAAAGCACAACATCCAGTCAGCATTCACCATATAGGAACATTAACAGATTGTTCATCCTTTGTGTTATACTACACGAAAGTCAATATAGTTGCTCTAGTATTGCACATATTAAGCGCACGATCGCTTACATCCACACACATATATTCCGGGTGGAAGGGAAGTATAACATTAATTTAAACCCGTGGTAGATCTCGGTATTTGGAACACTTTTTGTATCTTACGTTTTTGTTTCTGATCATTTCCTGCGGAGATATTTTAGTATTGTCGAAAACAAGCTGGCATCACTGCAAATTATTGTGTGTGGCACTTTCCCTCGCTCAGTACATAAACACCGCAATGGCGCGTCTTGAGAACATAAACACATATCGTGCCTAGCTCTTCCGTGTGTACTGTGCGACTATAGGCCAATCATAAGCGTTAACTCCTAAAACATGACACGAGAGTGAAAGCGCCTGACCTGTTTACATCCACAAACCAGGTCAATTCCCTGACTAACCTCGACGCAACGTTGTCGACATACTTCACGTCTGAAAGAGGTGCTCGAAATATTTCTTCACGTCTTTTGAGTGATGAATTATTTCAAAACCCTGTGTGATTTCCCATAATTACACTGAAACTATGTCGAAATTAGTTACTTACAAGTAACAAACTGTTATCTTCTTACATTCTTGTGGAAATATGCATCCAATTTGAATCAGAAACCACTTATTTTTTCGAAATCGACTAGACAAAGAACAAAATGCCATTAGACTTTTTAGTTGTAACATGATATCTTTTTCTGTCAATCTTATAAAAAAAGACAAACAAAAAACTTTGTAGATGCTTTTCCATTTCTTTACCATTTCATAGGCGTAAATCAACGCAATCATATACTTAGAAACAATACAACAAATCATGAACAATTTGGAATAATGAAGAATTTAGACTCTTTTCCAGATGGGACACGGGACCTGTCATAAAACAGCGATTCTGAGGAATGATACGACACATAGCAAGTAAACGAAACACAGCGGGGAAGATATGAATATACCGTGTCTCTTTTTGTGTTCGGCATTCTTTTTTCTGTCGCAGCATGATGTTCCAATATCAGTTTCATTCGTCTTTTTTTATCCCACCACTACCCCCTCTCCCATGTAAGTAAACGAAATACAATGTTCCAAGTTTGATAGAATGTAGTCCAAACTTTCCCATGCCCCTTACCCATTCCTTCGGATCATCTCCCTGGCATTCGCTTGTGCTTTTCTCCGTTTTCCTTATGCTCATCTGGGAAAACTCTTTTTCTCGGAAAAATAGAAAGAACGCGAAGGATGGGGCGCCGAGGCGATGAACATATCGGAAATACAAAGCTTATATCCGATTCGTTTCACACCGGTTAATCCATTTTTCTCTTCTAGATGAGATTTTGTGCGATGTGTTCTTAGAGAATGGATCGTATACAATGAGATTGTTTTATAACTACATTCCATTTTCTATATACCCACTTTACTTGCAAAGAGTTACTATTTCATTTCTGTATTTCCTTGCATGCATGTGTTGTCCATAAATCTATAGTGATAGTAAACTGATGTCGAATTTACATTGCCTTTACAATGAAGTAGAACCTTAGATAACTGTTGTGTTGAAAACGCGTGAAGTTGACAGTCAGTACTTCGACTGCAGTGCTGGTAGTGTGGAGCTGTGTTTACTTTGTATCCTGTGCTATATAAAGTTCAGTGTGTCGGAATCATCTAATGCTGACACATTGAAAGTGTAGTGGAAGAAATTGGTACAAATAATTTCACATTGAGTGAAGAAAATCTACAATGTAGGTTATGTCATTCAGAAATACGAAATTTTAAATAGAAGAGAAAGTTATTAAAAGAACTCTCTAATACAAAAATCAAAACAAACAAAATTATAAACCATTTGTTACATCCTTAGGTAGCAAAAAGGCAGAAATACATCGTCCTGAATTTAAAAACTCAATTAGGAAATATACTAAAATGTTTGATAAACAAACAGATAAATTAGAAGGTAATGCAACATATAAAAGTTTGTATTTTTGGCAAAACACTTGTAGTTGTAATGTCTATTTTTTAAATTAGATTAGTTGTTACACTCCTGACTGCGATGGTTGCAGGTCCTGATCACCTGTGTCACCCCTTCCGCTCGCCGCAATGTCCACACATATTCGCAGCGCGTACACATTGCATGCAAAACGATGTTTGTCCTAGCTCTGAGAGCAAATGGAGGAATTACTGTATTCCACCAAAAAGTGGATGTCGAGATTTCTCCAGAAATACACGTTTTGTGTTTGTGGGTGTGAGTCGTTAAGTACCAAACTTGGTATTTAAGTTGTCATCTTCCAAGGATGCAATACGAACATTTTAAGAAAATTTCCCCCAACCCAGATTGCCCTTTTCTTAATGATTTTGATTAAAATGCCACATTTTAAAGGTATTTTCGTGTCAAATAAATATACATCTTCTTCACTCCAAGGATTAGGCAATGTTGCCTGTTCCGGCTTCAAAACATGTCTGACCATCGTTTTCTTGGTCTTCCCGGGTGTCTTTTTCTAATTGGCCTATAGTTCAACACTTTCCATGAGATCTTTTCTCTGGAATTCTATTAACATGCTCTCTCCATTCATTCCTGCAAGTTTAATTTTGTCTGCCAAAGGATTTATTTCTAGCTCTTTCCTTATTTTTTTCATTTGGAATTTCATCTAAAAGAGTGCATCCTTTTACTGTTCTTAAAAATCTCATTTCGGCAGCTTGTATCTTGTGCCAGCTTTTGTCAACGTACACGTTTCGGATCCTTAAAATAAAGTAGGCACGGCCGTTACTTTATAAAACTTAATTCGTGTTTCTTTTCTGGTTTTTGCCCTAAGGCTTCTTTTTATTGTACCACATATTTGCTTGAACATAGGTAATTTATTTTTAAAATCATTTTCAGATTTATAGCTGCATATGTTCCTACATATTTAAAACTCGTGACTTGCTCCAATATAATATTATTTATTACACTTTTAGTTCTAACAGTATATTTACCTTGGAATGCTATTGACTATTTTGGGAATCTCCTGGATGTTGCCTCCATCACTGTAAATTGCAAGAGTTGCACAAAATCTTACTGCGCAAAAGCGTACATCTCGTTAAAACACACAATATATGCATACATATAAAAATCAATTGCGTATGTCAGTCTCGCAAAAACTCGAAAATGGCTCCATCAATTTGAATAATTTGTTTTGTTTTGTTGCCTCAATACTGGGAAGGTTTAGAAAAAAGAACATTAGGAATAACCCAAATTAACAGCCGAAAAATTGAAATCGCTAATTTTGTATGGGAATTGCCACTTCGCATTGCTTCCATTATATAGCGTTTGTGGCGATCATCTCGAAATTCCGCACGGATATGTATTCCTTCATGGAGAAGGTTTGTATACTACCACATTCACATGGTTTTCTCTGCTCGCTTTTCGTTTACGCAAGAAATGTACATATCCTTCCCTACTTGCTCTTTAACATACGATACATACAATTTTTGTGATTGAAATAAAGATGCAACACATTACATTCGCAATTCTTTCTCTACTCCTTCTCTAAAAGTAATTTATACAATTTTGTGTGTGGTCGACATAGAAATAGAACATCTTACAATCGTACGACTTTCTCTATTTACTTTGCTTCCTGTGGTATTTGGGGTTGTTGAACAGTGCTTTTGCATAGTGTGTTCTCTGTTTTTCTATTTATATATTTTGTTTATTTTGGGTTCTTTATAGTATCCAACGTAAGCCTAAAAGTTGTAGGGATAACATCGTTAAACCCTGGGCAACACCGGGTATTTCAGCTAGTGTGAAATAAATTTGATTGAGGGGTGAACTTTTTTCGAGATATTCCTTGTTATTTATTTGAATTTTCCAATACTTAATTTCTCAATTGGGAAGTCACACGTTCCTTTTCTTTTATGTCCCGGACATCAAGCGGAATGGAGTCTCAAAGCCATCACATAGAGACCGGCTAGTAGAACGTTTGACTATCGCTTAAGACTACTGTATTCTCCTCGCCTCGTACTTACAAAAAAGGTGTAATAAAGTCACTTATACAAAATTATGTCTACATTACGCTTATCACGAAGAAATAGAGAAGAAGTATACTTAAGAATAGTTTGTGGAAGAGAGAGTGGAGATTTTTCTACACGTTGTTTGTAATAATCTTTAGACTCCAAATTGCCTATATGAAACAAACGTTATTCTCATTACAGGTATAGTTCCTTCTTTTTATAGCAGAATCTTTTTCAGAGAAGGAAAAATGGTCTTGAAGTAACATTAGAAGAACATAATTACCATTTGCAGCACATTGTAATGGAAAACTAAAATAATGAAGCAGGTGAACACAAAGCGAAATTTTTGCGTTCCATTATCCATTTGTAACTTTTTTTCTCCTGTGGCAAGCTGTTTCAAACATTTAATTGCATTTCATGTGATGCTTTTGAAACAAAACATATACTTTGAATTTTGGAATGAAGGCTTGCTGTGGCTTTTAGATACGGGTTTGTTTATTGGTAATTTAAAAAGCAATTATATTGATGCAGTTTTATTTTAAAAAACAAGTAAAGCTTTTGTTTGAAAGGTTAACATCCAAGTCAAATGCAGTTTTTTTAAATTTGAAATCTCGGTATATAGTAGAGTGGGTCTGAAAATAAACAGTTTTAGTGACACATATGTTTGTTCTTTTGTTTATTTACACAGTAAATATCACACAGTTAATCTTGGTACGTATTGTGAAAGTTGTACGCGAAATTAAAACAGTTGTTTGTAGCCTCTGTTTCCTATTTCCTGCCACAAAATAAACTACACACTTGTAAAAGGGGGTTTCAAGTTTTGTCAATTATTGCATCCAAATATTAGGTCCTCATATCACGTGTAATTTAAAAGGCTTCCACAGGTTTTAGTTCGATTGCAATCGGAACAAATTATACATACTTTTCTGAGCTTTTCCAATATACTGGGTGTCCCAAAAAACGCTGACAACGCTTAGTATGTTGTACGGGATGGCAAAGTGATCGGTTTTCAAATAGGAACCCCTGTCCGGAAATACACGGTTTGAAATTTCGGCACACCAGCGACTCTAATATGATCTTGGCAATTGACAGCGTCGTTAAACAACAACCTAATTTTAATTTTGAAACGAAAATATTTTAGTCGCATTTAAGCTGCTGAAATGAAATTTTTAAAATCATTGGTAGGACATACAAGAAATGATAAAATAAGAAACTAAGATGTAAAGGAAAAGTTAAACATACTTAGTTAAAATACATGATAAACTCGAAGAACACCTGCAAAGGATGAATTGCTGAAGAATACTTCGAAATTTTAAATTATAAGCCCATTGGCCGAAGAGACACGGGAAAACCAAGGCAAAGATGGATTGGGACCTGAACAGGCCGAATGACTCAGTTCTTATTAGGCACAAGAAAGATAAAATGAACACGTGTGCAGTTTAGCTTTGTTATTTTATTTTCTACGTGTTGAGTCTAGAGAGGAAATGGTAACAAAAGCATTTAGTTTCTCAACTGTTAGAATATGGAAGTCATATCAGCATTATATAAGGAAAAATTGAAGCTATTAACAGTGAAGCAACAAGATTCTAAAGTAAGAACAAATTAGAAACTAAAAACTTCACTTGCTGACCCTGGGTTTCAAGTTGTCTCCAACTCATTCTCAAAGCCATATAAACAAATTCGTTACCAAAGCTACAATCTTTTCTTTTATTTATTTTTTTTTTCTGAAAAACAAATACTGATATTCAATTTTTATTTACCAATATCTGAAAACAAAAATTTATAAATACAATCTATAGATGGTAATTCGAAGTTCATAACACGGTTCATGTTTTTTAAAACAATTTTTTTTCCCAAACCATTAAATCTACAGGACTACTTAATTGTTTTAATAATTTAACTTCTGGATTAATTTCATAATTAAATGACCAAAACTGATCTGCTACAGCTGATTTATCAGTTTGTTTATATTTAATATTTCTAAAATGTTCTTTTATTCTGGTTTCTAAATGACGTTTAGTTATAATCATACCATAATTAACATTACGACTACAGTATTCTAACGCCTCACTATGACATGTGGCTCGTTAATGAGAGTTTTTGGAGGTGGATAGTAATGGTAAGACATTTGTAGAATCGCCAGGCAAACTGTTGCAGCGTTTATGATATTTTTGAGACGAAACTATGTCCGGAGTGCTTTATGTTACTGAAAATCCGTTTTCACAGTGGCAAACTAACTTTAAGACAAACGAAGAACGAGTTAAACTGCTGCATAGAAGGTTTTATAAACGAAATTAATTTAGGTGAGGCCTGATTCACCTGATGTCACATGTTATCTTAGTTGGAATGACGTTGCATATCAGTTCGCCATTCTCCTCAAATTACAAAATAACCCAGGCAAAATATTTAGTATGGAGGTATTTTTTTGACGTGGCGAATGACCTTGTGTCTGCGCGAGTGTCAGCTTGCACATTGATGGTGGGGATGGTGTCTTTGTTTCCTACTTGAAATTGAGAAGACACTCCTGATAATGTGAGCGAGCACTGTACTTAATTACGCACTGTCTCTCAATATTTACTATACGGAAGTCGGAGAGATACTAACTTGACGGCCCTGTGATCTTATAAACACAAAAGTGAACTCGACCGTAAACTGTTACGCAATTTCCAGCCATTCGCCACGTCTAAAAAGCATCTTTGTAAGACTTCTCTGAGATTTTCTGTAGTTCTTGAAAATCGTGCAGTTACTTTCTTGGCAAGAAGTAAATGAAGAGATTGTTAGCTGAAGTCAAAAAGCTCGAGAGCAGAATTTAGTTCCCATAGAGACATCTCGAATGTTATCAGCGTTTGATGTAATTAATAAAATTAATGTAATTATTGAGAAAGAAGATGTGTAATTGGCTTGTAGGGCAGAGCTCTTTGGCTGAACGCCGACCTCACTTAATGACCTGGAGCGTGCGGTCGAGTTGAAATTGTTTCTTGGCCATGTGCCAGGTGCCATATCCCTGATAATTTGAAGACTCTTCTTGCCCCCATTCCCTTTAATGGCAATTCTACTCTACTTGAAAACCTCGGCCATTGATACACAGACATCTTCAGTTTCAATCCAAAAGTCCCAATATAGAATAAGTAGATTTGGATACAAAATTGTATTATAAATGAGCACCAAATTTATTAAAATACATCAAACAGAAACAGCATTATTTTAGGTGTCCACAAAAGATATAGACTTGGAGAGAAAGTGGTCACACTGGACATATCTTAGATCACTTCCTTTCTGAAACTCTTGCCAGTCCTGTAAAGGCATCACTAACCAGTTGTATCTTAAACAAACGTCAGTTGTGTGAAGCTGGGAAGCCAGGTGACGTATCGTTGCCCAGAAGAAACTTATTCCCCTATTAGTACCTTACTAAGGAAGACAGTTTATTCTGAAAAAAAGTTTACATATGTAGGTATATTTGATAAGCCCTATTACAATCAACACCATTGATCGAGTAATATTTTTTAAAACTTGAGGGAGCTCCACGGTTTGAACACTTTTCTAATGATGTCTTTTTCTGACTTACATATGTTCAGTTTCCTTTTCGCATTTCCTTTACTCATTATGACAAATGGCATTTTTGGTTACTTTCTCTGTCACTTTATTTTGCCTCTAATTGAACCACAAAAGCACAATTCTCTTTGGAACATGTTAAAGCTTCTTTGATACGACTTTTAATTCCAGTATAAATATAAGACAAATTTGTAGAAGGAACAAACGTAGAAGAAACTTTTCAATATAATATTGCATTATATTTACTGTAAAGTTTTACACGCTTTCGCGATTCTAAGTTTTTCATATAACAAATAATGGTTCAACTCAATAATAGCTGAATAGCTTAATTCAAGTAATATTTGAAGCCTTTTCTATAAGAGACATTAAGGATCTGTAGATAAATCTAAAGAAAATTAAAACGTGTTCTTTTTTACGGGGCCAGGTGCATTTTACCCTTCTGTCGATCCGCTCCCGCCACGTTTGCTTGTCCTCATTACACTCTCCGATATTGCGACTGTCATTGGTCACTCACCCCTTACTAGACCCCGTAAGACGATAAGAAACTGAGAGATGCTCCCAAACAGTGCATATTACTAAATTCGTTTGGTGTACACAGCTATCTTGATCAACACTGAACTTCTCCATGATAAAAACTCACTTCTGTGGCCGTCTCACATCGCTTGCATATTCTAGAGTCACGTAGGACGGAGGTTTTTCGAAATTCACCTTTTCTCGACAATTCGCATAAATAAGCCGGCAATCGAAAGCTTTCGCGAACAATCTAGAAGTGCTTTGTTCTGCCACGTTTATTATTGTCCTAGTTCTGACCTCACATTTGTCATTGTTTACTCGCCGCGCAGTGGTGTGAGGTGTCTTGACTTTAGACGCTTTTGGCGGCATCGACCGCAACCACGTTATTTATCTACGAGTACATTATCAGTGACAACTGACTGTGATGTATACGGCAAGAACGATTTTAAAATCCCATTAAAAAGTCTTACCATAACGATTAAAGGAAAATGAAATGATTGAAAGTGCACATTAATAGAAGCAAGGAAGTGTCAGCTGTTTGCAAAATACTCCCTTCATCAGATGGACAGAGTGGCGCCTTAATTTGCACTACTTGTTCCATCATTTACAGCATGAATGTTTTGATTACACCTTTCAGCAATATTCAGTTAATGTCAACATACAGAGCGACTCAGGGCAATTGTAGTGCTCAAGGTGAAAAAGATTTGGTCAGTGACGGCTAGTAACCTTACATTCCTCTAGTATCTCTCAAATGGCTGCATATTTGCTGATACATTTTTCTTCATGTTCTTTGCTTCTAATACTTAGTTTGAACTATTTTGGTTTAAAGTGGCCTGATATATGTGTAACCTTATACGAATATATCATCTAAAATACCATCAACTGCATCCGTATTTACTGCCTTGATGAGAATAATAAACCCTTCAGGTGACATAGAATCGATTAGTCTCCTCTGATCTCTGCTCGAAAATTCATTGTTGAAACTTGCATCTGTTTCCTGGTCCAAGAGTTGATATAGCTATTTTTAGTAGGTATGTTCTTTATTATAAAATAGTGTACTCTTTTTGGTGTTACTAATAATAATGTATTTCTTTTTGCAGGTGAGTGTTTTGCTATATTTAATCGGAAGGTATCCTCCAGTTTGCTGCACCTAAATAGGTAGGTCAATAATTTAGTTTATGGGTTAATACTTTTCTTACATTTCAAGGATTGATGTCAAAGCGTGCTGTATCTCAAAGTTAAAAAATACATAGTAATGAGAGAGCGTAAACTTTCACGGCCGGAGTCAATATATCTAGGAGTTATTTCCGGGAGGTACTATAGATATATAATACATAGTAACTTAAGATACTTGATTAAGAGTTATTTTTAATAATTAGAAAAATATGATTTGACACGTTTCGGGAATAAAAAATAAAGGAAATGATCAATATTGTTTTAGTATGGAAAGAGTTCAGTTAGAGCTGGAAGCCAATCCTTCCGTGTGCTTTGTCACTCGCTAATTGAATAATTCCATATGAATTTCGAAAAACAAACTGAAATCTAGCGGAAGGCAAATCATTGAACCTTGATTTATCTGTTGACATATGACTGAATTGCATTAAAATTCTCATTAACACGAGAAGCAGTGCACTGGCAGTGGAGAAGAAAGAGAATAATTCATATTTCAGTATGAAATAGTCATGCTCCTCATTAAAAAGTTCTTGTATATATAAGGAAGCTCTTAGAACATAAAATATAATATATCAATGAGGAACATGGGGTTTTCGTTTAATGTACTGGATTCTATATTCCTTATTCTCTATTTACAGTGTTAAGATTTTGAGTAAGACCATTATTGTTTTGATTGCTGTCTTTCTGCGATCTTATATGTCAGTATCAAATCAACCGCCATACTCCTAACCGGCAGTTTGACGTATGTCTGCTTATCTAACATGTCATGGAATCTAGGGCGATTTCTATTCCACAAAACTAGTATAGTTATTTCTTCCACACAGTTGAACTGAAAAGATAAATAAAAAATTAAAAAGGAAAGGAACTGTCATGGAGAAGATGAAACATTGCTTAATAGAATAACATAAAAACGTCGTACCGTGTGAAAGGTATAAATGAAGATAGATGATCAAAAAATTAATACAGAGCGGAACTGTGGAGGAAGTAATGTTGGGCAAGAGAAGGAGGTTGGAACAAGCCAAAAACTGCTGTCGCCGCGCTCAAGACAAATGAAGAATCGATATACAGCGATGTAAATAGCCAGAAACATTCCAAGTAAATAGAACGTAGTCTAGAACATGAAACTGAAAAGGACATGCAAAAAATGTCGTAGTGTATCCAAGACAAACATTTACATTAAAATACGCTTTGTGAAGGCAATTATTTTAAACCGGGGGTATAAAACGTCAAATATATTTTGTTTTCGAAAGAAAAATGTAAATACCCAAAAAAACCTTGCAGGAAAAATTCTGCCAGTAAACAATCATTGCAGTTATGGCCTTTGTCAATATTTTCCTGGAATAAAATATACGGAACAATTTAATGGCAGTAAGGAATAACCCAAAATGTGTGACAGACTAACTGAAGTACTGAAACTTAACAATGGGAATCGTTAATTTCAAGTTAGTCAATGAATATTGTTTTGTGACATTTAGTGCCGGAAAATAGTTCAACCTCAAGTGTTTTAGATGTTCGTGTGTTCATTCACAACAATTGCCCATACACAAAATGTTTTGTATCAATGCACGTTTGCAAAATATATTATTTTGCGTTCACCCTCCTGGTTTACACAATTTCCCAACGCTGTATATGGTTATTGCGGAATTGTATAAACAACTACAAAATATGGAACACTGGTGTAACCCTAGCACAGGGGAGGAAAGGTAATGTCGGTATGATGTCAGCTCACACCACTGAACATGCTCGCACTGAAGACCTGTTCAACGTATGACGTCACCGTGCTCTGTACTGCTGGTGCAGCGGAAGAGAAAATTGTTTTAGGCATGCGGGATACAGCAATGTAGGAAAGACAGAACCAACATGTCTGATGTTGTTAACGCAACTAACTCTTGCATGTTGCAATATTAATGTTGAGTGTTTTAATCACACAATTAGTCACACACTATTAACAATTACATTTTGGTTCTATGCCATTAGAAAATATATAACAATTCAAGTTTACGTGACGAACGATTTCATAAAGTAATGTTTTCTCTGCAAATTGGAAGAATGACTGACTCACTGACTGACCGACTGGCTGACTGACCGACTGGCTGACTGACTCACTGACTGACTGACTCACTCACTGACTGACTGACTCACTCATTCACTGACTGACTCACTCATTCACTGACTCACTCACTAACTCACTCGCTCACTGAATCACTCACTCACTCACTGGTTCACTCACCCACTCACTCACTGATTCACTCACCCACTTACTCACTCACCTACTCACTCCATGACTCACTCACCTACTCACTGGCTCGCAGACTCACTCACTGACTCACTCATCGACTCATGCACTGTCTTACTGACTCACTGACTTAGGCACTGACACTAACTCACTCACTGACTCACTCACTGACTCTCACACTGATTCTCATACTGACTCTCACACTGACTGACACTCACTCTCACACAGACTGACACTGACTCTCACACTGACTCACTCACTGACTGACTCACTCTCTCACTCTGCAGGTCGGGTGACCTTTAGCCTCCTTAGCGAGAGTATTCCACCTTATAATCCAATGCTTCCCGTCTCCAATTTTTTATTCCCTCAATCTAATATCTTTCTCTATTTCGTATATCCGTCTACTTCTTGGGCGTCCATACAGAAAAAATTACATAAACATTTCTATTTCTTTTTTCTTTAACAAGTCTATCTATGCTCGTACTTTGGGATTTGGATCTAGCTAATTTCAAAATAGAACCAAAGACTGTCTACTCTGCTCTGCTTTGCTTGAACTGACCAGGTTATTGTCATCGAGAGCGCTACACTGACTGAACCCTTCAGTTTCACACTCAAGGCGCTGTTTATTTAGGCAACATGGTATTATAACTTATGAAGCTCTCGCCTGACATCACACGAAGTAACACATCTTAAAGCTGTCTTCCTCTGTTGTAGCACAATTCCAAATGAACGTACACGTGGAACGTGTGACGTACGGATGTACTCAAGAAGGATAATCTGCTTCAACGGCAAGATAATATCTATGTCTCCAATCTAACGGCTGCAAATAATACTAACAATAACCATACTTTTACCATTTTAGAGACTTTCTATATGAATTGAGATGGATTGAGCACTACATATAACAGGGAATATTTAATTCTTATAATCTATGACCAACTTCAGAAACTTTTGCTCTCCAAATTGCTGCCCTAAGATTTTGTGAGGATATTGTTCTCTCGGGTTTCCATGGCCAGCTTTAAAACTATCTTGGCTATCCGGTTTTGGCCGCGTCAATTTGGATAAAGCCGACATTTCGATCATCTTGTCGTGGTCATCTTCACAGGCAAACTGCACCACTTCAAGTTTCAAGTTTGCTTTATTTTTAAGTTCTGGCCTGGCGCCAGTACAAGGGGCCCGGCTTACAGGCTATAAATTTACATTTCTATCTATTTACAACGCTATAGCTTTGGGTTTTACCATCCCACCTTCACTGGGTACACCAGAAGTATGCGTCCCAGCTCGCGCACTGCACTATTTACACTTCACTTTTTTACATTATTTACATTTTCCCGCCGTTTTCCTGCGCGGGCAGGGTGCAGCTCCTGGGTGTTTTCCGAGGCGAGGGCCTCTAGTACGCCTGCAGTGCTTCGGCTCGCCTTTGCCAATGTTGAGAATCACGTACGAGTAGTTTTCTGCGCCACTTGTCCAGAGGAGGCTCCAGAGGCAGTTCAAGTCGAGCGAGTTCTTGGTCCCCCGTTAGGGTGTCATAACCGCAGTACCCAGCAGTAACACGGCTTTACCTGCGTGATGAGGGGCGGTGAATTTTTTCTATAGGGATATGATATTAACTGGGAATATTTTGTGGTGTCAGGGGTATTTATAAGTACGGAGTGGTTGCTTTTTATACAGGTACACAGGTGGAGATGAGCCCAGATTGACCAGGTGATTCTCTGCACTGCGGCATGAGCTCTGATTGGCCAGAACTGCTATGCACTGCTACGTCACTAATCCAGAGTCACTGCAATGTGGCACAGATGACGTAGTGTTCTTAGGGCTTATTTTTATTTTACCTATGGCCACCAACCAGAGTCTTTTAAAATACATCCCGCCATTGTTAAAATTTTTTGGACAACGAGCAATTTCTAAAGCCCTTTCAATTTTCTTGAGTCGCCATCTGCTTTCCCTGGTCACTAACGTGGTTTGATCAAATCGTATTGTATGTTTCGTGAGCATGCAGCTCAATCGCAGATTTCTCGATATCGTTTTGTTTGCGCTGACGTATGTGCTCTGTAATCGTTCATTTATCGTGCCGCCAGTCTCGCCAATATACAGTTTGCCACAGCTGCAGGGAATTTCACAAGTACCCGGTTTGTTAAGTGGTGGAACGTTGTTTTTACATTTGCCAGTAAATCTTGCAGTTTAGTGGGTGTCTTATACGCCAGCTTCATATTTGCTAGTTTTAACAGCTTTCCTATTCTGTCTGTCACTCCTATATATTGAAGTGTGGCAAATTTTCGTTTGTTTCGTCTTGGTCTTGCTGTTTTCCAAGTACGATGTATATCACTCTTTTTGTAAGTGATAGAAAAGTAACCGGACTTGGATAAGTGCCGTTTTGTTAAAGTATATTAACAACCCCCATATTTGGCAAACATATTTATCGCAACGATTGTGTGCATAGAGTCAAAAATCCGCACTCCCATGATTCGAAGCCACGCGCATACCATACTGAGGGACCGGAATACTAAGTTTCAGTCCGGCATGCTACTATGCCGCTCTTTAAATGTAAAGAAACTGAACTATTTGAATTATGCTCTGGTGTAGTGGCAATTACAGGGTCATCGTAAAACAGTCCTCAAAAGCTGGAAAACCCGGTTTCTATTTGGAACAGAAATAATTTCCTCATTGTAAATAAAGTCACATTTTACGTACGAACTATCAAAGGATTCCGGATGCTGAGAGACAAAAGAATCTACCTCTCGTCAAGAAATTGCTTCAACCTGTAACAGCAGACAATTTTAATTCCTTTCATATTTTATCACAAAAATGTTAGGTTTTGCTTCCTCTGCTCTTATATATTTCATTTGGAGTTCAGGACAAGCTTCTGAAAGCCTTAAAGATTCTGAACCTGCCGTAAACCCAAAAATGTGGTTTGTTTTTGTTTCTTTGTTTACTTGTTTGTTTCGCTTTTTACTAAACTTAAGCTTAGGGCACTCAAGGGTGGTATTGTTTATTTCCGTAATATAAAATTTTGCCTTGTTCTTACTTCACACGATTGACCACAGAATCACAGAGATGAACATCTTGGATTGTTGCCACTCTTACGGTAAGAATGTTACTCTGTTACCAACAATATCTAAGGATTAGGTCTTCCTTAGCTATAGTTGCGGTGGTTTAGCTTGTCTCGAGGATCATAAAAATGGAAGGTCGTTTCCAACATGCAAGTTGGGGGTAGGGGTGGAAAATCTGTTTTGTGGGCAGAAACGCCGCAAGTCCATTGCTATTTGCCTGTTCAGTGCAGCACCGATTGGACCGCAGGGGTTCAACCTCCTCCCTCCTCCTCCATCACAAGAGAGGTAGAGGGTGACTATCTGCGTCACATGTACTTTCTATACTACGTGTGGCAAGTAGGGGAAGTATTGCATCGGATCCAAAAAAATCGATGTCGAGATTTCACTGGAAATACATGTTTTCAGGACCTCTGAATAAAAAATACATTTTTACAAAAGGTCAGCGGGTGTGTGTGCGTGTGGGTGGGTGGTTGGATGGGTTGGTGGATGTGTGTGTGTGTGTGTGTGTGTGTGTGTGTGTGTGTGTGTGTGTGTGTGTGTCTGCCTGTGAACAGTATAACTCAAAAGCCAAAAGTCAATTAAAAACCAAAGTTGGTATTTAAGTATAATATCTTTTAAGGGCGCGACAGGAAGATTTTGAACAATATTTGTGCACCATAAACTATCCTCTACATGGAAAATGTTTCCCAAATTGTTATTTTCTCAAAAATGGCTCTAACGATTTTAACTAAAATGTCATGTTTAAGATATTTTTTTGGTAAATGAAATGTATTTTTTTAATCTTATCTCCATAGCACATGTAGTCTTACTTCTCTTGATAACTTTAGCACTACTGGTAAACTGTAAGAGATAGACCAATATTAAAATAATATATTACTGTAAAAAATCTGATGTGTTGCACTCACATGACTTTCTCTACTCTTGTACTAACCATTCTTACAAACTCTTATTCCTATATATTCTTTCTTGATAGTTGAGATACACATTTGTACAAATTATCTTATTGCTTATTTCCTTGTAGGTGCAAGGGGAATGTTAGAATACGGTAGGCTTTGTCCAATAGTCAAATGTTTGATATTCTGTTGTCTTTGCACACTTAACATATAAAAAAATGAACAACGATGATCCATTTCACGAAAATTCCAAGTTTTTCGAAACTCACACACATAACAAGGAATATCTCCGAAATGGTTTACCCTACAAGAAAATTTATTCAGACATAAATTGTGTATTTTAGCAAGGTCTACATTTTTTGTATAGTAGAATTTGGTCTATCTCTAACGGTTTACCAGTTATGCAAAAGTTGTCCAGAGTAAATACGACTATAGGGGCTATAGGCAGAAAATTCAAGATATACATTTCATTTGTCATAAAAATATCTCAAACATATGACATTTTAATCAAAATCGTTAGAACCATTTTCAAGAAAATCAAAAATTTCGAAAAAGTTTCCATGTAAAGGGCAGTTTAGGGTGGGGCTATTTTCTTCAAAATCTTCGTGCCGCATCCTTGAAAGACATTAAACTTAAATACCAACGTTGGTTTTTAACCGACTTTTCGTTTTTGAGTTATGCTGTCCACAGACTGACAGACTGACAGACACACACACACACACACACACACACACACGCGAACCTTTTTCTAAAAATGCTTTTTTTGGATTCAGGGGGCCTCAAAACATGTATTTCCGGTGAAATCTCGACATCAAATTTTTGGGTGGATACAAAAATGTAAATCTCGTTAAAACACACAATTTACCTCAAAAAAAAAAAAAAAAAACTTTTTTCTTTTTACAGTGAACCATTTTGGAGATACTCGTGGTAATTTTTATGACTTTTCCAATACTTATACTTTTTTTCAATTGGAAAGTCGTTCTCTTTGTTAGCCGTGTACAGAGAACGGAATTTCAAAGCTTTCCTATAGCTTTAAAAGATTTGACCATCGCTCAAAGCCTACTGCATTTCCATGTTCCCCTTGCGCCAAATGTTTACCTCGACTAACACAAAGACAGGGGAATAAGAGTTTATAACAATAGTTACAAGAATAGAGACAGTCATGTGAGTACAACGCATCAGATTTTTAACATCTCTCTTTCCCTTTCTTTAGGGATCACACAGGTTAAAGTAAATACCCTATCTTACTGCAATAACTTACCTCACCTGCAAAGCTACTTTTTTATGGTTTCTTGGTTTTCCAGCTAAGAGATGACTTTTATTCGGTATAAGAAAGTTTTTGAAGGGACATAACAACATAAAAGAGATAAGACGGCGTATTCTCATATTATATTTCAAGAAACGGCATGGGATTTATACAATTCGAGAAGTGTAACAAATGGTAACTTAAATGTGCACTGTTAGAGATAATGTTTCATGGATGGAGCAGTAGTGATAAGTACATGCTTGCTAAACATACCGCTAACCGAGAAGTAGATCTGCGCAACAATAACGGCAAGCAAACACACCCTCGCTCCTTTGTCCTCCTTGTATACCACAAAACCGACCATCTATAAACCTAGACCCAAAGGCATCGGGTCCAAGTGTGTGTGTGTATTAAGGCGAAACAATGGCTTTCTGTCGATACTCTGCAGTGCTAAGTTCTATGGAACAAACACTTTGTTTCTTCTTGCAGTGGCCGTCACCTTCAGCTCTGCCATTCCTTTAACGTCGTTGACACCTTCCTACACCCTCCTTTGTTGAGTCTTGCTTGCTGAGAGCTCTTTACTGTTTTACTTCTATCGTTTGCAAAAAACCTTATTTGCACAACTTTCTGCGCTGCCATTCAACAGAAAGAGAACAATATTCCTTTTAATGCATTAAAATGTCTTGTTAGTTCTATAAACTCCAAGTAATATTGTCTTAATTACAATATAAATGAAGAACTACAGTCGCAATTACCTTAGAGTAATTTTAATGGACACTTCCCATCTCTAAAACACATTAATAGTGTTGTTAGTGCAGCACATACCAACCGTGGATACCTTGTTCAAAGTTTATCTTACTTCAGAGATTTAAGAATTCGATTTAATCCTGAGAATGGAGTCTTATTGATTAGTGTATTCTTCTCTAAAGTGATTGTGACAATTTTGATTAAAATTAATACTACACTTCATTGTCAATGAATTTTATCCTTTTTACTTTCTCTACTGGTAAGTAGAGGAAGTATTGTATTCCACCCAAAAATTCGATGTCGAGATTTCACCTGAAATATATGTTTTGAGGTCTCCTGGATCCAAAAAACAGCATTGTTGGAAAAAGGCCCGTGTGTGTGTGTGTGTGTGTGTGTGTGTGTGTGTGTGTGTGTGTGTGTGTGTGTGTGTGTGTGTGTGTGTGTGTGTGTGTGTGTGTGTGTGTGTGTGTGTGTGTGTGTGTGTGTGTGTGTGTGTGTGTGTGTGTGTGTGTGTGTGTGTGTGTGTGTGTGTGTGTGTGTGTGTGTGTGTGTGTGTGTGTGTGTGTGTGTGTGTGTGTGTGTGTGTGTGTGTGTGTGTGTGTGTGTGTGTGTGTGTGTGTGTGTGTGTGTGTGTGTGTGTGTGTGTGTGTGTGTGTGTGTGTGTGTGTGTGTGTGTGTGTGTGTGTGTGTGTGTGTGTGTGTGTGTGTGTGTGTGTGTGTGTGTGTGTGTGTGTGTGTGTGTGTGTGTGTGTGTGTGTGTGTGTGTGTGTGTGTGTGTGTGTGTGTGTGTGTGTGTGTGTGTGTGTGTGTGTGTGTGTGTGTGTGTGTGTGTGTGTGTGTGTGTGTGTGTGTGTGTGTGTGTGTGTGTGTGTGTGTGTGTGTGTGTGTGTGTGTGTGTGTGTGTGTGTGTGTGTGTGTGTGTGTGTGTGTGTGTGTGTGTGTGTGTGTGTGTGTGTGTGTGTGTGTGTGTGTGTGTGTGTGTGTGTGTGTGTGTGTGTGTGTGTGTGTGTGTGTGTGTGTGTGTGTGTGTGTGTGTGTGTGTGTGTGTGTGTGTGTGTGTGTGTGTGTGTGTGTGTGTGTGTGTGTGTGTGTGTGTGTGTGTGTGTGTGTGTGTGTGTGTGTGTGTGTGTGTGTGTGTGTGTGTGTGTGTGTGTGTGTGTGTGTGTGTGTGTTTATCACTCTGTATGTCTGTCAGTCTGTGTGTTTATCACTCTGTATGTCTGTCAGTCTGTGTGTTTATCACTCTGTATGTCTGTCAGTCTGTGGACAGCATAACTAAAAAAACGAAAAGTCGGTTAAAAACCAAAGTTGGTATATAAGTTTAATGTTTTTCAAGGATGCGAGACGAAGATTTTGAAGAAAATAGCCCCACGCTAAACTACCCTTTACTTGGAAAATTTTTCGAAAATTTTGATTTTCTTGAAAAAGGCTCTTACGATTTTGATTAAAATGCTATATGTTTGAGATATTTTATGACAAATGAAATGCATATTTTGAATTTTGTGGCTATAGCCTATGTAGTTCTGTTCAGTCTGGATGAACAGATAGACAAAATCTTACTATATAAGAAATGTAGATCTTGCTAAAATACACAATTTATGTCTCAAATATTTTCAGAGTGAACCATTTCGGAGATATACCTTGTTTTGTGTGTCAGTTTCGGAAAACTTAAAACTTTCGTGCAATGGAACATCGTTGTTCATTTTTTATATGTTAAGCGTGCAAAGAGAACGGGATGTCAAAGCTTTAAAAGATTTGACTATCGCTCAAATATTCCCATATTCCTCTTACACCTACAAGGAAATTATCAATAAGATAATTTGTAAAAATGTTTATCTCAGCTAACTCAAAGAAGTTACAGTAATAAGAGTTTGTGAGAATGGTTAGCACAGGAGTAGAGAAAGTCATGTGATGTCATCAGACTTTTTATTTTGAAACCTAAATGTTCGATGAAAGCTTTCCACAAGAATGTGCAATTGTTGAATAGCCACCAACCTTGAAATATTTGTCGTTTCCATAACCTCTTCCAGCTTGAAGTCTGACTTTGGTATTCAGGGTTTCTGGTAGCGGTGATTTTGGGAGTGGCGACTTTTGGGGACTTTTAATTCTATATTTGCTTTTATCTTCTTTAATAAGACGTTAGTAAGCACGCTATTACTTTACAACCATCTCGTACAAATTCCATCTCTGCACAAATTTGCCATCGCTTTTATCTTGCCAGGCCAGCGAGATCGAAGTTTTGGAAGGGAGTTATTGCTCCTGTTGAGAGTTATTGTATAGTTTTCGCGAGAATTGTTGTAAATTTCATTCTCTTGCTCGAAAGTCTCCTGAGGGGTCCTTGCCATATTGAAAATAAAATAACGTCCCCACATGTGAAAACATCAATTTGTTATATTGCTGAGATGGTATCTGCAGCAGGCCTCCTATTGCCATTAGAGCAGCGACCAAGCTAATGTGCTCGGGGTTGTTTATTCAGCTGTGTTAGGAGCATAGCTGCGTGTGTATACACAGACTGGACAAACAACCGTACCCTGTAGCAATGTCCTGCAAATATATCGTAATTACGTTTTCAAAGCTATGTTTTTCTCGCTAAAACCTCTGCATTGTTGCTAACAAAAGTCTCATAATAGTAATAATCAGAGTACTTACATTCGAAAACAATTGCTGGTATTCCTTACCGCACGGTATCTATACAGGTTGCCAATTTAGTGCTTTTGGCAACAGATCTGATGCCTTTTAAATGTATCTGTTAATATATTTATGCAATTAGCGCCATCATATGCTGTCTTTTCTCAAATAAGTAGCGCTTAATGTGGAGATTTTGAAAATAAGATATTATTAAATAAATAATTCCATTTAATTAATTGCATTGAATAATGTGGCGTAGTTGAACAGTTGGAAACTTTGCAAATAATGACAAAAAGAGCAGCAGAACTAGGGTTTAGGGAGCTTGAAACTGTAGTGATGAAACTTTCTGCATGTATTGGCTATTAGGATCCTCAAAAGTGTTTTAATAGGATATTATACTCTGCTGGTAAAACAATAATTGCGAAGACACATCAGCGCGGGGAATTCAGGCTTTGCACCACAACAAAGTGTATGAGTTTCCATAACTACAGAGAGGAAAAGTTACTTTTGGTCACAAATCCGTAGTTGGTCTCTTCTAATTTGAAGCTTTAAAAAGTGGTGAACAAAAAGGAGCCTTTGCACGGCGCGTGTTCCCCCCACCCCTCTCTTCGCGGCTCTGGTTTGTGAGGGGATAGGATTTATGTTGGCTTGTCGCCGGGAAAGAACAAATAACGCGTCGTCGGTCGGACTCTTGAAAACTTAGCCGGGTTGTACGCGGCAAGAAGAAAAACTAGCGTCGAGTGTATATATGAAGTTGTTTGGGGCTCCATTTATCCACAGACTTTGTTTTTCTTACTCTAGAGCGTGTCGCTTCCTCATATGTACAAAGAGTACGTTTTGCTGGACTGTAACGGAATCAGATTCTCAAGATCTTCAAGAGGTCTTATGGTTTACCAACAACAGCTTGTTTCAGCCTCTCTAAGGATTTACTAGCACGTGGTTCGTATGCTGCATTTCTTTCCTAATCACATAATTCTTTTGCTCGTTGCTACAACTTCTTTGTTATTATTATTATTATTATTATTATTATTATTATTATTATTATTATTATTATTATTATTATTATTATTATTGTTATTATTATTATTATTATTATTATTATTATTATTATTATTATTATTATTATTATTATTACTACTACTACTATGACCAATGACAATGTGACAAATCCCTCTCCTAACACGAGTGTGATAAATGGAAAATCCTGTTACTACTTTCGTCACTGTTTCCCTTAAATTTGGCTCAAAGTCAAATCGTCTTTTTTTTA
The DNA here is from genome assembly GCA_030765045.1 of Tenodera sinensis. NCBI lineage: Eukaryota > Metazoa > Arthropoda > Insecta > Mantodea > Mantidae > Tenodera > Tenodera sinensis. Next base: position 53,734,659 of record CM060967.1, read on the forward strand.
TTAACACAATAATACGTCGTGAGCTTGCAACTCAGAGCTGTTCTGTCTAATCAGTCACTTCGTTAACCGTCTCTCCCTGTCTCACAAACAGCTTGAATGGCGCAGCAAGGATTTTTCTAGAAATCCACCTTACCCTAAGCAAGCCCGGCCCATGTCGCCGCACCTCGTGTTTATAAGCAGTGGTGTGAGCTAGCTTAATCTTGAGTGTCTCTTTGATGAGTGGCCGACGTACACTATGATTATGATTATTACTACTATTATTATTTAGTATTCTTATTGTATATAAATCCTGGTGAACAAACTTATTACTGAGTTGACCAACCTATGGAAGTGACATCCTTTGAGCAAGGATAATTTGATGTCGGCAATAGCTTTAGAGATATTATCCGGATATATTTCGAAAGAAAAGCTTTAACGAAAATATTATGATTTCTATTAACTTCTTCCTTCAATAACGTAGAGTTGCTGTATTACTCTCCATTGGGCTAGCCATCTACACTTGTTTGCACGCATAAAACTGAATGTATTTAAATAGGTTATTTCTTATCCCTCCTTGGTTTCATGATGAGTAAATATAACATCGCTGACTGGTCCGTGCGGTTTGTTTTAAGCCAGTCATAGATGTGGCAAACATTAGGAATAAAGCACTATACTTATACGTACATGTAATTTTATTGTGTAAATCTTATCGCTACCGCTACAGGGATCTAAGGGAATGGGCCGGTTTTGCTACTGCCAAGTATACTGAAACTTTGACGCTGTGATAAGAAATAAATTCTAGAAAGTAGTGGTCCTGTTAAGAGAACAGGTTGTGCACGGAAATGCGAAGGAGGTCCTACGCTGAAAGTGTTACAGTAAAATAAATTGGAGGCGTTGGAATGAAAAGAAGCTCGTAGTTCAGAAATGTAACAGTATAAATGGGAGAAAATATGCCAGATTATAAATAAATAATAAATTAGTAGTTCATGTTCATAGACTTAGAGGATGCAAAATACTGGGTTTGTAGCAAAGAACCTGCCCTTGGGAAGAAACTGCGATTAACTGCAGCTGAAAATTGATCTGCATGAAGACGTTGTGAAATAAATTAATAAGTGCTGCATTTTTCATTTTTACTTATAACTACTTATACGGGAAATACTTGTGTCAGCAGATCTAGAATGTCGTGAAAATTGCTTTCTGGCTTACTTCAGTTTGCGTAATAATAGCCGTTTTGGACCCAGCGTTTCTCAAAAATAATTATTACTTTGACATAACTCGGAGAGCTCAAGAGGCGTGTGTTTTCAGCTGCCTGCACTTATTGTAATAGAAATAGTGAAAATAAATTATACAAAAATTACTGCAGTTAGAGGTATTTTGTTTTAAAATTTTACTCACTAGCTTGAAACAATATTAGTTTCTTCTGTCAACAGCAGAAAAGAAATTAATTGGAAAGCCGCTACATCAGTTCTCTGTTCTTCTCTATCCCTGAGACTATTAAATAACCATAATATTCCTTCACCTGAGGCATTAAACATGCCAGTTATGATCTCTCACATAACTTGTGGGTGAATCAAAGTTGAAGATATATGGAGTACTTTTTCTCTGTAACTGTACGCAAGTCGACTATCAGCAAGACCTGTCAAAAGGTACGAAAAGTAATTGCTTTTTCAAAGTAAATGTCTTTTAATTGTCCACTTCTTTCATTTCCAGCTCGAAGCTTATTTAAACATACGAACGCAATAACAGTCTTTCCCCGGGCTTTTCTTTTCTTTTCTTTTTTTTTTTTTTTTTTTTTTTTTTTTGACCTGGCATGTCTCCTTTTTTAAAATGTCAATGCAATCGTAGTACAAACCCAAAATTAATTTTTGTGTCCTATACAAGTTGTTTTACGTTTTCAGATGACATTTTACTCTTCTCTGATATAAGTGTACTTTTATCTTTTCCTTTTTTACGAAGGTTAGAAAGCTCTGGTGTTGTATTCCTCTTGGTGAATTGTGATATTGGACCCTAATTAAAGCTTTTTCACATGAAAAACGACCTGTTCCCACGTTAATATTTATCTGAATTAACACAAAGAAACATTTGTAGGAAGAGTTTGTATAGGAGTTAGAAGACAGCACATCAAAATTTTCAACAATAATGTCGTTCGTCCCAAGCAAGCTTTTGATCACATCTAAGGAAACGTACTAAAAATATTTAAAATTTACCGAAGCTATGCAGTGAGCCATGATGAATAAAATGTTTAATTTTGTTTATTTTCAAAGTATTCGATAGGCAGTATGTAGCTCCGCATCTGTTGGATTTTGACCAGCCGCCTGTGGATTAAGCCTTGAAGAGAAAGGCTGATGGTAATGATAAAGTAAATTTAAGAATAGCGACAACGAGAACGCATGTATTTGCTATAGAGATTAAAATTAAAGATTACAGAGTACATAGAAGGAATGCGCAATGTAACAATTGCAAGCAAGATAATGAAGAACAAATAGAAAGGAGAGAGAGAGAGAGAGAGAGAGAGAGAGAGGGGGGGAGAGGGAGAGAGAGAGAGAGAAAGAGAAAAAAAAGACACTAGCCCGGTGCGCCAGGAAAATGACGAGCTTACATTGAAGGAGATATCCTTCCTATTTCTGTTAATAAAGATAGCACTAGTCCTTTTAGTGTTAGCTTATTCGTATTTCTATTCAATAATTGTTCGATTCCGAAAGAAGTTTAGTATTGTATGCAACCTAAAAGATGATTCGATGATAGGAAGTGGGCCTTATCAAATTTTAACATACTCATTAGGCTATGTAGAGTTATTCTCACAAGGTTATTCTTTACGTCAAGTGCTGTACTTTTCCCTGCAGCTGATAAAAGTTAGGTAAACCTGTTTGGGAAATCTATTTCAGTCTGCATGTGTTCTGGAAGGACCTGTCACCGTATCTCCATTGCTACCTTCGGAAGTTCTTCTGAGTATGGTTTCAATAAGATTAGGCACCATAGCATTCTTCATAAATGCAAAGGAATTCTTCATAGCCACGCTTACTGTCGGCTCAACTTGGGTTACTAGAGCTAGTTGCTTGTGGTGCTGAAGGGGCAGTTGATTTCTTTGGTTCACACGAGTGGCCAACAGCTTTTGAGCTTAGAGCCATGAGTAATTATTGCGTGATCTGAGTAGAGTAATAGATAAGCTTTGATATTGTGAAAATATGCCACTGTCGGCTACCTGACTTCTTTAAAAGAGCGTGCTTGCCAAGTTCGAGAATTGTTTTAATGATCCATTTATATGTTGCCTTTAACATCGAAGGTCGTATTGGCGGATTTTAATTTCTTGGAACAATTACTCAGCTTAACTTTGGTTTCTATAGCCTTGGGTTAATTTTTACATTAAATTCTCTCTCTCTCTCACACACACACACACACACACACACACGCACGCACGCACTTACGTACTCCCATCCATACTTCCAAACTCTAGAGAGAATGAGGAATAATCCTAGTTAAAGACAAATTCCCATCCTCCAATCCGGGAATAGGACCGGGGACCCCTTCCATAGCAGGTGGGTGTTCTAGAAACTGAGTTACGGGGCCAGCCAAGTTTGAGAATTGTTTCAACTTTTACGGAAAATACATTATGAGTTGGTCTCATTTTACTGCGATGTATGATAAATATATTGATAGTTGTACAGAATAATACTGGAGAGTTTCTATTTTATGCTGGTAGAAGAAACAGTAGACGAGAGAAAGAAAAGCATCTACACTGAGCGATAAATAGAGAGGTAGAGAGATTGTAATGGAGTAACGCAAGCAGAGTTAGTTCTTCTGAAACTTTAAGAATAATAACCCCGTAGCTTTACTCAATCACTTCCTTCCTTTCCTTTTCTTTTTTTTTTCTTTCTTTCTTTTTTTTTTTTTTTTTTTTTGGGGGGGGGGGGGTTACACATGACACACCTATTGACTCGAACGCCCGAGCTTCTTAAATACGCTCAAGGTCAAGCTACCTCACTCCACTGCGCGGCGAATGGAACAAAGGGGCAACTGGAGCAGAGCTGAACAAAGCGGTTCTAGACACTGTTCACCAGAATTACTGCTGGCTTGTTCATGAGAAATCTCGTGAAAGGATAGACTTCGAGACAAAGCCCTGTTACGTCATTCTCGTCCACATAAGCGAGTGTAGACTGCGAGAGGATGGTGGAGTCGTGAGTGTTGAACAAAACAGCTGTTAGCAGTGCGTGTGCGTGTTCACGTTTGCATGCGTACGTGCGCGCTCGCGCACAGTCGTCATTAAGAGAAATGTGGGAGTGTGTCGTCAGAGACAACTTTGCGACTTTTAATCGTCACGTCGAAGTTCATGATGCGTGAAGCAGTTTCAGTGAGTCTGATCGTCGGAAGCAATCTGAGACACAGAAAGACAGTGAAGTGTGTGCCAAGGTTACGATCGGGCAGAACAGCTATAAGTTGCAAGGTCATCATGAATTGTAGACAGTGTTAACAATAAAATATTTTTGTGCTTCAGTTTTAGAGAAGAAATAGAATGAAAGAAAAACAACTAAACCTGTCATTTGTTACACATATCCGCACCCATGAAGCCAATACTCAGTTTTGAGAAAGAGAGAGACAGAGGGCTGCGCATGTGTAATACACTACAATTATTTTACATTCAAGTCTGCCTTTCAGTAATTGTAACCCCCTTTATTTCCATTGAACCTCCTCACCTCCTGTAACCACATGATGTTAGGCCAAGTAAATAAGTGCTATAAATAATATGAGACCATTAAGAAAAACGTTTTCTATTTTTACATAAGGGTCAGAATAATTATTGGTATAGAGATTCTAGAACGGATTATTACTTCATTATTTGGGTTGCAGTCGTATTTCAAAAATCCATGGACACAATGAATAACACTAAAGAGTGCGATAGGATACAATCTTAAACCTTTTTAAGCTTAGGTGCAGATGTTCACAGTTCTGTGTGAACGAAACTACTCGCAAACGAAGGCAAAAGTTTAAGTATGCATACCTTGTGTGTATACAGTGAATAAATAATTATATAATTAAATTGAATGAACATCCAAATCGAGTGGACTCCCTCCAAAATAATTCAGTATACAGGTCACATGGTCAAAAAGATATTGATAAATGAAGATGGCGTTGGTGTTACCTGTAGCCCTAGTGCCTAGGCCATGATGTTAAACAAGAATAAATTATAAGGTATCTATATGCGTATGTCGGTCGAAAAAATAATGTATTTCAAAGGTAAAGAGGACAAGGTAGTCTGAACATCCAGAAATTACATTTTAGTGAGTTAAATTACCACTGTTCTGAAAGTTCATAATGGTCTTTTCTACTTACCAGTAGAGTTGTTACAAGGAATGTCAAGTTATCGAAGGTCGAGTTATAGGGATTTTACTGTATCCGGAATATTAAACTCAATTTGAAGTTCGTATTAGGATGCAAACAAAATATGTACTTTTACTGTAAATGTCAACATAATATAATATATGTACATATAATTGTAAATTAATATCCACAATGTAATTACTATGTATGGTCGTGATAAGACCGTGCTATCAAAACGACCTTAAATAAATATTTACAACAAAAAATATGTATTTACCTAAAAAGCCGCAATAATAATGCGTAAAACATGTCGGATTATTGTGGTGAGTCGTTCTTCTTCCTGCCTAATCCTCTCATACTATATGTAAAACTGAGTGTTACCTTTTCAGCAATTCGCTGGATGTACTGCATAAATTCCACTGTAGAAGAAAGGTTCCTAAAATCAGTGATGCATACCACTAGGTCGCCGAAAAAGAAAGGGCGAAGCTTTTGTTTCCTGAAGACATGTCATATAGAAGAAGGAATATGAAGTGCAGTTTAAGCCGGCTGTTTTAAGTTCACGTTTAACGTGACTCTGGAAGAGACAAGTGTGTTTGTAGAAGAGGGCATCACCATCTCCGTATGCAGCTTGCTATCTTGTGAATTTCTTGTTTTGAGTTATTTATTTTGCCTATCCTGACGGTTTTATCTTTCGGAAGTAATCTTTCCTCGAGTTCTTCCTCCTCTCCCGCCCAGCGCTGTGCTCTTATTTCTTCCTTTCTCACCCCCAAGCACTTTCTACAAAGCTCACTCTTGTAGAAGATAGAGGTAATGAGTGAGCGATGTGAAATGCGTGGCAGTATGACGGTGAGATACGATTATCGTGATGAATTGTCTGCTGGTTACTGCCTGTACTGTTATCAGTACCTCGCTACAATATCTTTCTCTTTCTCACTCCTTTAAAGGTCGCATTCCACATTTGTACCCCATTACAGCGACTGAAAACCTTGTTGTTAATGAGAGATTTCGTGCATGAGTCGGTTCCATTTAAAATTCAGTCGCGACTTTTTGTTAGCGTTCCTCTTTATGAAGGATGGTGATAAAGAAGGAATTTTGCTTCAGAAAGGAACTTGTTATAAGGTTCGCAGAAAGATTTGTTGCATTGGGCACACTAACATACCCACATTCTACTAGTAAGTTTTGGATATTATACTACTCTTACTACATGTGCTAGGTAAGAGCAGCCTACTCAAGGTGACGTCTCACAGTCGTGTAACGCAGTACCGATTTGAAAACCCAGTGCGGAGGGAGCATAAGTAACGGAAAAGACAGGTATAATATAGTATTTGCTAGGTGAAGTTTTCTCTTTCCGTTTGCCTCACCTGTGCTACACCCCTCATCGCTTCCTGCACTAACTTCATGTAATGTGTTATTACAACCAACCTGAATCAACATCCCTGCCTAGTAAGACACGTTCAAATGCTTTAGGACCCTAACGTTTGTAGGTTATGTAGGAAACATGCATTTGTTTACATGATATAGCAAAGTTGTTTTTACGTTTGTAGGTATTTGTAGCAAAAATATTTAAAATTAATCTCTCCTTAAGTAATAATTACTGTAAATATATGATCGAACGAGATGGGGCCACAATAAGGCGTGACACTAACTTTCAGGTCAAAGGTTCGATTTCAGGTAATCACCCACTTTATCGTTGGAATTTTTATTTTTTTCCCTGCGTCATAGGCGAATGTTGGGATGATTTCTCATCTGTTTGATACTTCTGAGTCTTTTAGATGCATTTTAGCAGCATCCCAGTTTATATTGGGCGTGAAATGTCGCTTAATTTTGCTCAAAGGTTTCATTGTCAGGCTTGAGGTTATTTTTCGTGCCGCAAATCTACATGGGACCATTGGGTTTATTTCCCTTCTAAAAGAAGCAATGCTGACGATTTCTATGTCCTAAAAACATTTATGGCCCTCCGCCAGGTTTCAACCCACGACCACGGACACCAGAGTCTAGCACGTTACCCCTACACCATGGAGGACTACATGTGCTAGGATTGATGGCACGTTGTGGTGCCGTACAAATGACGTTCACGCTTGCTCATTTAATATTTAGGAAGTTAAAAATTTACGGAGAAAATAGAAAATGAAAACGAAACTGTGCTATAGTAAGGTATAGCACAATAGACAAGAATTGTATGTTCACATTCTAAGTATGCACAACGAAATAAACTAGACACCAAACAACCTTTTAGAAGAGAAATCTTCGTACTTCTTTGTTTTTTGAAACTAGATTTAATAAATTTTTATTTATTTGTAGGGATTCTTACGATGTCAAAACCTTCTGCCTTTCTCACTCTTCCTCTCTCTCTTTCCATTTATATGCCATCTTTGGTATCTAGGTCATATTGAAGGATTTTCTAAGAACAATTGCTCATTGGCAATGGTGTTTACTCGTTTACTATTCACTTACGTTGTTTTTTTATAAACATTAAATTCACACACACACACACACACACACACACACACACACACACACACACACACACACACACACACACATTTACAGTCTCACTCATACTTACAGACTCTAGGGAGGATGGAAACGATGGAAATATCCCATCTTTAGCTGAGAATCAAACTCGGGACCTCAGGATTTGTAAGCTAGTATCCTTACAAAACAGACCACACAAGCTAGTCTCCAATATTTTGAATCTTACGTTAAAATTATTTGAAGATGTCCTCATTCTTGTTGCATTTTCTCTTGTCAGTAGAAGACTGCAGCACAAAAATTCTAAAAGGGGAATACACTAATTTTAGAAAATATATTTGATGCCAATTCAAAATTTTAGTGGATTAAACGTTTCCTAGATGTTAAATCTATTAATCAAACTGCTTTTACATACATAGGTATATGCCTATAGTCTCAACCTTCTGTGTGTTTCTTTGCTTTTGCAGCAAAATGACAAACTATTTCTGCCAGCATTTGTTTGATTAATGGCAAGCAGATGTAAAAACAGGCTTTTGTATGAATCATTTGTGGAGCACATGAAAATGCATGATAATGGTTAGGAAAAGTCGTGAGATTGCAACGCATCAGATATTTTCCTCTTTCTTTCTTTCTTTGTACTCGGAATAAGGATTTATTAATGCATGAAACCTTGGGAACTGTGCCCCGTGACTGTTCCGTAAATAGGCTCTATTCCAACACAGAGAGCGTCCAACCACGGAATAACTTTTAAACAGTTGTATTCCAAGTTGGCATAGATGGTGTAAGAGTTCTGCTGGATTCGTGTGGTTAGGCGGGGTAATTTATTTTGTTGAACAACAGGTATTTATTTGCTATATATCCAGTTGTGTGAAAGTGAATTTGGTTAGCTCAACCCAACCGCAGCTAGCGAACTGAAAACACGAACTTGATTTTGTTAAGTGAATTAATCTTTCTGATACAAGTGCACCGTTATAAAACATATCCCCCTCCATTTGTGCTATATTCTAATGAAGTTTTGATTACGTTCAGCTGATGTGTAAATCTACTAAATAACCGCACTGGCATTTGGGAAACCGCTTCAACCACTCGGCGAATGAGAGCAGTGGGTTCGGCATTTAAATACTCGGTTTTTAACCTGGATTTTGTCCTTAATTGAAATAGATGAAGATAAATGCAGACAGGTAGTCTGGTCTTAGGTTTTAACCCAAGATATTACATATTATGATACTTCGCAAATTGCAAGAAAATGTATTATAATACATAATTATTAATATGATTAAATCATACAAGTTTTACTTTCTCTACTAACTAAGCGCAGTATTGTATTTGACCCAAAATTTCGATGTGGAGATTTCACCGGAAATATGTATTAAGGCCCCCTGAATTAGTAAAAAATGCATTTTAGAAAAAGGTTCGCGCGCGGGCGTGTCTGTCTGTCTAATTGTGAACAACATAACTCAAACGAAAAGTTGATATTTAAGCTTCATACCTTTCAGCGACACAACACAAAAATTTTGAAGAGGATTTCTCCACCCGGAATTACTGTTCATATGGAAATGTTTTAGAAAATTTTAATTTTCTCCAAAATGGCTCTAACGATCTTGATTAAAATACCATATACTTAAGATACTTTTATAGCAAATGAAATGCATATTTTAAATGTTCTGCCCATGTGGGTAGTCCTATTTACTCTTGATGACTTTTGCATAACTGGTAAACCGTAAGAGATAAACCAAATCTTACTATACAAAATATTTAGATCTTGTTAAAACGCAAGTTCTGTCCAAGTGCATTTTTTGGGGTGCAGTGAACCACTTCGTAGATATTCTTGTTATTTGTGTAAGATTGGAAAAACAAACTTTTCTGAGATGGAAGGTCATTGTTCACTTTTTCTCTCTTGGCCGTGCAAAGACAACGGAATTTTAAAGCTTTAAAAGATTTGACTATCGCTCAAAGCCAAGCCTACTGTATTTGCATATTCCCCTTACACCTATAAGAAAATCAGTAGTAAGATAATTTCTGCAAACGTATTTCGACTAACATGAAAAAGATAAAGAGATAGGAGTTTTGGAGAATAGTTAGTTCAACAGTAGAGAAAGTTATGTGAGTGCAACACCAGATTTTTACCTTTATATGCGCCCAAAACATTCATTAGAAACTCGTGAACGTCCGGTCTTTTTCCGTGGGCATAAACATCTATCGCGACAAATTAATGATACCATTTATCTCCTTCCTGCTAGGTGCTACTTTTCCGTGAAATAATCCTATGGTTTCGAGGTAACCATATGTCCCAAATATTTTGCTATACCATTTGCTTGTTTTAGTGATCTTAAAACTCACTTGATTTTTTGACAATAAGCTGGCCAGGATATTTAAACGAATTCTCTTGATATTCTCTCCACAAATCGGTTCAGAATCTATGGAGTCCTATGTTCGTTTTTGGTTTAGAGGAGTATAGACTGCTATATTGAATCAGTGAAGCAATTTAGGGTAAAATGTCGAGCTTGATCACAAAAATAGCCACCACGACATCGTAATAGAATATTTTCATGGCGTTCGTGGGCATGCATATATTTGTGACTTGTGAATAAGAGGCAGACACACGTGTAATAAGTTGGGATACTTGTGAATTGAGATCACATTCTAAATTGAATCTGTTTCTCCACATTAAAAATTAATATTCTCTCGCTTAATTTGGTTGCTGTTTTTAGCCTTTGTATATGGTATTGTTGCAGGTCATATTGGTACATATATCTTTGTATTCTGGATCTTTATGGTCACCTGCAATGTCAGGCAGATGTCACAATTTTTGTTTGTGAAATATATATATACAAAGAGAGTTCCATCTTTTTCAACATTACACATACTTTAATTGGGCATTTTCCAAGGAATGTTATTCTTATTGAAAACAAAGAAGAATTTTGGAGAATTTAAGATTTGTTTTATTAAACAACTATTTGAGATATCCATTGTTCTGATACGTAGTGGACTTGAATGCAAAAATACTATTTATTTTTCCCTCTCCTTTTCCCTTTCTTTTTCCTTCTTTTTTATTTTTTTAATTATTTCCTAATAGTTAATACCCTTTAGTCTGTTTGGTTACCTTATAGTTACCTTAAATTCGTCTTCTCAGAATGAGGGAAATCGCCAGAACTAAAAAAAGCTTATCCGAGTAATATAAAAAAATTGAAGCTATTGTGAAGCAATTCAATTCTAAAGGCGTAACAAATATCTTAGAAACTATAAGCTTCACTTATCTTAATATTAAACGCAAACTACGTGGTTTCACATATTATATGGATCCTCAGTGCAACTCCTATTTATTGGTCACCATCGTAACAACCTAAGTTGCTTAAATTTCTATGTCTTACCAACCTATTTTAACTTATCAGAATCAATCGACGATATTTCAAAATAAATATCTTTTCTCTAATCGTTAAATCTATAGGTTCATTTTATTATCTCGATAATCCACCTCTGGATTTATTTAATGATTAAATGACCAAAAATGATCTACCGCAGCTAACTTATCAATGTGTTCGTGTTTAATATTACAAAACGTTCCTATATTCTGGTTTCCAAAGACGTCTGGTTTTACCAATACGAACCCTGTCACAATGCAAACAGCTAAATTGATAAATGTGAGATTTTTATCATTTGGAACCATATTCTTTTTAGAAAAATTCAACAAATTGTTTATATTATATTTATTTTGACGAACCAAAGTTATACCATGTTCTTTAAACATTTTTGTAAATTTTGATTAGCCCAAAGTTGGTAAGTAAACTTTGCAATTATGTTTTATGTGCTTGAGTGTGTAGACTTCTTGAACAACATTTTTTTAAATATAAAACTTATAGTCTCCAAGATAATTGTTGTAATCTTCATCCGAGTAACTCAACTTAAGCTAGATTCGAATTCGGGACATATGGGTGGCAGACAGGCTACACCAGAAGCAGATACCTGCGCATTTTTCGTCAGCTGACAAATGTATCGCGTAGCTTATGCGCATGTGTAGTGTGAAAGAAATCCTGCGTTTAGAAATTGATTGAGAATCACTACATACTTGCCAACCTAAATGCGACCACTTCCTGAGAATTCTTAGCTTTTCTACCAATGATGAAAAATATTTTCTTAGATTTCTCTTTTATGAGAAACAAAAGGTACTGAAATTGTTAGAATCATTGAGTGGCAATTATTATCAAAGAGTTACTTATCCAAATCTCAATACTGCCCCCCATCATGATGCCAAGTGTAGACAAAACAGCCCACAATGTCGCTTTGCCAAGGAGCGTAAATCAAGCATTGAACCATTAGAGGTATTAAATCTGGAACTGAAGCAATTAATTTATTAGAGGTATTTTACTGTAAAAAGTAAAGTATTTCATTTATCTAACAGTAACGGGCTAACGCTTTCAACTGAAATCTTTCATCTTAAAAATTAAAGGAATGCTGATACAAAGGTTTAATATCCTCTGAAAGTTGGAAGCGGCATTTAATTTAATTTAGTCTTTCTCTTAAAGCATGGAAGATATATTTTGCAATTGGATCAAAGACCGATAGTGAATTAGTTTCGAAGTAACTGTTGTAGCAGTCTGAATGGAATGATGGAGAAATGCTGTTTTTAGCGAAGAAAACTAATATAGGTAACAGCAAGCAGAATAACCAAGGTTTCGAGAAGTGATCAAAGGGTTGCTTTATAGCATTTCAGTAGCGCATTCCATGATCTCTATCAAGAGGAGCTTCTGTGTGCAAAATTCACATGTATAACTTGTTTGAATATTGGACTTGGTTGAGGGTTGTGTCTTAATTGCTTTTCACTCTTCTAACAATTGTAAGTGGTACAGAAAAATAAATAATGTAATATTTTACTTCTGGCTAATTTCAATACATTTAACACCTTTTAGTAGGTCTTTCCGTCCGCATATCTGTCTTGGTCTTGTTATATCCCTTTCCTCTGGAGCAGTGCTTTCCAACTTTGTGAAGTGCTCGGGCACATTTAATTGATACTTGGACGCGCGGGCGCCATCACAACCACCGTTAGGGCAAGTACCCTTCTTTTGTGAGGAAACAGGGAAAGCACTGGTTACGGAAGTAATGTACAGGTGCTTCCAAATGTTTTCTGACGCCCGTGGGACTCGCCTAGGAGATGGAAGGGGTAAAGGTTATCGAGTAGTCCAAGCCAGAGCCGTCTCAAGAGGTTTATCTGTCTCATGAGTTTGATAGCTGTAATACTAATGTTTTCCTGCTTCAATAGAAGAAACTATCATGACGGCTAGCTTTTTTGGGACTTTGCTGTACAACAGTGAAGATTATTAATTGGGTTCTAGGTCACGAATGCAATATAAACGTGTCGGCAAAAATATTTTCGACAGTAGGGGCATAATAAACCCTACATATTATTTTAAATGATGTGTTACACGATATTAGGCAACGTTCACACCAACCACCCACCCAGATATACACACAATTATGTTTTCCACCAAGCTTCTCAGCATATCCTAACATCACATGTTATGATGATGATAATAGTAATAATAGTAATAGTAATAATAGTAATAATAGTAATAATAATAATAATATTAATAATAATAATAAAGTTAATATATTATACATATATAAATGTGTTACTAACGAAACATTAATTATATTCATCTTTTTTATTTCTAAAACAACAGCACTACCACAAAATGTCAACATAAATTTGCTTAAATACCTGACGAAAGGATGTGCAGATTGGACAGAATAATTAAGTATAGAACCAAATCTTTCGTTTCTTGTTTCCTTAACAGAAATTACCCTGCTTGCCTCACCTTAGACGACTACATGCGAATATAAATAAACACGTGCAGTAACCCTTCCCCAGGACAGGTTCAACTACTCGATAAGGAAATTCTCTTTCCGTTTCCCCTCTACACCTTTCGCCCATCGAAAAACATTTGGAACTGGCTGTACAAAAACGTACTTCATGGGTGTGTAATGAGGAAATATTTGGAAGGAAATAGTTTTGTCTTGAAATGTGTATTCATGTTAGAAATCGCTGCAGTAAAAATTTGCTTATGAAGGGCGCCAGAAATATACATCACTCTACTTTTTGCAACCCCTTTTGCTTGAATATTACAGATCGTAACAGTCTTACAAATTTCATCTGTGCTTTCTTAGTAATGTTCCTGTTATGCCACATATGCAACTAGAAAAGTATTTTAGGCGTGGCGATGCCAGTTTCCACGACCTCTTTCGCGCAGTTTATAGCAGGGTCATTCGCCACGTCTAAAAATACCTCAGTTCATCTTTAGAGCTTATTGTTAATATCTATTTTACGGCAGATAATTTAGTATCGCTAGTATTTAAATATTAGACGTTCTGTTTATCTTCAAACACTGACGATTTTGCTTTATTCTTTAATATTTAAAACTATGATGAGTCAATAAGCTACACAGTCAAGGTTTGTAGCTTTATAACTTATTTCTTATTCTTCAATAAATCATCAGCATGTAATATACCCAGTGTTTGAAATGTTTATTAAAACTATTGAGCTCTCAACATTAAAATTCATATAAAGGAAGGCTATGCGAGTGTTTAAATATGTTGTTCTCTGTGACTTAGGGGTTTTATCATGTTTCCCAAGCCGTAGGTTCAAATCCTTAAAATAGCTTCCTTCGGAAGGGGAGTAGATTTACGGCACCTAAAGGAACCTCAAGCTTAATAAAGACGATTCAGGGGAAAATTAAGTGATCTTTGAGGACCAATATGGAATGGTACGCTGAAACCACAGCGTCCATAGACAAATGTTTTAGAAATTTAAAACAAACGAACAAAAAGTATAAATTCCAATTGAATATACAATACATAAGCAGAAAGAAAGGCAAACACATTTAAATTAATGTAATATTTCGCTACTGCAACCCTTTAGAGGGGAGAATGTGGGATGTTATTAGGTTTTTGGCAACGCGGAAACGCTGTATTTATTAGTGCGTGAGTTTTATTCCCGTGTTCCGCTCATGCGTGTATCAAGTCCGACACAGAAATATCACATTTTCAAAGCGGCACATTTTTCTACGGAGAATAAAGTTTTTCTCTGACACTTGCACACGGCTTTGTGTTCCTTTTTTATGTGGCCGCTCTGGCTTTACTGGCAGGCCGCCGAGCCTCCATCACATAATCATCTTTTCGCTTTGTGTTCAGTTTATCTGTATGTATGCTTTACACTCATTCTTTGTTTCCTTTGACAGGTGCTCTTGTAGCCATTATCCCGGCATGCATCTTTGGGAACAACTGAATAATCAATGAGGTTTGTCTTGTCTCCTTCTCGGATCTGAAATATGCAACTGTTGTCAGAAATGGACTTCTGGTTTGCTTTGCCTTCCTGTCCCTTGAAGTAGTTGGACATCTGTTTGGTCTTCCCCTCAGGGGTGTCAAAAACACTTGTTCACAACGTAGCAAACAATATGGCAGCAACGCTCATGAGTCAGCTACCGAAACATCTACAGAGAAATAAAAAAGTTTGACACATTTTCCCTGAGACAGTGTTAACCTCATGGTTTATTGCGTACACTGGAGAACTGCACCGTCATAAACTGAGTGGTGAAATGCATAAGCTTTTGTTTCTCAGAAGTGTAACAGTGCTATGGCTGAAACGGTAAATATGTTTCTTTCAAAGCACTGTTTTAAATCAGTCTTAAAGCATATCGGGCACTTGGAGAAAAACTACCAAGTTTGCATTTAAGAGAAAAACTTTCTAAACAACTTCAACAGCAATATAAAACAAATTCGCTTGCACCCTGAAAACGTATCAAACTCATTACAAGTGTAATTGAACTGAAAATCAGTATTCGCTCTCTGGTTTTTAGGGATAAAGTGTTACAGGCTACCTTTAACAACATTAAAAAGGAACAGAATGCAAAAGGAACTAATTTGTTCATTCTAGAGAGTATTATGTGGCAACTGTTTACATTTTATTTTCTTTATTGTCAGCCATTACATTCTACACAATACAGTTTCTAACAAATTAGATATTAAATACCAATAAACTATATATGTATATAATATTAAAAACAAAAGTATACTTTTAAGATTTTTCTTTCCTTTCTTTCTTATTTTTTAATGTTTCATTTATATGCCAATTTTAACATCTGAGGTCATATAGGCAACTCTATCCTTTTGGAAGAAGCAGTTATATCACTCGTTTACAGTGGTTTTAATGTTTATGATTGTATTAATTTTGGTTGTAACATTAAATTCGCATATATAATGAACTCTCGTTCATTCTCCTAGACTAGGGAGCATGGGAAATAAGCTTGAGTGAAGAAAACTTGCGCCCTTCAGCTGGGAATCGAATGCAACACCTCTGGTGCTAACCACTGGACCATAGAAACAGTCAAAATTTTTCTTTGAAATAAACAGAGAAACTAATGTTTTATATTAAATCCCCATGTCTAGTGTTTTGACTTCCATCTTGTCTACTGTACCAAAGCAAAGAGGGATAACCAGTTTGCAAGCGCTCTAAAATTAATATTTTCTTAGAAAAAAAAAAATGACTTTGAAATTGTTTAATTGTCTTGTGTGCCAAATATTAATTTGTTGCATATTTAGAAACATTGTACGCAAACAGTCTTCCTTCTGAGTTTTAAAATTTAATTAAAGTAAATAAATTATTATTCTCAAAAGAAATGGTTTACTACGGCAAACACAAAAGTTAATGGCGGCTGATACCTGACAATTACTATTCTCTCCCTCCCGTTTTGCAAATAATGCGTAGGCGCAAATGATATATCGCGTGATTTCACAATATGTTTAACTATAGAATAACGCAAGACGTGGCAAGCCTCTGATTGGATGTTAAGTCACTTGCCATTAAAGCTGTGTCAGCCATAATGATAATTGTTCTCACACAAACAAGTATGTAGGACAAGTTGGGAAAGGTAGATTCAAATTGGCAAATCTGACTACGGTCTTCCGGTATCCGTCTGTTTGTTCTGACCAACTGAGGTACCGTGGCAACATGTTGGCATGACACTAAATTCCCTTACTGACTCGTATTTTTTTTGGAAAACCACAAGGAAATCTGAAATTAATTTTAAGATATAGCACATGGGGACTTACAGTGTAATAAGTGCTTTAAGTTCCGGGTTTTATAGTTTAACCTTATTTGAAATACAGTGCTTCATACTGAGGTGACTTTTATCTCAGTTGATTTTGCATTAACGTATAAAAGCGAGCCCTAAAAGGCAATATCCCAAAAGTTAATCATCACAATTAAAACAGAATAAACAGGATGGATTGACAAAGGAATATAAACCTTCAGACGATAATTCTCGAGAGCAAGTCAGAAATGTTTGGCAACACCAACATTCTCCTTGTACCTTGTCCCAAGAAGAGCTGAGAAAGTGGCACGAGAGGTTGAGTCAAAGCCGGTTGAAATAATTGCTATACATACCATTAAGTAAATTGGCCACAAATAATCCGATACACGATGCAACCAAATCAATTTCTCTCGCCAAGCTACCAAGATTCTCTCGCCAAGATTGATGAAACGAATAAAAGGCCCATGAAACTTGCAACCATGTGGTTTCTGCATACAAAATGGACCTAATAAGATAAAATATGGAAATCTATTACTATTTATTGTAATATTTGTGAATGCAATGTGATAAAATAGCAAGCAAATTCTAGGAATGTAACTCCACTATTCAAAATTTACTTCATTCGTTTATCCTCTGTCTATTTTTTTCATGAAAGGAAACGCTACCTTCGTTTGTTTCAAACGAACAAGTACACCTTCTCCCTCTCTTAAAAGAAAACGAGTTTCTATTTTTAAAATAGGTTAAAAAGGAAGATCTCTCAGTTTAGTATTTTCTATCTGATAAGAGTTTAATCCTGTTCTTTTTAAAAGAGGAATAAAGGATTCAAAAGGAAAGACTGGATTCACTTTTTGGTGCTTTTTTTTTCTTTCTACGAAAATAGTTATATAATATGGAAATGAAAAGAGAATTTGCTCAAGCAGTAACGTCAGGAAACTATTTAGCATATACTTCTTTTCGTCCCTGAGAAACGTTTCCATACAATGAAAAAGAAATAGCGTTTGAACAGAAATGTAAATCGCTGCATATCGATAACATTCCTTTGTACCATGTTACTGAATAACTGTTATTGGCTTTTAATTTTACTGTGTTCGTAGGTTTATTTCAAACATATATCAGGTAGCTTTTGAGACAGATATTGTGTCTTGTCTGTAGTTTCTCTCCCCTTTACAGCGTTGCCAGTTTCAAACCATAATATTCACTCTAAAAGAACAATAATAGGATGGGATTAAAGACAGAAAAGAAAGTAAGAAAGAAGGACGGACGGACGGACGGAAGACGGACAGAAAGAAAGAATGTAAGCGAGAAAGACAGAAAGCAAGAGAGCAAGGAAGCCAGAGAGAGAGAGAGAGAGACCGCACGCAAGCAAGAGAGAGAGAGCAAACAGAGAGAGAGAGAAATCAAGAAATAAATAGAGAGAAAGCAAGCAAGAAATAGAGAAAGCAAGCCAGAAACGGAGAGAAAGACAACAAAAAAAAAGCAAAAAAGAAAGAGTGAGAAGAAAAACAAGAAAGAAAAAGCAAAAAGGAAAAGAGAGAAGGAAAGGAAGAAAGAAAGGGAGATCGAGAAAGAAAGCGAGCTAGAAAAAGAAAGTAACGAAGAAAGAGAGAGAAAGTAGTCAAGAAAGAGAAAACAAGAATGAGAGAATAAAGCGTCAAAGAAAGAGAGAAAGAAAGCAAGAAAGAGAGAGAAAAGAAAAGCAAGAAAGAGAAACAATAAAGGAAGAAAAAGGGTCAGTAAAGTGAACATTAGTGTATATTTCTTTTATATCCTTTAGTGAATTAAATTTTCAATTTCCTATTATAAGAGCACTTCTTCCGTTTCATTGCTTCTGACATTATTTTTCTTCTTTTAAAAGGAGAGCTTAATTTCGACCCTAGTGGAAAACAAACTCAGCCACATCCACCTCAGGATGCCAATGACAGACCGAATTTTGGCAAGCCCTGCGGATATGTCCTTTGAATAAGTACTTTACTGGCGCATGCTGTATGTGTGTGTAGGGAAATGGCTGGCCTTTCTGTGTCCGTCATAGAGAACAGCCAGGCGTCCGGGTTGACCTGTAAGAAAACACGGCCCTTGATCAATGTTTGTATGTGTGTTTTGTCCAGCAAGAGTATACTTACTTGGAAAGGTAAAAGCACTTTAACTGTTCACTGGGGCAATCAAACGGCTTTCAAGCACACTGTTCATAATGAAAGTGAAGTGTAAACGAAGATACACTTGCTTTCTGTACCTACATAATATAGTGGCTGAGATATTGCTTTGAACCAACAAGGCATTAATGCATGTTTTAACCAACAATTTTGTGTAAGTTTTTTTGCACAAACATCTGTTTTGAATGAAATTTGCAATCTGATAAATACACCAATATTAAAAAATGATACTCTAACGTCTACATCAAGATGACAGTATTTGAACTACTAAATATTTTGAAAATTGATGCCTTCCGTTACTTTATTTCCCTTAAAATTGAAGGAAAAAACACAATTATCTTTCATCGTCGTTTATACGATTTAGTGTTCAAGTTCTGTGTTCTGAACATTCATGAACTCTCTTCTGTCTTTTACTTCTGTGAAACAGCTGACCTCAAACAAAAACTCCGACGCGACGATGAAATGTCGAAAACTTTCTCTGACGAGACACACTCCAATTGACTGTACACACACTCCCCCCCCCCCCTCTCTCTCCAACCTAAGAGCTGTCCCGTTCTACAGTCAACGGCTATATCATAAAAACTCTGATGTGTTGCGCTCACATGACTTTCTCTACTCTTGTAATAACCATTTTTACAAACTGATATTACTTTACTTTCTTCATTTCTTCAATCGAGATAAACATTTGCAGAAATTATGTTATTGCTTATTTGCTTGTAGGTGCAAGGGAATTATGGGAATACAGTAGGCTTTGAACTATAGTCATATCATTTAAAGCTTTCAAATTCCGTTCTCTTTGCACGGTTAACATATAAAAAATAAATAACGATGTTCCATTTGATAAGTGTAAGTTCTCCAATACTCACACAAATAACAGAAAAAAATAAAAAAAAAGATCTATTTACATGTAAATTGTGTATTTTAGCAAGATCTACATTTTTTGTACAGTAATATTTTGTCTATCTGTTACAGCTTGATCTCTTACGGTCTATCTCTTAGTTATGCAAAAGTCATCAAGAGTAAAGAGGACTACATAGGCTATAGCCAGAAACTTGAAAATATACATGTCGTTTGTCATAAAAGATATGCATATGTCTTAATCAAAATCATTATCAGTCAAAAGCATTAGAGCCATTTTCGGGAAAGTCAAAATTTTCATGTAAAGTGTAGTTTATAGTGGAGCAATTGTCTTCAAAATGTTCGTATTGCATCCTTAAAAGACATTAAACTTAATACCAACTTTGGTTTTTAACCAACTTTTCGTTTTTAAGTCATGCCTTCGACAGTTAATGACACACACACACACACACACACACACACACACACACACACACACACACACCAACAAACACATATGGACTTTTTTTCTTGCATTCAGGGGGCCTCAAAACATTTACTTCTGCTAAAACCTCGACATGAAATTTTTGGGTGGAATACATTACTTCCTCCACTTACTGTAAAATAGTAGAGGAAATAACCAAAAAGGCTCCTCTAGTCATCTCGACTCGTTTATATAGGCGAGAATGACGTAACACGGTTTTCTCGAACTGTCTGGAACAATCTGCTTTCTTCCAGCCTGCTTCATTGTTAAGCCATGCACTCGTCCCGCAGCCATGTAAGGTAGCTTGATCTTGGCTCTAATTCTCATGGCGGCCACCGCCTTAAGAGGAACAGTAGTTAATGTGAAGAGTAGATCTATTTAAGACATCATCGTGAACTGCATGTGCTTTATTCCCCTTTCCTCCTCTGGAGAGCGGAATACTCTGACAATTTATTGTCACAGGCCAATACTGAGGTATTTTTAGACGTGGCGAATGACATTGCTTGGATTTGAGCGAGCGATTATAAGCAAATTGATGGTGCGGGTAACGTCTGTGTGTCCCTTTTGAAAGGCATTGCTGAAGTGGAAGTGGACATTGTTTAATGATGCACTATTCCACCATGTTTACTCCACCGAGGTCACTCCTATGGTATATCACTCCTATGGTCTTATAAATTGAATAGTGAACTCGAACTTAAACCACTGCGCAATTTCCAGGCATTCGCCACGTTTAAAAAATACCTCTATACTTTTATGACGATGTAGTTACAGTTCGTTCAACAGCTCATGATCCCTGGCAGGAATGCGGAGAGTCAGCACACCAGTAAACAATTCCAGGTACACAGCGCTTACGATAGTAGTGCCAACATTGGAATGTGTATTCACGCTAGACTAAAGCAACGAAGTGGCTGAGGATAGTGAAACTTCAATGTTATTTTCAGTTCAAGCAGAATATATAGAGCCTATGTAAAGTAAACAATGTTTTCCAGAACTTTGTCCCTCTCCCACTGACCATTTTCTACATTTTCCAAAAATCTCTGTTTCGGGCCCAAGTAATGTACGCTGGAGCGTCATATCGCAAGTCTCCTTTACATTTCTTTAACCATTCACTTTATTTTGACCCAAAGTAGTATAGGATTGAGATACACAGATATGGGAGCAGGCAAATGACAAGTGAGGCCCAAAGAAATCAATAAAGTATCCGTTTAAAAACCTTTTACGTTTGTTTGTTTCATTCACCCTGTAAAGATATGTGCTACGCGTAGAACTCTCATTCTACACACATTCGTTTTGCAATCATAATATCACAACAGATTTCACAGCACTCCTAGGCAGGAGTTTATCCACTTCTACACCCTTTTTCTTTGCAGGGAAGTTGACAAACCTAGGGGTACACTACCGGGAATGTCTCCTAACCCCTTCATTCTCCTAAGGCCAACAGCTGATAGACTGACAGTATTATTCAAGTACTACAATTTGACGACTAGTGTCATTGGACTGACACATTGGCTGGACTCCTTGGTGAGGCTGGAAAAAGAATTGGTTACCATGAACCTGTAGATGACGTAAATTGGTTTTGTAAAGGGTGGATGATGTTTCATATTCCCGTGCATTGAAATTAAAGCTCTTCCAGCTTTTATAAATATGTCGTAGTTGTTTACTGAAGCCTGCTATATTGTGTTCGCAAAAAAATATCAGATATTAACCTCGATGGCACTCTCAAGTTGTTACGGCGTGGGCACACTCAGGGTTTCTGGCTGATGTTACCCACTCTTCTCTTTAGCAAAATAAAGGGAATGTAGATCTGTAAACAGTGCGTAATGCATTTACGTGAATCTACAATGTGCCGAAATACCTTAAATCTCTTGTGGAATGTAAACCCTATTCCGCAAGTGTAATGTTTTTAAAACAGTCCAAGAAAGAGGAAATAAACAGAGCTATATTTATCTACCGTGTGGGTTCTTTGTCAGTTTTTATTTGCTCTAGTCTAAAGGACCCTTCTTTGGTTTACACTAGCCGTGTTTCAGTTGTAATCGCTCCTTTTTTTTTTATCTCCTGCAACTTCAGATTTATCAAATTCATTTTAACTCGAGCGGAAATTACTGTTGTGCTCTGAATTAAGGGTTGACTATTGAAGGTGCAGCGATGTTTAAATTAGTGTGATAAAATGAAAAAATCCAGTTCGGTTGCCTTTTTATCACTTTGTGTTCTAAAATTGTACCGCAAATACAGCTTTTTTCTCATCGTTAAAAGCCTACAATGCTTCGTGCTATCACAACTTAGAGCTTTTTACTTCCGTGACCTTGATAAGTCCTTCTGTGTCCTTCACTTTCTCTGTCTCTCATACTGCGGCGATGAAATCACCCCACGCCCGTTAGAATCTTCTAATGACGCACATGACGTAGCTCAGACAGATACACAGCTATCTCGCACTCTCGGACACACTGACCGCCTCATGTCTATAACCGTAAGCTCTCTCAACGCTGTTTTCTATCCTTCTTATATAGTGCGGATGACGTCACACGAACCTTTCGCGAACTTCTTCAAACACGCCGGCAGTGACATAACCAGATCTTTCTCAAAGGCCCCGGAGAAAACCCTTTCTATGTAGCCGCTTCAATTAGTGTAAGACTTAAAGCTTTCATGGCGAGTGTTGTTAATCAAGGCTTCACGGGTGATCAGCCGTGTGAGATTTAGAAACATTGAACTTTCGGCCATTGTAGACTCCATGGCCTTCATCAGAATAAAAAATTATTCAATTATTGTTAGTCACGTGTTCGCTCGCGTGAGTGGCGTGAGCAAGCTTGAACTTGTGTCTTTGTTTGCTCGCTGGCCTGGCACGTGGCGTGAAGCAGTTTAGCCCCTCTGTTCTTTGTTGTGTGTCGAACCCGGCGTCCCAGTGTTTAATCATAAAATGTTTTATTTGAACTAAGGGGGTCACACAAAAGGTCGTAAGAATGTTTAAACAGTTTAATGTTTTACTTTTAGACAAACCAAGTACAAGATAATAATCTACAGACGTTTCTGTACTTTTCAACATAGCTTACTTTCTTTGCACACATTTCCCATCGTTCTGAATGCACTTATCTGGCCGAGGTATTGGCGCATTCCAGGAAAGAGTCATGAATAGATAACCTTATGTTGAGTAAGGTCGGGGCTAATTTTTCCGTTTCCCTGCGTATAAAGCCCAAGAGCTCAAGAAATCCCCCACGAGCCGAACACCAAGGGTTGTGTAGCAGTATCAACTCCAAGGTGCATATCCCTATCGGGAGTGTCGCTCAGCAGCAGCCACAAGGCGATACTTAAAAGAGTGCCCCCATGGTCACAACAAGGATTAATGTCTTTTTCAATGTCCCAAACTCACATCACGGAAGCAACGCAATTTTTGCTGCAACACACTGAGACCAAATGGGCGAAGTCCATGGTGAACTCATATATCATAGGTTGCAGCTCCTCAAGATTTCCATCAGTTAGAACAATATAATCCATAAAGGTCGATAGGTTTAGGTGTTTATCAGCATGTCCCCAGTCTCCTCAGCAGGACTAAATACTAGGGGAGAGAATGGATATTTTTGTTATACCCTCTCTTTATGATCAAGCGCTCACTGTTATCTAATTGGGTGTAAATCCCTTGAGTCAAATCCCTGTAGGACTTACTAAGTGAGGATGGAATACTTGGACCCTCAACCTGCTGAGGACAGCACCTTGTCTAGTGTTGTCTGAGGCCTTTGCCGAATCAACCGCAGCCAGGATTATTCCCCCTTCTTCTTGCCGATTCTGATCGCTTCGTTTAGGACAATGTTTCAGATAGTTGCGAAAGAGATATCCCACAACCTTGGGATCAGTAGGTCAGTGCTTAACCAATGAGCCAGCCAGATTGACGTGGCTATGCAGAATTTACAGGTAAGAAAAAAGATAATTATGATACCACCGGGAATCAGGACACACTTCAGGTAGTAATTTGGTTTTCTTATGAGTGCACCCATTTCATAAAAATGTTAACTGTACAACAAATATTTAATCTGAGGATTATCGCAGAAATCAATACAGAAAGCAAGCTTTAGCTCTTATGCGGCAGTCAGGAAGTGCTTAGAACGTCCTACAGAGAAGCGAGCCTATCATAATAGGACATCTTCAGATTAGCGTAAACCTCGCCTTTAAGGACAAAGGTAGTTTTATTTACCTTTCTTGAACCGGATACACCTGGGTAAATAAGGTGACATTATACAACTTGGCCAGGAGATAGCTATACCCTGTCAAAGCAATACTGCCTCACAATCTCATCCAATCGTCTTTCGCATCTTTCAGAACCGGTAGGGGAAGAGGGGAAGAAACGAGTAGGCGGCAGGTAGTCCTGATGCCCAGACCTCCTTCGTTGTCGCTTGGATATAGATCTCTAACGCATCAATTGGGGACCATTCTTGCCACCATCCTCGATGTCTGTATTGATCACATATTGGAAATTTACGGAACATATTCTTGCATGGGAATATAACATGTTATCCAACCTCACCTCTGAACCTATTACTTCGCACCATTCTACCACTGAACGAAAACACTGGACATTTGCCTTTTAGGTCTCACTGAAAATAACAACGTGCCATTGTTCTAATTTTCAACCACTTCCTTGAGGATTCTTTTAAGAAACGTCGCTAGTCAACATATTTTAATAGTTCTCAAAGGTTTCAAACACCCTGTATCATGAATGGGGAAAGCCTGCACTTACTTGAGAATGAAGGGAAGTGAAAACAGTTGCAGAAATGCAATAAACGTTGCCATGGTAACTATTCACTTTCACCCTTAAGGGTCACAACTTTTCTATTTAAGCTTTAGGATAGATACCTTAAGTGCTTCTTGTTGGATCTTTTGTCTGGAGGATGCGGCAATTATAGCTGGAAAACGTTGTTATAACCCCAATTTACCTTTATTTTACCCCTCCTTTTTGCCTTAAATTGCTGTGAAATTATGGCAGTGTTTCTTTCTTGCCAACTTTTAAGTAGTTTGACAAAGTAGTTTATGTTTTAGCGAGCTCACTGGATAAAGAGTGATGAAGAGACCTCTGCAAAGCAAGATGAATGGGGGAAGGTGGTAGCTCGGGGCGGTATGGAGGGGGGGGGGGGGGGGGGGGGGCTGTAACACGGAATGTTAAAGAGAGCCTTTCCACCCGAGTAATTAACTGAACAAAAGTCCGTACAGAGTCAAATGCTATTATGTTATTCATAACGCTTTTGACAAAAACGTTATTGTTAGTGGAGGAACATAATATTTTCAGCACATGTCGGAGTTCAGAGGATTCTACAACAATTTATATTCTACTGGTTTACCACAAAGAGAGATTGGTGTAGGGCTTCAGTGATTGTCTAGTTGGATTTATGTCGAAACTGGACGCGTGACAATTTTTACAGTGAATTGTGTGTATGAATGCTCTGTGGTCCCTAAATGTTGAACATTGAACAATGCTTGCATTTCTGAGCATATTGGGATGATTAATTCAGTACCGTTCATTAGAATTTCCTGCAGAACTGTTGCTGTTTCTCTGGCTATATTGCGAAAGCTAAAACTTGTATTTAAATGAGGATTTTAAAGAGCCTTAATTACGGTACTTCACTGAAGCAGACCGCGAACATTTTGCTTATTGTGACGCCGGCCACGGCGCAAAATAAAGGACGAGCGGGGCTAAGCTACTTCACACCACATGCCAGGCCGGCGAGCAAACAAAGGCGCCCAATGTTAGGATGCCTCGTGCGACTGTTTGTGTTAGTGTGCAACAGTTAGTGGCAGAACCAAAAGGATTTTTCTCCGGAGCCTTCGAGAAAGATCTGGCTACGTTATCGTCGGCGTGTTTGAAGGGGTTCACGAAAGGTCCGTGTTGACGCGCGTGTGAGAGAGAGAGAGCGAGTGTGTGTGTGTGTGTGTGTGTGTGAGTTGTGTGTGTGTGTGTGTGTGTGTGTGTGTGTGTGTGTGTGTGTGTGTGTGTGTGTGTGTGTGTCGGCACGCTGTAAAGAAGATATTTAGCAAGCGTGGAGTGTTTGTATAATCGTAGTTAGTGTATGAGAGACAAAGTGAAGAAAGACACTGAAAGGACTGAGTCAATGTTACGACAAGTAAACAATTGAGAGTTGATAGCACGAAAGACTATACACTCTTAACGGCGAGACGAAAACTGTGTATTTGTGCAAAACTTTTAGCAGATTGTGTGGTTTTCTAGCAATAGGATAATAAAGTTAAGCTTTAAAATGTTATAACTCGGGAACTAAAACATTGTGTGTATTAAAATTTAAAATTTCAGCTAAATTGGCAGGAACTTTAGAAAATAACATTTTCAAAAAGGGTTCGAGAGCAAAGGGTTTGAGAGTATATGGTTTAGTTTAACATAAAATATAATTTTTTAACTTTTGAAAATGTTTATCATATTTCAACTGTGGGTACTCTGAATAAAAAATACAAGGATCTTATAGAATGTAGCTGTAGTATTCCTAGGATTTATACGTAGTTATCCCTGCCCTATTGCTGGAAACTTGCAAGTGCGAACAAAAGCTTTGAGCCAGACCAATACGATTGCTGAAAAGAGCAGAGTTATGCAGTTTGAAAGAAAATGCCTATAATTTCGGATATTTTGTATAGACAGTATTTGCAGTATTTTGAAGACTGTTTTTTTAAGGCTGATTAAGTTTTCTAGCACAAGGCTAGCGTGAAAGAAACAAGTATAAAAATATAAAGTAGCTCTAAAATCACTAGCAATATGGTACATAAGTTGCCTTTGAGGTATGATAGTATTGGAGATCGCCCTGGAGATTTACCGAGATACATAAATCAAATGAAAATAATTGCGGCTACGGGCATCTGGCCAAAAAACCAGACTTACCTTGTTCGAGTCCGGTCGTGGCATTGCATTTTTTAAACTGTGATTCGACTTCCCAACTTATTATATCTATTGATTCAGAATGTCCAAATTGTGTATAATTATGGGAAACCTACGATTCTGAATAACGTATGTTTGTGTATTGTGTAGGTATGCATGTGACAAACAGAAAGAAATAAAGTAGGAAAACAAGGAAAAAGTAAAAACAAAACAAAAATTCAGTAGACTTGCCTTTTTTTTTTATTTATTTATTTATTTTTTTTAATCTTGTCACATCTTTGAAATACGCCTAACTTAAGTACCAAGTTTGGTATATAGCAGACTTCGTTTTTGAGTTATGCTGTTCAGAAATGGACGGACATGCAGACACACAAATACATACACATGAGGGTTTTTCTTAAAATGCCTTTTTAGATTCAGGAGTCCCAAAACAGTGAAATATCAGTTAACATTTTTGGTGGACTGAATTACTTCCTCTACGTAGTATACACATTAAGAAAATAGTAATAAATAAATCACGAAATAGTTTGGAAACCATATTTATTTTGACAGAAGTAAGAGCCTCTTTATACGACTTATGTTTCTAAATGACACGTTAACTTCTCTTCCAGCATTTCATTTGTGTTAAACTTGGCGTGTCGAACTCATAAACAATTATTCAACACAGGAACAATGTGTTTTAAGGTTTGCATAACATAAATGTATAAAACTTGAAGGTCTTTTTCTCTTCTCTTGAACTGATACACAATAACCAGGAGTAGCAATATAGAGCAGCGATGTCCAACCTTGTCTATTTGGAGACGCTTACGTAATAAGCGGCTATTTCCCATTCCACTGATTCAGTCGAAGGGTGAATCAGCTCTTGCATGTGTCGTATAGGAACACAGTCAGTCAGTCAGTCAGTCAGTCAGTCAGTCAGTCAGTCAGTCAGTCAGTCAGTCAGCCAGCCAGTCAGCCAGCCAGTCAGTCAGTCAGCCAGCCAGTCAGTCAGTCAGTCAGTCAGTCAGTCAGTCAGTCAGTCAGTCAGTCAGTCAGTCAGTCAGTCAGTCAGTCAGTCAGTCAGTCAGTCAGTCAGTCAGTCAGTCAGTCAGTCAGTCAGTCAGTCAGTCAGTCAGTCAGTCAGTCAGTCAGTCAGTCAGTCAGTCAGTCAGTCAGTCAGTCAGTCAGTCAGTCAGTCAGTCAGTCAGTCAGTCAGTCAGTCAGTCAGTCAGTCAGTCAGTCAGTCAGTCAGTCAGTCAGTCAGTCAGTCAGTCAGTCAGTCAGTCAGTCAGTCAGTCAGTCAGTCAGTCAGTCAGTCAGTCAGTCAGTCAGTCAGTCAGTCAGTCAGTCAGTCAGTCAGTCAGTCAGTCAGTCAGTCAGTCAGTCAGTCAGTCAGTCAGTCAGTCAGTCAGTCAGTCAGTCAGTCAGTCAGTCAGTCAGTCAGTCAGTCAGTCAGTCAGTCAGTAGCCAGTGACGAACACACAGACGATTCCATGGCCGTTTCTAAGTCAACTTGAATTTTCTGGTAATGTCCTCAGAAGACTGGATAACTTTTGCATAAATGGTAACAATTAAGAGACAGTCTTCCTAAAAAAATGTGGATCTGGTTAAAACACAAAATTTGTGAAATACCGCTGTTTTGAATGAACCATTTTCAAGCTTTGTGCTAATTTACCAATACCTATACTTTTCTCAAATAGGAATGTTATTCGTTTTTTATCCCTTAGCTTTGCAAAGAAAATGGAATTTCAAAGGCATCTCATAGCAACAGCTCTTAATACATTTTAATATCAGTTAAAGCGTATCTGTTCCCATATTCCTCTTGTGGCTACAAGAAAATTAACAATAAAATTATTTTGAAAATGCTTATGTCGACTAAAAAGTAGCAGATAGAGAAATAAACTTTTCCAAGGTTTGTGTGTATAAAAGTAAGTGTAGCTCTACATATATTTACGAACAGAGTTTTTCCAAATTGAACTATAATAAAAGTCTGTATCACAATAGGTTATGCGACGATCACTTGGTGTATCTTCTAAGGCTATGCACTTCAACTTTCTCACCAAATATTGTTAGACTTCTTAAATATAATCATTATCAAATAAGTCACCAATGAACAGGTGTTCATTGCACGAGATTTGAAAGTGCTTTCGTAAATCAAATGCAACGTACATATAACAAAACCGCCACTGCAACGCAATACACGTCTGTGTGTTAAAGAGTAGCAAAGTCTGAATACAGTGGAAGGAGGTAAATCTAACGTCCCCTCTTTTGCAAACGTTGGACATCACTAAAATGCAATGTGACTGGAATCAATCTTGCATTTCACATTTAATTTCAGTGCATGATTACTGAATTTCGTTATTTTATTTTGCACGAAAGAGAATATCGGCTGAGAAGAGATTTCAAAAATGCTATTTCACAGTTTTTAGACGCCTATAAATTGAAAATGAAGAGAAATTAATTTCCATTTCAGGTTAGGTTGAAAGATTTGGTTTCGCACATGGAAGTAGGTTGCAAGGAAAGCAAGGAAGACAAAATTAGATACTTAAATCATTCTTTATGAAGATTCTCTCCCCTTTGGGTTTTTTCTTCTTGATCTTCTCTTTGCTGAGTTCACACGAATTAGCCGACAAAATTGCAGCCCCGTCCCACTTTAACTGCAAGTCACTGGAAGATAGATAACAACCCCACCTAATTCCACCTACAGCTATACTATACATATACATTTTTAAAGTGTTACTCGGAGTGTAAATCTTTTTCCCCCACGCACACAAGTCCAAACTCTCCTTTCTCTAAACTAAAGTTCCTCTTACAAGTCTAACTATATTTAGTTCCAACTCAAATGTTAAGCACGTGAGGCTTTAAACTTGATTCTAAACTTTCCATTTGCTGTAGGAAATAAAAGGGAAGATGAGGGTGCCGCACTTAGAAACTCGCGGAGTAACTACGCGTTTTCTCACTTCCACAAGTTTTATAGGCTGCAGCAATCTCCATGGCTCAGGTGATTAGGGCATTTCTCTGGAGATGGCGCACGTTCAAATTTAGCCTGGATAACCTGGGTGACTGCCGCCTGCCTCTAACCGTTTTACCCTTGTTCAAGAACATTTCTTGTATCACTGAGTAACAAAATTCATTCTACTATTGCTCCATCTTCATTCCATGTATCATCAGTCACCGCCTCCTTGTCACATGTAGTAAAAAACGTTGGTTATATTATAACTATAACAAATGAATTATGATAGTAATAATATTAATTTTAATAATTTTGAATAATAATAATATAATCAATAATTTTAACAGTATTAAATATAATAGAATAATAATGATTATAAGTAATACTTGCGTATAATATTTATAATTAATAATTTAATTTAATTTGTTGTTTAATAGTAGTTGTGGTTTTGTGAGAATGATGTAGGTACTACTGAAATGTTGCGATTGTGTTTTTGTTTTTTATTGAGAAGATAATTTGATTTATTACTTTTGTTTTATATTCTATGTATTTTTCTTTTATTTTTGTTTCGTTCCTTATTTTATCCATTTTAGTACATCCTTCTGCATATTTCATGAACTTCTTTACTGCTTCTGCATGTAAATTTTCTTTTTTTTTTTTTTTTTGTTATCGTCTACGATTCGGAAACATAAGGGTAGGTATAGAATTTCATTGGTGTTTCTTTTCTTGTTTTTCGTCCTAAAGATTGCAATTGTTCCAGAAATAGCTTGAAATCTATTAAGCTTCTTCTTGATGTCTTTGTCATACTGAAAGCTAATATCACAGCCTAGATAATTGAATTAGGATATTTGTTCTAAAATTTTCTCATTTAGCATTCTATTTGATCCGACCGTTTTTTCCCATGTTTGTGGATATAGTTGAATTAAGCTATATTGCATTTTAGGTTAGTCTATATATTGCTCTCTGTGAATAATCTAGTTTCCTGTATAATTATTGGTCATCAGCATAGAGTAGAGTATTAAATTATATGTCAGGTCCTATTTTAATATCAAATTGTATTTTCTTCTTTCTTCATAACTAGGTTGTCATTGTAATGTAAACCCCGCGCGACAGCCCACGAAGGGCCAAGGTTGTCATTATACAAATTAAATAAAGTGGACGATAAACTACAGCCTTGTGAAAACCCTTAGTTTATTAAAGTTTCACCCTACATTTTTAACCTAAATTTAACACTATTTTTGTATTGGCATATATAGGCTGTTCTAGCCTTAACGACTATTTTGGGAAACCTCTTATTTGTAATATTCTCTATAAAAGGAGTTCTTCACCTTATCAAAGGCTTTTTCATAATCAACAAATGCTAAATGAGCTTATAGACCACTTTATTGAAGTTTTTCAATAATTTATCTTATTACAGTACTATTATCATTACACGAACGTCCATTCCTAAAACCTGACTGTTCTGAGATTATGTTGTCAGAATAGTTTGCTATCTCTGATTGGGCATTCTTATTAATAAACATTTAAGATTATGACTTTTATGTGATTGAGTATTTTGTTTTTGCTTTAGTAGTATTTAAAGCCCGTTATTTTGAAAAAAAAAATTTAGTTTTGAATGACAGTTACCCCTAATTACGTGGTGCTGATTCCAAATATGGAAATACGGAATAGCCTATGAAGTCCTTTGAATTCATATTGACTTTTGCTTAACTGGTAAACCTAAGAGATGGAAAGAAATACCAGTACAAAATAATTCAGATCTCATTAAAGCATACAGTTTGTCAAATATTTTTATGGATTTAACCATTACCCCACTGTTCTTTGTTATTAGTTTGAATTTTGAAATACTTACACTTTTTCCAAGCGAAGTTATGATTCAGTTTTTCTCTCTTTCATGGCCATGCGAAATGAATGGAATTTCAACGTCGTCACACAACTCGTTCTTAAAGGATTTGGCCACGCTTAAAGTCTTCTGTATCATCCTAATCCCCATTTATCTACAGCGGAATACGTAATAACGCAATTTCTCCAATTACATGAAGAATGAATATTAATAAAGGTTTTTAAGAATAGCAGAAGCGTTGGTAGATAAAACCATGCAGGTGCAATTCCTCAGGTTTGCCTTCTCTCTCTTTGTTTTTCTTTTTCATGCAAAGATAGTATTTATAGCACTCAATAGAAACCTTTTTATGCATTTGAATATCGCTTCAGCCTTCTGTGTTCCCCTTTTACAGCCATGGGAATAACGATTGAGCACATTAGGAGAGCAGAATATTTATGTGAAGTTCTATTCTGATCTGGTCTGCGTGGTTCACTCATTCTTATCAAATGTGCACAGTGTATGTGTGTGATTTTTAAGAAGTGGTGGATAGGTTGTTTCTAAGGAATTATTGGAATTGCTGCATTTTAGATCTTTTGAAATAAGAAATATATACCTATATAAACTTGATTTAATAAAAATATTTCATTTAGCAGATCACTGTTGGCTTCAATTCAATATACATGTATTTCAGTTTTAAAACCCTCATTAATAGCGTTATCATGATCATTATCATCATCATACGCACCAATAACAGAGTTTAAACCACTTAGGCTTGTTCCGGTTTCATATTTCAAAGCTGTTCTATCAATCTTCTCGGCCTACTATATCTCTTTTTTCCGAGGGTTTATGGGTCATAATTGATCTGGAAATACCACAATTATTCATTTTTTCTACATAGTCTCTCCACTTATTCCGATGTTGGGGAGATGTTTCTGTTAGATTTAAGATCTTTAACTCCTTATGCATTTATTCACTTAATTTTTTACTTCTTAAACATAACTTCATGTCTTAATAGTCACTCTGTGCCACCTCAGTTTTTCTTTCTCATTGTTTCATCATTGTCTGACATTCAGATCCATATAGAAGTGTTGAAAATACCATTACCTTATAAAATTGTGATTTTGTTTCTCGTCTTGTATTTTTCAGGTTACTTTTTATGGTACCACACATTTTATTAAGATGTTAATTTTGATTTATGGATTTTTTTGACGTTGTTAAACTCTGATATGCAGATGTTGGTATTTGTAAGAATAGCTTATGTAAGAGTAGGTAGAGATTGTAGGTGAGTGTACTGTTGTAGAATAACTTGCCATTGTATGGTAGAAAACTTGGCACACAACTTTCCTATCTCAGGACGACTTCCTGTTCTTCAGCTAATAAACAAGGCAGATCCTTACTTACTGGTGGCATGCATGCGTGGTTGCATTTCCTGCAGAACACAAAACAAGAAACGAGATGCGAATGTATCTTCATCTCTATGGTTTCCTTTGACCGGAAATTCAACTAACGCGAGGTTGTATGTGTAATTGGCTCCATGGTCCATGCAACAAAGGGAAGGGGGTGGGAACTTGTTACCCTGGTCATTAGGTTTACTAAACTTGGACCCCAGGGGGCGCACGATGACGTACTATAAATCAGAACACGACAAGAATGTAACGTAGGTGCCTTGTTAAGACACGCGCGCGCTAACCTCGGGCGTTTTCAGTCGGGTGGCAGATGTTACGGGGTCGATTTCTATTTCCAGACGGGATCCACGGCTTATTCCATGAAACGAGAGTTCGTTTCGCTTTTTTATTTGTCGTTATCCAGCACCGCTGCTGTGGTCCTATTAACTGTACTAAACTCTATACGTGCACCCTTACTGCTAAACATTCCTTCTTGTAACTTACGGAAGAAAATACCTTCATTCGGTTTATGATAATCTTAGGCTAATTTAAATACTCAGAATATTTATTTAGATTTGTTTCGTCCGTAGAACTTAAGAGATACCTACGTCTGAGCTAGGTTATTTATAATGCAGCATATGACTTTTGGCAAGTGATATGTTCCTTAAATATACTAAATCATTGTTCTGAAAAAGAAAATCTGATATGTTGCGCTCACATTACTTTCTCTACTCCTGTACTAACTATTCTTACAAACTCTTATTCCTCTATCACCTTCGTGTAGGTCGAGTTAAAAATTTGTACAAATTATCTTATTGCTAATTTTCTTGTAGGTGCAAGCGAACTATGGGAATACAGTAGGCTTTGAGCGATAGTCAAATACTTTAAAGCTTTAAAATTTCGTTCTCTTTGCACGGCCGAGAGATTAAAAGGTGAATAGCAATCTTCCATTATTGCAAAACTCTACGAATAACAAGGAATATATCCGAAATGGTTCACTCTAAAAAAAATGCATTTGGGCATAACACGTGTTTTAACGAGATATACATTTTTGTGTAGTAAGATTTGTTCTATCTCTTGTGGTTTACTAGTTACGCAAAAGGTACCAAGAGTAAATAGAACCACATGGACTATAGCGAGAAAATTAAAAATAAACATTTCATTCCATAAAAATGTCTCGAATATATAACATTTTAATAAAAATCGAAACATTTTTGAGAAAATTAAAATTCTCCATGCAAAGGGTAGTTTAGAATGGAGGAATTGTTTTTTCTTTTTTAAAAATATTTGTGTCGCTTTCATGAAAGATATAAAGTTTACGCATTAACTTTGGTTTTTAACCGACTTTTCAAGTTTTAATTATGCTGTTCACACTCTCGCGCACACATACACACATCCTTTTCTAAAAATACTTTCTTGGATTCAAGAGGCCTTAAAACATGTATTTCCGATGAAATATCGACAACGAAATTTTGGGGTCGAATACCGTAGTTCCCCTACTATACGTAGTAGACAAAGTAAAACCAATTATAGTGCCTTTTCCCCTTTCCCTCTTAAGTCGCTTTAACTATCCCCTACTATACGTAGTAGACAAAGTAAAACCAATTATAGTGCCTTTTCCCCTTTCCCTCTTAAGTCGCTTTAACTACTTGGTCGTATGGAGACGGCACTATTAGGATACTCATATTGGCTGGATGGATGGCGGACAGTGAGCCCTCTAGCTCTTATCCCTGCATTACTTCATCAAGTGTCCACAGAGATCTTATATCTTATTTTATTAGCTTATGTAGTAGTAGTAATTTTTATCTGAAAAGTTATGTGTATGCTAAATGTGCCAGATTCTGTTACTATGAAAATAAACTAGGTACCGGGATACAGTAATCAGATCTTATTTTTATTTACCTACTTCTGTACCTCCGTTCTGTGGCAGATAGATGGCAGCTTTGACTCGTTAATGCTAGGCAACTGTATCTGTTTCTACACGAGCCAGGCAGGAGATATATGCAGGCAGCTTCTTTTCTAAGCCCTCATTTATCATCTAACTTGTGAACAGTGTTATGAGAAGCTTGATGACTGCAGCAAGACCGAGTCATTCGACATCAAATCTGCTATAAATTGCGCCACAGCGCAATATCAAATTAGAAGATGATGTAAAACATTAATACCTTTTATGAAATCATTTACAAAACCCGTATCAAACGTCGCCTCGACATGTGGCTAGATCAACAGTGCAATAAAATCATTTATAAAATCCCGCTTCAATGTCGTTCAGTCTACCCATTTTTACTATATGTGGTTAGATGTCAATGAATTTGCTGTTACTATCTATTTTGATTTTTACTATTGTTTTGAAGTTAAGTTTGAACTTGGTTCACTGTATTAAATATGCTTTATTTACTTTGGTGACAAGGAAAGCACGAGAAAACCCCAATCAGATTGGTCAACCCATGAGATTTGAACCCAGAACCTCTAAATGCGGGCTATTAACTTTACCAACTGAGCAATTCCACCCGGTTATAACAGCCTTTTCTAATTACATTATTTATTTACTTACTAGATGGACTGGTGAACTTCGTGCCATCTAAAATTAATTTGAATGTAACTCTTCATAAGTAATTATCAGTCCTAATCAACCTTCCAATTCCAATTCATTGAGATTGATATGTGAAGTAGCGCGCCGCGCATTTGACGACCTATGTCAGCTCGTCCTCTCCTTGGCATTGCAATGAGCACTGTAAAACCACACGGAATTGTTTTTAGTCACTCAATTAGATGTTACCTTGAACGTTACTAAATTGAATTCTCAAAATAATTCCTCGAGTTTCACTAAATACATTTTGTGGTTATGTCTAAACGTTCCCTTATTCTTTGAGTCTCACTAAAACAAAATTGGATGAATTGTTTATTTCTAAGCCTACAAAGTCAATTTATCTTAAGAGAATGGTTGATCAAAATTAAAGTTTGAAAAACTAAAATGATTTTAAGTGTAATAAATGCAGCTGTCAAACGACAGGTTTGCCACAAACACCATATATCGAAAGTGGCAATTCTCATTGAAAATTACCAATTTCGATGTTTCAGTTGTTTCTTTGGGTATTTCCTCATGTTTCATTCGAACATCTGAAAGTAAAGCCTAGGTATTTTATTATTAAATCTGACCTTATACAAAGGTTTGCCATGTGACACAGAATAGTTTTCATGTGTTTGCAATGAATACATAAAAAGGTTAATAAAAAAAACAACAAAAAACAAAAACAAAGTTTTTGTTAGTATATGGCACAGTTAAATGATTATTTTATATTTTAGTACTTTCAAATTTAAATGTTATGGTTTCCATACAAATGATTTCGGCATATTGCCACAGAGTGTTTTATTGTCGTTAGGACAATGTCGTCCTGTAGCTGTTTACTTTATATTGCGCATTTAAAAATTACTTGCGTTAAAAGAAATAATTGAATTGTTATTTTTTATATGGAATCTTAAAATGAAGCTTTCCAGAATGGGTTTTATAATACCAAAGTTAGCCTGCGGGAAAAACAGACTATTTTATAGGGATGGCAGACATATCAACTCGTCAAATTCCAAAAGCTTTAACCGTGACGATACTAATTCCTCGCTACCTTGCTGGGCCGATCATTTATCATGATCTGCTCTCTCAAACGCCTCAGCTGTACTTCATTTTCCTTTCGTTACGCATCATTAATCGTACCGAAACAAACAACCTCGGCCCCAAAATATTGACATAATGGTACCGCCATTCTCCCGTATATATCGCTGCAAGAAAGATTGTTCCATTACTAAAACAATATCCAATGCAAAGCTGCTTGCGATTGTGGCCCACATGCTGGAGATCGAGATTTCAAATTCCGATCGATCTAACCGAAAATTAGATATTTCTATTCGTTTCAGGTTAGGATTATATTATGTAAGTGAAAATACACGAACGGTTTACTATAAAGTTTGCATGCAGGTATACAGTAACACCGCATAAGTTGGTAGCAATTTTAAAATTTGATGTTAGCAAATATAATTGATTACCTTGAAGTAAACAAGATGAAAGTTCTGTCACACTTCTAGAGGCAGGGAAATTATTATTTGTCAGCAAGTGTTCATATTCTAGTTGCAAAGAACGAAAGAAAAGAATTTCACCGCAACAGCAACATATTCTGGGTTCACTATTGCCTCCCTGATTTGGGTTCTTTCGTAATCAAGTTGGGATTCTTCGTTGCGTTAGCAAATGTTCGAATACGATTCCCACTATTCTCCTTTCTCCCTCCAAGTAAAATTAATCAAAGGTACGTACTTACGTACTTTGTACTTATTTCAAATGCATGCCCATAATAACTAAAAACCCACATTAAAATATCTAAAAACGTAATGCGCTTGCCATAAGTGAGTACCTAATAGCATAGAAAATTTACTTCGGAGCTGAAAAACAAGTGATCGCTGCTATCCGAAAGCAGTGATTTTCAGCTGTTTTACGACGTTGCCAAATGTTATTACGCCATGTTGTTAACCATAATACATATTAGGGTTAACATAAATGTATGAGTATATACTATGCCTAATTGGCTAAACATAAAAATATGTAATCACTTACATACTTTCAATTTCAATTTTTTAAGAACATTGCATTCTGCACGTAATAGGTGAAGGTAATATTACCAACTGAAATAAAAATGTATTATTGTAGGGAAAATGTATATATTTACTTTATTCAGATCTGAACTTAAGTGTAATAGCATTGTCTTACATATAATAATTATTGGATTAATACTGGCGTACTTAGAAATATTGTTACATGAGTTGCAAATAAGTCATTTCCAGCATATTCAACCTTTGTCAATTCCACAAATTGCACAAACCAACGGTTCTTGTCCTCTTGTTGGAGAAATTTTTCTTTTGAAGGATTTGCGTTAATCTGGCCCTTTTTCACGCTATATGTTGCTTTTTCTTTTGCATAAAGAAAGACTCCTCCGTGTTCCTTTTTCAGTTGATTGGCCACATTATCTGACTGCAGCACCTCTCGAAAAAATAGTTCGCTTATTAGTTAATTAGAACGCAATTGAAAAAAAAAAAAAAAAAAAAAAGCATTGGATGTCAGGAAAGACCATAAAGTAAACTATAATATGCCGTGCATGAACAATAATCACTAATTACATGCAATAAAATAAATAAAAACTTAGCAACACTAGGATTATAACTATTCCTCGGTCCGTTGACAAAACTCGGATATCTTTGTTCCATTAAATTTTCAAATTATCCCGCAATTGGCGCTAAGGAGATATACATTATAATATTATAATAAATATAAATATAATAATGATGATAATGATGTTCTAGAACTAGTGTATTTGCAATTATGGCAACATTTGAAGTTTAATTGCTCAGGTCGATTTAGGCATTTCGAAATAGTTCACTTCAAAGACTCCCCCACGCTGTAGCAGGAATGAAATACCCTTAGGCAGCTGTAAATGTTCATTTTCTGAACTAATCACCCGAAACATTGCCATTCTATGATTTTTGTTTGCTATTATCCTCTATTTGGAATTACTCCCATGCTCGATATATAGTGTGCGATGAACCTTATCATATAAATATGCTAAAATAACACTTAATTTTAGAATTGTCCTAGCACTAAACTTCCATTACGTTGAAATATAGATTTTCATCAGGTTTGCATAACTCCTTTCGCGTTAATGCTGGGATTCCAACGTGATTCATTTTGTGTTTAACATCCTTGAAGATTTGTTCGATGCATTCTTTGGATTCTAATAAATATCTGTTCTTATTTTACAAACGTTTAGTAAGAAAGGCTTTGAAAACACATTATCTAAAAACTAAAGACCCTAGCGCAACAGCCCTTCCGGGCCAAGGCTTACCGCCCGGTTGTTGCGTCCCCCACCTCTGCTCACTATAGGAGTGGGGTGCAGTACTGCAGAGTGGGGCGTGGTCAAGGGCCCCGAGCCCTCCCGGCAGTTATGTGGCCTTCGTAGCTCCTTAATTGTCCCCTCCCGGACCTAACGACGCTGAGTGTAGCCCGTGCTAGACCTTCCAGCGGGGTAAACATCCCCACGCTGGTTCCGGGGATCGAACCCGGGTCCTCCGCGCCAGAAGCAGGCGTGCTACTACTACGCTACGGAGGCGTTCAAAATCTGTTGTCTACCTTGTTAATATATGTACACATTTTGTATGGCTATTTACGCAACGATCCTATATGAAATTACATGTTCTCTTGTTCGCCAAACCATGACCATTTCACACAAACTTTTATACATTTTCTACATTCTTCAGGAAATAAATTACTTTTAAATTCCTCGCCTCCTCCGGAATATCTGGAGGTGTGGCACTAAATACCACTTCTTCAAATTCACTAATAAATATTTGTCTCCATCTTGTAAAATCAATACCAGTGACCTTGAATCGATATTCACTTGTTATCGAAGTGCATCTAAAAGTTGCAAAGAGAAATTGATTTATCACATTTTTATTTTCTTTCGTGTGCATCTAAATATTAACTATTTAGCGTACATCTAAACTCGCTGAAAAACTATTGTATATTACTCTCGTGTAATCTTTGGTGCCTGATAGCACCCCTTCGGTTCCTTCATTCATCCCCGCCTCCTAGGGGGTGATAGCCACAATAGACCTGTGTAGGTCGACGTGAGCGAGGTGTCTCCCCCCGTACTGTACCCTTTACCCTTTACTCTCGTGTAACGGTTATTGAAGTTCTCTACGCACGCTCGTGTCGAAAGTTACTCGTCACACGCGTCTTAATAACCCCATTAAAGGGTAGTTGCATAATAGTTATTTATGTAACTGGTATATAACCTAATTATGACACGAGTATATGTTTAGCGTAAGTAAACGTGCCACTATCAAAAGATTTCACACGTGTTACATATAACGCTTTATGCAATTCTAGAATTAAAATACGAAAAAATAACTAATAAATTTGCTAAGAGTAGCATTATATCAGCGATTAAAGATGTGTGACGTACTATGATTGGTAAGCACTTGTTTCATTTGTTTCAACACTTATAGAATAAGGGTTATGATAAAACTAGTGAAATTATGGATTGTATTGAGCTTGACATTTTGAAGGAAGCCAAGAGTGCTGAGAGTTTAGTAATTCCAGAGAAATCAAAAAAATGTTTATGCAAAATAATAGGTATGAAGAGTTTAGTGGCTGGAGAAACAAAAAGATGCGTTAGTGTACGAAGGTCACATCAGATTTTCTTACAGGTACACGCTGGAGAAAATTATATGGTAGCAGAAAAAGGGCAATTTTGCATGATTTATGCCGTCATAATTCGCCCTTTTAAAGCTAGGATTGCATAAACAGCTATTATATAATTTTTTCTGTTTCAGTGTAAGAAACCCACCCTCAAAATTTCTAAAATTATTTTTGAAACACCTTGTACTGCTAGTAGAACCTATATTTTTTATTTTTAATTTGATCGTTGTTCCTGCATAGAAACTATATTAGGAATCCTTTTCTTTTCTAGTCTTGAGGGTTATTACGCGGTTAGTTATAACAAAGAATTGCTATGTGGTGTGAAGTTTGAAAACAGGTGCCTGATGCACATTAAAGTGCTACCCTATGGCTCTAAAAGTTCACTGTGGTATTAGAAGTATGCGTAGGGAAAATATGAGTTAATGGAACTATATGGTGTGTAGTAAATCATGTTCAACATGACAAAACTTCAGCTTCATAACCCATGTCCAATACAAGTATGAAATTTGAAAGATTTTGCAATGCTTTGTAATAACATTGATAATATCAGAGACTAAAGATGTAAAAACAATTTAATTGATGGGCAAATCGCTGACGTTAGTATCCCTGCTGGGCTACGTCGTGGGTACAAAGAATTGCCATTCATGAGTAACCCTATTATAGTAGAGCAGGCTAGGCAGGGCTGAATAGTAACATAATGAAATGGCCGCGGGCTGCGCAAGGAAAGTTACGGGGTTCTGCTAGCCTTTGTTGTTAATTACAGAGCAGTTTAACCGCGCATGCTAAGTGCATGTTTGAGGCATTTCATTTCACAACCTACACGCCTAATGTGGGCTTAGAACTTCCCACGAGCCAGTTATTGGACTTAGAGATGACAATAAAAGTAACATGACGAGTGAAAACTATCGCAAGACAAACAAGAGTTGCTGGCTTTTATCTTGTAGTGCAAGAAAACCGCCTTCACTTGTTTCAGGAATTTCATCTACAGTTTCCTTGGCAATTATTTTTGCAGGAGTTTGCAGTGAAGGAAAATTGCAAAATAAGAGTAAATTGTATTACTTTAATACATTTAATACAGTAAAAGAAGAAATTATGTTACTGGAAAAAGTGATCCAACTGTAGGACAGTTACTAATGGTGCTTGTGGACAATTACTACACCAAACTGTTCCATAGCGGGTTCCTATGTATGGGTTTGGGCAAATCCAGAAATACTATAAATACTAACAGCCCGAAAAATCTACATAAATATGTAAATTATTACTCCTGCAAACCGGGTCCACTGTACCGGACAAAATAATATCAAATAAATAACCTAAACCTAAGAGGTGGCTCCTCGGTTGGTGTTATGTTCGTATTCGATGGGTTTCGGGCTCGTTCCCCATAGGACCGGAGATTTTTCGTGATTTTATCAGTTCGATAGGCGGATTTGGGGGTGATTTACAGTGTCACCAGGCTGGGGAATTGCTGCCTCGGCGTAGGTATTTTTCTTCTTGGAAGGGAATGAAGGGATTCTTTGGAAATTAAGGTATTTTTCAAATAAAATTTAGAACTCAAGAATTCAAGTTCATTTACCTTCTATACACTTCGTCACAATTCAGAGGGAAAGGTCTAAGTAAAAAGCAGAAGTCTGCTGGAGGCGATGGCCTTTCATGTAGCAGTCTTTTCTTATGTAGGCTGTGTTCAAAATTAAAAAGGAAAAGAAGAAGAAGAAAACCGCTACTGCTGAGAATTTTTTTGAGTGTTCAAACAATGCCTTTCAAAGTATGGTCTGTGTGTTGAAAACATTGTAATGATCAGAATTATTTTGTACCTAGTTTTAAAGAAAAATCACAAAAGGTGAAGCAAAGCGATTACACTCAAGGAAAATAGAAAAAAAACATAGAGAAACATCCAGAACAAATTGAACAAACCAACATAATAATAATAACAGAATCTATTTGTGTGATTTCATACTGTGACAAAAACGAGAGAATCTAGTCATTTGTTTTCTCACTTTCTTCTCCTCCAAAACTTCTGCACAAATATACAGTTCTCTGCTCGTCGCAGTCTAAAGTCATTGGTAATATAACTCACAACTGCCTTCTTCCTGTCTTCACTTTCTATGTCTTTCAAAAGCTGACTTTGACGGTACAGTCATTCAACACTCATTAACTGGTTTGCTATCTTTCTTTCGACGCGACGTTGTTCTCTCACGACGTACGTATACACGCAGCACACTCCAAACTCCCGTTGCTTCACTTCATTATATAGCGACGATGATGTAACACGGTGCTTTCTCGAACATCACCTTTTCTGGAACTTCTACGAATACGCCGGCAGCCGGGTAGTTCACGAATAATCTCGTAAACATTTTTGTCTTGAGCAGTCTGATTGTTGTCACGTACTCACAACAGTCGCGCGAGACAGCCTGACCTTGAGCGCCTTTGATACGTGCTGCACCTCTAAGTGGTGTAAGGTAGCTTGCAGCCGGGATTACGATATATTTCAGGGTTATAGTACTGGGCGGCGGTGATTGCACCAAGTACTACAGTGGTGAGGCGGTGGAATTTGAACTGTGCACGCTTGGCTGACACTGGGTTGATGGTTTCTCCTTCCTGGAACTGGCTCGTTTCATTTCATTAGATTGAAATTGGCTAAGGCAGGATCCTGGGTTACAAGATGGATGTCATTCTGGAATCGTTAGGGATCTCAAGACGTTATAAGCGCGCATTGTCATCCAAGCCCTCCATTCCAGGAGACACTTTGGAAGCACAAAGGGCCTGCCATGGTCTATTTGCAGTACTGTGCTCTGGTAACTAAAACATCCTAAGTCTGAAAGACTCATCGTCTGACTAGTTCTATTCGCGTGTCTCATAAACTACAAACAGTGAACTTAAAAAATACACTATCATAAATATTACATCATTAAATTTCAGGAGCGTTCGTTATGTGACAGAAGTACTCACGTAAAATTGGTACAATACATTACCTGGCATAGGAATTCTAAAGCAGTTGGCTTCAAGTTGTTCACACTCAAACCAAAGGCTGCAGAATAGCACAGACCAAGGATCACTGACAGCCAGTTAACACCCAATCCGAGTGCTATCTGCAATCGTCAAAAGACCGAATTTAGTAAAGTGCAAGGGTATCGTGATTATTTAACGAGATCTTCGTAGCTTCCCCTTGTTTCCCTCTTTTTACCCTCTCTAATGACAGCAGTGACTGGACATAGTTATAACGAATGACTCGTCAGCTTGAAGGGGGAGTATTGATTATTTCTGGTGGCTCACTTAAATCATTACTCATTAGATCGTATATTGCTTGATTCGCACCATGTCGTACACATCATGAACTGCACATGGTCAGATGGCAAACTGGTAAGACAGTTCAACAAATTTAAGAAACTGTGCAAATTCACAGAAGCGTAATTAAAT
Source organism: Tenodera sinensis (assembly GCA_030765045.1). NCBI lineage: Eukaryota > Metazoa > Arthropoda > Insecta > Mantodea > Mantidae > Tenodera > Tenodera sinensis. Next base: position 53,778,632 of record CM060967.1, read on the forward strand.
GTTAATGCTACCCAAGAAAGATGGTTTAATGCATAGGTATTAGAAGAAAACCTTCCATTCGAAAGCAGAAACTGTATATAAGGTAATAACTGTATATAGGTAATGTTTAGAGCTATTTCTATACAAATTTTAATTAATTGTTTTTGTAATCCTAACGACAAATTTTAGTTTTTCTCATGACACAGAATTATTTAACTCAATAAATGCTACTTATTTCAAGCTATGTTTATATTTTCCATAATACGCATTAAGAATGTGCAGATAAATCTAAAGAAAAGGTCATGCAAAAGCTTTTCATAAAAGGCCAGGAGTATCTACCCTTCCACCACCAACACCACCACCTTCCGTTGTTCTCCTTACAGCACCACACCTCTAGCCGCGTTTTGCAACAGTTCATTTGTCAGTAATTATTGTAACTTTTTTGGTTGTGGTGTAAAGTAAAGTAGACAGATGTAGTCGAGATAAAGAAACACTTTTATTTCCGTAAACAGTAACTTGTACACTCGTTGCAACAGCAAGAAAGTCTTTTCCGATTCTCCAACAGCACGACTCCGAATTCGTAACACAAAGAACTAACTCTTCTCCGTCGGCACAACTCTCCACATCGTCTGTCCGTCTCCGTCGGCACGACTACTCAACCTTCACATACGTCTGACTGTTCTCCGTCGGCACTACTCAACGCTTCACATACGTCTGACTGACTCTTCTGTCGCACTTTACCGCTATTTATATCTCCCAGGCACTATTCTAGAAGCTTCAGGAACGTTCAGTTATTGCGGCGAGATATACAAAGTAGAAGATTCCAGTAGCCTCTATCCTTTTCTCTCTTTCGGCAAGCGCCCCAACAATGCGGCCATTCTCTGCCTCTTTCCTTCGGCTCCTTTGCGGTAGCGCCGACAATAATGCGATGGGTGACACTGCTGTTGTCGGCAATTAGATGCATCGGGCGCGGTGACACTATTCTTCACGCCCTTTAAGACCCCATAAGACTGTAAGAAACTGAAATATGGTCCCACACAGTACATTTTACTAAATTTGTTTCGTGTACAAAGTTTGGAGGTGGTTTGTTATCTCTATGACTTCTGAACCTACATTCCAATACACTTCAACCGGGCTTCAATGCTTAGAAATATCTATGTCTGTTTGGTATAAAACAGGGATGTCTAGTCTAGTCTCCTTTGGAGAACGTTACGTAATGAGCGGCTATATCCCACTTCACATCTTCAGTCGGAGGGTCAGACTGTCTGTATTCAGCGACGGATACATACAGGCGTTTCCATGTTCGTTTCTAGGTCATACTTGAATTTTTGGGAATGTCCCCAGAAGAGCTCTTTTGGACGATTTTTGGATGCTTGAACTTACTGAATAAAAATGTGGATCTGGCTAAAACACACAATTTATGTCAAATACTTCGTTTTTCCATTTAGTGAACCATTTCCGAGTCATTCTTTATTATTTGTTTGAATTTGCCAATACTCTTCAAAAAGGAATATGTTATTATACTTTCTGAAAATACTTATGTCGATTAAAAAGACGTACATAGAGAACTAAGCTTTTGCAGGAGTTATTTGTTTAGGACTGAGCATAGCTCTATACATATTTGAGAAGACAGTTTCTCGAAATTGAACTATGTTAAAAGTCTATATCACAATATTTTATCCGACGATCACTTTCTGTATCTTCTAAGGCTACGCACTTCGACTTTGTCACCAAATAGTGATTGACTTCTTAAACGTAAGCAGTTCCAAAGAAGTCGCTAATGAGCACTTGTTTATCGCATGAGATTTGATGGTGATTTCGTAAATAAAACACATCGTAGATACATGTAACCAACCCGCCACTGCAGCTCAGTGTACGGCTGGGGGTTAAAGAGAGGCAAAATCCTCATATAGTGAATATAGGTAAGTCCAACCTCTCCTATATGGTGAACGTTGGACATCTGTATAAAAGTTACATCACAAAGCAATTCTAAAAATGAGCGTTTATGGATGTTTTCGTACAAACTCAATAATCCACTTATTTCGACAATTTTTCTTATATACATATTTTAGTGCGTCGATTCTCGCACGAAGAACATTATGAAGAGCTTTATAAAACATAAATCCAAAAATGACAAAATGGAATTGGCGATATTGCGTTAAAATGGATTAATGTGATACTATTCTTTTTTAAAGAATGAATTAGGTTAGCCACCACAGTTAGCAATAAAATGATTAACTTTCAAGAATACGAGTAATAAAATGGATCATGCTTGTCATCAAGCTGAATAGGATAAGCGGAAAGATTAAATTGAAAGAAAATGAGAAATAGTGCATTAGTGAGATGACATGTGTTGGGTGATGGCGGCGGCGGCAGCGGTGGTGGTGGCGGTGGTGCAGAACACGGAGAAAGATTAAATGCTGAGTATACAATTTAATTAACCCGCTGAACTGAAAATACATGCATTACTAAAGATACAAATAAACAACAAAGACAGCAGTAATACGTCAGTAATACTGTTCTCTGTTCGCACACTTCTCCGCTCTATACATTTTCAGCTCTGACCTGTCTAATCTCAAGTAGAAATTCAGGTATCTCGTGCATGCCAGTAACACCCAACATAATAGTTCACAGTGGACTCTTTTTGCCTTTTTCAGCTGAAGCTTACAAATGGTGCATTCTAATGATCACTTGTAATTAGTTATTTCTGGCTTTTCCCATGGGTGTTGGGGAGAAGATCAAAGAAGAAGCGGATGCCGCCCTAGAATATATAAGTATAAGGTCATTAAAATTTCACATTTATTATCATTGTCTATTATTCCTATATTTTAGAACTATAATTCTGAGTGTGAATTCATACTCTAAACAAGAAAGTTACGGCGTCGTCATTGCCGAGTAAGTAGATCGCTCGGCTCACCCAGGTGATCATATGTGGGATTTGCTTTGGACAAAGCGTCGTCTGGGAAGTTGTTCTTCGTTGTTCACCACCATTCATCCCACCAACTGCTCCATAGTCACCTCTCCTTTCATCTATTTCGCCCTATTCCATATCATCTCCTTCCCCGCTCTCACACCAGGCCTGGGGTTGACCACCCAACCTGACTACTCTTTGTGTTTTGCAAAGTGTGTCAGCTCCTCGACAGATATCTGATCCCAGTCGCTCACTTGTTCGTTCTGGGGTGTAAGTCCACCATACGAGGAGGGTAAGCAGAAAAAGAAGCATACAACAGTTAAGATTTCGACCACCACTATTTTTTAACCTTCATATCAGTAATTCGCCAGTAAAATCCACAACACACTAAGATTTTTCGTTTCGATCATCCTAAAATTTATTTAGCTACCGTTTTGGGAAACAGGTCGTTTATGTCTTAAAAGCATAAAACTGTTAATCGTAAAAATAGAGGAATAAATATACAGTATATATATCCAAATATAGAGCCTATTTACCAGTGGTACTAATTTGCAGATCAAACATTCCCATAGAAGATGAGCTACAACTTGACTCTAAAGAGGATAGGGATTATATTTTTTTCCGTGAAGTGGTGCAGAAATCAGAGCACAAAATGACAAACGAACCTGCCTAATTTAATTAAAAAGAATTCCATGTGTGCACATATACGTATGTTTTTTTTCTACTCACTTTTGTTTTATTGTTAAGTTTTATTCATATTTTTGTTTCCTTCCTTCATATTAAATGAGATAACATTTGTAGGAATGATTTTGTTTCATGATTTATTGCAAGTACAATGAGAAGTGGAGAAGACAGGAAACTAAAAAGATGGACAAATGTTTTCAAAACTGTCGTTATGTGGCTTTTAGGTTCCATTCACTTTGTATATACAGGATATAAAAAATATGAACCCCCTCGCCATTCGAAAAAGACTTATGTCTTTATTATTAGAAAAGTCTGACAAACAACAAAGAATATTTCCCAGATGATTCACTCTACAAAAACATGTATTTGACGACTTCTTGAGGCCATTCTCAGAAAATTGAAGATATACATTTCATTTGACTTGAAAATATGTTAAATATATGGTATTTTAGTAAAACTTATTGAAGTCTAATGGCAAATGGTCCTTATGCATTGAACATTAGATTAAATAATAAACCTTATTTGAGGTGTTTTTGATAAATCAAAATTTTCGAAAAATGTCCCACGTAAAAGGTTGTCTAGAGTGGTTCCTTTTTTGTTTGCTTGCTTTTCGCATGCATGCTTTGTTATTTAAATATAATATTTCCTCAGAATTTATTGGATATATTGATGGGCTTTATAAATTTCTCTATGTTGAACTCAAACACCAAGTTTGGTATTTAATCGAATTTTCGTTTTTCATTTATGCTCTTACACACGCACACACACACACACACACACACACACACACACACACACACACACGCACACGCACGCACAGACAGACAGACAGACAGAGAGAGAGAGACAGAGACAGACAGAGACAGACAGAGATAGGCTGTTTTCTAAAAATGCATTTTTTTATTTAGGGTCTCTTGAACTATATAATGAAATCTCGATATCGAATTTTTGGGTGGAATACAGTACCTCCCCCACTTAAAATGTATACTAAAAATGCAAGTACTATACCTAAAATGATAAAATGTCAAATCTAATAGAAATTTACAATATATTGGTGAGTTTTCGTCGTTTAAACTCCCCTAAATTTTCGTTTTGAATTGGGATATTGTTACTCACCGAAATTTTGAAGACCCTTGTTTTATTTTGGAATCCCAAAATATGATATTGGGTGAAATCTAGATATCACTTTCTTTGGGGGTGGGCGTAAATTTAACACTTCCGTATCTGTACACATGTGCACTCCTTAGTACTAGGGGGAAGAGGAAGTAAAAATATTTGGGGAAGTTACGAGATCCGGGATATGCAGGTATGAGTTACAGGTCCTTTTTTCCTCCAGGGATGGAAGGAATTCTAACCTCTGCTGCCATATCTGACACGTATGCGCAACAAGAAAAATAACAGACAGGGCCGAGTTATAAAATATTAATACCTTCACATTAACCTACCCTGATGCCTGCTCCGAGTATTCCTAACAACAAACGCATTCCGTTTTGCTTTTGTCTGGCATATACAACCTTTAAAGCCTACAGAGGAGCAACCGGCTTTTGTTTTGTAATGCAATAAACATACTGGTTCACTCGCTGCTTTCAATGTTGATGTTTCGTTTAGCTAATGGACCTGACGTACGCATTATGAGGATTGGAAGGCTTTCCCATTATAATTACTGGTTTAGGACACTGCAGATATCTCCAGCGGAGCATAACTTCCGGCCTGGTTAAACGCTTCACAGACATGCAACTCCCTCGTGTGTTTTTTCTATCTCTTGTTATTTAAGCACTTTTTTATGACCCTTGACAGTATAATGACTTAAGAGTGCCGAGCCCACTCGAGCTTTCCAATTCCCTGCGCACAAAGAAAATAGTGCATGTCGCAAATTAACTTGTCTCTTTTTTAACAAATGCGCAACATGTAAAGGATGTCTCTTATTATATATTTATTTACTCAACTTTATAAAAAGAATAGCTACTTTTTACTTGTCAGGATAAAAATTGTCACCTTTGGGCTCCTAATTCTTGCAACAGAGTCTATAAATTTACCTGCAACAGTTCGATTTGATTAGTCCTGTGTAGACTAATACTGACATCTAATGTACTTTGATTGCTTATTAGATGTCTGAAATACATGATTCTTCAATAAAAATAATTTAACAATTTTAGAAAAATTGAGGAAGTATAGTGACAGAATTAAATTATATTTTTATTTAATCACTTAATGAACTACTAAGAGTTACACGATTTTACTTTGAGTAAAATTCAACAATGGAGTTGCGCAGTGATAACGTTGTCTGTAAGTTACTAAGCCAACAGATGGACGAGAGCTGGGCATATATAATAGCCGTTTTAAGTTTGTGTGTGAGGTCACTCAAGTTCTGTAGCACGTTGTTGTTACTTCGTAACTCCGGTGAAAATTAGGACTTCCACAAAACAAACATGCTAAACTGAGGGGAAACGAGGTGCTTAAGGAGCAAAGTTAAAACATAATAAAATGCAGATTAGATGGTGTTCTACCCTAACCCTTCCGCCACAAGATTATTGTACCACAAGTGACGGGTACTTGTATGTTCTACTGGATAAGGATTAAGAAATGAAAACATTACTAGAATTTTTCAATTTTTTAACACACCCTGCACATGTGTATGGCTATGATCAGTTGCGGAGGAGGCATTTGGCACCTCGGGCTACTGAAAATATTTCTTGCGCTCCCCACGGAGGGAATGATGAGAAGAAAGGATACTCAGGTCGGCCCTGAGGAGAGACGACAGCAGAGGGCAGCGGTCCCTAACAATAACAGATTGTGGCTCCCCGGTGGTGGTTCCCCTCCGTCCCAGCGGACTTTCACATATGCGGGTGAGGGTCGGGAAATCGGAGACCTTCCCCGATCCGGAGAACGAGGAATTATGGAAAGAAAATTGCACATATGTACAACTAGGGCATCTATACCCCTTCCACACGTATACAGCACATATGTAGATGTCAAGTTTGTATTTTATTTATTTGTGATATTTAAACCATCAAAAGTACGAAATTAAATACTTTGTAGTATAATGATTTAAAAACAAAACCTTGTTAGTAACTCTTTATATTCTATGTCCATAAAAATTTGCTATATCGCACTTTCTGTCTCTCCGACTTCTTACCTAGAAGAAAGAGAAACTAACAGTAACAGTAACTCGAGGTCTCATAGCAAGGCAGATGAGAGAGAGTAGGAACCAACCTCTCTTTCTCCCTCTCCCCCCCCCCCCTTCTCTCTCTCTCTCTCTGACCAATGTCTGGACGTCAGGTGACTGAGAAAAGGTTATGTTCATAAGTTGTACACTTGGGAATAGGAGAAAGTGTCTTATTACCCTAGATCACAGAATTTTTCTTCCCACATTAATTTAACCAGCATCAAATTCCACCAAGCCCTTAACCTTTCAATTGCTAGCTTTGAGCTAATCCCAAGAAATAAAAGTGAAGCAATGATGTGAAGAAAAAAGGATCAGCGATAACATCTCTAAAGGAGTTCTACTCTGATTGGTGCAAACACTATTTATTATATACTTATTGCTTAGTGAAAATTTAGCAAAAAAGTGTCATTAAATACATTATTAATATTATGAGGCGTGTCAATGTTTGGAGCTTGTAATGGTTGGGCGCACCGTTGCAGGTAAATGCTACTTAACACACGTGGAAGCACATGGCGTTATCTGTTTTCACTTGTTCTACCTCTTTGCCGAAGCCTGTTGAGCGTGTAACTGAGGAAAGCAAAAGTCACAGTTTATCTAAGAATGAAATAGATATTATTAAATTGATTACGTAATTTTTGAGTTAAAATAGAAAATGAAGAATGTTAGTAAGTGGAAAAGGCAAATATTGTCTATCTAGTCTAGACAGAACCTGTCAGATGGGAGATCGGTTTGATAGGATAATTGAATAATACATCTTCAGCATGGGGAATAAGTTAGCCTTCTCAGATTGGTCTCGTTCTGTTGTTATGATAGTCACGGTATCGTAATACAAACTATCGTATAACCAGCAAATACTCAAATTATCGTTTGCCCCATAATTATGGTTCAAGTTGGCAGCCCTCGGCTCTACTCACATTGCCAATCAAGTATCTAGAATTATGCAAGAGGGAAGACAGAGGGATTACGTTCTAAGTCTAAGAGGACAGAGCTAGGCAATTCAGTGCTAACTTAAATCTCCTGGTGCCTACTTGGATCTTTTTTTCCGCTTTCAACTGTGCCTTCGAAACATTGTTACACGCATATGTTAAACTGCAATAAAAGATACTGTAAGACTCCCACTGTTAAACCAAAACAAAGTATTTAGATATACATTATGGGGCTGGTAAAATAAATACACGCTAATCCCAATATAATTTTAATAAATACATTCCCACGACCCAAAATAAAACTCTTCAGGGATTCCCCGAATAAAAGCTGATGCAAAAGGCCTTGGGAATATGTTTTATGATTGTTGATATTATCTCTGGAAGGAAGTACAGGTATACAAACGTGTACTAATGTATTATATTATATGCTCCCTAAATTTCGGCATACGAAGCTTGCATAATCACTCGTGAGGTTTAAAACAACATCCGTTGGCACATAAACATCGCAGCAGCGGTATACACAAAGGCTTTGAATGTGGGATGCGCGCTTCATATCCCTCCGGATACGTGATTAGTTGTGTTTCGCATCACAAGCATTGCCTTGTAGCTTCACATTTTCGTGAAGCTGCCTCCAATCGGCTTTCTGTGTGCCTTCCTTTTGACAAGTTCAACCGTTAAACGCCACACCTACTCTCAGAGGTATTATATGCGATCCGTTTGTGTGCATATTCAATGCACCAGCATTCTCATCTGGATATAATTTTAAAACTAATACAGTTGAACCTGATTTATGCGTACATCGAGGGGAAGAGGAAAGATTACTATTAACTCAGAATTACTTACAAATCAAGTTTTGATAATGCTTAGTATCTTGTTTAAAGAAAAAGCAATACAGCGCACCTACATTGTAAAATTGTACAAACAACAAAGATATGTACGAACAAAACATTACATTGAACTTGGTCCTGCTTTAATGAAATCAGATAATTTGACTTGTTTCACTGTTCTTGCATTAAACGTATAGACCTCAATTTGCAAACTTATTAATGAACTTTTCGCCTAGATGCAACAATTACACACATTTGTTGCACTTAACACTTCACTCACTTTAGGTATTTAGGTATTTCTGTTTTATTGATCACCACCAAACGTCAGCAATAATCTTCTCATCTTTTAGTTCCCTAGAGTAAACACTAGATGTCTAAATGTTTGTCTTTACTTCTCATTTGTTGTTACATTGTTGTGCCGAAAGCCACCGCATCTTTGTCTTTTGTTTCCGCGGCTAAAAGCCGAACGCTCAGTATGCTCATTATAGTTAATTAAATTCAGTTGTATTTCACTGAAATGTAATACGTATAACAGACAATTACGCATAAGTTTCCATTAATACGTTTCTAAAGTACATTTTGCCAGGGTCTACAAAACTTTATGTATAAATAGGAATTAATTAGAACTGGGTTACGTATAAAGCAGGTTCAACTGTATTATTATAGCATTAAGAAACAATTGTGTGTGTGTGTGTGTGTGTGTGTGCGCGTGCGCGTGCGTGCGTGCGCGCGCGTGCGCGCCCGCCCGCCCGTGCGCGCCCGCCCGCATGCCTGAATGTCAAGGTTTAAGTTGCATTCGCTTTTGTCAGTGTTTGGTACTCGAAGTCGAAGAATGTGATTAGCTTTAGAACAGCAATCGCAAAAGTGCGAGAACAATCTGCCACAGAAACAAACAGTATACCTACCACTTTCCCTCCCAGCTAGTGGAGCTCATTTCTGCTTTTTGAGCGCTTTTTAAGAAGTGATGGATAAACTTGTTTTAAGGTATAGAAAAGGAACCAAGTTCTAGCCCAGTGAAGTTAAAATAGATATAGAAAAGGGGGGGGGGGAACCTGACACTCAAATAGGCTTATCAAAAAAAAAAAAAAAAAAAATAGTGGAAAATCGGAAAGTGGTAGAAGGTGAGAAATTCCCTTATTGGTGTGCAGTATGCGCGAGAACACGATTGCTTGGCGCCATCATCAGATAAGTTGTGACATTAATATTCACAACAAATGTGAGAACAGTTTTAAACAATGTTTTAATAGACAGCAATTAAAATAATTAAAAACTGAATTTGAAAAAAGTAATATAATTTCATTTAGTAGATTACTGTAGACACATATTTCACTTTTGAAATCCTCATTAATGGTATACCTAATGCATAATATTTTCTAGTAACAGAATTTTGCACAATTTTTCGGGATCTTGTTTTATTTTCTAGTTTCGTGTCTGTGTATGTGCGCGTGCATGTGTGTGCGCATGCGTGTGTGTCAACTATGAGCTGCCATTAAATTTTGGATCTACCATATAGTACACTGATATGGCCTTCTAAGGTAGAGGAAAGCCTCAATCCATCCAATAGTTCCATATCACTGTTCATATCAAATACTGCTTTTCAGGAAGAAATAATGCAATGTTCTGCGTTAAAACTTTTATCTAAGGGTTACAAATTCTTTAAACCTTATACAGTGTGGACTATTTCAAACCTGCCGGCGTTTAAACGAGTCATACGGAGCCATTTTGGTTGGGAGAAGCAAAAGTGATTCTTCTATAAAAATTTTCAGTTCCATTTTTGTCTGGGAGCGATTTAAAGTTGACCAGAAGGGGTTTAAGCTACATGCATTGTTTGAAAATAGCATCCAGTTGCATATATAAATGTTCGGAGAAATAATTTTAATTATTCGAACTCTTACACATTAAATGAAGCAATGAATCTATTGGACTTAAAGGATGAACATTAAACCCACAGCTAAATGTGTTTTAAATTTTCTTGTTCCTTAGTCTATAAAAGTATAAGTTGAGGTAATCAAATAATGAACATTTTGGGTACGTAAGAACCATGACTGATTCCTACTTTTTCTTCTTATTTTCGTGTGCGTGATCTCAATATGTGTTATACAAGACTTTACATTACCGGTTAGAAAACTTCTCCCAGGCTCTCGAGGAAAATAAACACTATGGCCAGAGTGCGCCATGCGAACTCAAAGGTAGTAACCAACCTGAAAACACACTATTTTAACTAAAACTGTTAATCTGTAAATAAACTAAATATTTGTTCATTTCACTACCCTTAGTTACGAATACAAATATCTGCAATTATACAAACCACCCTCTATAATACATCTTACTTGTGGGTGTTGTACATCTGCCTTTATTAGCTGCAATGGTTAATTTTACATCATTTATCACAGTTACGTACCTACCTAGCAGATAACATCCACACATGTCTTTAATTATTCAAATTACGGTATGCCATGCATTGCTGTCAGCTTCGAAGAAATAAAGGGATAGCTGCTTTATGTGATGAATAAAGTTCCAGGTAATAACTCATTTTCTCGGTAGTTCGTCTTCAAGCGAATGGATAATTTATGAATCTATGTACGTTAATTGAGCTATTTAAAGGAAGTGCAGAAATCTAATTTGCCATGAAGACAAGGCGAGAAGCAGCAATTTCCCATTCATATGTCTGAATCTTAAAGTCGCTAAGGAAAATTAGTTCTTTAGAAGTGAGAAAAGTAAACGAACTCGTATAATTATTCTAGAGATAGGTAAGTTCCAATGCAAGCTAGGCCAAAAAGTAATATTCCCAACGGTTATTTTGCAACATAATGAGAAACCAACCATTTGGTATAGTTCTTCATTCTCATTAATGTTGTAACAAATATCTCGCAGAATTTTCCCTTTCCTTACAATAATAATAACTGGCCTCAGATTTTTAAATATTAGAACTTTCTTTAAATTACTTTATTGACGCTTTGCTAAACAATGTATTCATGGCTTCTCTCACACTGAGTTAACGATTTTATGTCATTCCCGTTTGTTCTTTTCCCCTTATTAATATGATCTGCTTTTCGTTTACAGAATAGACATTTTCGCATCTAATTTTCCATATAACCCATTCCTTTACCTAGCAATTTCTAAATGAAGCGCTCTTTTAGCTCAACCTCGTTTGGTGCACAGCGGATTTTTACCACAACAAAATCAGTTAATGGCATCTGTTGAGAAGTGTACGTGACATTTACAATATTCGATATTCTACGTATTGCGAAGCCTTTGTGTACAACTTTTAACACTGTCGTCAATAGTGTGTTGAAAATCCAATGTTGCCAATGGCCATTCTGGTATTGAAACTTACGTATTGTAAAAATGCACCTTCTAATAAAAGGAACAGTTTTTATCACAGCTGGTTCAGAAGCTAACATCAAAATAGTGAAACTGCTTGGCAAAGCTATCAAAATATGTAAAATGTAACTGACGGGAGTAATCACTGAGTAAGTGATTGCAGAATATTCTCAGTTTTCAGTTCTAAAAGTCTCGAGTTTACACTCTCAATATTTCATAACACTATTTGAATATTTATTACAGAAATATTTATAGAGTGATAATTACCTAAGTTTACCAATTAGTATTTTTTTCCGCATGTTGATAAAATAAAAGGTATATATTGATCATATTTTTGTTATAGATAAATGGGTACAATGCTATTCAACAATAAAATGACATAAGTATAATTTCTTATACATTCAGCCGAGAGTTTTGTATAATACCATTTAGTAATTGAAGTATATTTTAACACAACATGCTTTCAGTTTGATGTGAAGAAAAGTACGTGAGCTTTGAAATGCTTTTTGACTTTCATATTTTAAAAGAAAGAATAGTAAATCATTTCATGGTTCAGTGATATGTGTTGTTCGGTACTGCCGCTTTGAGAAATCAAATTCGAGTTTGAAATACTAGTTTTTTGCAAACTTCTTGCACAGTTTGGAAATAAAGTCGAGCTTATGTGTGAATTACTTTAAAAATCCTATATTTATTAATTTTTATGCCTTTTAATTTAAAATATTATGTCCATTGTTATACGCTTCCTTAATTTTATTCTTCTATAAATTTCCAGCAACTTGTAATTTGAAATTTACTTGTGTGTTGAGAATTTCCAGGTCATTATTTGAAGGTTTGATCCCTAGTAACAATTTAAGTTTTGGAAAAACAAAAATCAGGAAAAACACTTGTAGAGAGCCTACACTAGTCCTGATATTAATAATTGTATTATAAGTATGCATTTCGCTAATAAGTAACCGGTCTAACAACACGGGCTTCTTTCATTCTTTACTTCCTCGCTCTGCGGCGTGCGAGTTGAGCCGAGCTTAGCCGAGTGGCCACTATGCACGGTGCAAGAATCTCTGCACCTTGGATTGCACTCAGTGAGATTTTAATCTTTGAGAGGCCCTGAGTTAGACGCATGTTCACGTTGGAAAGCAGACAAGGAATTTCCCGGCAAAAAAATGGTAAGCCAATTGCTAGCTGCATTCCTTAGGAGCACATTAAAAGTTGAAGTTTTTATTACAATATTTCTGGAACTGATGTTCGAACAAGTTTTTGAAATGCGGCTATATGTTTATAATGTTTATAAAGATAGTGTGTCAATATTATACTGGTATAACATTTGCCTAGTTTTCTGAACATTTGAAAAATCTGGTGTGTTCTTTCAGGTTTATGAAAGTTACCCATTTCAGCAATGCTTAGATTTAAATTGCACACTTTATTCCACTTAATATTCTCGAGAATGCAGACATTCTGTCTGTTTGCAGTAGGTGCATGTGATTTAGCATTCGAGACACAAAACTTCTCCCTGTACAATTTTACTTCCATTCTACTGCGAGTTGCAATTCGCTGGCATGGGAAAAAGACAGATAGCTTACAGAGAAAAAGCTGAAGTATCACGTACACAAATTACATATTATACCAGAGATAACAAAACTTGAAAACAAAAGAAAGAGAGGTCGGTATGACAAGACGGTTTTAATGGACTGCAGCCAGCATATAACACTTTGTCTACTTCATCATGTAGCAGACGCCAGTTGGTCTCCTATTGTGGAAATAGTTGAGATTCACCATAAAAAGATTAGTGACGTGAGGATCGAATTATTCCAAATAATTTAGGCGCAATGACGAAACAAATGGCAGTGTAAAACTAACGGAGTCAGGTATTTTAGTTTGGCAATATATACCGGGTGGAAAGTATTGCTTCTGCCATACGTTAACTGGGATTCTACATGATGAGTGTAACAAATATGTCCAGTACAATTATTGTCCATAAAGACAAAAAAATTGTGTCAAATATTTGGACTCATCTAGGTTCTTGACGAATGGATATATATGGTTTATTATTTCACTAAGTGTCGCGCAAACATTGCTTGCACAATTCTATAATGTATTTATACCTTATTTGTAATGAATTTAGTCACACTTTAATGTTAAAATATCATGCAAAATTAAATTTCTAAGAGAGATTTGCTAACGTCACGTCAATATTAAATTGTGACTAAATTAATCGTAATTAAGATAGAGACTGCAGCATTGTTCACACAATCTTTGCATGACAGTTATTGAAATAATGAAACATTTATATCCATTATGCTAACCAATTTTCTATTTCCATAATTGTATAGGACATATCTGATACATTCATCATTGGTATTTATGTTCAGTATCTTCCAAAGGTGCCGAGTCGCACTCCAAATTACCCTTCACATGGAAGCTACTTAGCTGTGGCTAATTATTTTGACTAAAATAGGATATGGGATATTATACTCGTATGTCAAATGAAATGCTATATCGGCTTTTCTGAAACTAGACTGTGAAAGTCTCTTAATTCTGAATGAGTTTGATATAACCAGTGAGATAGAGACTCAATCAAAACAAACCACGACGTAAACCTTATTAAAACAAAATTTATGTCAAATAACGTTTTGTGTGGCCTTAACTATTTATGAGGCATTCTCTGTTGTTGATTTGAAATTTTTAACACTTATATTTTTTCAAGAGAAACACTGTTAACTTTTCCTCTCTATTCATGTAAACAGAACGTAATTTAAGAACCACCACATAGCTTTTAACAGATCTATCACTCAAAGCAACTGTATTCAGTAATACTCTTTCATGTTATCCTGTAGACTTCATGTATACATTTAATGTATCCTAGGAAACAACAAAAATGGGTCTTTACTCACCGTGAAATAAAGTACTTTATTTCACTGTAACTTTGTTTATTAAACAAAAAAAAAAAAAAAAAAAAAAATAATAATAATAATAATAATAATAATAATAATAATAATAATAATAATAATAATAATAATAATAATAATAATAATAATAATAATAATAATAATAATAATAAAATAAAAATAAATTAAAATAAAAAATAAGTAAAAAAATGTAGTTTCATTAGATACATTCCTCTACCTAATTTTAAACATTAATATGCTTACAACATAACTTAGAATGACAAAAATACTATTAAAACATGTGCGTAAGCAGTTAGTATTTTAGATTTATTTTTAGTATCTTCTCTTGTATTATTCCTTAGATAATCCAACCAAATTTAACACAATCTCTTTTAGGTTGGTGGCACTAAAAAACAAATATGGCATATCGAAGTTATAAAATGAAAACAATAAAATTACAGCAAAAAATCTGGAATGGTAATAGTAACAATAAACTGTTGCAACCTCAAAGCATTTGTATTCTGAGTGCGACTTTATACATCAGTGAAGTAATCTAATTAATACTCTTCCTGTGCAGATATTATTAAGTTGACAGGAAAATAAGCTATTACATGAACAACCACGCAGTCGCTCTAAAATAGTAAGGAATGGAAAAAAGGCTAACGTAACAGGTTTGGTTTTCATATTTGATTACCTGTTTGCCATTAAATATTTCTTCCTGTCAACTGCAAAAGTAACAGAGGTATTGCCGTAGTCAATATGAACTGCCTTTGTTTAGCCTGATAATTAAAATCAGATGGGAGTGAAGACATGTCAGAATGCAAATTGTAGCTCAGGGGTTGAAAATAAAGTAGCAATTCGTTTAGAAAATTACTGAGTTATTTTTTCTCTTTTATTTTTAATTTCGCAAACATTGTCTGCCATTGGAGACCGGCTTTATTTGCTTCTGCAGAATCTTGATGTAGCATTTAATTTTCTTTCTGGCCTCGGGCTACGAAATGTGCCGAGGAAGACGATGACGGAGTTAACAAGCCACTTCTGACTTTCTCTATCCCAGGGTTATATTTTTAAAAGCAAACATTGAATTTTACATTACTTGGACCTACATACACTTTCCACCGTACTTTCTTTTTAACCCTGAACGTCCTAGAATACACTTCTTCAACAACTCCGTGTTTTCCCTTACATCTTAACTTTGGATCTTATCTTAAGACTCTTCCATGGCGCCTAAACTTTAATGAACTTTGTGATATCGTCAGTGGCAGAGTTATCGCTTAATATCTTAGTTGTGCAGTAGGGAAGGGTAGGAAATGAGATTCTTCCCTACTTCTAACGTTTAACATATATACCAGAAATGAGTGTCCATGGCTGTGGCAAAACAGTAGATTGTGAAGTATCTCTCCGGCACTTTTACTTTCTCTACTACGTATAGTAAATAGAGAAAGTATTCTATTCCATCGAAAATTTCAAGATTTCACCGGAAATACATGTTTTGAAGCCTACTTCCCATAGACGAGCCAGGCATGTGAACAGCTTCTATAATTGAGAAAAATATACTTTTGATAATCACAAATGAACGACATATATTGGATTTTATCTCGCTACCTCCACTTGCAGGTGCAATTTAATGATATGGGTGAATTGTGTGTATTGAGCACTTATACCATTTACAGTATGTACTGAAACACATATGCAAATTTAGGTTTACAAGATAGTGCTTCCCTTTTAATAGAACCTATATATGTTCATGATCATTCAATATTTATTGTTACCGCTCCATTTATATCTTGTTTACTCGCCCACGTAGTGGGATGACATAGCCAACACCGAGCTTATCTTTCAGGTGCGCGGCCGCCCAGTGGTGTGAGGTAGCTTGACTTTGAGTGTATCTTACGGGCGGCGGGTGACCGATGTCTCAATGTACCCTGTGAGCTTTTGAAAACGAGTAACGAAACTTATTTTTGTGTGGTCGCAATAAAAAATAAATGCATAAATAAAATATACAACAGTGCCTAGGCTTGTGCTTATTCCTTATGCTGGCTGTTTGAAATATTTGTGCTCTTCTACATAAAATATGCTCAAGATCAAGCTAACACCAGCAGTGAGGTTCAAGGATGCTCGAGGTCAAGATACCTCACACCAGTGAACGGCAGTGTGCCTCAAAGAAGCTCGGTGTTAGATACCTTACAACATGGCTTGTGAATACTTGGCCGATGACCATGGACTAGTCAGAACAAGAACGACAATGAGTGCAGTGCAACAGTCTTTCTAGACTGTTCGCGAAACTTTCCACTGCCAGCTTGTTTATGAGAAGTTTGAGAGGAAGTGAATTTTCAGAAAAATCCATGCTACTTCATTCTCGCCTATATAAGTGAATCGAAACGCGAGAGCAGTCACTTTTTATTATGGAGTCTGAGTTTGGAACGAGACAGCTGCTAGCAATTATTTTAAGTAGGTATATTTATCGCCTGAACCAACTGTTTGAAGAAAAAGAGAAGTAAAACTGAAAGATAGTGAAGTAGTGTCAAGGTTAGAACAGGACAGAATAGCTGTGATTTGTAAGAACCCGAAGAACTGTAGATTGTGTTAACGACAAAAGAGGACTGTATTTTGTGCTTCACCTTTAAAAGAGAAGTAAAGTGACACAAAAAGGAACCGGAAAATGTGATTTGTAGCATATTATTATGTGAAACTCCGAGCGCGGTCCTATTCATTTCAATCTTAGCAATCAGGGTCGTGGTGCTATTGGATCCTTTAAACAGTGGTGTCAAAACTTGTCTCTTTGAAGACGTACATAACTAGCTGTTATTCCCTACCCCTTCTTTCAGGCGGAAGGTATATCACGCATGTGGCGTTTAGACTCGGTATCCAGTGATGGTTACAAACGATTCCGTGGCAGTCATACTTTGAATTTGATAATGTTCTCGGAATACCTCTTCATTCTAGATGACTTTTGCGTAAATGGTAGAGACAAAACCTTAGTAAATAAAAAATGTGTATCTCGTTAAAACACACAATTTATGTCAAATACTTCTTTTTGCTTCTGTGTGAACCATTCCAACATAGTTATTTGTTTTGTTTTGCCTCTTTGCCATGAAAAGAGAACGAATTTTGAAGGCATCCGATAGCAACCAGTTCTTAAAACATTTCAGTATCGCTTAAAGCCTACTGTATTCCCAAATTCCCTTGCACCTACAAGAAAATTAAGCAATAAGAAAATGCTTATATCGATTAAAATGTAGCAGATAGGGAAATAACCATGTAGAGGAATAGTTTGTACAAGAGGAAGTTAGCTCTACATATATTTGCGAACAGAGTTTCTCCAAATTTAACTATACCAAAGGTCTAGATCACTATAGGCTACCGACGATCACTTGGTGTGTCTTCTAAAGCTATGCATTTCGGCTTCGTAAACATTGACTGACTTCTTAACTTAAAAGTAAGTAGTGTCAAAGAGCTGGTGTTTATCACATAAGATTTGAAAGTGCTTTCATAAATCAAACGCCACGTTCATGTAACCAAACTGCCACTGCAACACAGCGTACGTCTGAAAATTAAGGAGTGGCGAAGTCTGCGTATAGTGGAAAGAGGCAAACCTAAGTTACTCTTTTTCGCAAATGTTCGGCATCGCTGCTCTTAAACCATTTTATCGCAGAAATAGTCCATCTTGACATGTCAGTTCCAGCGTGAGTACTTCTTGAATCCTGGGAATTATCAATGAATAGCTTCGAAATTATATTTGACAAGCGTCAATTTGGGTCACGTGTTGAGGATTGTGCTAATTTTAACTGATCAGATGCATGGAATCAAAAATATCGCCATTTATAGTAAAAATAATAAACAAATCAGCATAGGAGCAACATGTTACGTGTGTGAATTACAAGACAGGGTTAGACAGAGATGGGTATAGTTCGAACATCCGCGCTTTATACTCTGTTACAATGGATTTTACACTGCCACAGAGAAAACTTCCTCATTAATAAGCCAGAGAGCAGTCTCTCATTACAATACTGCAGACTGTTCTCTAACGAATGCTGCAATTTTGGTGTATGTGTGTGGTTTTTTTGTTTTACTATTTCCCTTGCGCTAAAAATACAAACGATCGCATTTTACTGTATGCAAGCTTGTTATAGTTTACAATTGTTGTGTATGGTGGCGTGGTGGCGCACATGCAGAAGAGCTCTGCAGAGTAAGCCAAAATGTGAACGTGAGAAAAATACAGTTAGTTTTTCTGATTAATTTACAAAATGCACATCTCAAACTCTACCATGAATGCACAACATAGTAGGTAACGACAAAAACTGGACAAACATTTGCCTTGTGACTATGGTATTTAGTTTTTCTATAACCAAATGGGTTGTGATGCATCTTTAATGTTGTAACTAAATTGATCATTAGATAAATGCTTAGAAAAAGAAATTTAACTCTATAGGCTGTATCAGAATGTAGTATACGAAGATTGGCTGGAGAGTTTACTTGAAATAATAGAAACCGAGCCAAATGGCCCTGCTGTAAATGTAAGGTTCATATTCGGGAGGCCCTGTTTTCCGAATCTGGTCCACAGACCACTCTGATCTTGGATTTTCATAGAATAATTCCTCGCATTTAATCTCATTTTGTTTAATTAGAAATACAAAGAAATGCTTTTGCCAAAATTTCACACTAAAAAGGTTAGGAGGTAAAACAGAGCTATGTCATTAGAGTGTATTAAAAATGGGTAATATCCACTTAAATATGAACCGTTTCAAATAATATAAAATATGAGTAGAAAAAACATTGTGCTTCTTGGACCTCAGCCAATTCTGTAGTAGAAAACTGTGCTTTCCTTTAACGCATGATAAACTGCGTATTATATGTTGTTGTTAGCTAATGCTGGATTTCTGATAATGAAGTCATTAATCCTCTTGCTCCCCAATATTTTTCGTATTATATTAACTTTCCCATTTTGCCACTCCTATCACAAATCGAATAAGATTTACACGTATTAACACGCCGGCCAAAATTATTCTACCGCATTTGTATCTGATGTTAACTGATTATTATGTGTTGAAGAAATAGATCTAAATATCGAAAGTGTTTCCAGTCTGTGTGAAGTAACTCGAGCTTTAGAAATTACCCATTTTCATCGCAAAGACTAAATGATGTCACATTTTTGTGACATTAATGCATATAATTTATCCACTAGTGCAGGTCGTATCAGGGTACTGGCACCGTGTATCGCACGGTGCAAGGTGTGAAATGTGACTCTTAAAACTTCACCTCGGTGCAAACATCCACCCGCTCTCTCCTTGTGCTTGTGTCGCTCGCTTTACCGTCTCCCTCTTCATTTTCACCGCTGTTTCTTCCTCACTGTGTAATATTTAGGGCGGTGCGCAATGATAAAGTGGTTAATTTCGTTTTTAATACTAAATATGATATTTTATTTTAAAAGCTTTGAGATCCTGTTCTATTTGTCCAAGATATACGCGTAGCAAGTACTTTAATTCACCCTCTTTAGGGCTCTTTATGACTTCATCATATATTTCTGAGTGTACACTGTTATAGTATCTTTCAACAGAGGATTTTCTCACACACGTAATTATAGTACCGTACATGTTTGGCTCTATCGTCACGAGTTTCAAAAAATAAGCTTCCCACCCTGATTTCAGTGAACTATCGGCATTCTTTGCTTTCTTTCGAACAAGTTGCCCTATAATTAGATATTTGTATTACACACATGTGTTTCATCGACGAATAAGCCGTCTATCAACACAGACTTCCTAAGATTCTTCACTTCTTTGATGTGCAGCGTGCGAGTTCAGCCGAGCTTAACCGAGTCGTCGCGATGCAGGTGCAAGGAACCTCTGCACTCGAATTGCACCCAGAGCGATTTTAAGCTTTGAGAAGCCTTGCACTAGTGTATGGCTGCAGAAGAATAGAAGAAAACACCACTTTACTTTATTTTTGAACCGGTGAAAAACATAATTGCTGTGAAATTTGTCTTTAATTTGAAATGTGAATAACTATATAGTATACATCCAATGAGTCTATTATGTTCATTATTTATGTGATCACTTCATTTATTTCTTGCATGTGTTAAAGAGTGCATAAGTAATTTGAGTAATCTAATAAAACAGCTTCAGTTTCATAAGAAAATTCTTGTTTCGCGCTTTCCCATATATACAGCTGGATTCACAGTTCTTGGCCCCTGACCTTGAGTGGAAGTCCTGTAAGCGAACCCATAGTTTCTGTCTCTCTCGTCATCTCATATAATTCTGATAATGAAACCATGCACAAGTGGGGCGGGGAGGGGGAAGATAGTGATGTCTGCATTTCAACAGTCCCTGCTAATTCACAATTCATTCTTTGTTCAGCGTGCGGTAATAAAATTAAAGACATATGTTTGCGATAAGAATGAATATAGTGAATTTATGAGACATTGATCATAGCATAAATAAAGTATGCTGCCATTGCTTTCTAAATTAGGATCCAAAACATTACGCAATCAGAGTAGCGAAATTGTTTCAAATGCATGGGCATACATGAAGAAAAAAGCTAAAAGCAAAGAACTTCTTACATCACAAGAGTTTTTCAAAAAAAATTAAAAAAGTTCAAAAACGCGTATTAGATGCCACAGGAGCGTCAGAAATAACAGTGAAAGGAATTGTTCAAGAACGCGAACAACATGAAAATCAGAACACGTCTTTTGGAACTCTAGGCAAAAGAAGTTCCGAAATGAGTAACGGATCTAGATGACTTAGATAAATGTGTCGTTAGAAGAACGATTTATAATTCTTATGTTTAGGTGTTTAGGAAAAGTGTGCTTTTTTTTAAACCCGATATTCGTCTTTTTCAGGATAAGGGGAAAACCTCAGGGAAAAAAAAAAAAAAAAAAAAAAACCTTACCTGGATAACTTACCCTAAGCGAGATTCGAACTCGCGACCTCTTGAACATGAGGCATCACGCTACCAGGCGGGCAAAAAAGAAGTGCTCCTACAGTAGCCAAATTACTTAGAATTTTAAGAGAAGGCATTAACTTCCAGGGCAGCAAGTCATCCTTAAACAGAATAGTGAGAGAACTGGGTTTTAAACGGGAAAAGACCAAATTAACAATATCTGCAGTGATGCATGTATTAATACGAACACATTTGCACAGCTAATTAAGCTGGGCACATTGTATAGACATTTTTTTTCTGCATGGACTGTACATACTACTTTACGAAGTAGAACGTTATGTGAGTAGCATATGACGCTTACGCACCAATTCGCTTGCTATCAGCAGTCACCTGGCTTGGTAAGTAACTCGCTTTCAAGCTTTACATTTATTTCCTTCATGGGCCAAGAACGCTGAATCCAGCTGTACATTATTTTAGCCTCTTGGAAAACGTATAATTGCATTAGTATTTTGCCTGCTTCATGTTTAAGAAACAATAAATTAACTAAGATTGGTCTCTAGTTTTCTAATGTATCCATTCATTAACCCCAGAGAGAAGGTACCGTGAAGATTATACACACTTTGAGTGATGTAATAAAACAAATGTTAAGCTCTGAGCTCTCTCGAATTGCTGACCTACTGCGGTTTGGAGTTTAAATTGTCTTTCCCTCTCTTTCCCAGTTTTTGTTTAAAAGAGTCTGCATTAATGACCCCAACTTCAAAGCTGGTGCAACTGGCTCCTGAAATAAAACACAGTTTCAAAAGCAGGCAAGGCTATCGCGCTAATAATTCTATGAAAGTGAGAGTAGCTCGGTGCAAAAGACAACTAGGTGGACCATGCGCATTGCGGCAGTCGTTACGCTAATCTCTGCCTGAATCTGCAACGAGTGGAGCTAACTTATCCAGAAATAGAAGTAATGAATCTAGAAGCAGCACCTCTTAATGCACGGAAACTAGCCTATGTAATGCAGTGTTCCTTATATTCTTCTAGCAATACAATATTGGCAGCCCCCTATATGCGACAGACAGATATCGCTTATGTATACATGGACTAATGAGGCCCAAATAACTAGAAGGTAGAATTTTAAATCGGTTACACTGAGAAATTTCAATCACATGCGTTCTTTTAATTTTATAATATATGACTTTCCAGAAAATTAATCTATTTCCATCTCCCTTATGTAGTGTGGAGTGTTTGCTACTACAGGTAAGGAGAGCGGGGGAGAGGGAGTGGGTGGGAGGAATAGGGAGTGGGATGGAAAGAAGGAGACGGGATGGAAAGAGTGGGAGGAGAATGGAAAGAGGGGGAGGGGAGAGAGTGGTGAGGGCAGGAAAAAGGAGGGAGGAGGAGGGGAAAAGAGGAGGTAGGGAGGAGGGAGGGAGAGAGCGAAAGGGATGGGTAGGGGTGGAAAGAAGAGGGAGAGAAAGGGATTTCGGAAACTACTAAAACATTTTGATAATTGCTTCATTGTTGGAAAAACCACGCCTTTCCCGACATACCTATTTGGGCATTTAGAATCTTAAAATTTCAAAATTGTTAAAGGCATTTGCAAATTTTTGCGAAGATGCTTGAGTTTTCTTTGATTACACCATGGAGTAAAAGGCTACTCCAAAGAATATGAATCTAAAATATTTCATTCCAAAGAATAGACATAAATAGTTGCGATTTAGTAACTTTGAAAATCGAAGTAGTAAAACAAAATATATTCTGCTAATAGTGGTGCTCGTATCAAAATCTATTAATAAATCTTGATTACAAGGTATTGATGTATTTTTGTATTTTGTAATTATACAAAGAGAGAAAAGGAGTGTCCAAGGTAACAGTAGAAATTAGTAAACGTTCTTGTGTAGTAATAAGTAAGCACAACCATTATTTTTCTTAATGTTACAGATTCTGTGTAATTTCCAAAACGCTTTGCTTGGTTGCCTGGTAATGGGGAATATTTATTCTCTTAATGTTTGCCCCTATATCGCTGTATACGATATGGATTTGTCTATTACAAGAAAACTTAAAATTTCAACATTTACGGTTTTGCCTATGTAGAACTGTATGTGCCTACTAGACGCAAGAAAGTATGTAGAAACAACACAAAAATTTTAAAACCTCATTTTATAATGTGTTTTGTACAAGGACCCTGAACATTAATTTTATGCTAAAACTGTGATGAACAAATATGTGATGGAAACCTCAAAATTGTTTCAAATTTGTAGAAATCAGCAATTTTGGCCTAATTAGTTCGCTTAGGTCATAACTGTACTTCTGAGTGTTACTGTTGTTGATCGTATTCGTTGGTAAAATTGTTAGAAGCATTTAACGCCCGTTCTTACTACATAACAGAGTATGCATGTACAGAAAGCAATTTAGTAAAATGCAAGGGTATCAATACTATTTACCGAGGCCTCCATAGTTTCCCCTTCTTTTTCTCTCTTTACCCCTCTCCAATGACAGCAGTGTTCATGATATTGGCTGGACATAGTTAAAACCAATGGCATGAAAGCGAAGTATTGATAATTTCTGACGGTTCAGATCGTTACTCAACTGCTGGTTGTTTCACACATGTATACATCACAAGCACCACCTAGCCAGATTACTGATCTATGGCAAGCTGGTAACACAGTCTGACAAATTTTAGAACCTGCAGAAATGCACAGAAATGTAATTACATTTTAATGCCACCCAAGAAAGGCGGTTTATTGCATACGCATTAGAGGAAAACCTTTCATTCGAAGACAGAAACTGTATTATAATATAACGTAATAGACAAACATGTTTAAAGTTATCTCGATAGGAATTTTAATTCCAGAATAAATATAGGGAGAATTTGTAGAAGGATTAAACGTTTTTTATATTTTTAATATAACATTGCATTATTTTTACTCTCAAGCTTTACGTATTTGTGATTCCAAGGACAAAATTAAAGCTTTTCTTATAAAACAGAAACGTTTAACCCAATAAACGCTGCTTACTTCAAGCAACATTGACAACCTTTTTTCATAATAGACATTGAAGATTTGGAGATAAGTCTAAAGAATATAAGGATTCGTTACGAGGCCAGGTGTATCTTGCCCATTCCCACTCCATCTTTCTTTGTCCACATTACACTACCACGGCTCTTGTCCCATATTGCCACTGTCATTGGTCACTAGTTATGCCTGCTAGACCCCGTAAGACGACAAGAAACTGAAAGATGGTCCCAAACAGTGGATATTACTAAAGTGTGACTAAGGATAGCGTACTGAAAGTTTTGTATAAAATTTATCTCTAAGCATTCCCAAAACATAAAATAACATGAATTTAGATTTCTAAACATGCACAGTCCAGCTAAATAATTTTGTTATCGAAAAGACGCTGGAATATTTCCAGTGACCGATTTGCTTTATAAGCCATTGTATTATCTTGCATAACATAGTCTCTGCAGATGAAAATGAGACACCAGTTTGAAGTGAGACAGAGCGAGACAGACCTTTTTTTGGACATAATTTTTCCACAGTCTCTATCTTGTACTAATTGTGCTCCATTAGAGCCTTTTTTTTTAGATCTAACACGAACTAAATCTGTTTAAATTTTTGTAACAATATAAATTGTATAATCACCAGGAATGTGAGCAAATTCAAGCTGACTGTCCACGTGTCCCCTTTAGAACAAAATTTACGTACTGTTATATAGTATGAACTATTACACGCGGATAGCTTCATATAACGTTTTTCTCTGACTTCCCTGTGCCAAATGACGTAAGACCCAACTACAACTGTTTATACCCTCCATAGGACAGTGAGCAAGGCTACCGCATAGTGAATCATCAAACCTGTTGGACCTGGCCGTCATGCAACATAGACCCGGTATTTTCCTTAAGCCCAACAAACGTGGGTTAGATTTAGGATGAATTGCGAGATCCGTCACTGATATCTACCCACTTGAGGTGATATTTTATGTGTTGACAGGATAGTGGTAAGACGGAAATGCATCCCAAGGCGCTCCTACTTCACCTAGAATGTGTTTGCTAAACACTTATGAGAGATGTTGGCACCCGACAATACGTATCCGCTTACTGTGTTTCTCTGACCCTGGAGAAAATGCTCCAGTGTATACCAACGATATCTTAGACTACAAGCTATTTCATGCCAAACACTTACAGTTCAACATGTTAACTGAGAATCGCATAGCTCCAAGAGAAAAACATCTCGTATTCTATTTCCTTGTCGATTCAACAAACTATTATTACAAACCCTTCTTCTATCCACAAGTTCATCAATATAATAATAAGCAGAAGTTTTTTATTACATATTTCCTTTTAAGTAAGATAGTGCTATAGATGGGGATTAGATAAACATAGTAGGCCTCAGCTATAGTTCGAATCTTTTAAGAGAAAACCGGTATTTAACACTTTGAAATTGGTTCTCTTTTCAAGATCACGGGAGAAAGGGAAAGACGAAAAGCAACTTTCCTCTTGATATGAGTATAAGAATCTGAAAATTCAACCTATAAAACGAACATCTGGGAAATGATTGACGCTACAAACACATATGTGCATAAATTAAGTGCTTAAGTGAGTTCTATATTTTCTCCTACGGTTTGCCTATTATATAAGAGGCATTGAGAGTGAACTTCAGAGGCTATTCTCAGAAAATTAAAAAATATACGTTTTAATAGGCATGAGAATACTTGAACCATATGTGGTTTTAAATGATTACGTAGGCTCACACTGCCTGCTGTGGCCTATACCGAAAACCAAGAGAGAAATATGCTACTTTAATCAAAATTGATAGAACCATTTTGGGAAAAACATAACGATCAATTTTCGATGCATAGTGTAGTTTGGGATATGGGGTTTTCCTGAATCTTTTCCGGTCGCATTCCTGATAGAATAGGAACTTTTCATCTAGCTGTTTACGTTTCGTTTTTTGAGTTATGCTGTTACACACACGCACGCGCGTGGCCTTATTTCTAAAGTGGTTCTTCTTTTTTGGTATTCAGGGAGCCTCAAAACATGCATTTTCGGTAAAATTCGGTACCAAATTTTGTGCGAGATGCCGTAGTCCCTCTGTTTAGTTAACTAAACAAAGATTGAAACCAATAGCAGAGAATCTCACTTCTCTTATAAATGTGACTTTTACCTTGATGTATCTTTCTCAAGCAATAACATCCTTTACCTCTCATAATGTTACCACACATACTCAAGGATATAACTAATTCGGAATGAAGATGAGTTCAGATTATTTGTAGAGCATTCATTTATGAATTTTATTTCACAAGCAACTGCCTTAACTTACAGTGGTTACTGATAATGCTTATTTGAGACATTGTTCGCATAAATACGAGTTTATTTGGGAAACTTTTTCAGCAAATGTTCGTGTTGCATTTTTGAAGGTGCTGAAATTATGTGCTTAGCACAGATTTATCCAATTTTTACCTTCTCTACTGGTAAGTAGAGGAAGTATCGTATTCCACCCAAAAATTCGCTGTTGAGGTTTCACCGGAAATATGTTTTGAGATCCCCTGAATCCAGAAAAGCATTTTTAGAAAAAGGTTCGCGTCTGTTTGTGTGTGTGGGTGTGTGTCTATCTGTCTTTCTGTCTGTCTGTCTGTCAGTCAGTCAGTCAGTGTGTAGACAGCATAACTCAAAAACGAAACGTCGGTTAAAAACCAAAGTTGGTATAAGTTTGTCTTTCAAGGATGTGACACGAAGATTTTGAAGAAAATACCCTCACCCTAAACTACCCTTTACATGGAAAACTTTTCGAAAATTTTGATTTTCTTGAAAATGGCTCTAACAATTTTGATTAAAGTGCCATATGTTTAAGATATTTTTATGACGAATGAAATGTATATCTTGAGTTTCCTGGCTATAACCTATGTAGTCCTGTTCACCATGGATGACTTTTGAATAACTCGTAAGAGATAGACAAAATGTTACTCTAGAGAAAATGTAGATATTGCTAAAACACACAATATATGTCGAAATATTTTTTTTAAGAGTGAAGCACTTCAGAGATATTGCTTGTTACTTGTGTCAGTTTCGGAAAACTTAAAACTTTCGTGAAATGGAACATCGCTGTTCATTTCTTTATATGTTAAGCGTGCAAAGAGAATGGGATCTCAAAGCTTTAAAAGAGTTGACTATTGCTCAAAGCCTACTGTATTCCCATTTTCCCATTGCACATACAAGGAAACATGCAGTAAAATAATCTGAACAAATGTTTATCTCGACTAACATGAAGAAGATATAGGAATAAGAGTTTGTAAAGAAGCTTAGTATAAGAGTAGAGAAAGTCATACGAGTGTAACACATTAGATTGGTTCCGGGTTGGAACTACCTCCTTGTTTTTTAAATTTACAGACTCTCAAGTTATGTAATTTCAGTTCTTTATATAGAATTTTGTGTGGAATAGAATGCTTCCTCTTTAGGTGCTAATAAAGTGAAAGTAAATCGAGAGTTTGTCTGTCCTGTGTTGTCTGAAAACAGGAACAAAATTGCCGAGCGCAGGATTTATCGAGACATCCATTGACATTTTACGAAAGATTACGCCACCGTTGACAACCGATTATTGGTTTGTGTCTTTAATTTTAAACCCATATTACTTTGTAACTTAATATCACTTTGCGTAATGAATGAAACTCATTTATAGCTGCACTTAATGAAAGGCATTTTAGTTAGAAACTCCATCCTTTACAAAGAAGATCGCAGAACATGATAATGAAATTGAAGGTAGAAAACCCGATGCAGGCATCAACAGTAAGGAAGATAGTGAGTGGAAAGGCTGCAGTCAAATGGGGATTGATACAAGTTTGCTGATAGAGATAAGTCAATTTCCTTCCAGTGGTAGAATTAATTTAGGATAATGCGGTTACGGGAGAGCTGCGGGCGCATTCATTTTCCAACAAGGCAGGGTTTATTGCTCGCGTTGCTACTGTGTTGCGAAGACAGGATATTCATGCTTAACAGTCCACATCTTTCATCGCTGTTCTGTTATCCACATAGAAGCTTTTTTTCCTTTAATCACAATACTCTTTGATATCTATAGTTTTAATTAGGTATCGATGCAATTACATTTCTTTCAAGCATACAGACGTGTTTAGAAATACATATACCGTGACCAACCGAGCAACTGAGGTTCTCATTCGGAAGGTCCTGCGTTTGATTCCGTTTTGGACCGACCAAACTCACCATGCATTTTTGGTGGTTTTTGGAGGCGAATAAAAATGCCTGGGCGAATTCTGTATTACTACGAATTCTCTTTAACATTATCACTTCTGATTTTCTGCAAAGCATTTCACTCATGTGCATTGCATAGATAATATTTTTTCGGTAATAGGGAATAGCATAAATATTTACACTCACTATGACCTCTACCCTCTGCGAACTGGTGTTTGGTTGGTCACTCCCAGTAGTGCTGAACAAACGAATAACTGAAGGTAAGATGGCTGTTTGAACCGAAAGGGTTGTATTGAAATGCTGGAAGTACAATTTGTAAGTAAATGATAACAAAGTGAAGTAAAAGAACTGCATGATTTAAATGGTTCAAATATTCATCTTTTTATTGCATGTCTGCAACAATAAATATACACATCATAGTTGGAGAATTAAATACATGAACCTCTGTGGTAAGAATGCAAAACGTAAGGATTAATAGAAATTCAAACTCCCATATTTGGCAACATGAGCGGAAAGTGGATAGAAAAAAAAACGTGATAATGGAATACAATTTTTAAAAATCGTAACAACTTTTAAAGTATTAACAACATTTTATATCAATTGTTCTTTCACAGTAATAAACATTAGCATTTCCTCTGCTTTAATTTGGCTGCTAGAATTTTCAGAAGGGAGACAAATAGTATATTTTGTCATGATATTAACGACTCTTTGCAACAGTTCATAATAAACCAATTAAAAGTCATTTCTCAAAGTTTATTATTTTGTTAGAAGGTAGAAAACTTTAAAGGAACAATGGCGGAATATTTGGAAAACTATAAGCCCTAACATTATTCTTACTTCCATGTTTAATAGGTACTGCAGTAATGTTTCGTTCTGTCCATAACTAAATACAAAAGAATGGAATTAGTGACTTTTTGCAGAAGTTTTGACTTACATTTTCTTCTACATGCCAGCACACAATGTAGTCAAGATCGTTAAGACTACTTTTGTGGCCGGTCTCCCCCGTTGATGGCGGCGCCGTGGCCGAGCGGTTAGCGCGCTCGCCTACCACCTAGGCGGCCCGGGTTCGATCCCAGGGACCCGCATGTGGTATTCGTGGTGGACGAAGCGGCGTCTGGACGGGTTTTCTCCGGGTTCTCCGGTTTCCCCCGCCATCTCATTCCACCGGTGCTCCATCTTCATTCCATGTATCATCAGTGTCACCGCCTGTGGTGCCGTAGTAGTAAAAGCGGGCGTTAAACACTACACACACATTCCCCCGTTGATGCCCCGGTGGGAGCCGTCTCTACGTCGGACGTACCTGCTGCTGACGGCTCCGTTCATTTTATTTAGGATTATATTACATGGTATATGCTGGCGAGATAGTGATCGTTCCCTCAGTTTCTAAGAACCGAAAAACGTCTCAGGTTGAGTTATGGAATTAATGATGCAGTGGCGCTGAGGTGCAAAGGACTGAGTGGGGAACAGAGAATAATTGGGGTGCGCAGTGAGAAACCATCGGGCTCCCTGTTGGTCTGCTTATATCCGGTATCGTCAGCTGCCGGCAGTTTCCATAACCGTGAAGCGATGTTTTGTGGTAGCTCAGATACAATGTAGTGGTGGTTTGACTGACAGATATGTCAAAACTAGGAACATGTACAAAAGAACATTGGCTCATATATCTAGGAACGTTGGCTATTTAACTTGCTAATGAAATGTTCATCTCCATCCTTTCCGCTTCATCCCTCTACCTGCCTTCTAGCATAATTCTAGTCGTTTCACTGTTAAGTTGTCTAACTCAATTTAAAAACTAGACAGTTGTTGACATAGTCAGTAAATTGCTGGTTGATTACTTCTAGGTTAGTAAGAAAATCCAATAGTTGGGTAGCTGTCTAATTTTAGGATTCTCATAAAGGTACAGCCTGTTAATAAATCACAAAAAGACAATTTTAAACATGAGTAGGAAAAGTTAAGAAATAATAATGTAAATCTATTTGGCAAATAAAAGTAATGATGTACAAACTTGATATAAAATTTGGAAAAAGAACACCTAACCATTTTATAATTATGCATTTGTTTATTTATTTAATTTAGTGTAGAACACAAATTCTTGTACAGTATGCACAAAGCATCAGGGATGGTTGTAAACCAATGTGTTCTAGAATATTCGGTTGCAAGTCAAAGCGTCGGGAAAGATTTAGTAGATTTAGTAGCCCTCCACGATATTTCTCTCTTAAATAAGGAATGCAAGGCTCATAGAGTACCATTTTTCGTTATAAACCTCCTTAATTTGGTCTAAATTAATTGAACCCACATTATAGGCTCAAGAATTAATCCATCATCTTGTTTTCAGTAAATGACGATTATATCTACTCCTTTGAAGGAGCTGGAAATAGAGGAACAAACTTTTTCATAGACCACATATTTCGTTTAATAGTAATAATAATAATAATAATAATAATAATAATAATAATAATAATAATAATAATAATAATAATAATAATAATAATAATAATAATAATAATAATAATAATAATAATAATAATAATAATAATAATAATAATAATAATATATTATTATTACTGTTATAGTATTATTAGTAATCTGTTTATGGTTTTAATAAATAATTTTGATTTGCTGTTTTCGAAATAAAGAACAATGTTTTCTATTCTATATCTGTAAAAATTGAAGACCTAAAATGCAAACATTAATGAAAATTATGTTCACCCACTCACTCACTCTGGGTTTGTTTATGTTGGGTTTTCTTTATAAATATTAAATTCACGCACCATACTTCAACACTTAAGTAGGATGGGGGAATAATTCTGGAAAAGAAAAATTACCATCCTCTAGCTGGGAATCGAACCCGAGGCTATGGAATTGGGAAGATAAGTATCAGATACAATTTTTCAGTACAAAGAAAATAATTATGAATATTTCAGACAAATATTACTTATAATTAGGTCTGGTACAATAGGTCTAAAAAGTTCCCTTTCCTTAATTGCTTAGTGCTGTAGCATAAGATTGTTTCCTGCTCAACTGTTTGCCAACGAAAAAAAAAAAAAAAAAAAAAAAAAAAAAACGTATTCTGCTAGACTTTTGGTAAGAACGAAAGCATTTAGGATGTTGTGATTCAGTGCTTAAAATAAATAATTCAATCCTTTTCCTTAAATGTTGTACTGTTAGGATAATCATTTA
Source organism: Tenodera sinensis (assembly GCA_030765045.1). NCBI lineage: Eukaryota > Metazoa > Arthropoda > Insecta > Mantodea > Mantidae > Tenodera > Tenodera sinensis. The sequence goes on from CM060967.1 coordinate 53,810,576, forward strand.
GTTATGTTTTGTACTTAAGGTCCACAGTTGTTGCTCGATTCTCTATATCTCTACGCCTTCCACTCATAATTACAATGTCATATAAATACCCCGTATAGGGGTATCTTTTAGGCGTTGCGGATGGCTCTAAGTTGCGCAGTGTCGAGTTCAGTTTTGAATTTATAAGACCATTGGGATGTCAGGTTAGTATCTCCTCAACTTCCGTGTAGTCAACATCGCGGGACAGTGCATGATTAAGTATACAGTGACCGCTCGTATTATCAACAGTCTCTTGTTTGTTTCAACTAGGAAACAGAGATGTTGCCTCCACCTTCAATTTGCATCACACCACTCGCACAGATCCTAGCAAGGTCATTCGCCACGTATAAACGATACTGTATTTTTCAAAACATGAAAACCCTACCCCACCCCAGTACTTTGAGGTATGGGTTTTACAGGTTTGTGGTTTAAAATTATAAAGGAACTAGAAGACGACTACATTACACCTCGCCCACTTTATGAGCGTTGCCTTTTGTTTGCTAAGGTTATTAAAAGGCTTAGTAGGTGAGCTACATTAAAGAGGATTCAAGTTATACGCGTTCGTAGTGTATGTAGCAGCACAGTGTGGGGAACCGGTTCTGCCGGTCTACTCTACAGGCAGAACGTGCATAACTTCATGCTTTTGGTAACCTAGTTATTACCAAGTGACAGGAGGAGCGGTACTCCTTTGGAAGTGATTTGAAAAAAAAAATGTATAAAGCGGTATATTCTTGTAAAGAGAAAACACCTACACCACTAAGATGTGTCCACCTTAAACTAATGCATAAACTGCACCGAATATCAATAGTGAATAAACTTGAGACCACGAATACAATATCTTGAGGTGATCTCACCAGGACGTATACGAGTCACATCACGTTGTGACCTAAGGCCCATTTCTCCTGTGGCTGTCACGTATCTCACCCCCTCCACTTCTTGAGTCGCAGGCTTTGGGTGGTTGAATATTGATTCCTAAAGTCGCTCACCGCTGAGGCATATAACACACCTGATGATAACTTTACATACCAACTCTTCCAAGGCACGGATAGCCGCAGTCGCCTGTTTCACACAGTTTCCTATCTGAAAGAGTTGGGTGCGCAATTGATTTTCTGACCGGATTCTTGAGCATATATTGCAAGCATTTAAACTACACATATCCAAGAATACGTGTAAGCAACCACGTTCTATGAATATTGAATATCTCCGTTAGCATTTTAAAACGGCTTAAATTTCTCTCCTCAGCCACATAGAAATGGTGTATTCCCCCTAACTTCTACATAAAGTTTTTTTCTGGAAAATTTTAAGTTTTGTAATTCTCTGCGCATCTCCTGTGTACTAAATATTCTGTAAAATACGAAATTTTTTCAATAAATCGTGAAAACGGTGGGATAATGTTCCATAATGCGACAACAGGGGGGATCCACGTTGTGCATTGCATCCTAAAGGCAGTGTGGATCTCGGTGCCAACAGAAAATGGGGATAGAGGACAGGAGCTGACGGCACAGGTCCAAACGAAAAATGCGTGGTGGAATTCTCTATACATTTATTGTGCACGAGGGCATATGGAACATAAATCAATTAACATCCATGACATCGTTTCAATGAACCGGCTGTCCTTCAAAATAGCCACTCAGAGCATCCACACAGCGTTGCCAATAAAGGGGAAAGCGTTGAATGCCATACGCTTGCTATCCACGTGCGTCATTTGTTGCCGGTATGCTGTTAGGATATCCACCGTGTTTGCAAAACTGTAGGGCAATGTCTTACCCACCAAAGCCTCTTGTAGATAAGTATGACAGTGAGTAGCATTCCGACTACCCAGCACGGCAATTTCATGTATGAACGCTGTTCCAATCTGTTGTATCACGGCCAACCTCGGACTGAATCTTTTCGGTGCTGGTACTTAGCCATTGTCGCTTACAGTCGACATCTGTTGGTTGAATTCCCTACGGTTGCGCTTGCATTACATTCACATGATTTTCTCTATCCATTATCTCTATTTTTATATTTCTTACACAAGCTGTTCCTATAAAAACGTGTTTTTCTATCTACTTAATGTTAACTGAGTATTTTAACAAAAGGTTTCTTTACACATTCAATGGCCAGACCATTAGAAAGAGAATCTCTATTTCCTCACATGACATCACGAGAAATATTTACCACTTCAATTATTACATGCTAAACTATGGGAAAATGTTTACTAAATAGCAAGGAATATCACAGAAATGGCTTTAAAAGGGATATAAACTGTGCCTTTTAAACGTTTACATTTTTATGGCAAGTTTCCATTCATATGGTATTAAATCAAACCGTTAGAGCTTGTTACGTGTGTGTTTTAGACTTTCCATGTGGAGCGCAAATTATAAGTATTTCTTTTTTGAGTTCTATTGCATACAAACGCACTCACACGCCACAGACACTACAGACAGAGAGAGAGAGAGAGAGAGGGAGAGAGACAGAGAGAGACAGAGAGAGAGAAACTACCTTCAACTAAAAGACTCTTTTGGGTTCACTGGGTCTCAAAATATTTGACATTTACACTAGTCCCGAAAAAAAAATTTCTGTACAAACCTCTAATAACGTCGTTTACAACATTAATAATGGTTACAGCATACAGTCGATTCTAATTTGATTTAAAAACTACAAAGGACGGTCGGAGCCGGGCTGTCACACACCAGAGACGATACATTCATCAAACTCGCTCAAGGTCAGGCTGCCTCGTGCAAGTGTTTGTGAACACGTGATGACAATGAGCACGCCACTTCAAAGGTGGTTTTTAAATTATTTGAGAAGTGTTTGGTGGCCGACGTATTTGTAGACGTTCGGGAAAGATCCATGTTAAATCATCGTCACTATATAAGGAGGCGAGGCAACGAGAGTTGGGGAGCCAGTCAGTTTTTAATTTTAATGTGTGTGTCAACTGCGTGAGTACGATAAAGTCAAAAGGAGGATTACGAAGCAGTTAATGAGTACTGAGTAATTGTATCGTCAAAATCAGATGTTTTAGATATAGAGAAACTGAAGAAAGAAAGGAGTCAAGGTTACGAGAAGAAAACAGTTGTGAGTTGTAATATCACGACAGACTGTAGACTGTGTTATGGGCAGTGAAAGAGAATTATCAAGGAAGAAGGGGAAATACAAGAGAAAAATCTGATCTATAACAATTACACAACTTTCCGTAACCACTACCATTTGTTCCCGTACAGAGCTTCTAAAAATTATTTGTGTGGAAGCTTGTCTTCTGTATAATTCATGTTAATCATTATAAATGTTGACACGCATACTTTGAATAAACGTTTGTACAAGACCTAGTTCCATCGGAATTGTTAAAGGTAATATAAAAGTCCATAACAGTGTTTTGCAAAGGGTAGCTTACGATGAGAAAAGTTCTTGAAATTCTTTACTGCTTAAAATATTCCTGGCTCAATTATAGTTTTGTATTTATTCAATTTTTATTGTTTTTTTCTGGGCCATACTGTTCAAAGACTCCAAACGGGTGAGTTTGCGCCGGCTAAATGTTATTTTTTTATTTTTTTTTTTATTTTATTTATTTATTTATTTTTTTTTTTTTTTGTGGTAAAATCTCTGGTGTAATCTCGATATTGAACTCTTGAGTGTAATGTCTCCTTGCAATCACCATGTTAGTTGTGGAGAAACTAAAAAGAATAAGCTGAACATATATGGACATTTATGAACCCCCTAAATTTAAAAATGCTATTCTTTATATCTGTTAGAAGATGGGGAAGTTTGATTTCTATTTCTCGCGTTGTTTTCAAAATAAGCAGCTGCAGCGTTTAAATGAGTGCACAGACGCACCCAATAAAAAAATCTAATTATGCACTTACATGACTTTCTATGGTCTTGTACTATCTCTTCTTACAAACCCTTATTTCTCTATCTTCTTCATGTTAATCAAGATAAGCATTTGCAGAAATTAGATCATTGCTAATATCCTAGAAGGTGCAAGGGGAATATGGGATACAGTAGGCCTTAAGCGATAGTCAAATCTTTCAAAGGTGACCGTATGTGATGTATTTGAAATTTCATCCAATTTGCATGGCCAAGAGACTTAAAGGAAAAAAGGGGGAAAACCAGCAACAACAACGACCTCTAGTATGAAAAAAGTACAAGTATTGCATAATTTAGATAAATTACAAGAAATGAAATGATTCACGCCATATAAAAATGCGTTTGACATAAATGGTGTGTTTTATGAGATCTGTAGTTTATGTGTAAGATTTTATCTAACTCTTACGGTTTGTCATTCAGAATGCGGACCAGAGGGCTTTTAAGGACTTCTCAGAAAATTCAATGAATAAATTACATTTGTCACGAAAACATCCTAAATAGATGGTATTTAATTAAAATCGTTAGTCATTTTGATAAAATGAAGCTTTTGGAAAAATATTTCGCATAAAGAGTAGTCTGGGCTGGGCAAATTTCCTTTAAAATGTTCGTGTCCTATGATTAAATTATGCTGAACTTAAATATCAAGTTTGGTACTTAACAGACTTCTTGTTTTTGAGGTTTACTGTTCACTTTTTTTTCTCCAAAGGCTTTTAAGATTTAGGAGAACTCAAAACGCGTATTTCCATTGAAATATCTGTATAGAATGTTTACTTACTGTGTACATGGTAAAGAAAGTAAAATATAGTGATATTTAGATAGCTTCACTCCTGAAGGCAGCATAAATACAGAGTCATAATATTTTAGATGCTGTTTTACGTAATATGTTGCAGAAAGCTGCTGGAAGTGTGTAGTTTAAGGTCACTGCTTCACTTCTTCATGTTATTGACGCTATCTACCTATGTTGACTGCTTTCAGTCACTAAACCATACTGTGTATGAAAAGCAAACGAGCTGTGCCATTAAACATATTACGTCTACCGTCCATTTTAGTGTTAAATTTCACGTATTGGAAATCTGTGTCTACGTTGTATTACTCTATTGGTGTCAGACATGGTCACTAATAGCACACCAGAAAAATAAAATCCAAATATGCCAACAGAAGATGCAACCCATACTCCTGGGTGTATCTTTGAAAGATAGAATCTCTAATATTAGATTTAACCAACTATCACAGATAAAAGGCTGACACAATTAGCCACAAGGTTTAGATGGAAATGGGGAGGCCACGTGGCAAGATTACAAGACAACAGGTAGACATACAAGACCACTATGTGGAGTCCCCGATTAGAAAAATAATTACAATATACAGTTGGGCAAACCTTATCAAGGAATACGCAGGACAGCACTGGTCACGAGCAGCGATACGAAAAAGCGACTGGAAATCCTTGGAGATACATTTGTGTAGAGACCAAAGAATGAATAGTGGACAATACGCATGTGCAACACCTAACGTGGAGTAACTCACCACGTTGGGGCATATGAGCTGTCCCTTTTGATAGGAGGCCTTTAACCTTCACGAGACATTTTGTGCTATTATCATTCGTCAGTGATTTGTCAATTCTTGGGAATATGTGTACATTTATGACCTCAGTACAACATTCTAAATATTTAGATAGATGAAGCACGATTGTAGGATGGACAGAATAATAATTATTGCTTTAAAATTTATAATCTGAGTGTATCAAATTTTAAATGATAGATAAGTTAGAAGTACACTTGTTTGAATAACGTAGACAATTACAGAACGGAATGGTTTAGTTAGCATAAGATCCAATAATTTTACCCTCTTCAAATGTCAACCTTCTTTAACAGTTCTACCAATATTCTTGCCAATAACTGCAACTTTTTCTCATTTTGTCATTGATTTAAGATGTACTCCTGATGTATTTGTTTGCTGATCAGCAATGTGCAAACAGCTACCCTTCTCAGGAATTTCTTTCTACTACTTCTTTACGTCGTTCTTGTATGTTTGTCAGAATCCCGGGTCCTGATCCTTAAAGAAAAAGCGAGACTCCTGTCACCCATACTGGATATTGAATGATCCAAAGTTTTCTTGCCGCTCGACAAGGCATTGGTTTGTAATCCTTGAAGGTGCTGCTATATACACGCGGGGAAGTAACCCTTTGGAGAAGAAGAAAGAGAAGTAGAGGAGGAGGAAGAGGAGGAAAGAGAGTAAGATCCACATAGTCAGCTGAACTTATGCTTGTGTTTGGAATCCCTTCAATCTTCAATATGGTATACAACCAAGATATCGTAGGCACATTCGATATTATATTTTTGATAGAATTACGAAAATAGATCAGTTACAGAATATTTTCATACAATGTTATGCTCATACTTTTGTCCGACATATGATAAAATATGAAACAAACTATGAATAAACTCAGGCTGCATGTTGGAAACACCGACCTCTGTAAACCACACTGCAACAGTTAGAAATATTCTGCTCTCCTAATAGGCTCTATCATTTTTTCCGCACAAACTATTGTTACAAACACGTATCCCTCTGTCTTCTTTCTATTAACTTAGATAAACATTTGCAGAAATTATTTTACTGCTAACTTTCTTGTTAGTGCAAGGGGAATACAGAAAGCTTTTAGCGATAGTCAAATCCTTTAAAACTAATCACTCTCTGAAGCTTTCAAATTCCGATTTCATTGCATGCCCAGGAGAAAAAATTAATAATGGCCTCCCATTTGAGAGAAATATAATTATTGCAAAATTTAGGTAACTAACAGGAATGTCTCCGAAATGTTCCCTCCACAATATAAGCATATAATGAACATAAACTGTGTGTTTAAACAAAATCAGCTTTTGTGTACTAAGATTTTTTATTGAATGTTTTGTTTTGTCTGAGGATGCTTCTCAAAAATTACGTAATTTCAAAAAGTTGTTCAGAACCAGTTATAAGTACTTACTCGGTCATTTGCAAGCAAGAGCAAATTTAGTGGAGTATTAATAATTTCAAAAGATCCTATGCTAGGGCAAATTATAGTATATAATTATAAACTGACGATTATATTAGACACCCCTGTCTAACTCCACGATGTATTGGTGCTTCTTGTTTTCCTCTTGTTTATATACATACACAGGATGTTCACGAATTTGAGGTCTAACTTTCCAGAATCCTATACAACATACGGATTGGAGAGAATATATTTATGGAATATATGTTCTAAGTTTGATAGTTTTCCTCAACTCCCAGCTGTAAAATGTTAACCAATGAAAAGGCACGATATTGAACCAGAATTAAGCGTTAAGGATCTGCGAAGAAGCCATAGCGCAGAATGAGTGAGTGAGTGAGTGAGTGAGTGAGAGAGAGAGAGAGAGAGAGAGAGAGAGAGAGAGGGGTGGGAAACAGACTGATCCAGCCCGCGTTAAGTTGTAATACATTGTCGCATGTTTTCATTGATTAATTTACTGCTACTATAAGTTGAAAATTATAAAGCCCACAGTCTAGTTTCTTCCACCATCTTTTGTTCTAAATGTGTGCTTAGAATAGGAACCTGAACGTCAATGTGCATATTCGTGGGCAGTCTGTAACGACTGCTGCCACGAAGAGTGGTCAGCTCCCCGCGGTAATAAGCTTATAGAGGTGAAAGAACTTCCGATAAACTGGATAACCTCCTCTGGCGTATCTCGTTGCTAGATGTTTTTCGCTCTGTTACGACCATTTTATACATGGTGAACTTTTCAAAGGGGATCATGTTCCCCTTTGTTCGCTGTGCAGTCCGTCACGTGCAGCTAGAGTGTTTCCCTCGCGTACCTTTGAGACTCTCTGCAACTGCTTGTCAGACTTGCAGATGTTCTGGCGGACAATAAACAAGCGTCGAAAGAGTTTGAAGTTTTTAGCAAAGTAAACATGAACCTGAGGATATAGAACTTTAGATATCGAAATTTATGCTTTTTAAGTTTTTTTGTAACTTTGCTTTAATTCTAGTTTTTGCCTTTTTGTTTGGTATATCTATGTAAATTTTCCTTCCTTTTTCCGTATTTTGTTTTTAATCGTAAGTTTATAGGGCGCTGATGACCTAGTAGTTGAGCGCCGTTAAACCATATCACCACCCTCATCGTCGTATCATCATCTATAGTGACGTTATAAAATATAGAAGGACGCCTTTCTGAAACCTTATACAACGTAGTCTTTTTTTGTGGACAATAACTAATGGTGTATAATTTTGTTTAGTTATTCAGTGCGTTTACATTCAATTTTAAAACCAGCGTCTGTAAGCATTTCCAATAAAGATGTTTTGAACGAACGCATGCATCATATTACCGTACCGAAGTTGTAATTTATAAACTGTTTACATACGCCGAGTTAATTAGCATACTGTAAGTTTATTACTTTATGTGATAACTCTGCTACGTGGAGGATAAATTGAAAATTATTCGTCCCGTTTACCCAAGCTATGATTAATAATGCGGAATTTAATCAAATTAAATGTCAGATTGACTTAAGCTCCATTTCCCCCGAGGCTGTAGTTTCTTGAAGTTGCGCAGAGACCTTTACTGGAAATTGGCATTCAGCGCAGATGAAACACGTAGTTTTGCGGTGTGTGTGATGATCCCTCTACCTATGTTATTTATTTATATTTCATTACTCGCTTTTTCTCCTTTTTTTCGTGCTCTTCCTTCGTTATTGCCTCTGGGTTATATTACTCTTCGTGACGAGACAGTGTAAGATAGATGTACACTCGAAGCACGAAAAAGGAGTTTCTGGCTTCTGCAATGCTTTCTGTTTTTACCTTATCTACTCGTACTACGTAGAGTATATAGGAGAATTATTGTACTGGACTCAAGATTTCACCGGAAACATGTTTTGAGACCCCCTGAAACCAAATGAGCCGTTTTAGAAAAAGGTGGTGGTGGTGTGTGTATGTGTATGTGTGTGTGTGTGTGTGTGTGTGTGTGTGTGTGTGTGTGTGTGTGTGAACCGCTTAGTTTAAAAACGAAAAGTCAGTTAAAATCAAAATTGGTATTTAAGTTTAATATCTTTCAGGGAAGAAAGTTTTGAAAAACATTCCTCCACTACCCTTTACGTGGAAAATGCTTCGAAAATGTTTATTTTCTCTAAAATTGCTCTAATAACTTTTATTAAAATACCATATTGTAAGATATGTTTATAGCAAACGAAATGTTTCATTTAAATTTTCTGGCTATAGCCCATGTAGTCCTACTTACTCCTGATGACTTTTGCATAACTGGTAAACCGTAATAAATAGACCAAATCTTAATGTACAAAAATACAGATCTCGCTAAATCACACGTGTTGTCCAAATCAATTTTTTAGTGAACCATTTCAGAGATATTCCTTGTTACTTGGGAGTTTTTCAGTTCTCAAATGGAAGGTTGTTATTCACTTTTTTATCTGTTTGGTCGTGCAAGCAGAATGGACTTTGAAAGCTTTAAAGGATTTGACTATCGTGCAAAGCCCACTGTACTCCCATATTCCTCTTTCACCTACAACAACATCTGCAATAAGATAATTACAATACTTACTTGACTAATGTGATGAAGAAAGAGGAATAAGAGTTTGTAAGAATGGTTACTACAAGAGAGAAGACAATCATGTGAGTGGAGCACACCAGATTTTTCGTTTTATTTTATACATTTAATTTAAAATGTTTGTTTATTTATTAAGTTTTCCTTGATAGTTCATATTAAATTATTTTATTTGACGCAGTTCCCATTTTAAACTTTATATTTTTATATATTGCGTATTGTTAGCGAGTTTGTTGCCTCAGGGTAAAGTAGCATGAAATTATGTATTCACTGTACGTAATGTAAGCGTGTATTTTCTGCACTTGAGGCGTTTTATTTATTTTACATTGTTCATTATTTATGGGTTACTGGTGGAACGCTGGCTTAATTATGGTAGTTGCAAAACAACTGATATAATTAAATACATCAATTAAAGGTACGGAGGCAATATTTTGTTTTTTCCCCAGCGTTTTGAAAAATAACTAGACTTTTTAATAACATTCATACAAGAACTCGCTAGATCCTTGTTTCAGATTCACTGGTGATGCATTGAGGGTGAAAATGTGTAAAATATGCGATGTGAACACTGACACGGTTTTCCGTTTCACTGACACATTACCGTTATATGATGTTTTTCTATTAACGACACATTTTTGCTCGGAAAAGCTTTCAAAGAAAGCAATAACAAAAAATAGTTAAAAAACAAAGAGAGACAGCATTCAAATGTTAGTCATAACGGGACGAGCTCTTACGTTAGAGGAAACTGAAAAATCCCTAACTATTGAGGATGTGCGCCGGGTATAATTCCAAAACATTAAGCATGCCACATCAAATATTTCTAAAAAGGTAAAATTAGGACAAAATTGTTTGATGCTTCGTCAGTTTATGGCGTACTTCACAGATTACACAATTTATGCCAAATACTTCTTTATTCGTTTGAGTGAAACATTTCCGAGATAATCTTTATTATTTGTTTGAATTTGCCAACACGTATGCTTTTCTCAGATATGAATATTTTATTCTTATTTGTTGGCCTTGCAAAGAGAACGGAATTCAAATTCATCGCATAGCAACCACCTCTTAAGTGATTTCACTGTCGCCTTAGGCCTACTGTATTTCCATATATCCCATGCACCTACAAGAAAATTACCAATAAGATACTTTCTGAAAATGCTTATGTGGATTAAAATGAAGTATATAGAGAAATAAGCATTTACAAGAATGTTTATAAGAATGAGTATAGCTCTACATATATTTGGGAACAGTTTTTTCAAATATAACTATATTAAAAGTCTGTATCGCAATAGGTTACGCGACGATCACTTGGTGTATCTTTCAAGGCTATGCCTTCGACTTTGTCGCCAAATATTGAGAGTTCTTAAACGTAAGCAATGCCAAACAAGTTACTAATGAACAGAAGTTTATCGTATACGATTTACAAGTGCGTTTGTAAATCAAACGCAATGTGCATATAACCAAGCCGCCACTGCAGCACAATGCACGTCTGAGGGTTAAAGATTAAAGAATCGCTAAGTGCTCATAAACTTGAAGGAGATACATTTATCCTCCCCTTTATTAGTCATGTAAATACCTCAAGCAAAAGACATAACTTTGTGATCTTAAATACGATAAGAATATAGGACAGATGTTGTTTAATGTGTATTCAGGTGAATAAAATAATTACGGTCATTCAAAAATACTTCTTTCAGAAAGTATTGGTTTTCTCAGCATATACTGTGACACCGGCCTATGGCAGAGGCAGCACAACGAACGTCGGTCGGAGGCTAATTGACCCACCCCACTGATGAGGCGCGAAAACAAGACGCTCAAGGTCAGGTTTCCCCAAACCACTCACGCGAGCGAACACTTAACAACGAATGGGGGCGGCGCATAACAAAAAATTTTTGGAATCATCGAGAGGGATCCGGCGGTCGGCGTGTTTGAGAAAGGTCCATGTTATGTCATCCTCGCTATATAAGGATACCTCAACAGTATAGTTATGGCTATAGATTATATTATGCGGTAAGTAACGCATGTGTCACTCTATATTTTTAGTTGTGTTTCATAAACCTAAACACAAATCATTACAAAAACCAACACAGACAAACCTGGTACAAAATACGTGGTAACGCAAATACCAAAGGTATATATGAGCGTGAACATAACCCCCATCCTCCATATATGAGCGAATATATCTAAATGAAACAATGCCCGTTCTCTTTTGTGTTCGCTGATTATGGAAATAATGCATTTTTTTCTGCGCATGTAACATCTGGTTTTGAACGGACTCTTTTGATTCCGGTCTAAATGAATATTCGTATGTAAAATACCAGCTCATAAATATTTTGAATGCTAAATTGTATAACGAAGAGTACTGCGGGAATTGGGGAAACCATTTCATCATTAATGATGCAATATTTGGAAGATTTGCTTTTTCCATTGCACGAGAATATGGGTCAGCTGCTCGAATAACATGTTCTTGCCGCAATAAGAGTGAGTAAACCATTATATTACTTTACTTGGGTATTATTCAATTGGCGATTGTTTGTAGAAAGTTATCCTATTGGTTAAAATGAAATTGACATCGGTATCCCTTTAATACAGTGAAAGCCTTTTAAAGTAATTGTTTTGTCCACTATGATTCCACTGATTCCTCTGAAACTACGAAGAGAAAGCTATAAAAATGTTATGGCTTATTTACAACAGCGTGGTACTTAAGGATTGACCTTTATATTCTCGTAGCTGTAGTTTTAATCATTTAAAATGTTGCTAGTAATGAAATTAGGGAGATACACCTCTAGATCAAGTTACAGCAATCCTTTATAGTACAAGTTTATGTATTCAAGAGTTAGTGATGTACCAAGCACATTTATAGAATATTATAGTATCGGTATTTCAAATTAAGTTTGTTATATGCCCCGTTAATCACATATATTTAAAATTGATGTGTTACATTGTTTGAATTTTTCTTATCGATATGCTTTATTTACTACCTCTAGTGTTTACCTATAATAAGCACAAATATTTATGCTCCTCCCCAAAATCCAATATCTAGTAAGCAAGGAAAATACGTAGAAATGATGGAAAAGATTTTAGTGAAAAACCCATGACTACGTATTTTAACAATATAACTGGGAACTAAATCCAGTAATGTAAATTTAAAGCAGTTCTTTCACCACTATTGGTTCAAAACATTTCGATTCAAAAAACATACGTTTAAGATATTCGCACAAGCAGTATATTGCACGTATTTGCGAATGACCTTCCAAATGGTTTTATGTATACCTTATATACCGCAAGGGGTACATAAAAGTTTACTACCAATTTTGAGGGCACTAAATCTTTCCCAGAAATTTGCAATTATCAGGATTAACATGAACCAGATAGGTAAATATGATTTTGGAAGAATAATTTGTAAAAGAATGGGCAAAGAAAACTTGATAGTGCAGGCTATTAGGCTCACTTAATGTTGCTTCTACACATTTACAAAGCTATCATAAATGAATCACAGTTTATACAAATGCATTTCATGATACATGCACGTATGTTATACCTGATACATTGTGGTGGGCACCATTTTGAAAAACTTTTGTAATTCTAAGTTGTTGATTTAACATTATCTTTGCTTAGTATAAATATTGACATAAAATAATTGATTGTCCGTTGTTACACCGTCTTGCACTGCTCAGACAAAACGTTCCCACACTTAAGTTATATTCCGACCTCTAAAAGCTCTAAGCTTTTAACAACATTTTTGGATCGCCTTGTGCAATACACACATCCTGTTTCGAGCAACACCGAACAAATATGCCAATCTTCTAGCTTATACCTGAATTAGTCCGAAGTTTGAGATTAGGCAATGCACGAAGCATTAGTGTGTAATGCTCACATGCTCCCACCACAGAGGATGTATTTTGACAAGCATGTGCATGAAAACAAAATGTCTTCTCCTTGTTTGCTATCAGTAAATCTATCCTAACTTTCCAGTGTAGGGGACAAAGGGCAGCTACCCAGTCAAAAGTCTGTATACAACTCGCACAGTTTCCAGGTTGCTCCTGAGTACGAAACACACTCGTACATATTTTGCCCTAATCATCTTTACGATTTTAGAAGTCGGAGGTCAACTGTTTAAACATATAGTTTAAACACTATTTATATAAACATAAGAGACGTTCCTCGTGTACTTTTAAGACTGCTTTATTTGCATTAATAACTTATAAAATGAGTTAAATAAATTACATTGTTGATTTAACTTAAAGGTATTTTGCTATCGTAGTAGTAAACCCTCAACTACAAGAATTTTTATTTAAATGTAAAAATGTTTCATTTAGTATTACAGTTAAAGACAATACAATAAACTTTTCTCACCGGAAGATCTTTTTTTTTTTTTTTTTTTTTTTTTTTTTTTTTTTTTTTTTAAACTTCATCATGGAAGATGGTTTGGTGGTGCATAGACCCCAGCTAATTTCCCTAGTTATTTCCTTTCATTCATGTCTGTTATGAACAATTATAATTCGACTAATAAATAGCTAAAGAAGTAGGTTCTTTAGCGTGATTTTCTAAGATATCCCTTAACGTTAGCTGATCGTTGTGCAGCATATCGCCATGTTAACGAAAACATTTCTGAAGTATGCGACGCGGTGCTTCCCAACCTCCGATAGTTTGGGCCGGGCACGTGGTGTGTTTCTATGTAACCACCGAATCCACGCTCACAATGAGGCGTTCTGTTTATGTATCTTTATCAGCGCTTTTCGTGTCATGCAGGATCTGAGCAACAACGACCATATCTTCAGTCTGTATCATTTCTAAACATCCTGTATATCCGATTCCCATGATCAGCGTAACCATTTAGTGTTTAGATATTAGTTCCATATATTCAACGTTCTACTTTCTTCAGTGTCCTTGAATCTTTATCAGTTTCTCTTCGTGTTAATGTCACCTCTATTAGGTATGTATTCCTTGGAAACTATAATTTAGTTTATCATGTTTTGATTTAATTCCTCGAAGACAGGCAGTTATAGTAATCCCTCCTGAACAATAGTCTAATTGCTCAGTAATTGACTACCATTCATTCATTTCCAAGGAGGGGAGCACGGCCCCTCTTGCCCCCCCCCCCCCTTCACGACGCCCATGCCTTATGCGTTTTTATCATCATTGCTGAAGTATTATCACCGATAAATATGTGTCTGTCTTACTCCTTTCATCGCTCTAGGTAAATATTACGTTAGTTTGTTTTAAACGTAATATAGTAGGAATGCAGGAGGAGTATCAATGGCCATTCTTGAAAAGAAGGAATTTCTGGGAAAATATTGAATGGCTGTGTTGAGTCGTTAATACCAGACCAGGAACCTCTGAAAAAGAAGACTCAAAAGGAATTGGCAGAACTTCGTAAGAAATTTGGTACAAAAAAGAGCCACTATCAAGATGCTACAGATAGTCTGTCTAGACCACAAACTCTCCGCAAACGAGGAAAAACACAAAAGAAAACGAGAAGGAACTTGAATAAAGTTTGAGTAGAGAAGAAGTAACAGATAGGTGTATGTATTAACTATTTCTAGGTCTTGAGTTCCTCTTAGATGAAAGGAAGGAAGGAAGAGAAGGACAGCGAAGAAGAAGATGAGGAGGAAAACTCGGGTAGGTTGAAAGAAGCGGGCTGCTCTAATGGTTCTTTGCTGGAGTTGAAACATTGCACAAAAACGCTTGCTCGCTTTCATTGCTTGTAGTGTGTTCACGGCATTCCTTTGCCACACAAGCCCCTCGACTCTTGCTAAGGCATGCATACAGGCCTGTACGGCGGCACCCTTCATGAAATTCCGTGGTGCAGAGGCTCCCAACTCTTCTTTTTTCTCCTTAGGGGCAAAGGAAATACGAAGGGCCCTCTTTCATCGTGTAAAATCAAAGATCTTTTTCTAAATTTGCCCGCATCAACTCGTGTTTCTAAAGATTTAACCTCTGCGGTAAGTAGCCACGGTCTCGCCCAAAGCTGTGAACTGCTTTGAAGAGTAACATTTTAAGCTGAATTTCATTCTGAAAGAGATTTCTATACGCCTTATTAGTCCTAAAGAAAGTGAGACTTTGATTCTGCATTCAATGCAAGTGCTAAACGCTAGTCCACTGGTGAACATTTTTGGTTAATTTTAGTAGAAGCAAATTGAAATTATTTGAGAAAGGATCATTATAAATTGGTTGTAGGAAATTAACTTAAATTATGAATAAAGTATAAATCAAGTTTAATTACTTAAATTAAACATAACATTCGAGTTTTGTGCAACAGTAAGGGGATAGCAAAAGCAAATTTCCCAGAATAAGAATTAATAAACGATTCAACGTGCCCATGCCAGAAAGCAGCACAGATTGAACCATTTTATTTACGAATGTGGAATGCAGCAACAAGCAAGGAGGAAAAGAGGGAGGAAATTTGCAAAAATGAAGGGACATGGCCAATGGTAAAGACTTGATACAACAATATTTAAGACATTTTAACAAATACGTAAGAATAATAATATACGAGAAGGTTTAAGGACAACAAAAGTAACTTGACCAATACGTACTGTGCAAAATTATGTAATATCGTGCATATAGGCTATGTAATATCGTGTAACTAAGCTATATTATGCATGTAATATTACTAATTTAATGCAGCATGCTGATAAAGAAAAGAATAAAGTTAAAAAAAAAAAAACTTAATTGAATGATTAAGCACACACATCAGTTTCATCAAGTATTACAAATGTTGATCGTCTGCGTAGCGTAATTGCAGCGCGCCTGCCTCTGGGGCGGAGGACTCGGATTCGATCCCCGGTACCGGCGTGGTGATTTTCCTACTGGGAGGACCAATTGCTTCTCGGGTGATCAGCCGCGTCCAATATATAAAATTCGAGCTTTCGGCCATTTGGCACTCCATGGCCTTCAGCAGGAACTGTTATAAGTGTTATGAGTTTTATAAATTTGACACGGCTGATCACCCGAGAGGCAAGTATTAGTAACACTCGCCGCGAAAGTTTGAACTCTTATATTTTTTTCCCCTGAAATACTAGTTTGCTTAAATTTATTTGTTTTCTAGTTTTCATGGAATGTTGATTGAGTGATCACTGATCATACAACAATATTAACCCTAGCATTACCAGGGGGATACTAATGGACACCTTCTGTAATTTCTTAAATTTTATGTTTTAATGCTTTGGTTAAAACCACGCAGTTAATAGTTGTGAATCACTTTCCACTACAGAATTGCGTATTTGTTTTCATTGTTGGCCTTTTTCAGAAACAATGAAATATCAAGGTGGTTATAAAGTACTGCCCGGTAATGTGATTCATGTAAAAAGGGGAAAACAGCTAAATAATATTAAAGAATACTTTTGTAAACATGACAATATATATAATACCAAATTTTAAAATTTAATTTAAAATAAATTTGTTTTTTAAAGTTGCTCAGTGGTCACAAAGAACCCGCCCCCATTGACAGTTTTAAGTTCTGTAATAAGGTAGGTATTGGTAGAGTTAATTCTACACCTAAATAATTGAATTGTAATGTCCTTTAAACCATGTAATGTTATGGAGCGTAGTGATAGATATAAACAACAAAAAATAAAGCTTTTGGTAGTTTTAAATTTTAAATGTTCTTTGGTTTTCTTTTAAATACAGCTAGACAGAATGCACACGCCAAACGCAGGGACAATTCACGAAACAAGCAGTTTGGAACTGTGTCAGTACAGCTTTCTCTCACGCCAACAGAATTTCCACTGTTTTAAAAAGTTACCCTCTCACTGCCTGGCGCTGGTACAACATTCTTGAGAGTAGAAATATTGTATTCCTCCACCATTTGGCAACAAACCACTCTCGGCAATATGGACAGTGCCGGCCGGGTCCAGTGCGATGTCCAAAACGATTATAAGCTCGCTTGCCCGCCACACATGTCATTGCGCCGCAGTTAAATTTTATCTCTGGTTAACGTACGGTTCCGTAATCACATGAGAGACGTCTGGTCAAGTAGTGCTTGTTTGTTTAATTAACTGAGGCAATCCGACGAACCGAGACGATAAATAATTTGCAAATACTGGAATCACGCTGATTGAATTTCCATCCCTAAGAGAATGAATATGAACCAACATACACAGCGCAGCGTTCGCCCGAGTTCCAAACAACGCTGAATGTCACTTAGGAATTAACTAACCTCTCTCGTTTTAGTTTCATTGAATGTTTCGCGGCAAAACAAAGAGGAAAAAACAAAAGAAATATGAAGAAGAGAGAAAAAATATAAGACATAAGTAAAGTATGGTACAGAAGGTATAGAAGTTACATCTGATGCTGTGAGCGTACCAGATTCAGTCCTAGGTCCAGGATTCCATTCCAGGCTAGGGAAGGAACTTTTATTTAACCATAATCATGGATATCATCCATGGACTGTAGAAAAGGGATCTCAAGTCAGAGATTCCGAGATGACCTTAAAAGCTAAAGACGTCTCTACAAATAAAAAAAAAAAAGATTAAAAACAAATAAAAATAAAACAAAAGAAAGAAACCCTGATTTCCGTTTGTTCCTTAGGACTAACTGCTGAATTTGAGGACATTCATTTACACAAATGACCTAAACTGGACATAGCAATTACTTTATATAGAACCACTAAAACAAAACAGAACAAAAGAAAACAAAAAAGAAAAGAAAGAAAGAATCTTATGCCTCATTGAGTAAAGAAAGTCATGTGACCGAACCGAACATACAGAAAATGTTGCTAGTGTTAGCAAAGTAGGAATTATTCACGAGATGATCTTGCATGTGAGGGTTACCCTTGTTGCACTCACGGTTTAGTTTGTTTTCCTACTAGGTATTTCATTCTGTTAAAGTTTCACATAGAGATTTGAATGGCAACGCTTTGAAGTGACCTGAATTTTAAAGAAAAAAGGTAAGAAAATCTGTGTGTTTTAGGTTGATTGGTGTGTCTTTGAATGAACAACGTATCTCAAAAATAAAGTTTTCGTATTAAAGTTAGGTGTCTTCAACAACGCAGAATCAAATTTTTGGAATATGTCACACTTCAAAACATAGAAATATATTAGTATTGTTGGAGACACTAAAATGAACAAAAAATATATGCTTAGTTTTCTGTAAATTTCATCCAAATACTTGAAGCTGTATAAGATTGCGAAATGTAAAATGTGCACAACAGGAAAGTTTATTGAAATATGCAAACACATAGTCGCTGCAAGTAATTAAAATCACGGGTGTTTTACAAACAATTGAAGCTTCATTAGCCCGTTATCTAATTTAAATCACGATATTTATCAGTATTAAAGAGCACCTGTAAAAAGAAACAAACTTTTATATGAGTAATTTGCAGATTGGTAACCGTAATTCCCCTGACTTAGAAGGTGCGAATGTCAGTGCACTATTGCAGCTGAAGGGTAAAGGACTTTTATGTAATACAACATGTTCCGATCACTTGCTTGCCGAAAAAGTTAAGATATAATTTGTGTTAATGAAATGCGATGTCCGAAACGCAGACTATCCCGACCTCGAGAATGACAGCGTAGGTGAAGAACTAAGAAGTTTGCTTCAAATAAATGAATCGAAAACTCTCTGTAGACAAGATTATACTAAATAGATGTCAAATACTTTTGCTTACAATTAAGCATACCGAATTGCTAGGGACAAACGGAAAGCTCAATTTCCCGGCTACAAAGAACGAACCTATAGGCATGTGTTTTAAGCTTATGTTCAAGAGCTTTTTTCTTTTTTTCATATATGACAATGATACCAACTTTAAGATAAATTTAGTACATTTCTCGATAGTCAACATATAATGGGGTAGGATAGTGTCGATTTTAGGGCTTGAATTTCACTGCTTTACTTGCTCTGGGTTGTTTTTGTTGTTGCTACTGCTGTCCTAAATTTCCCATATTTGCCGAACTACTGGTATCTCGAGTGGGGTAATGTGAGTTGAATAGAGCCACGTGCTACTACTTGTCTCGATTTATTCCAGTTAAGTGAACAACAATAACGAAGCTGTTAGCAAGTTAGTTATACAGGGAGATCGTTTTATGGCCCGGCCGTGAATCGCATATAGGAGTTTATTTTGTATTCGTGGAAGTTTTGCAATTTTATCAGTTACACCTTGTACATAGGGGAAACACGCCACCCGTCACAATTCCTTAAAGGAAATTCAGAGTTTCCTGCCAATTGCAAAGGATAAACATGATATAGTCCTTAAATATAAGCTGTGATTGCGGCAAGTGCTATATTGGACAAAAAGGAACATCCATGGCTACTAGAAGAAAAGAACACATTCAAAGTTTTAAACTTAATAAACCTGAAAAATCTGCACTAGCAGAACATGCTATCGACACCCGCCATCACATGCACTTCGACGGAATAAAAGTTTAGCCGTTGGTGACAACTATTCTCATAGAATAATACGTAAGAGTATAAAGTTTTTAAAGCACAAAAGCAATTTGAATCGTGACAGTGGAAAGGCCTTCAGTTCTATGTGGCACTCTCTTTTGTTGATTAATGTCATCACTGGCCCTCCCACCATCAATATAAATATTGGTGGGGGAGCGAAGAAAGTATAAATTAAGATGCACAACTGCTACTCCGTTTCGCACCTCAAACCGTATCCTACACCAAGAAACCATCTTACCAACTATCCAAGAGACAGTCTTGTGAAGAGCCTCTCCCATTGGGGCGCGCATTAAGAGACACTAGAACCCACGATAGCCTATTTGGCAAAGGCGAACCGAAACACCGCAAACATGCGAGAATCAAAATGTTACATAACAGTTACAGCTCGCCAACTCGCGTGCCCATTTACCCTGACCCTAGATCACAAAGTGTACCAAGAGTAAATAGTGCAGTGTGTGTGGAAGCCTTCATAAGCATTCTCTCCCCCCCCCCTCCCACCCCCCAATCTGTTTCGGACAATACACTCGCAATCACTCAAATAGGCTTCACTAAAAACTGCTAACAATTGCCTCGTTCAGCAATAAAGACTGACTCTGTCCGGGATCTCTCGCTCTTATATGCCATGCGACTTCTCTGGAAAATACACCTTTTCTCGAAACTTATTAAAAACAAGCCTGCCAAGTTAACAGCTCCGAGAATTGCTTGAAACCGCTTTATCGCGCTCACTGTCGTTCTGTTTACTCGCCGCACAGTTGTATGAGGTAGTCCACATCGGCTCTCTTTTCGAGTGGTGGCTGCCGGCCAGGTCATACTATTAGTCTTAATAATTAAAATTATAAATTCGATTATTACTTGTTTGAATTTGCCAATACTTATACTTTTCTCAAATAGGAATATGTTACTCTTTTTTTTAATCTCTTAGTCTTCCAAAGAGAATGGAATGTCAAAGACATCGCATAGCAACCTCGTCTTAAAACATTTCACTATCGCTTAAAGCCAACTCATCCCCATATTTCCCTTGCACCTACAAGAAAATTAGTAAGAAGATACTTCCTGAAAATGCTTATGTTGAGTAAAATGAATTAGATGGAGAAATAATCATTTGCAAAAATGGTGTGCATTAGAGTGAATATAGCTCTACATATATTTGCGAACAGAGTTTCTTCAAACTGAACTATATTAAAAGTGCATCGCAATATACTTCGCCTTGGATCTTCCAAGTCTATGCACTTCGAGTTTGTAGGAAAATATTGTTAGCAGTACCAAAGTGGTCACTAATGAAGGTATGCTTATCGCCTAAGATCTTAAAATGCTTTCGTAAATTAAACGCAACGTACATGTAAAGAATTCAGCACTGTTACACAATGCACGTCCAAATGTTAAATAATTGCAAAATCCGCGTGTAGTGGAAGGAGATTCAACCTCCCCTCTTTCGCAAATAGACATCGCTGGATTAGCAGTTGCGATTATGATGCTGTGAAAAGCAAATAAAACTGCAAAGTAATGTGTACAAGACCACGTGGTCCGACAGGTGATTGTTTTAGCGTTCATCGATTGTGATTTGCAGTGAAGTTTATTTAGTAGGAAACAGGTTAATTCTCGCACTGCGTTCACTGCCTTGTATGGAAAAAAAAAAAAAAAAAAAAAAAAAAAAATGTTTTCTCTATCGATAATTTGATTGCTTTGCATGGAGGCTTGCGTCATGGTCCTTTTAATGATTTCAGGCAGTTTGGAAAAAAATCCCGAGGGAAGTAATTTCCGTATAAACTGATACAATTTCATGCCCCATTGCCAAAACGAATATGAATTTTTGCAGAACACATGTATGCAGATCAAGTCAGATATGGTGAGTAGCTCTCTTGTGTTTCTCCTTCACTCTCTTTCTGTCTCTCTCTCGCGCTCACGCTCTCTCTCTCTGTCTCTCTCTCTCTCTCTCTCTCTCTCTCTCTCTCACGCTCGCTCTCCATCGAGGATTGGATTTTTCAATATTTTTCATTCACTTCCTGATACAGAATTTGTTTTATATACGCATCAGTGCTTTACAAGCATATACCTTAGTTCAGGTTGACAAATTCCGTTAGTCCCGCTTTTCACAAGAATTTGTATGTCACTAAATTAAATTTCCTTGGAATACTGCTTGTTACACAGATATTTTCCGTCAGTGCAGTAGAACTTCATCGCTTTATAGATCGACAACTAGCATAGTACACGAAGCTCTGCCTATGTACGATATGTGCAGTTTTATTAAAAAAAACATGTCAATATAGAAGCACAAAATATTCGGCTGGTATTGAATGCTCAAAAACAGCGCTTTTTGTGGATCTTCTTTCCCTTCTGTGTTCCAGATTGTGTATTCGAACCGTGTGAGATGTTCTAACCAAACAAATCAGAGTATTTTTTGACGTGACGAGTGACCCTGCTGGAGTCCCCGCGAGTGACGTCATGCAAATTGATGGTGGGGGTAACGTCTCGGTTCCCTACTTGAAATAAGCAAGAAATGTGACGGGGCACTGTAGTTAATCATACACTGTTCCGCGATGTTTACTACGCTGAAGTAAGAAGATATTACCTGACCATGGTTTAATTACGGAGTGAGACGGCTCCGCAGTAACGTACGAGACTCGCATTCGAAACGTCGTGGGTTCGATTCCTGTCGCCGACCCATGAGCTTTTACAAGACAGTTCTGTTTTACTGACATTCACGCAGTCATCAGTCTTTCGTGATATAACTCACAACTGTCTTCTTCTGGTAACCCTGGCTCAATCCTTTGTGTCTTTTTTCATTTTCCCTGTCTCTCAAACATCTGATCCCTTAGCATTCATTAACTGCTTCGCATTTTCGTCCCGACGCAACGGTTCTCTCACGACGACCGCACAAATGTACCTCTCTCTCTCCCTCACTAAAAACTGACTACTGCGACGACTCACATCTGTAACAACTAGCTCAGTCTTGTTACCAAACTTCCTTATCAAGTGAGAATGACGTACAACGGATCTATCTCGAATTTCACCTTTTCTGCAATCTCTACAAATACGCTGGCCGTCAGACTCTTCGCGAATAATCTCGAAAACCCTTTAATGTGTCGCGCTTACGTGCTTACAAACAGTCGTGCTAGGCAGCCTGAACTTGTGCGCCTTTGTTTGTTTCAAAAATTAACATAGACTGCTCTGTTTTAATAATTCAGTGCCACCGCCGGGATTCGACTCATGGAATGCCAATGATCCATGACGCAACTACCAATGGTAAGTAATGTTAGAAAGCAGAAGTGAACATTTAGTGTAAATGCAGTTCCAGAGTGTTCTGCGGCAAGGTTACCTCTCGTGGGACATGTTCCCAGAGGTGAATACGCTAGTGAGCTGTAAAACAGCTGAAAGATACACACATCCACGTAAAAACAAATGACACATGCCATGCATCACTCCATGTTTTTCACCATTTCTGTTGTTGTTTTGCGGGAAAAATTAATTTTGCTGAAATGAACCATAAATTTGTGATTTCATTTCTGGATCCCGAAGGGACACATATTACTATTTTAGGGGATGCAACCCCTGTCCCAGTCGCAGAAAACTATTAATATCTGTCGTAACGTGGACTGACAGTTTCGGGGAGTTGAAATGTTCCTGTCACTTTTACACCTTTGGTGTATTGTTCACGTATGCTAGCTTCTGACAGCCCCGTGACGTCACCAATTACACTGCGCATGCGCCTGTCAGATCATCACAAATGGATGAAGCTCACATTGTGTTCGCAGGATTATCCGACGTCATCCGGCATGATTTTGTGATGCCATGCGTTCTGTACGTATTGTGGCTAGTCACAACGGAATTAAAGACGACAGCCGTCGTGAACGAGGTTAAAACGAGAGAATACAAGGACTTAAAGTAGTGGTTTTGTTATACTCCACCAAACACTTCAATATCGAGAGTTTGGTGTTTCCAGAATCCCTGAATAAAAGCAGAAAACTCCACGAAATGCTTTGTGCCTGAGCCGGGGACAAACTCAGGGGAAAGTGCTAGGTAAAGACTACCACGATATGTCACTACAAATAATTCTTAGCATGGAACATGTGTTGCTTATTTTTTAAAACTTTTAAACTTGGTTCTAAAAATTGAATTTTAATTAATACTTTGAGATACTAATATAATCTGGACATTGTCGAGTAACAGAATGTAACTGAGCTTTAAGGTACTGTAGGCCACTGACAAGAATGTTTGAGGACTGTTCTACTCTCTGGGGAGGAATGGAAAACAGTGGCACATGGCAGCTCACGATGTTTAAATAAGTCTACCATCTACATTCACGCGTATGCCTTTTAAGATACGTAAGGCTAGTTTTTATGTTAAAGCTCTGTTTACATTTTAGGAAACACAGTTCTTCTGGTGGCGCTAAGTTAAAGTTAAGTTGCCACAGGAGGAGACAAGAGGTTTAAATTCGTCCCCGGTTTTCTTCTTCATTTTTTCTAACGTTCAAGGCGCTTCCATTTTATTAGTACTGTGTTGCCATAAAATCCGGTTATCCGCAACACGTGGCGTTGAAGGAAGAAAGATAGTGATGCCAAATCACAAAAAGTTTGACTTACAAATCTGTTGACAACGGTGACAATGATGATTGTAACCAAATTACGTCAAAAATTTTCAAACGTAAAGAAACAAAGACATAGTACTCATGAAATAAGCACTCCACATATGATCGAATCATTTATTTTGCTATCTTTAAGTCTGATTTCTATTTGTACGTAACCCCGCACGTCATATCGGAGATAAATTATATTTATGATCTAAATGCATTCTAAGGTGGGGAGAATACGAATGAAATCTCAGCCTGATCCCTCCCCGGATTGAAACTTGTATCTGCAATGTGCGAAACGAAGGAATTCACCCTATAACATCACTAAAGTTTACTTACAGTTAGTTAGGAGCCTTAACGTGGCTCAGTATTTAAAATATATATATATAGTATGTTGCACTCACGTGACTTTCTCTACTTTTGTAAAAACTATACTTACAAACTCTTATTCGTCTACGTCATGTTAATCGAGATAAATATTTGCAGAAATTATCTTTTCACTGATTTTCTTGTAGGAGCAAGGGGAATATGTGAATACAGGGGTTTTAAGCGATGGTAAAATGTTTTAAGACCTGGTCGCTATGCGAGGGCTTTAAAATTCCGTTCTCTTTGCATGGCCAATAGAGAAAAAAGCGAATTGAGTTCCATTTCCATTACTGGAAAATTCAGACAAGTAACAAGGAATATCTGGGAAATAGCTCTCTCCTCAAGAAACATTTGACACAAATCCTGTTTTAAGAGATCTACACGTTTTGTGTAGTAAGACTTTGGCTATAGTTTGCGGTTTACCTGCCATGCAAAAGTTGTCCAGATGGAAAATAACTTCTTCGAGCATTTCCAGAAAATTGAAGGCGTGCATTTAATTTGCTATGAAACTATCTTAAACATATGACAGCTTAATTTAAATCGTTAGTGATTTTTAAGAAAATAAAGCATTTCAACAGATGTTCCATGTAAAGGCTAGTTTAATGTGGGGGAACCTTCCTCAAAATCTTCGTGTGGTATCCTTGGAAGATTTTGAACTTTTCTTTTTAGGCTATACTGTTCAGGTACGCAAGGACCTTCTTCTAAAAAGCCCTTTTTAGGTCTAGGGAGCCTCCAGTGAAATCCTTATGTTGAATATTTTTGAGAGTAATACAATATTTTCCCTACTTAAGTACATAGTAGAGAAATTAATATATAGGGCCCGGATTTTAATGATAAGGCATATATTTTCCCTGAATTTTAGGGTGAATTTTATAACAATTTATGCACTATAATCAACGTATTGAAGTGTAGAAAAATATATCTTTTACTGTTCACATAAGGTCATGTTTATGCCTCTTTTAGCGATAGGCCATATTGTCACCAACTTTTTCCATAATAGGTTATACTTTGGCTAACTTTTGCCAAAAAGCACATATTTGTCATATCTTTAAGGACACACCAAAAAAGCATGAAAACTGTTGCTTTTTGGTAATATTTTAATTCTTCTCACAGTTATACGCACGCACCCACCCACACACACACACACACACACACACACACACACACACACACACACACACACACACACAATTACTACAAAGTTTTATCAGGTGATAGTAGACGAAGCAGTGCAACACATTAGCGGTTCGCTGACTCACATTGTTGCGCGCAGTCTCAAAACGCTGTCCAAACCAACAAAGGCAGCTTCCGAAGTAATAAACATTGCACTATTTTGTTTAAACACAAGCTTAGTCTGGTTCAACATGCCAAAACCAAGTGCTCCAGTAGCATGAAGTCGCGAGGTTTTGTTCGTGATTTTGGAGAGTAATTCTTCAGCACTGATGGGGAAATATTTTGTAAACTACTTATGAGAATACCGTTTAATAGAAGATCGATTAGGAGAAGAGCAGAGCAGCTTTAGGAAGGGCAGGCCATGTGTTGATACAATTTTACAAATACAAATTTTGAAAAAGCGAAGTGAATATAACTTAGATTTAATATAATCTGAAGTGGAACTGCAAAGATCAGTTACTAAATTAAATTAAACGTGAAAAAATATAATGTTAATATTTCTGGTCGAAAAACTAAATGCATTGTTATAATAGGGAAAGAACAAAGAAGAGTTATAAATATTATTGATGGAGAAAAATTAGAACAAGTTTCAACATCTAAATATCTCGGGTCAACAATATCGATATTGAACACCAAGGCAGAGATTGGGAGGTATATTGAAACATCTAACAGCTTAAATGGATGTATACAGCAACATTTTGAGGTCCGAAGTAAAAGAGAGTATTTCTGTGAAACTGGACACTAAGATAGGAAGCAGACCAAATGAAATTATTGCGATTATTGGTGGGATATATAAGAAGAGATAGGATTGGGCAAGCTTTATTTTATAAACATTTAAGAAGTAGTGGTAGAGGAGGAGGAAGAGGAGGAGGAGGAAGAGGAGGAGGAGGAAGAGGAGGAGGAAGAGGAGGAGGAAGAGGAGGAGGAAGAGGAGGAGGAAGAGGAGGAGGTGGAGGAGGAGGAGGTGGAAGAGGAGGAGGAGTAAGAGGAGGAAGAGGGAGAGGGAGAGGGAGAAGAAGTAATGAAGCAAAACTGACTTAAAGTGAGCTAGCCGGCTTCAAATACTTCTGACGTCCTGCGATTTGGAGAGGGGCTTTTTGGGGTTAAAAACTACCCTCCGCGACAACAACAGATCTTTCAAAATGGAAAAATCCAAAAATGCACCTTGTGATTCAGTGCAACTCTGCAGAAACTGAAGCAACAGGACCTAATTTGGAATACTTTAAACAAGTGGTGTGCAGTAAAATATGGCTTTATTATTTTCACTGCACTTCGTGTTTTTTTTTTTTTTTTTTTTTTTTTCAAGACTAGTACAGACATCCAAAAAATAAGTGCTAGTCAGCTTCAAACACTGCAAAAAGTGTATACTCACAATTTATTCTGAAATAAATTTCCTACTGCGTGGTATAAAAAAATAAGATTTTAAAATAAACTTATATAAAGTCATATTTTATTACATCGCATATACGCTATCTATTAGGTGTATCTATATAATGAAAATGACCTTTCTTTGTGCCGTAATCGGGCAAAAACTGCTGAGCATATTGATATGGGAATCCGAAACATTCTGGTTCTAGGCTGCTTATTCTTTGGTTTCCATAGAACCTTTGTCCTTTTTTATTTCTTTTACAGACTTTTCTCTGCCAATAAAACGGCGAGCATTTTTCCTGTGTTCACTTGTCTTTCATTTTTGATTTAGGAATACAGGTCATGGAGGTATGAGCCATTTGTTTTTACGGGTATCAATTTCCATGTGGATGGAGATTTTTCTCCATTCAATTTCAAATCCTTCAATAAGGACACCATTCAATTGACCAACATTTTTACTACCAGGAAATTTGGGAGTATGAACATCGGATCCTCGAAATTAAAATGGACTTTGATTAGATTAATTTATTGTTAGAACTTAAGTATTAATGTTATTGGTTATTTTTATGTTAATATAATCATATTTAGTTTTACATTTCAACAAATATTTCATGTTTTTGTTAAATGTTTAGTCATTGATTTATAGGTGAAAATGATGGTTCGGCGAAGCGGGCAGGTGACCGCTGGTATTTGTATAAGTTTTAGGTCATGATTGCTTCCAATTTCACTGCTATGTAGGTAATTAAAATCCGGGCCTCAATAACACGCTATTTCAAATTCGTAGAAACACGAGGAATGCAGGCTTATCGTTCTAAATTATGCATATGAGCATGAAAACAATAAACTTTATTGTTTACCCTACAAACTCAATCGTTATGCCTCGCATATCTGCAGGATATTTAATTACTAGCATGCCTGGTCGGTTGTTTGAAGTTTTTCACAATAGAGAATTTTAAGAGAATAGCGCACCCCACCCACCAATGACAGTCACCCTCGCTGCTTACCGAGCTGTCAGTCACTTGTGACGTCACGGGGAAGAAACAGGAATTCATTTCATTATGGCATACGCTGGAATGTAGACAAATGAACGTTGTAATGAAATGCCTCCTCCGCATATGATTGGCAGATATACACGGCCTGTGTTGTGATGAGTAATGGATGTTCATACGTTCGCTTTTTGGTGAGACGGGCGTGTGCTAGTCTTTTGTTTTATTGCTGACTTAAAGTCATTAGCAGCTGCAACGTAAACACAGTTTCGTTTGACGTTTTTGACCGATGTGCTTGCATACCATTATATTTGTCGGAAATGAACTATTGTGTACTAAGCTTTTCACACCCTCGCGCTAATGTTATCTTGACTAAACTATTGTCTTCAACATAAATGACAAAGTAATGAAGTCTTGTGCGTTGTGTGCTAACCAGGCATTAGAAATGCGAGCATATTTGCATTTTTATAAGTTGTGCTTCTTCAAATGTATTAAGTATACATCTGCTGGGAAAAAAATGAAAAAAAAAAAAAAAAATCAAAAAACAAAAACAAAAAAGAGAAAAATGAATCGCAATAGCATTCGAGAGAAGGTAATACAAGGATCATGGTTCCGAAAGATCAAGTCAGGATTTAGTGTTTTTCCGAGCCACAGATATCTTGAGTGACTTTCATTTTTTACATGATAAACATATAGTTGGTGCTAGTTACTCATGCCTGTTACAAACTTATTTTCAAGCGCATTTTGCCCACATACTGCTAATAGGCCCAAAACTGATTTCCGTTATCCTTCCAAGAATGCCACACAAGATTTACAAAACATATACGAAACTTTTACTTTCTTTCCAATTACATTTACAAAGATCTTTATGAAGTATATTTTATACTTAGCCATAATAGAAACAAGATTATACCTTAAACATTCAATCAGTCAGAAATTAATTGAATTTTGTATAGCTACGAAACATTAAGATATAGACAAAACTTATTACAGAAAAATGTACAATTTTTAAAATTTATAAACTCGCTTCATCTTCATCTTCTTCACCTTCCCCTTCTTGGCAGGTGTAACCTTAGTTTACATGTTAGCTCTTCTTGTAGTCTGAAATTTTTAATATTCTAAGCTTCTTATTTCAAATATTATTATGGTTATTTTGTTTTTATCTGATAATGCGAAGAGCTTACAAAATTTCAATTAAGTTTACATAGGGTGGACCATTAAAAATGTCGGTTTTGAACTGTTGAATAAAGTACTTTATTTTCATGAAATGTAACATATTTCAACTTCAGTGCAAAGGATACATGTTCCATTACATATGAAAGCTTTATGTGTGAAAAATTATATCTGGAACATGTGCCCTATGACTTGTTCTACATGTTGACATTTCGAATATCAACCTTCAGTTGTCATATTGTTCAGGAATTGCTTTTATAAACGTATGGTTTTTAAATGCTCGCAAAGGAAAAAGTCCCAGGGCGTTAGGTCACATGACCTTGTTGGCCAGTTCTGACCGCCGTTCTGCAGTTTTGATGTGTGCAACCGAATCTGTTGCCTCAAATGTCGTCATTAGCCTACAATTTTTGACTCATTAAGTGCATCATGAGGACCGAAAACGGTAAAAAGCTTCCGCACAGTTTCAGCATCACATTCACGGCACTTCGAATGTGTTTTTACAATCACTTTGCATTGCTCCCTTGTAAAGCGTTCTCTGATAACTAAACGCAAGAAATACTTATTATAAAATACCCAATCAAAATGTGCGCACGACAACAATAACGCAGTAACGCAAAATTAGAAACCGATGTTTTAACAGTTCACCCTATAGATTAGGCATGTCCAACCTTCTCTCTTTGGAAGTAATGGTAGGCTACTCCGCTCCACTCCGCTCCACTCCACTCCACTCAACTCTTTCAGTCGGAGGGACAGACAATTTCCAGTAACGGATATAAACAGACGATTCTACGTCTTTCTAAGTCTCCTGAAGCCCCCTGAATCCAAAAACAGCAGTTTTAGAAAAAGGTCCTGTCTGTGAGTCAGTCTGTGAGCATAACTCAACAGTGAAAAGTAGGTAAAAAACCGAAGTTGGTGTTTAATGTCTTTCAAGAATGTGACACGAATGTTTTGAAGAAAATTGCTCCATCCTAAACTACCCCTTACATGGAAAATTTTTCGAAAACTTTGATTTCCTTGACCTAACGATTTTGATTAAAATGTCATTGTTTGAGATATTTTATGACAAACGAAATGTATGTCTTGAATTTTCTGGCAATAGCCCATGAAGTCTTATTTACTCTAGATGACTTTTTTTGTTGAGTGAACCACTTCAGAGATATTTCTTTTTATTTGTGTGTCTTGGAGAACTTATACTTCTGTCAAATGGAACATCGTTATTCATTTATTTATATGTTAACCATGCAAAGATACCTGCTTCCAGGTCTTCACTCTGTCTGGTCCAGGGGTCCCTCTGCTCCCCGACAGGTGTCTAACCCTAGGCACTGGCTTGTAAGTCCTACATAAAGGGAGGGTAGTCAGGGAAAGAAAGAGTATCGCTCAAAGCCTACTGTATTCTAATATTCCCCTTGCACCTACAAGGAAATAAGCAATAAGATAATTTCTGTAAATGTTTACCTTAACTACACGAAGAGGATAGAGGTATAAGAGATTGTAACAATGGTTAGTACAAGAGTAGAGAAAGACATGTGAGTGCAACACATCGGGCTTTTTTTTCTTTTGAATGAACCATTTCCGTGATAGTCATTCCTATTTGTTTAAATTTGCCAAAACTTATACTTTTCAAAAGGAACATCTTATCCGTCTTTTTTATCTCTTGGCCTTGCAAAGAGAATGGCATTTCAAAGGCATCGCATAGCAATCAACTCTTAAAACATTTCACTATCCCTTAAAGTCCACTGTATTGCCATATTTCCCTTGTATCTACAAGAAAATTAGCAATAAGATACTTTCTTAAAATGTTTATATCGATTAAAAAGTAGATAGAAAAGTAAGCATTTGGAAGAATAGTTTGTATAAGAGTGAGTATATATTTGCGAACACAGTTTCCCCAAGTTACAGAATACTAAAAGTCTATATCGCGATAGGTTACGCGACGATTACTTGGTGTATCTTCTAAGGCTATGCAATTATAGATTGACTTCTTAAACGTAAGCAGTACCAAACAAGTCAGTAAGGGAAAAATTGTTATCGTAAATCAAACGCAGGCATCGGCAAACATGTACTCAATGAGGCCTATGAGGTGTCAGGGGCAGCGCTTACTTTGTCTCCCCCACCCTCACCCTCGCAGCCTTAACTGGCACTGCATACACACTGATCACGGGCGGACTGTCCTTTCGTATATACCTGTCTGTCAAAGTGTAATTTAATAATAAGACTTAAAGATAAATTTCTTTATGTATAACTTTGAAGGATATTAGTTTATTTAACTTAAAGTCTAAGTATATTCATAGAATTAGAGCGCATCTAATTATTCCTCGTCTATTCAATTTGATATCTAGAATAGCACTTTGATGATTTCTTCTCTCATCATGTAAGGAGCGTAAGGTGTTTGTTGTGCTCTAAAGTTAAAAAAGGCACTCATCAATGGAACATCAAGCGGCATTATGATACATGTCATAAGATCACCATACAATTATAGACAAGCATGTATTCATAAATTTACACCACGATTTAAAGTAGCATAACACTAACGTAGTGTCCTTTATTCATTTCACATTTTTCAGGCCTAGATTGGTCTAACCAACTGCAACAGATCAAAGAGCAATATTCAGATAATACACCTAATATTAATTCAAATATTATAACTGATAGATAGCTTCACGCCAGCTATGCTATTGCTTTGGAGATTGCCCAGTCACTGAAGTGTTTTAGTGATGGAGATTTCATAAAATATGTGAGAGTAAAGTTGCCAACATAATTTGCGCTGAACAATATGATATTTTAGTAATATTGCATTATCACCACGAACCATACAGAGAAGGATACATAAAATGACAGAAATAACCGAAAAAAGACTACAACCCGAGGTCCATGAATTTATAGCTGTTTCTGTCGCATTGGATGAAAGCACTGACAACGTTGACACAGCACAATTGGTAATTTTCACTCGTGGAGTTACTAACAACCTCTCGATACAAGAATATATGCTTTAGGTCATTCCACTTAGGGAACATACAACAGGGACATAATTATTTCAAGCATTTAAGAAATGTGTGGAAGAAAAGAAACTGAATCCAAATAATCGTGTATCGCGATTAACAGATGATAATTTGCGTGCTATCCTGAGAGTGGCTACTTGTGATATATCACTAGATTTTCATGGTACATTGCGAATTTAAATATATTGCTCAAATATCTAGGCCTACCTTAAGTATCCTAGACCAAAATAGCTGGATTCAAGTATGTGTGCTATTCCTTATTGTACTCTGTAGCGAGCGAGTCCAGTACTGACTCCGAACGAAGGTCAATGCCATCCCCTGTTCTACATTACGTCATGTGTATTGCGGGTTGCATGTTGAGGCGTCATACTGATACCTCATTGAGTACATGTTTGCCGATGCCTGATCAAACGCAACGTAGATGTAACCAACCCGCCACTGCAACACAATGTGCAGCTGGGGATTAAAGAGAGGCAAAGTCCGCGTATGTGGAAAGAGGGAAACACAAAGTTCCCCCTTTCGCAAAGGTCGTACATCGCTGATATAGCTAGTATTTTTATAAGAGATACATTTCTGCAGTTCTTCACAGTTGCATCTTCCACCAGTTCATCCTTTTATCTGAAAACATGCTTCATTTTCTTCATGAACCTGTATCTGCCTGTATCTCACTCTTTTGGCCCTGCAACAGGCCTCAGCCTTGAGCCTGTATATCAATACACTCCATACTACGGTCCGAGTAATTGTCTTTTTCTGTTTCCATTGTTATTGTTCTACTCCATAATACTCCACTGCTCATCTTCATTGCGTCTATATCCTGTATTTCATCCGCTTTAGAATTTCCATATTTGTGAAAAACTGATCCTGAGGGAGTATTTAAATTCTTTCACTGATTTAATTATTCCATAATTTAATTTACAGCTCCTTTTCGGCTATTGCCACATATTCAACTTTCTCACATTAACTTTCAATTCACCTGATTCAGATATCACGTGAACTATAATAAATATGCCACAAACCTAGCAAGATCAGAGATATGTTGCGCCTTTTCAGCCAGTACAGTTTCTAAATGTGAACATAAATCACGATTACTGACCGTGTTAAAAATAAACATGTAAATTTGTAAATAGCTACCTGCCGAGAGGGGAAATCCAATATTGATGAAAGGTTTTACTTTTTCACTTTTATTATTTAAACTGATTAATGTATAATGGAAGTTTTAAATGTTAGAGGTTGACATTAGCTAACAAATGAAATCCACCGGCCGTCATTTGGATTTTCACAGCGGGAATGTTTTAAATTGCAATATATTTTTATTCCAGTTTCTGTTTTGCCTGATCACATACAACATGGGGCGCGACCTTTTCACAGGTATAAGCGCACCAAACGATTATTTTACTAGAGATACCAATGTCACCTCGCATAAAAACGGGATTGCAAGAATAATTCCGCTACTACATTCAAAATGGAGGCAATACAGATATTTTATCTTCAATACAGAACGATGTAATGAACTAATACAAATGTCCTTAAATTATCATAAGTAAAGCCTCGAATAGTCAATGAAATGAAATGTCACAATGAAATGTTATTTAAACGTTGTACTGTAATTACTAACCCCTTTAAAGAGAGTATATAGCATGAATACATACATCGGCGTCCATTGGCACGGTCTACTAGATTATTGTATGATGCTTCAATTTTTTTAAGATGTTGTTTATGTCAGAGGTTGGAGTATCTGCTGTTAATTTATAATTTTCTTCAATACAAAATTTATCAAAGTGATTCCAAGCATATTTTCTGTTGTATTCTGTGTTCTGAGGCTTCCTTTTTGGAATTATTTAATCTATTTCAGCACCGAAGGGAGAGTCAGCCATGTTTGACATTTGAATAGCGGCTCTGTCAAATTACGTCAGCTGTTGCGCATCTATAGCACAGTGCAGTTAGATTCTCTAACCTGATTACAACATAAGAAAAGCAGAGGAGGTGGTAATTAAAATTCAGAGGAAGTGATAATGAAATGTGGTACATTTTCGCGAATGAACGCCGTCATTGGTTGAAATTTGAAATTGCATTGCAATGATTGGTTGATTTCAACCAGGTGCGTGCATCCTTTAGTGGCACGATTAATGATTCTATTTCTCTCCATGTACACTCGTTCCATTTATGCCGTCCTCACAGCTTTGGGAGGCATTCTACTGGCCTTCACCGTTAGCAAGGAGAAGGTGTCTCTATCAGCTGTTTACTTTTTGCGCATGCAGTGGCGTTCCTGTTTTGCCTCTGCAGTTCCTATTATTTACATGTGAATATATAACTTTCAGCAAGATGTTAAAATGACAAAATGACTTCTCCATACACCCAGAATTCTTCCCGATGCCTCTCAGCCATCACGTCAGCTACATTTAAGGGACACTGGGACCAAATGTTCTAGCTCTTCTTTTTTGTTTTTATAGCTATTTATTCGAAAATTGACACACTTAATATGTGTAAATAAAGACATTTCTGTGCAAAAGCTGAAAGTTTTATCTCAAATAGATTTTTTTAGATAATACTATTAATATCTTTAATTGTCTTAGAGAATTAAACTTTTTAAAACTACCTTGTGCATTCTCGTCTTTCAAAGAAGTAGATAGTGTTGTTTCCTATACTTTAGTAAAGCGAAAATATGTGAAAGTATTTTAAGTTCATTTTACTACTTGCAGAGAAACACGTTGTTGTTTTTATGAAACTGTTAATGTCAAAAAAATTGTGTGCACATTAATTATCTGTGAGTCAATGAATAAGGTAATCGTAAAATTCATGTATAACGTTTGAGATTGTTTATGAAAATTTATAGACAAATGAGAGCAAAACTTAAATGCAAGGAATACATTTTATTCGCAAAACTGAGAAGAAAAAGTACAAACAGAAGGGTGAAGTGTTCGGGTTTAGTAGTGTTAAAAAGGAGTGCATGTGAGATTTAAACATGTCGCAGTGCTTTTAAAAATTAAGGATTGAAAAATATCTTTGGCCAAAGTGATTCGCATGTGTCTATAGAAAACTTCTGTATAATGTAGTTAAATAGTTAAAACTTTTGAAACGGATACTGTGCTTAATCGAACAAAAAGTGAAAAGCTCCACACGCATCCCCGTTCCCACTATGAACGCACGCGCTGAGAAGGCTGGCAAAACACACCAAAAGCTTTAGAGACGCCATTGATGGAACCAAGTGTACGATTCAAATCTCTAGGTTGACATGTTCAAATGCATTGATTAATCTTGAAGACAATCTCTCCATCCTAAGCTACCCTTTACATGAAAAACGTTGCGAAAATCTTGACTTTCTCAAAAATGGGTCAAATGACTGATTAAAATGCCATATTTTTAAGATACTTTATGGCAAATTAAATCTATATTTTAAATTTTCTCCTTATAGCCCATATAGTCCTCTACTCTTGATGACTTTTGCATAATTGGTAAAGCGTAAGAGATACACCAAATCTTACTATACAAAAATGTAGAGCTCAAAACGCACAATTTATGACCAAATGCCTTTTTTTGGGGAGTGAATCATTTCGACTATATTCCTTGTTATTGATGTGAATTTTGCAATCCTTAAACTTTTCTCAAATAGGAGATCGTTATTCACTTTTTATGCTTGGCCGTGTAAAGAGAACGGAATTTCAAAGCCTTCATATAGCCACCAGCTTTAAAAGATTTGACAATCGCTCAGAGCCTACTGTATTCCCATATTCCCCTTGCACCTACAAGGAAATGAACAATAATTTCTGCAAAGGTTTTTCTTGAATAACATGAAGCTAGGGTGAGTGAGTGAGTGATTTGGGTTTAAGGGCCCGTCGACAACTAGGTCATTAGGGCCCGAAGTTCGAAAATAAAAACAACCAAATTAGTAAAACCTCACCCTAAAAAGTTAAAACGTCAAAGTTAAAATAACTAAAACCGAAAGTTAAAAGTACTAAAACGTGAGTTAAAACGGCTAAAAGTTAAAACTGGTAAAAAACTTAACCTTGTAACACTGTTAAAAAACTAAAACCACCCTAAAATCCTAATTCCGCCAGGATAAAAAAACACCTTACACTTGCTTGCCAAAATCAATCTTGGCAACAAACCGCAGTACTGCACTTACAGCTACTGGGTCGTTGACTAAAACAGAGCACAGTGCAAGGCCCAGGCCAACGGACTGGCGCTCACGAGTGTATTGCGGACAATCAAGGACATGTGCGACGGAGAGTGGAACATTGCACATCGCACGGACAGGCTCCGGATAAACCGTGCAAAAGGTGTGCATGCGTGGCTCAAGTGTGGCCTGTCCTCAAGCAGGTTAAAATCACCTCCTCACGCCTGGAATCCCTGCAAGATGTTTGCCAGGGTTGTACCGTGTCCTTGATTGTACGTAACTGAGTGCCAGCTAACGTTGTTTAGTTTTAATACGATTTAGAAGTTATTGTATAACATTTGCATACTGCTAGGCATTATCTCGACCTTCAGAATCCAGATTATATATACGATGACTGGCCCCGTAGCTCAGTCGATGCTTGCTGTGTGACGGGTCCCAGGTTCGAGACCGGCGAGGGCGGGAGTTACTTACTAGGTAAGATTTTTCGCTATCCTTCTCGTAGTCTGGAAGTACGAATGAGAGTGAAATGTTGAATATATAGAATATCCAAAGATAGAAACTACTTAATACGAGTTGGTACCATTGGTCATGAGCAATATGTTTCAAAAGTAAAAGGCCGCCAATATGACTGTTGCAGTTAAAGTAAAACAAGAATGAAAAAGGAGATATTTTTATTCATATGTTTGCAACAAGTTTATAAATGATTCATGTACAGTACCATAGATATGAATCTATATATATATATATATATATATATATATATATATATATATATATTTCTCTAGAAGAATTTAAGCACAAGAAATACTGTGTCGCCGGCCGACAGCGCCCATCAAAGACGCTCAGGTTCCAGCTACTTCACACCACTGCCTGTAAATAAGTGGCCGAGCACAATGAAGTGGTCAGAACAAAGGCGACTATGAGTGTAGCAGAACAAAACGTCTCAAACTGTTCTAGAGACAATGAGCTACCGGCTTGTTTAGGAGAGGTTCGAGAAAAGGTGAATTTCGAGAAAAATTTGTGCTGCGTTATTCTCACCTATATAAGCGAGTCGAGAGCAGCCAGTCTTTGTGATGGATTCGTGAGTGTTGAACGAGGCAGATGTAAGTAGTGTCTGTGTATGAGCGCGCGCGCGCGTGTGTGTATAGTCGCTGAGAGAAACGTAGGTGTTGACAGAGACAGTTTTCGGACATTTAGTCGTCGCGAATTGTAGATTGTGGACTCTGTCCTTTCACATGGTGTCAGAAGTGGGATTTTGTCACTATAGGTCTTACAAAATATAAGAACTGTGAATAAATTACAATCAAGCATACAAATGATCGTGTTGATCAGTTCTATCGTTTTGTAACTTAGAGTAAGTTCAAACGGTGTTTATTGACCAAAGTATAGAGATAGTAAAAACTTGTAGCATTTCTTCCAAACCTCTTTATCGCTTTAGGTGTTCATTTAGTTTCACTGGTTTTTAAAAATAATTTAAATAAAGTGTAAATTTTGCTTGTTAATTACTAATGTACGTGTAAGGTACTCTTCGGGTGTAATATGCTTGCTGTGTGCCACTTTGCTTCCCAGTATGGGCTTTAAAGCATATCCAGTTAGAATTCATGTGTTTTTAATCAGGAAGTAATTTCACTGCAAAGTAACTTAAATTTATGTATTCGATAATTTAAACTGCTCACTTAGTTTCTATAATCGAGGCTCTGCTGCATATATTTAAGAGAGAACGAGAGAAAAAGGTGGAGGGGGGAGGGGCGGGAGTGTCAGAAAAACAAAAGAATAGAGGATTAACCTCTGGTAAAACGATATTCCGCTATGAACCGTGGCATACAAAAATTTCACTCTCTCTATCATATCTGGTTTATATCGGACGAACACTTTCCGAATGTAAATTAGTTAAAGATGTGGAATGGAAACCATAAATTTTCAATCCCCTCATAAATCACATTGATTTACGGGATCGATCGAGAGGGGGTGGCTGTTTTTTCTACCCCTACAGGGAGAGTCTGTGTTTGCGGGATTGTTTCACTGGCGTATGCAGGAGGAGAAGGGGAATGGAGAGATAGAGCAAGACAAGAAAAGAAGAGAGATATTTAAATCAAATTCACATAGATCATGTAAACGGTCGGTCGGCCGGTCGGTTTCCATTAGTCGCGATAACACCATTGCTATGATTGACAGTGGAGATTTGGTTTTGACAAATGTTGTCGCAGTATTCAATAGAGATAACTTTTAGCGGTCCAGTTTTATAGGGTAAAGAGGGGAGGGGGCATGAAGTGACAGGGAACGTGATGGTCAAGCCCATTTGTTGGCTGTGTCATGCTGCAAATTAGAACAACCCCTCTGGGCTGCCCCGAATTAATCCAGGCTCAAATTAAAGTTTTGCCGTTAAATGCAAGCTGCTATACCAGCTTTCGTAACGTCATAATAACCGTATGGTAATTAACCACAAATGTAGGTATACCTTCAACATTTTATTTTCAGAAGCAGGCTAAGAAAATATTATCTTCCTGCTTGACCATGTTTGTTGAGTCTCATTTTTTGTATATATTTATGTATGACGTAAATAAAGAGCTGCATTTCACACCCCCAACAAAAAAAAAAAAAAAAAAAAAAAAAAAAAAAAAAATCCATCTACATTTACAGCAAACACGAGCCTTCGTAATTAGAGCATCAAGCCACCATATAG
Organism: Tenodera sinensis; assembly: GCA_030765045.1. NCBI lineage: Eukaryota > Metazoa > Arthropoda > Insecta > Mantodea > Mantidae > Tenodera > Tenodera sinensis. The sequence goes on from CM060967.1 coordinate 53,849,810, forward strand.
CTTCTGATTTCTCAATAGGGGCTTGTAGACTATACATAATTAGTAGAATATTTACTTTTATTGCATGTTAAACACTTGGGTGTAGGCAAATTGTATTGAATAGCATTCATAGTTTTCAAGCCTGGACAAAAATAGATCATATATTATACCAGGTGAGTTAGCCGCCTCTTATTTTTAAGGGACAGAATGTACTGCTCCCTAAGTACACCTCAAAGGCATGCCACTCGTTTACTGAGAGCGGATTCCAGGTTTCCAGGCGATTTTTACAAACTTTTTACTGGAGTACACATAACAATGCAATACAGTAAACGCCTCTGATAAGATGGACCTATCACATGAGTTAATAACATAAAAAATGGCGGATTCTTGTACTGAGGACCTGGTTTGGTTGCGAGAAATTAGGGACACGCCTCATCCACCATGGACCTCTGTAGCCAAAACGCACACATGAAATAACAGTTTATTTTAATTTATACGTGAGCTATCTATCGTATATCTCAAACAACATGCAAAATAGCTTTTTCCATTCAAGCACTAATATTAAAACGCCCAACAAAGGAATAAAGCTGTCTTGAAACGCTAAATTGCACAGTGGAAATGGCATAGCGCTTGGCACACAGGTTCTACGGTTGAACTCGCAACGTGCTTTCAGTCAAGCATACAAATAGCTGAATATAACTGAATCCTATGCTCTAACCCCAGGGACACGGGTTCGCGTTTCGTCGTTGTACGGGGACGGACAGATGAAAGTGGCATCTTGTCTGTTCAGAACATGTATTACGCAGCATGTTTTCAAGGGAATTCAAGATCAAGGATTCCTCAGGATAATTCATCTCGATAGTATTAATCATCGATTGCCTCCGCAGCGCAGTTGATAGCGCGGAGGACCCAGGTTCGATCCCCCGAACCAGCATGTGGATTTTATCCCCTCTAGGGGGTGCACTCACCCTCGTTAGGACCCGAGGAGCTACTTGATGGAGAAGTAACGACCCCAGGTTGAGAAGGCCGTATAACTGGCTGGAAGGGCTCGGGGCGCCGATCACGTGCCACCCTCCAGTACTGCACCCCACCAATGACGCCTGTAGTGGGAAGAGGTGGGGGACGCAGTGGCTGGACGGCAAGTCTTGGCCCTTCATGGGCTGTTGCGTTAGGAGAAAAAGTATTAATCATTAGTACCGCTTTTACTGATGACTACCATCCGTAATAAAGGGCCTATCATGAATACATTTTTATTTTACTTTCCATCCAAAAAATTACAAGTGTGAGCAATAGCAACAGTAGCTTTTACTCAATAATATTTTTAAAAAATACCATCAAACCACAAAACACGGCCATCTACATCTGTGGCCTACCATATCCTAGCGGATTTAAAACAATTGCCACGCAATCAAAGAAGCTTCCATTATTCAAAGCTGCCAACAGAGCAGTCTTAACTCATCATAACGATTGAACCTAACCTAAAGAAAACCATGACATCTAGTACCCAGCCTAGTTATGCATCAGTTATGCTAATTCCTCCGAAAAAGAGAACAGGCGCTAATCATTGAATCTCACGATAGACTTACAGTTAAAGACTATGCAATGACAATAAGTAAACTAACCGATGCAAGCAACATGCGGTATATATCACGCATTTGCAGTTCCAAATCCAGTGTATCTCTCAAGTGTCAAATTTGCCGAAGATTTAACATCAAACCATACTGTAATACAAGTTAGCAATATATCTTATCAACTAAGATCGCTAATAACACCGAATAAGAGGGTTGTACTCTGAAACGTGTGCCCTATCATACCTAAGGCATTACATGAATGTGGAGTTAAAACAGTATCCAGTATTACATACAGGGTGGAAGTGAAATGATCCTCCAGACTTTAACAACCAATTGCTCATGTTGTGAGGAACAAGAAAGTCTAATACCAAAATGTTGAAAAGTCTATAGCTTTCTAGAAAAAATATTTTTATCAAAACAATTTATCATTACTGGCTGAATTATTAGTGATTAAAGTTTCTTGATTTATAGCTGTATTCATAGAAAATCGAATAAATTACAACTTTTTCTCTTGGCGTATTTCAATAGATTCAACGGTTTTTGTGTAAATTAAATTTCAAAAAACTCACAAATTATTCAACAGAAAGGCAACAAGGTTAAATGAACCAGAAATACAACACCCACTGATATTTCATATCCTTTGTGTACTACTGGGAAAATTTTCATACGAAGGAAGGTAAACGAAATGAAATTGTCACTCAAGGTATGAAAATGCCACCTATGCAACACAGCTGGAACTTTACACCGGTAATGTAAAATCTGGGCTCCTGTAATGAGCTCTGTATTATTCATGTGTCCTTACCTTTCAGACCCGTTCTATTTACCTCTTGGGGTTATCGGTGCTTTTCATGCTTAAATTTTGGTAGCGTATACATAAATGCACTTTCTTGTGTGAAAGGCATGTACAGAAATATAGTACGTACTTCACTGTTGTTTTTAATATGAGTGCTTTAAATTGCTAAGAGTTAATGTTTTAAAATAACTTTAGAAAATAGCCTTCAGTCAAAATTATAGTAGTCTGAAATGAATATTCCAACTAAATACATCTTTGAAGAACAAGGTATAACAGAGGATACCACAAAGATGAAGAAGCTATATGGGAATTGTGTTACTATGATAGATATGTACATAAGTTATTTAGATTCTTTCACACAGTAATTAGAGTTAAGCGTCAAGAGAATACGGACAGTCTAAACCAGGTATGCTTAGGAACACAAAAAGTGGCTCATTCCCTTGCCTCGCAATGGTGTTATTACTTTCTCTACTGGTAAGTAGGGTATTGTATTCCACCCAAAAATTCGATGTCGAGATTTCACCTGAAATATATGTTTTGACGCCTCCTAAATCCAAAAAGTCATTTTTAAAAAAAAGGTCCTTGTGTGTCACTTTGTCAGTCTGTGGGCAGTACAACTCAAAAACGAAAAGTTAGTCAAAAACCAAAGTTTGTATTTAAGTTTAATGTATTTTAAGGATGCGACACGAAGATTTTGAAGAAAATTTCTCCACCCTAAACTACCCTTTATGCAAAACTTTATTTCGAAAATGGCTGAAACCATTTTGATTAAAATGCTATATGTTGATATTTTTATAACAAATGAAATGTATATTTTGAATTTTCTGGCTATAACCTTTTTAGTCTGTCGAACGCCTCTTGTAACATATTGTTCTGCGAGGTTGACGTTACTGCCGTATCATCGGCGTACATAAAAATGTTCACTCCTGGTGTTTCTATGGCTTCGACGATATATTAATATACTATATTGTTATTCCCCTTTCCTGTATTCAATTCTAATGTAATTATTTTAATGGAAGTGGATTACTGCATGAACTTATGTTCCTTGTTGTATAATAAACAAAACAGATATGTCATATGCGTTGTTCGACTGCATTAAATCTCTGTTTATATGACTTTATCTTAGCATTGACACCTTAGTTGTCTACTACGTAGGTATTTATACATGGGAAGTGTCCTGAATAATGTACTTTTTAATGTTTACTAATTAATAAACTGTTTTATAGTAATTAGTATTCATACTTATTACTTAAACATTAATGAACTCACTTTCTAAGTCTCTGATTAATATTTATAACATCCCCAGGTAATCATACGGCTTGTGTCGAAGATCTTCTATATCCGGGGTGAATAAAGTTGTCTCATAGAACACAAATGTAATTAGAATACAAAATTATAAGCATGTGTTGTCAAATATAAAGGTAAGGTTTTGTATGTGTAATTTATGTAATATTCATGGGAATAGATAGGGTTACTCCTGAAATTGTTGTGCTAATAGAGTTCTAGTTTTCTGCCCTTAACATTCTGATTTTCTAGCTTGCGTTGCACAAAGGAGTTAATTAACTAGATGCTAGAGTACTCTGCATTGATTGATTCTCGTTGGAACAGTGACAATGCTTGATCAGCTTTTACAATTAACAAATAATCAGCGTATGCATATAGGAAATGGTCAGGTAACAAAGACCATCTCATCTTTGTTTGGTGTTAGCTCTTCCATGTTTAACTCGCTGGGTTCTACATCCCCATTCTTTTTACAGTCATAAGCGAGAACCACCTCTTCATTCCACAAAAATATATGACAAAAATTAATCTCGTTATGGTATTGTTTCATTTTCTACGCCAGCGTATGCGCTCGTCCTGTTTCAGGATTTTGAATCCTCATCGGCTTTCTACTTTAGTATGTGAGATAATTAATATATTTCCCGTTACCCACCCTCCAGTCTCTTCTCTTTTTCCCCATTTCCCAGTTTTTTGTCTCTCCCCCTCCACCCATCGGGTCGGGCTGAAAATTAAAGTCAACGTGAATGACTATATGACGAGATTCCAATGTCTTTTTTCTGTACGCAGATTAAGACCCAGTGAGGTAAAAGCTTCGCTGAATGAATCAGAAGTGGAATAAATGAAAGAGAAACAGAATTTTGACGTTTTGTTTTATGCAAAATGCACATGGTACCCAAATTATACAATTAGAATAAAAGGAGACAATGAATTAGTCAATGTTAATTTTCTACGCCATGACTTCTATTAACTTCTTTCCATGTGGTGCATCACTCTGGCATCTTTCTTATTTTTTTTTCTCATTCCGCAACGTTACACACAAAATGGATATCAATATTTCAATGGTAATTAATCTTTTAGGCTCGTTGAATCCATATAAAAAATTTTGGAACATGATGTGTGCGTGCGTGTGTGTGTGTGTGTGTGTGTGTGTGTGTGTGTGTGTGTGTGTGCGCTCGCGCGCGCGCGCGCGTGTGTGTGTGTGTGTGTCTTTTTGAACCGCATAACTAAAAAATGAAACTTCGTATAAATATTCAACATGTTATTCAAGTTGGGTATGTTCCAAAAGTGCTGCAAGATTTTCAGGAAAACCCCCACCCCGTACTACCCTTTGCATGGAAAGTTTAATATCCTCAAAACGATTCTGGCGACTTTTATTGCCATAACAGAGTTTTAAATATTTACATTATAAATGAATGTGCATCTTGAATTTTCTGGAAATGGCATTGGAAGTCTTGTGTATTGACAAGGAACTTTTTTATAGTTTTGTGTAACTCTCAAACATTATTAGACAGATATGTACTACACAAAAATGTAGATTGCTTTAAAACACATTTTATTTCAAATATTTTTATAGGATCAGCCATTTCCTATTACTATTATTGGGTTTGAATTTTTTAATCCTTTGTCATGTTAAAGTGCTGGCCCATTTCAATTGTTTCTTGCGAGATCATGGGAACGGAATGCAATTTAAGAGTCAGTATATATGTACCTGGTTTTAAGCTATTAGTTCGGTTTACTTTTTTTCTCTTCTTTTCTTTTTTTTTTTTGGGGGGGGGGGCTAGTGACCGACTTTTACTCCATGCGGCGACATTGGTCATACATGAAATGAAGATGGAGCACCGGTGGAATGCGATGGCGGGGGAAACTGGAGAACCCGGAGGAAACCCACCCCTGCGCCGCTTTGTCCAGCTCAAACCTATGGTAGCCTGGGATGGAACCGGGGCCGCTTTGGTGAGAGGCGAATTGTCTACCCCTTGGTTGCGGCGTAGCCTAGTTCGGTTTCCTCGACTGCCTAGACGAAATATGTAGTAAAATTATACAATAGTGGGTAGAGAAAGTTATTTGAATGTTGCACGATACACTCATTTTGTTTAGTACTTAAAAGCTTCAATACCTTATTAATTTAACATGGAAATCGGAGGTGTTCATACACTAAATAAAAAATCAGATGTGTTGCAATCACATGACTTTCTCTATTCTTGTGCTAAGCATTCTTAGAAACTCTTATTCCTATATCTTCTTCGTGTTAGTTGAGATAAACATTTGCACAAATTATCTTATTGCTTTTGACCTTGTATGTGCAAGGATAATATTAAAATACAGTAGGCTTTGAGCGATAGTCAAATCTTTTAAAGCTTTGAGATGCTTTTCTCTTTGCACGCATGACATAAAGAATAAACAACGTTGTTCCATTTCACCAAAGTTTTATTGTCCAAAACTGATAAAGATAACGAGGAATATCTCTGAAATGGTTCACTCTACACAAAAAAATAAATAAATAAATTATAAAAAAGATAAAAAATAAACAAATTTCTTGTTTTAGCTAGATCTACATTTTTTGTATACTAAGATCTTTTATATGTCTTCGGTTTACGAGTTATTCAGACTAAACAGGACTACATAGGCTGTAGCCAGAAAATTCAAAATATACATTTTATTTGTCATACAAATATCTTACACATATCCCATTTTAATCAAAATCGTTAGAGCCATTTTCAAGAAAATCAAAATTTTCGAAAAATTTTCCATGTAAAGGGTAGTTTAGAGTAGGGATATTTTCTTCAAAATCTTCGTGTCGCATCCTTGAAAAGCATTGAACTTAAATACCAACTTTGGTTTTTAACCGACTTTTCGTTTTTTGAGTTATGCTGTCCACAGACTGACACACGCCCACGGACCTTTTTCTAAAAATGTGTTTTTTGGATTCAGGGGGCCTCAAAATATATAGATTTGCGGTGAAATCTCGACATCGAATTTTTGGGTGGAATACAATGCTTCCTCTGCTTACCAGTAGAGAAGTGAAAATAAAAAATAAAATGAAGGAATATCAAATCATATTCTTTTAAGATGTCAAGTGTGGTAATTAAGGAAATATTCATGAGAATCATGAATTTACCCTTGGAGATGATGTGATGTTCTTATTTGCGGAGATGGCCTGAAGAAGTTTCTCTATCAGTTTGAAACGTAAAGACACCAGTAGGATGCAAATTCTAGATCAAGGATAAGATAAGAGAAGTCTGAAGTTGCAAGTAGGTACTACAAGTTGAGATATTCTGTAGAAGGAATTTATTGAACACATAGCTTACCATACAAACCGACTTGCCTGGCGCCAAAATGACATAAATTTCTTTACTTCACATTGATTTGCCAACTGTTTTCACAAAAGAACGCCTCAGACGATTAGGAGAGCTCAGCATTAGATTATATTGAAAAGTTACGGTAAATGGGAAAGCATAATGGGCTCTATCTGCATACCACGAGAAGTCGAGCAAATCCTAAGAATTATTCAGAGAAGGTGAACACAGTAAAGTAAATGCATCTTTCTTAATGGAAACAAAATTTGTTTGCAATTTATTCTACACATTGCTGGTCAATATTTTTCTGTCTGCTTTATGGAAGTGATTTCAATGTTGGGATACATGGTTTCAACGCAACTTTGGCTCGTTAGTATGCTTAATTCTGTCTGATACAGTACCATGTAGTCAGTAGTGTATAACAGAAGCTTGTAGCACACAAACTGATGCGATATCAATTTTGATATTACAAGAGAAACAGAGTGTACACGTGCATTGCCCAGAGTTAAAACTATGTACAGCTCCTTAGGTCTCCATGTATGTTGTGTAACTATTTAGCATGTTTCGAAATGTTAATATGCTTTTTCACCTTTGCTTCTAAGGCAGATCTCAGTTCCGTGCCTTTTTGCTGCTTGTTGTTCCCATTCTAACAGTGGATATTTGCATGAAAGCTCCTATCTGCAGGTGCTGACGACGGAAAAGCTTATATATAAGACATAATATTTATATGTTTTTCACTTTTTATCTCTTTTATTATTATTTGCAATCATTTATAACACTCTGGAATTACAGGTACGCTGAAAATATTAACATTTATTTTTCTCATATAGATTTCAGATACACTATATTCTTCGCACTTTTTCGAAGCCTTATGTTTACCAAACGTAGGACTATCATCTTTTCAACGCCTCTATATTTTAAGTTTTCTTATAAGGGCTTTCAAAGTAAAACTGTCTGAAAGAGCCTAAGATAGCATTAAAAATAGATATTAGAGATGAGTACCAGAACTTATTTTGACATAAACTGTAAATATAAATCAGGTCTACGCATTCTTTAAATCAGCTTTTACCTATCCCTTGTGGTTTCCGAATTAAATTGCCTATATAAAATATAACAAGAATAAAGAGAATTCTATAACCTATTAAGAGGAAATTAAAAATTTATACGATGTATTATTTGTTAATAAATATTATTATAAATATTTTCGTTGCATGTTATTAGTACTTATTTCAACTTTTTGTTCCAAAAGTTTAACGTTTTCCCCTTTTGCCTGTCTGTCTGTCTGTCGGCTTGTCTGCTTGTCTGTCTGTCTGTCGGCTTGTCTGCTTGTCTGTCTGTCTGTCTGTCTGTCTGTCTCTCTCTCACATGCACACACGGACCGGTCTCTAAGAATAACCTCAATCAATTTAAGGTATCTGAAAGCGCTTATTTTCGATGATACCTTAATTATAAATGAGGAACAACAGTTCCTTTATTCAGATATATATATTTAGTTATATTTTATAGAATGTCTTGTGCATAATTATCCTTCGTTGAGTCCATACTGCCCTTAGCATTATGATTTTCTGTGTAAGCCAATTACGTTCGATAAAGGAATTAATTAACTAGCAGTGGAATAACTCTTGATTATTGATTCCCACTCGTCAATGGCAATGCTTGATCAGCTCTTACAGTTACAAGTGATTAGCATATATCTACATGAAGTGATCAGCCAATACATATGTAACAAAGACCTTCTCATCTTTGTTTGAAATTAGACTGTATATTTTTAATTCTCTCTGGGTTCTAGATTCCTATTCGCGTTACAGTTATAAATGCGATTCTACTCTTCTTTCCACAGAAGCTATAACAATAGTTAATCTCTTTATGACATTGTTTCATTTTCTATGAGAGGTATCGTATAAGGTTTTCTGATTGACCAGAAAGTCGGCAAAGAAAAATACTAATCTCCAAAATGACGACCGATTTTTTATTCCAAAATAGTCTTCATATATTCTCCGAAGTATTCACACAGTTATTATAGAAATATGTTTGCACGCAAAACATTGTTCAACTGTTACCGTGCATAAATAAGACGTTGACACAATAAGTTTTCGAATTTCTTGGTGGCAAGTCACTTTTGAGGAAATAAAAAATAGGTATGATTTTTCCAAGTACTCTGCTTGAGGGTTTACTTTTTTCCCTTTTCTTTCCTTACACTCGCTCTGCATTCTTGGAAAAAGCTGGACTTAAAATGTACTACACCTCGAATTAACTCCACGTTTCGTTTTGAGATTTGCTGTTGACACATTGCAGCTTGAGGCCTTGAAACAATTGTGAAAAGGGCTAAGAAATTTATAGGGAAGGGCTCTGCTGTTGGAGGTGACAGGTAGAACCAATTCCTCTTTCTTTATCAAGTACACAACCAAAAGTCTGACTAATTGCATTTAATTAGTAAACATTACAAATGATCACCCTTTGCAAAGTAACGAAAGATACATAAGGCTAAATAACTTGAGTAGGGTGTCTTGATTGTTAACTGTTATATAAATTCGAACAAAATACATCATTCGCCCTTCAGGCATCATACATTACAAGTTACCAAAGTTCTCCAATTCAATTTAACATTTACATTAACATTAATTGTAAATCGAAAAAGAAAGTGAAACTTTGATAACATGGGTCAGTAGTCCACATAATACTTCCTTTAAACAAGATGAATGGCGAAATATACAATTGAATTACAGGTTTACCCCCATAGAACTTCAAGCAAGTTGAGAAGTTGGCCACGTGTTCGAGTCTATTTGAAAACCCTGGTTACTCCGTACATAAATTACAAATTTCCCAGAATTACTTCCCAAACAATTAACATATTCCGCACTGGAAGCACAAGCCAGGCAAGTTCGCGGTAGAAAGGCAATTTTACAAAGTATAATCCCGTGTCTTAAGCCCAAACAATTATTACATTACTTACCACCGTACGGCAGAGAGAGAGAGAGAGAGAGCGGATCACTTCTGAGCTCGTCTAGTCAAGCCCCGTGTCCAAAAAAAATCAACTAACTAACGCGCACTCCCACGGCAAAATTGGGAGTCGGAAATAAATGAAACGCGAAAACCTAAACAAAAGAAGTGCAATCAGCTCAACATTTTCACAAACTTTTTGCAGGAATCTCAGAACGGGCATTTCTTGTGAAACCTCCATATATACTTTTTTAGGTGGAATGCAATATAACTATAGATAGATAACTATTAGAAAAAGAAGGACCACCAAAGGGTTGGTCGGGACAAACCGGAGTGTTCCGACTCACAGAAGATAGTGCCACTTTCGCTGTAAGGCGGTTGCCTTCATTGTTTAATGCTGCAGCAGAAGTAATGGAAAGACCTGAATGAATACCTTCTCTTGCAAGGAAAGGAAAGGAATTTCGCCAGCACGAAACAAAGATTAAGTGAGATATCTGTTTTCTTGGCTGACAGGTGTCTTCGATTTTACCGCGCTCCTGTCAACACTAACTTTGTGGTGCAGCGAGAACTTTCTGCCATTTAATATAACGCCTATTTCCAGGCAGAAATGGACAGCGGTTTTAGCTGCTTCTATTCCCTCTCTTTTTTATCTTCCTCCGTTTTTGAAGCTGCGCAATTTCCGGCTAGCAACTAATATCCGGTTTATGACATAAAAGAGACGACGCAAAAAGGATGGTTTATTTTTACACCTTACGTAGTCTTTTCTTCACACCTTCATTCTCAATTTCTCTTTCCTGCCTGGAATTTCCACTACTGGACTCACTTGTCCAAAGTCTTACAGCCATAAAACAGTCTGAGTGCCTATCATTAGCCCTCTAACAAGCAAACTTCTCTAGTTCCTACAGTAAACGCTCTGTTAATTCTGTTTCCGTATTTCTTACAAGTTTTAGATGTACAAAAAATATACTTAGACCTATGTGTTTAAGATTACATTCTGGTCTTATAATTCTAGTCATATACATTGTAGTTCTCGTCTCAAGGTGAATGTCATTTTTGGCTTCAAACATTTCCCAGATATTTTTCACAAGGACCTTGAGTGTTTTAATAATTCATACTTCTTTCCAACGCTTAGGCCCTATTTGTTTTTCTCCCCTTCTGCATGGTCAGGTAAAGAGAACGAAATTTCAAAGCCCATCATGAATCTAGAGACCCCAATATTTAACGTCCTTTAACTAGGCAAGTTATACCGGACGGTGAGTGAAGGAAAATGTGCTCTGGGTACTTAGAGCCTTGAGTTGCCGTACATTCATCTTCTAAGGGTAAGGAAAACCCCGGAATAAACCTTAACCTAGTTTCTTAGAGATTTGATCATGAATGCGACAACGTGAGCACTAGTCTCTTGGTCTGGGTTGTACTTTGCGCTCAATTATAGGCAACGACCCAACAGCGGTAGAAAAGGCTCTGCGGTCGTCACAAATATTAGGTTTGCTAAGTAAGTTTTACTCGTAGGAGCACATTTAATTATTCCGAGCTTTTTAACGGTTTAGAACGCGAGCGCTGTTGTTAGGGTACGATTCTGAAGGTGACTTCAGAACCCCAAAAGTGTATCTTGGGTGAAATAGAAACTGAAATATAATATAATGCTTGTTCTACCTATCATAGATAAGCCCAGCGAAAGCATAACGGTGGTTCAGACAAATAATAATCCGATTTATACAGTTTCCTACAGGTGAAACTTTTCCCAACCATATGAGAACGGCTATTTCCATATTTTATCCTTCATAAAGTCACTCAAACCGATACAATAAAAATAAAAACCATGAAAGATAACGAAAATGTTCTACATAAGCTTGTGTTTGGGGTAAGAGAAATTTGCCTTAACAGGGGAAGATTGTGATGTATACGATTACTTTTGTGTTACCGTACTTCGACAGTTGATCATCACAAATGGAATGTAAAACGGAGTAACTAAATTCTGAATGTGCTATTTTATACTGCTGCCAGTGCCTGAATAGAAATGTCATAATTAGGAGATATCCGCAAAATTCAATTTGATAACAAGATGTCATAAAGGGGTTCGACATTCCAAATTTTGGTGACTATCATCACAACCACACAATAATGGCTCACAGCGTGTTGTAGTACCGCATCAATTGTTATGGAAAATGCAATGTCTGTTATGTTTTGGTATACACTGAATAAATCGTGGTAATTTCTTTTTTGCCAGTGTAGTTTATGTAAATCAGTTGGTGTATTAAACCTTTTCTGGCCGAAAGATTAGATTCCTTCCCAGTAAAATCAGACGTTTCAGTTTCCAGTTTCCTTTTTCGCGAATGAAGGCTGTCATTAGTTCAAACTTTATGAGTGAAATAGTCATCTTAATAGTTAACATGTTACAACAGAGAATATAAAAATAACATGGGTAGCTTGAAGTAGAATGAAGGATATGCACGCGCGCGCGCGCGCACACACACACACACACACACACACACACACACACACACGTTCCTATAAATATGTAAATGATACAGTTAAACTAATTCAATATTAATTTTAGCTCAAACTGTGGATTTTGAGTTGAACAAAAGTAGGAAATCTGATATATTAAACTATCTTCTACATGGAAGACTGTACCTTGTCCATTATTTATTTGATTAAATTTGTCAATGACTGCTCTAACGATTTTGATTGAAACATTACTTGCTTCAGTTACTGACATAGAGAATGAAGTGTATATCTTGAAGAGTCTTTGCAATTTAAAATACTTTAATTAATTCATACTACTGGTTATCTGAATTACTGTCTTGCAACATTTCTGATCTGTCGTTCATTTTCCTTTTCCATCGTATGAGTTCTTATGACGTCTGGCTTTATTCCTCCATGCTTCTAACATAGATAAGCACTTCATAGTCGTTACATATTTATTTCTCCGTCAACTAAACAAGGAATTATTTCTTATTTCTTGTAGAAAATCATAGTAAGTTCTGTGAATGTATGTTTTTACTCATTTATATATAGGTACAGGCCACATCAAGTCTTAATGTAGTTATCTTTGCACATAAGGAAATTTAGAGTGAAGGGGCAACAGAATGTGGTAATTCACCAATGTCCATGTAGGGGATGAACTCAACATTCGCATTTTATTCTAAGTTTTACGTTAAATTTAGTGATTGTTCTCAAAAAGGACAACAAGGGTTGAGATAATGGACGCTTATTGAATGAAGTGACCTATATACGAGGCTAAACTCACAGTAAAGTGATAATTCCGTGCTGTCAGTAGTGTATTGTGTGCCTCATTGTTGGAGATGACAAGAGGCTTCATAAGCTTAACTGATATATCTCTATCACATTAGGTCTCGCTGTTATCTCTTTCGGCAACGCACCAAATGTTAACATCATTGCTTTATCAACAAAATCCTTTGTAAACCATCTAAAAATTAAACATGCAGAACTGAGTAACGTTAAACCTATGGAGATAATTCCGTGTGAAATTAGAGGTATTGAGAAATGCGTTTTTGTTCCACAGTTTATCGAAATTTACAAAATATACATACAAATATACATATTCGTTCAACGGAATAATCAATACTGGAATATTGTTCACGGAATACTCCTAAACGTCGTAAAAATATTAAATTGTGTATGGATTTCAATAAAATCGAAATATTGGAATTCAATAAAATCGAGACGCTGTTTATTATCTACATAAACATGTGCAGCATCTAGCCAAAGAAAAACAAAAACTACAGTTTTTAGGATGTCCTTGACACATACACAGACGAGACATATATGTACGTATACACTCCTATCAAAAATTCTAGGAGTGCCTCCAAAAATGCAAGTTTTGTTAAGACTTCATGTAAACAGTTTTGTGAGCATTAACTATAGCTATTCAAAAATGTAGCCTAAACATCTTCAAGAGAAAAATATATATAATATGTAACATATGCTGCACTCACATGACTTCCTCTACTCTTGTACTAATCATTCTGACAAACTATTATTCTTCTATCTTCTCCGTGTTGAGATACACATTTGCTTTCAAATTCCGTTCTCTTTGCACGCCTAACATAAAAGGACATCTGATGTGTTGCTCACACATCACTTTCTCTACTCTTGTACTAATCATTCTTACAAGCTCTTATTCCATTATCTTCTTCGTGTTAGTTGAGACGAACATTTGTGTATTATTGTTTATTTTTAGGTGCAACGGGAATATTAGACTACAGTAGACTTTGAGTGATAGTTCTCTTTGCACGCTTAACATATAAAAAATGAGCAACGATGTTGTTCAAGAAAATCAAAATTTTCAAAAAATTTCCCATCTAAAGGCTAGTTTAGGGTGGGGCTGTTTTCTTCAAAATCTTCGTGTCGCATCCTTGAAAGACATGAAACTTAAATACCAACTTTGGTTTTTAACCGACTTTTCGTTTTTGAGTTTCTGAGCCTGACACACACACACGCACACACACGCACATACACACACACACACTCACACACACGGACTTTTTTCTAAATCTGCTGTTTCTGTTGGATTCAGGGGGCCTCAAAACATATTTCCGCTGAAATCTCGACATCACATTTGTGGGTGGAATACAATACTTCCTCTACTTTACTACACGCACTAGAGAAAGTAAAAATATTATAAATGCAACAATATCCAAACGATTCTAATGCGGAAGATGCGATTTATAAAATCAACTAATGAATTGCTTATAATTTAAAAAATCTAAGTTAGCAAAATTACTGCTTTTAATTTCTTCCAAGATTCTAAGCAAAAGCCTTTCAAGGTGTAGAAAGTGCTCTATTTCTCTATACTCGAGCAAGGTAACTGGCTGTTTGTTGACGCGGCCATGTCTAATTCTGTAATATGATATCGCTTTCCTAATTCTCCTATGCCTTTTTAAAATTAACAGGAAACTGGGATATAAAGTAACGTGCATGAAAATAAACATGTTTTACTTTCTTTACTACGTGCGTTTAGTAAGTAGGAAAAGCTTAGCATTCGAACCAAAATTTCGACGTCGATATTTCACCACAAATTTATAGACCCGCGCGTGTGTGTATGTGTGTGCGCGCGTGTGGGTGCATGCATGCGTGCGTGTGTATCTTGGTTAAAATGCCAAGTTGGTGTTTATACTTAATATCTTTTAAGGATGCGACACTAAGATTTTGAAGAAAATTCCTCCACAGTAATGTACCTATGGCTCTAAGGATTATTATTAAAATCTCAAATGTTTAAGATATTTTATGGCAAATTAAATGTATATTTTAGATTTTTTGGCTGTAGCCCTTGTAGTTCCCTTGACACTTGATGACTTTTGCATAACGAGTAAAGTGTTAGATATTGACTAAATCTTACAATGGAACAAATGTGAATCTTGCAAAAACACACATGTGCAAAGCATTTTTTTGTAGACTGAACCATTTTTGAGATACTCTTTGGCGTGAGTTTTGCAATATTTATACTTTTCTCAAATGTAAGATCGTTATTCACTTTATCTCTTGAGGTATAAAGGGGACGGAATTTTAAAGTCATCATTTAGTGACCAGTTTTAAGCTATCGCTTAAAGCCTATTGTATTCCTCTAGCATCTCCAGGAAAATTACCAATAAGACAATTCCTACATATGTTTATTTCGCGTAACATGAAGAGGAATAAGATTTTGTAAGAATAGTTAGTACAAGAGTAGAGAAAATAATGTGAGTGTGTTTTATCGGACTTATTTTATCAAACATTACGCTTCTTCCATTAGTATAGCTGAGAATAGAGCTGCTTCATCAAAGTTGTACTGGCTGATAGAGAGGAATCGTCGCACAAGAGGATTTTCTTCTTTTTTGCACCACGGCAGAAGAGAGACAAGAAAATTCGTACTTTGCTGTTGCAGCACGTGAAAAAGTAATAGATGCATGAGAAATCGGAGGGCTTGAATGTAGATGAGATCGTGCGACAGAGAGACGAAGTCTAGGACGACAGTGCGGAGATCAGAAAGCCAAATGCAAAAGTCTTGAGTCTAGTGGGTCAAAGCATTAACTTGCAATTAAGATTTCTGCACAACTTGTTTTTCTTCTTTTGTTATGACCACCTCGAAAACGGAATTCCTTATTCCAGTTTCCCTTATTTAATAGATAAGGCAATTTCACACCAATAATAAAGAGTATCCATAGGTGGTTCACCAAAAAATGAATTTCACATAAATAGTTTTAACCACATCCACCTTCTTTATTTAGTAAGACCTTTTCTTCTCTTACTGTTTATCCGTTTATGCAAAAGTCATCCAAAATGAAGGAGTCTTCTGAGGACATAACTTAGAAACTGCCATGGAATCGCCTGTTTGTGTCCGTGGATACTGACTATCTGGTTGTGTTTGTACACGTCACAAGCAAGAGCGGATTCACCCTCCAACTGCAGGAGTGGACTGGAGAATAATCGCTAATTACGTAAGCATCTCCTAAGAGACAAGATTATACCCTTTTCGCACTCTAATTCGTATATGAATAGTTTGACTAGTACCAGAGCTGTACACTTCTGCACTACTACCTGCGTATGCAGAGTGATTTTTAGTCTACGTATAGACAGTGTCATGCTAGGCAGCTCATGAGAACTAGACCACAGTGGCGAACATTTCCAGAAGATTGGGAACTGGTCTTTCCCTCTTCACTGTTGGTAAATGGGCTCTGGTTTCATGCATTTCCGGTAGATTCTCACTCCTATGACTGTTAGACTTAAGTAATTCTTCACTTTATATGCTCCAAACCGCTATTAAATAATAAAACGGCAGTGTTAAAGGTGGAATTAATTCAATCACTGTATAACTTTTTCGGCGTTTATTACGCATTTTAGATATTTGTACACGTTTTCAAGTTGATATTTATTACTTTATTATTATTATTATTATTATTATTATTATTATTATTATTATTATTATTATTATTATTATTATTATTATTATTATTATTATTATTATTATTATTATTATTATTATTATTATTATTATTATTATTATTATTATTATTATTTCCAAATGCATTCTTTTATGAAAACACACAAATTACGCGTGTTTTTATTACATCAACATTAAATGACCTGTACTCCAAAAGCCTTCTAATTTGCCAAAAATGTTTGCTCCATATTTCAGTCTGAAATTTCTAAAAAACCAAATAATTTTGTACACGTCACTACAAGCACTAGTAAGCCTACCAGAGTTTCGTGTAAAATATTTCTGCGCTTCCTTAACGGTGCTCAGTCAGGCTTGACCTAGATTCATGCGTATGTATCGCAATTGAATTCAAACCATTAAGAAATGTCTTTCCCAGGGCCTGTATGAAACAGATAAGGAGATTTTGTCAACATTAAGTGAAGAAACACAACCAAAAACCAGATGAATCGGAAGTTTCCAGGCACTCAAATGTACATCGAAGGTATGGGGGAGTTGTCGCAGTCTTTTCACCAGCTACGCATCACAGTAAACGTCATTGGTATACTTGGAGCTAATATGCTTTACTTAATTTGCTGACTGGTTGCAGTTTCTAAACTTCAGTGACAAATATCGGTTTCGTAAATTACATAACACAACACTGAATACGAATATGCTTAATATTTCGCACCTTACTTTAAAAAAAATAATATATCCATTATTGGGCAGACAGAAGATTCGGACGTTCTTCTCCATCAAACACATTCCGAAAATCAAAGCGGCGAATGAAAATGTATTCTCGCCAGGTAGGAGATTGAACATTGATATTCATCGTGATAACGCCGCATGTAACCGTCTCTCGGCAGAACGGCGAATTGTGACATGGCTTTTGAGACGGCGCCCCATCAGTGTATATTGCATTCAAGGTATGCCACCCGAGGCTCATATTCTACAAAAACCAGGAATGGCATTCAGCAATTCTCAGCATGAATTAATCAACTATGTATGACTTAATTATATTGTGTGTTGTCTCTCGTCTTTTGTCCTCTTATCATAATACGAATATCGTATACGATAGATATGTACTTCAATATCGTGTTACTTTGAGCTATCTCACATCTACCTGGTGTAATGTTCCTATGCATTAAGCTTGTATATAAAACTTCCTTAAACCACACTCTTGTTGCGGAACCATAATAATTTCAAGGAGAAATAAATCTAGATAGGGGAAGTTACCGTTACTTCCTAGGAGAAATTTCACTGTAGATGTCTGAACAGTGTGTGCATCCCTTAAGATCCGGGCAGTGGCACGCAGCTACCATAAACGGGGCCAGGAGAACAGGATTTACCAGGCGCAAGCAACCGCAGCATTTGCCCGCAGCCGCCCCAGCCACCGTGCTGACAACCGGACCTGGAAGATGCCAAGGGAAATGAAACGAGAGAAAGAAAGGAAGCCACTGAATGAAATTAAACACCCCAGCATTCACCTAAGTGACTAGGGAAAAGCACGGAAAAACACAGTCACTGGTAATCGAATCCGAAACCTCCCGAATGCGAGTCGCACGCGGTACCAGCTTGCTAGATACTACTTAGCTATAGTAAGTAGAGAAAGTACTCGTATTTTCTGTCCAGATGAGACCTCTTAAAATTAAAAAGAAAAAAAATACATATGGAATAAACCTTTTATGTCAAATGTGTATGTTTGCATCTGCCTGACTGTAATGAAATGTCACAACTGCCAAATTAGTATTTTGCATCAGTGTCTTCCAAAGATGATTCAAAGATTCTCAAAAGAATCCCCCAACCTAAAGTATACCTTTTTGATTTTCCCATAAAAGGCTCTTAGCGAATTTGATTAAAGTGTTCACAAGTATAAGATATTAACACGACAAAACTATATCTTGAATTTTCTGGGAACAGACTGTTAAGTGCTCTTTATTCGAAAGAAATTGTGTATAATAACTATTCCATTCGTACCGGATTAGCACCTCTTAGTCGTGTAATCGATTTGGTTATATCACCTCCTCGTCGCGGTTCCGTCAATCTAAACATTTTCTGAATATCTGAGGTATACATGCGCAGTAAAAATATTAGCAGGCTATTCAAAAATAGCAGACTAAGGATTTGGTGAACATTCTAGTGAGGTTATTGATATTTTAATAAGTAGCCTAATAGCACAAATTCGTCCATTAATTTCATCATATGTGTAACACCTCATTTGTCTGGATTAAGCGCTGAAGTTATTGTTGTTTTTCTCACAGCCTACTAATAGTTGTAGTGCCAACTATGAACATAAATCCTGCTTAAAGCGTATGAATGTTATTCTAAGTTGTTTAGCTTTAAATTATTATTGATATTAAACAGTATTAAATAAACGAATTATTAATTAATTGGTCGAATACTCTAAACAAACACCACTGGGGTTTTCATATTTGGGATACTTATCGTCATATGAAACCCTATCGTGGTATTACTACAGAGTAAACCATAAGAAACAGATAAAAACACATTACACAGTAAATTATTTCAAATAAGTTTTCTGCGGCATACAACATTTCCAAAATATCAACTAATGACTAAGTGCTAAGACAGCAATTTGCCTCTGTGAATATAATTATGTGAAACATACACTTACTTTATCAAGCTGTAACTTGTAAGTAATTTTCCCTTAATTTCAAATTACATATAGCTGAATGTGTGCGTTTGCTAGTGGTATACAATAACAGAAATAAGGGAAAGGGTTCACTTTGGAAACATTCCAAACTCACTGGACAGAAAAAAAAATGCTAATGCAGGTTTCTGCAAGTGATATTGCAAAGCATGAGGTGGAAAAGAAATATTGTCCTTTCGCAATGAGTTTTGCTTTTGTTTTGTCTTGTCCATTTCTTTCTTTAGTTTTCCAAATCTCTGACTTTTATTATCCTTTTCTTGTTCTTCTATAGTAAAGAATGTAGGACGTTTTGACCTTAACTGAAATTCACCATCGCCAATGACAAGTTTTGTTATATTTATCTTCTTCGTAAGTATCGAACTATGTCACAAAATCATTGATAAAACTGTACCTTTTACAGAAAGCTTAAGCAACAGAAAAATATAACCATAGTGTAAAATTGGTAGAGTCATGATAGAAATGAACATAGTTAAATGTTCCTACATCATAAAAATTAACTTTTAATTGAAGCCAGAGCTAACTAAGGGTAACATTAAAATACAAAATGATTATCCGGGCTTGTGGGCCGTGGTAGTGGAAAATCTCCTTCCAGACGTTTCGTTTGAAGCTGCGTCGAACATCCTCAGTGGTGTGACCGTAGTACTCTGCTACTCCGGCGGCAAATGATACGGGGGGTAACATTTGCAAAATTTACATGAAAATGGTTAAGGAATTGTGTAGTAAATTTAACCCAACTTTTAATAAAAAAAATCAGACATTGATTATTAAAATATGTAATCTGAACAATCGGATAGGAGCTTCAATAATGAGTTTGAGATATTCCAAATCCTTTTCCCATCCATTCAATACTGAACACATTAAAAAACCCAGGGACTGAAATTTGAATTTTCTATATTTTTATAGGTATGAAATCAATACTTCGAACATTTAAGGGTGTTTGTTATAAACTACCACACAAAATTCCAGAACAATGTGTTTTATAGTTTTGAGGAACTTAATTACTAAATTTATTGACAATGCGAAAACGCCTTAATATTCAAAATATTCCATGAGCACCAAAAACTAAAATATCACAATAGTTTTATTATTTTATAAATTCTAATTGTCCAACAAACCCCGCTATTCTCTGACAGGAAGGAAAAATAATTACTTTTAAAGTAATTACTTTAGACACTGAAAATATTTTTAAAACTTTGTGTATATAATTTTTAAAAGCTAAACAAAGACTGAAATTGAAGTCAACGTAAATGAAACACATGCTTAATTTAATGCACATGGAACAGATAGAGTATTGAAAATGTGAAGTGAGAAAAACCAATTTTTGCATGATAATGTGTCGCATTACCTATTTGGCCTAACACTGCCCTTACTGCATATATCGCATCTTCCCGCTTTTGTCTAGTAGTTCCTCTTTTCAGATTCATGGCTTAACCACCTCTTTTCGCTGAATTTGGTGGTTTTTGTGCACTTTTTGACCCATATTTTATTAAAATACTCCCTTAAATTTTGCATAATATGGGGTTTAAATGTAGCGCACGTGGCATTTAACCCTTTATAGGACAAAACTAAAAATTCCTTAAATGTTCATATTTTTATATCCATAGAAAAACAGAAGGTACATGACTCAATATAATTATAATAAACTTGAAATATATTTTATTGTTGGGTATAAAAAGGTACAAAATGTAGTGGTAGTTATAGCTACCACTATCTGTTCCTGCTGACTCAAAACCTTACCTTTAGTGGATGGTGGTCACCATTTCTACCACCTCGTGTCTTGAGCTACATAAACACATTCACAGGTTTCATTATTCTTTCTTTGGTACATAATAGTGCTTAAACAAAGCTGGAACAATATCAGGGCTATCTGTTGACACATCAAATTGCTCTCCGTTATCAAAAATTTTATGAGCCGTACGACGTCCCAAAACAGCTTGGTGTAGTGATTGGTAATGCGTCATCTGCATCGGAATCGCCTTCATAATCGGAATTCATAGCCTGATCGTCACTAATTGAGTTAAAAAATGAAATTAACTCTTCTTCATTCATAGATTCAAGCTGTTTGAATAGTATTCTTTCATTCATGCTGGAATAATAATAAAAAAAATGATTTTGAGGTTATGGCTGTCCGTTACCGCGTAAGATAATAACTTGAAAGCCAGATCAAAACATTGTACTATGATTCATTGTCAGTATTGCCTAATATCTAAAATTAATTGAAAAATATCCCTGATGTTTGAAAATCATACTTTTTATACAACTTCACTAAAAGTGACGGGCATATCTTGTATGGAAAGATAAGCATGCACAATTTATTCAGTATTCTTTGACTCTTTTTGACTGCATTCAAATAAATAGTATTGCAAATTGCACAAAAATACTTTATATATGAAAATATATATGATACATAGCTTCAGTGAAACTAATTTCAACGTAAAACAGCGAAAAATGTGCTTCAAAACCATTTATTGTGAATAAAGGCGAGAAAGATGGCTGTCCTGTGGATGGTGGTAGGAAGGAGTACCACTTTTAAGAATGTACATGGCTGCCAACAATGTCATAATGCAGGTGGTGTTAAAGTGACCACTATCCATTTAGCAACACCATAGCTGTTGTTAAGGGTCAGATTCTTTATATTCCAGTACTTATTTGCCACCTTATGCTATGTGGTATGTATACTTACCACTACCCTATAAAGAGAGCCTCGGTGTTTTTAGAATTCCAGGGTGTCTTAACTCAAAAACAAAGATTATAGTAAAAGTGCAGCAGACAATATTCTATTAATGTGTATTCCAAGGCTTAACTAAAGGATGCTGGGAATTATAAGCTAATATCCTATTGATTTAAGAATTCTTTTCTTGAAATGCGTTCATTAGTAAATAAAAACGTTACGTCAACAGGTAGGAAAAACAAAAGAAGAAAAATAACGAAAGATAATGGAATAAAAGAAAGGAAAATTTAATTAGTTGTAAAAAGAAAATGAAATCGCTGTATTTGAAATGAACAAATGCAAAGCATTCCACACGCTTTCAAGAGAAATATTCTAGCGGTTCGTATTTTTCAAACAGTATATTGGATTTGCACATCCTTTTTATCCTACAAAGCTGTAAATGTTAATCTGTTGGCGCTATACATTCGGGCATGTATATGATTTGATATTATTCTGTGTCTGACAATTAAATAAAGGAAAATATAGCACCCTTTGTTCCATTTATCTGGACACACATCCAATACTTCAACCTTGGTTACTTTTTGCTCTTCGTCTGCCAGAAGCAAACACAATAGTTTTTCATTTTATTATATCGTGTTATGTTTATATGCTACAAGGTTAATGAACACGATATGGGAATTTGCTGATTACACTCTTCATCCACTTTGTTGTTGTTTTGGTCCCCATCGCGATTTAGTAATTCAAAGTAATTTGTTTCTGCCAGCGCCACACTTGCAGCGTTGGGTAATCATCAGTCGCTCTCATTTCAAAGTGGAAATGTCACCACGCAAAAGTCGCTAATGTGCGTGATATTAAAGGCGAAAACAATTTTAGAAACTCTGTCGCAGTTAATCGCATCAAGTTGGTCACACATGCAGTCATTAATCGGAAAGCAACATTTTCAAATATTTCATGCTCCTCTCCTTTTCCCCTAATCGCGTGTAATTTTTGCACACAGAAATGGATTCAAAATTTACGACATTGGAGAGTGCGTTCGCCAATGAATTTAAATGTGCACTATAGTGTAGACATACTCAACCTGGGGTACGCGAACCCCCATGGGTGCGCGAAGACTTCTTCAAACACTATGCACTAAGTATAACGGTAATACATAAGCTTCTTGAATTATCACAAATAGCGAAAAATATTTCATTGAATCACCCTCTGTCCGAGAATCCATTTTGCTCACTCACCGCTTAGTTAGTGTTGCTGCGAGACTTTTGGAAATAATCAAATATCCACCTACAAAGTCTCAAGTTACTGCTTTAAAAATACTTATCAAGAAATTGAGAGAATGGCTATAACAGACACGAATGGTTTACAAATCTGTGTTTGTACCAGCGCCACCAATTCCTCTTATCTTCCTGTAAAACTAAAAGAAAATCTTTTGGATATGTCCGTTGACATTTTACTGAAAATAAAAATAGAAAACATGTCAATTTTTTCATGGTTATGCACGCAAAGAGAATACTGAACTTTGTGATACTACCATTGCACACCTTCTTCCACCGCCCCCCCCCCCACCACCACCGCACTTGTTTGCGTGAGTAGGGTTTCTCTGCATTCACAGCAATCAAAGCGAAACAAACAAATCACTTAAATACTCGCCTAACGATGATTCAGTCACAGAGTAGCTGGTGTCCAGAAAACAAACTCAGCCACTTCATTAACACTCAGAAACATATGCAAATTCATATAATTTTTGCATATGTTGTACCTGTAACATAGTCCTTGTGTTTATTTTATACGTTTATAGTAAAACCCTCCTTTTCGCAGCTTTAATGTTATACATTTTATAATTTATTGTAAATATGCTTGTGTATAATTTGAATTAAGGACAATTCTAGGGCCTAGGCCTGAGGCTGCTGGCTGCAATGAAAAAGTGTCTTTCGGGGTACACGGAGAGAGAGAGAGAGAGAGAGAGAGAGAGAGAGAGAGAGAGAGAGAGAGAGAGAGAGAGAGAGAGAGAAAAGTATTGAATGCCACTGCTAAGTGCCGCGATATTGCCGAAGTGTTGTGGCATTGTGAATAGCAAATAACGAAAACGCGCATAAATAGGCCTCTAAGTTGAGTTGAAATGTTAATGAAAGACTGACTGATGTGAATTTAAGGGCGCACAACTGCAACTATCTTAATGCGATAGTCTGCAAAATTCGCACTAATAGCAAGGAATATTTACGAAATGTCTCATTCTACAAACATTTATTTGGACATAAATTCTGGGTATTAGCAAGATAGACATTTTTGTATAGTAAGATTTGGTTTATCTCTTACGGTTTACCAGGCAGCAAATGTAAAAATGACAACGCTGATTAATTTTGAGATAGACTGCAAATAAGGTATTAAATTAACCCTAGAAGGCAAAAGCATATCTGAAATAAATTGTGCAAACCTTCTCGAAATGATAATCTATATAGCGTTAGAAGACAGTATGGAGTTAAATGGGACATCTCTGTCTCTATCTAGCGCATACAAGTTGCCATTAGCCGCGTCCTTTTCTACCCTTGCGCTGTTGCCAGATTACTAATAGCATGGTATAAATATTCATTTGTTATAAATTTCAGGTTTGAACACATTATGCTATGCAGAATTTTTTTCTCCATCAGGTTATATCCTTTTCAGAGTCATTATAAATTTCTATAGGCCCAAATTTCTTCAGAAAACTTTTTTTTTCTGTAGAAGTCCGATATTTGCTGTTTCTACACTCATCACGCGCTAACTAACAAACTAACTGCTAGAATGCATCTATATTTTTTACTTAGGTAGAGTAGACCATAGTGCTACTACCTGCCTACTTTGAATTCTCTATGTTTACCCAGTTAAGTGTTATAATGTTTTAAATTAAATGTTTTCGGAAAATTTTATATCTGTGCACTGCAAAAGTTACGCAGTGCGAAACTTTTTTGTTATTGAGTTTACATCAGGGAACCAGCGAGAGCAAATGTTGAGGAAGGTTGGAGAAAGTTTTTAAAATAAACCAAAATGCAGTAACTTCTTTCTTTTATCCAGTAAGGCAAACAAAAGGTATTCATCTATTCAGCGCCAGGCCTGACACA
This sequence comes from Tenodera sinensis, assembly GCA_030765045.1. NCBI lineage: Eukaryota > Metazoa > Arthropoda > Insecta > Mantodea > Mantidae > Tenodera > Tenodera sinensis. The sequence goes on from CM060967.1 coordinate 53,875,020, forward strand.
GAAGATAGTATAAGGAGCAGCACTAACATTAGTTCGAAAGAAGCCGTGGGTGTAACTGTGAGCTGTTATTGCGTTATTTGTTTAATATTTTTGTAAATATTTGTAGTTATGGAGGGGGAAGCTAGGAAGACACGATATGTTGGTAAATTAAGAAGTAAGGAACGCCAAATAATTATGAATGTATTAGATTACTTTTGAAGTAAAATGCGTGTAAGGCAGTAAAAGAAACAGCTAAGGCTATTGAGTGTTCAGAAGCAGCAGTGTATAGGATTAAAAAGGAAGTAATGAAAGGTCTCTAAGAACGCCATCGAAAAAGAAAGCAAAAAGGGTGGGACTACACAACGCAATATGATTGAATAGTGCAAGGTGGATTGCGGCGAATTGTTCATTCTTTACAGTTTGCAAATATTCCACCCACGCTGAATATAATTTTGTCACTATTCAACAGTGATGAGACACAACCAAATTTCTCAAGGGCCACTCTTAGTCGGTTCTTACATGATTTGGGGTTGGAATATGAAAGAAGGGGTAACAAGTGCATATTAATAGAAAGAGACGATACCATCAGATGGAGACATAAATATCTAAAAGACGTAAAAAGGTTTAGGGACCAGGGGAAATCAATTGTTTATACAGACGAGTCATTTGTAAATTTAGGTCATACAGTAACAAAGGCAGGGATGGATACCAAAGTTAAAAGTGCCCATCTCGTCAAGCAGCAATTGAAGGACTAAGTACAGGACTCTGGTCACCTCGGGGTCGCGCGCGGAGAAAGATTCGCAACTAGTACATGTTGCAACACTGCGCTCCATTTAACGTGTACTGTCTTCTAAGGGTCAAACGCGCTTTAGATAATAATGTAGATGATAATGCAAAAGTAATCAAGGGTAAACAGGACCACATAGGCTATAGCCAGAAAATTCAAGATATACATTTCATTTGTCATAAGAATATCTTAAACATCTGCCATGTTAATCAAAATCGTTAGTCATTCTCGAGAAAATCAAAATTATCTTAATTCTAATTATATCAGGTTGAAGATAGAGGCCGGGTTTCTTAATCAATGTATTACTTAAATGCTGTTGCAGACGCCGACTCGTTATACATTTGTAGGGAGTGATTATGCAATAAAATAAGGTATTAATACAATACTTATTTTCTTTAATAGTTTTGCATATTTGGAAATATACAACACTAAAGTGAAACGTATTTAAATAGAGTGTAATGCCGATGTTCTCAATGACCTAAAATTAAACAATTAGTTTGTATGAGACGGAGTATAGCTGTACATATATTTCCGAGCAAAGATTCTTCAAATGGAACTATATTAAGTCTAATCGCAATATGCTACGCGACGATCACTTGGTATATCTTCTAAGGCTATGCACTTTAGCGCAATATTGATCAGATTTAAATGTAAGCATTACCGAAAAGTCAGTAATGAACACATGTTTATTGTTTAAGATTTGAAAGTGCTTTCGTGAATCAAACACAACGTACACAAAAGCAAACCGCCACTACAACAAAAGTTAGTGTTAAAAGAGTGACACAGACCACACACACATTGGAAAGGTAAATCTAACGTCCCCTCTTTCGCAAACGTGGACATTGTAGTATACATTTACTGCAGCGTCTGGCATAGCTGAATGTTGAGCAGAAGACCGATCTAAGTTGGCTACTGCGCCAAGAGCGCTAGTGACGCCGTTAATTTTAAAATCTACCGCCATCAACGGCGACACTAGCGACAGGATTATTGTTAATGCAATTACTTAAGGAGGGACTATAACTACTCTTTCCAGTAAGGAGAGAAAGTGGATATACATTTTTTTATATTTTCACCACTGCGGAGGTTTACAGAACTATTACCATCATACTATGGGAAAATAAGCTCCTATAACTGAAATGTCACGAAGTACTTCTCAGATGCCTTGTTTTCTTTATTTTGAGAGAAGCTTGAGGGATAATCAAAGCCGAAACATGTCCTCCAATCCGTATTTGATGAGATGCAAAAGCCGCGTGGTATTTACGCTGATCAGGCGATGTGATATTGTAAAGTGTCGCATGCAGATGGTAATCGCGTTTAGTTAGTTGACAACTTCTCTATGTGCTGCCTCCATTAGCAGTCGACATTAATGAGAACCGCTGACTGAGCTAAAGGGAATCGATATCGTTGTAGCAAGAATGATTGACGACTCTCGTCTAGAGCACACTCTGCAATTTGTAGATGGTCACCATTTCGTCATTTCTGGTCCATAGGTCTCGCTCAAAGGCGAATCAATGTTATTCATCCATTTCATTTGACTAACAGAGAAGGTAGCATTAGTTTAACACTGAGTCAACACGCTAGCACAGAAGAAATCATTTGGAGAAACCCTATTGCAATAAAACAAGTGAAACAACAAAGAAAAATCTGATATGTTGCACTTACACGACTTCCTCTCTCTTGTACTATTCTCACAATTTCTCATTTCTCACCTTCATGTTAGTTGAAATAAAACATCTGCAGAAATTATCTTATTGCTGATTTTCTTGCAGTTGCAAGGAGAATATGGGAATATTCCCTTTGATGATAATCAAATGTTTAAAGATTTCTTTGCATGGCCAAGAGATAAAAAAGTGAATAATTACCTGCCATTTGAGAAAAGTTTAAGTATTCCAAAACTTGCACAAATAATATCTCCAAAATGGTTCACTTCACAAAAACAATCCATTGACATAAATTTGTGTTGTAACGGGATCTAAATTTTTGTATACCTAGATTTGTTGTATGGTTTACCAGTTATACAAGTCATCAAGAGTAAGCAGGGCTACTTGGGCTATGGCCAGAAAATTCAAAGTATACATTTAATTTAACGCAAAAGTATCTTAAGCATATGACATTTTATTCAAAATCGTTAGAGCTATTTATGAGAAAATCAAAATTTTCCATTAAAGGGCAGTTTAGTGTGAAGGAATTTTCTTCAAAATTATTGTCGTGTCAGATCCTTAAAAGAAATTAAACTTAAATGTCAACTTTGGCTTTCAACCGACTTTTCGTTTTAGGATCATACTGTTTACACACACACACACACACACACACACGCGCGCACGCATGTGGACCTTTTTCAAAATGTTTTTTTTTTTTTTTTCAGGGATCCTCAAAACATGTTTCCGGTGAAATCTTGACATCGCATTTTTGGGTCGAATACATTATTTCCCCTGCTTACTATATGTAGTAGAGAAAGTAAAGACTGATTTTATTCTTATGTATGTATATAGATGTAGGTATATTATTTATACTTCCAATGTGTATACCAGCAGATGTGTTGCACCTATGTGGTCAGTTATATGGGCTGGGGCATTTGTGTTGTAAATCCAATGCACATGAAGTTGTTTATATTTTTACTAACAATACTTTTCTCTATTTGTTGCAGGTAAGCTGTTTTGAGATAATTTAAGGGTAAGTTTTAAAATAAGGAGGATGAAACTGTAATCCCTTTGATTACGTGTTTTAAAACATAGGTAAACAGCCTTCATTAAAATAAATGCATGAAATTCCTACATTTTCAACGACATTGTCAAATTTGTTTCCTAGATTGTGTATATTATAAATTTTATATGGGTGACAAGAAACCAAAAATAATGCTTTCAATTAGCTTTTGCTACCTGTGGACATTTTTTTCAGTTGTTAATTCTATTGTGCTTAGTGCAACTAAACAGTTGTGTTAATGGGGTGCCACCCAGTGATAGTTCCAAGGTCGGTATATATTTTGAATAGTTCTAGAGGAGGTGAATGTGCGAATATATTTCGAGTCTTCGGCGATGGGGGGCAGGAGGGATGTAAACATGACATAGCAGTGGATTGTGGTGTTGATGCAAAAACTTGCACTCTCTCTTCAGCAGCTCACCACCTTAGGGGAATGAAGGGGAGAGGAGACAGATTCCAGTAGTGTAATCAGGGTTTCGTAAACGTCCTTCTGCTTCAGGTGTTACAAGGTTATCTCCAATTTTAATCACGCTGTTTACTCATTGTTCATTTCATTTAGTTTCAATGTTATCTCCAATTTTATTCACGCTGTTTACTCATTGTTCATTTCATTTAGTTTCAATTGAAGAATCCCGTGAGCCACTAGGTTATTTCGGAAGTAAAATAAAAAAGAGTGACAGATTCTGAGGTTATAGAAATAATTAGGAAAATGAGAGACGTGATGAAGAAGCTAGGATCTTATAAAACTTCCATTGCTGTTTACATCGATTAATAAATGAAAATAATTCACAAGATATAAGTTTAAGTGGAGAAAAGAGTATTCTAATGACCCTTAGGAATGACGGGAAGACAAGAACTCCACACACTGCAGTGAATGGGATGATCTTGATAGGCGTGTATTATAGATGCCTTTTACATCACATTGACGGGTGTGTCGTCGTTTTATAAGCTAAACATATTGTATGAACTGAATAACATTTAAATTTCGCTACTCTAAACAACTTCATTGCTTTAATCTAGCGTGAATAAACATTTTAAGGTTGGGAGTATTGCTGTAAGCGTAACAGAAGCACAAGTTTAGCTTCAGATATTGCTGTTTACCAGAAATTGGTTGACTCACGTAGTGACTCGCTGCATTTCTGCCAGGGACCATTAGCCGATGGACAGGCAATAGCTGGCGCGGAAGATTGGGAGAGCGTCCGGAAATCCTAGATTGGCAAGTTGGCTAGTGTTGCGAACACACCAGGGTGCTCCGGTAATTAGGCGTATAGGTCTGTTGTGGATTCTCCGAATTCAGTTAATCTGAGAGGTGAAGATAGGTGCCCAGATAGAGCAACTGCAGTGCCATGAGGCTAGAATAAGGCCCCAGATTGTGGAGATTGTCTTGCTTGATCCTGTGGCGGAGTTTCTGTACTAAGTTGGTAATATGAAGGTTCAAACTGAGCTTGGTGTCCAAGTTAGCACCAATCTGTGTGGTAGATTCTACTATAGGTACGTGTGCCTATTGCAACTCATTTATGGCTGAGAATTAAAATTAACATACATAATTTCTGAGCCACTGCTTGAAAATGAATCACAAAAATACGTAAAATTACTCTATCACTGTCTTCTTTCTTTCCATCCTTCCTCTGGCCTTTTTACCTTCCCTTCTTCTCTCCTCCCTTCCTCTCGCCTTTTTACCTTCCCTTCTTCTCTCCTCCCTCCTTTCCTACCTTCCCTTCTTCTCTCCTTCCTTCCTTTTCTGTCTCGCTTTGGACTCGGTGGGGCACTAGTTCTCAATATCCAAGGGAGATGGGTACATCTGGGTGATTTTCAGGCGGGGTTGTGAGGCACCAACCTGGAACGGTAGTAAACGTCGCTAAGTACCATTGCCCTCGCCAGGGTAGTCTTCCCAAATTGGTTAACGCGCGTAAGCGGCATATCCATTTCCGCCCTGGAGAGAGCCAGGGGAGGTGGTACAAAATAGCTACCATCCCCAATGGAAAAGGCCCATGGAGTTTCGACTCCCTGGATTCCTCCATTATTCTGTCCGTCTCTCTTCCCCCCCCCCCCCCCCTCTCTCTCTATCTCTCTCTCTCTCTCTTCCAGCTCTGATAACTATTTGTAGATATGAAAGTGTCAATACTACCAAATGACAATAAATGTCACTAGTATTCATTTTACTTTTAAAGTTTGAAGAACGCCGATTAAAATTTATGTTTAAAACCCTCATATATAAAGTTATTCTGCATATTGCTGAACTAAAATCTTAGAATGAGAACTAATCTTTTGAAAGCGTTCAATTCCGCTTCACTCTTAACTGTGAAGTCTCTAACACATTGCATTTTGTTGTTGTTGCTGCATATTACGAATTAATCACACTTTGAATATTTTCTTTTATAAAATAATACTCTAAGACAAACGAAATGGTGAAGAGTGAACGAAAGAACAGAAAATAAATACTAACGCAATTCAGGGTTCACCAGCTGTTCAAACCGGTTGTTTAGCAAGGATAAATATGAAGGTAAATAGGCTACTGCATTGCTTTCAATCTTGTTCAGTAAGTCTCAAAATATTTTCCCTACTTCTTTCTCTTATCTTCGGAATTTTAAAGAATTAACAATGAAAATAAGCTAAATTTTTAAATTTCATGGTTGACGTTGTATAAAAGCTTAAATTTGCATTCCATAAAAGCATCATGTAAATAAACTATTTAAAACCGGAGCTGAAATAAAGCGATATATTTCAAAATCAATATAATTAATTTTAAATATCAGAAACCTTAATAGGTGAACGTTTTAAGGATAATAACTCCTCCTCAAGACATTAAAAACGAGGACTGTAATGCCCTCGAAAGATCGGGCATTTTAGTGACCATAAAGGTTTTTCTATTTTAGTAATTTAAAGTTTAATTATACGTATTTATTTAGTGTACTCTAAACCATGGAGTGGTCTACTAAAGTAAATTCAGAATATTGCTGAGCGTTTAAAGACTGTTACACACACACACACACACACACACACACACACACACACACACACACACACACACACACACATACACACACACACGCACACCACACACACACACACACACACACACACACAGACACAGAACGCGTCGATCTTGCAGTGTTACAGCAGTAAGTTTCGCTATCGCCTCACATCATAACGACTTGCTTTTCTGCTTCTTCATGGTCACAAAAAAATTCCTAGTATTTCTCTGCACTTTCATCTGTTGGTTTTATTGCATAGTGTTTCATCGGAAAAGAAATCGAAAGAGAGAAGAAAACTGTAAACTTTTCCATCGTAAACTTGGTTCACTATCAACTAAGATAAGCCTTTTGGCAACGCAGCAAGACGAAAGTGATACGCTTCAGTTACTGTATACAGTTTAAGTTTTAATAACTTGAGGCAATCTGGGCAAAAGCTTTAGAAACCCCTGTCTACTGTGCAAACTAACGAAATGATTACTTTGGAGAAGTTTCTATATCGTCTAGCGTTTCTTCTAGCTGTTTTGTCTGCTACTCTTATCTCACGAAGTACCAATACTATAACGACATCTGAGGTTTGAGAATTTCTGAGAAAACTAAATCTCTTCGTTGATGCATATCATTCCATTGAAAGCAGACAGTGCTCGAGAAATACTGGATAGAATTAAAACAGAATTTCTAGCAATGCAAAAGTTACATTACTTGGGTACTTTTTAAGTTTAGTAAAGGTTAAAATGTAATGCTTCTCTCTTTTAATAATTTCATAGAAGCGGGCTCATCAATGCGAGGTATTTCAGTCCCACAAGAGCACTGCTAGTTACGATGGCACAGAAATTAGGTCAGGCACTGACTGTGTTCTGCATAGCCGCTCTAGGATGGATGAACAGCACAGTACAGGGAACCTAATTCTGGATTTATTCTGCAACTAAAATCTTTAAGTGTATCTCAGCGCTTTATAAAGTCATGTATACAATTGTGGGGAGTTAGATTCGATGTATTTCTCTACATATGGATAAAGCATCACATGCAAGGCGTGCTATACTATTTTCATTTTATGTATATGGTGACACAATAGTAAAGCTTACGAAATAATAACGGTTATATATACATTTGTGACTAGTATAAATAATTCAAACTATCAATAATTGAAGCTGTTATTCCATGTCTAAATGTGAAATTTTATATTGCACTGTAACCTTGCATATAATACCAAATTAGTTGCTTATCTACAAATACACATTTACTTTGTACGCGACTGTATGTCGTTTCATTGATTGTTTCGCCTTGTCACTGCCTGGGGCTAGGTCCGTGTGCATTAAACTTGAAGAAGCATGGTCATCATTTACCACAAGGTTTAGGTTAGAGTCTGCTACGGGGTTCAGAACACTTCCAGTGGTTGTTCCATATTGTTATTGGACCTCGTTGGACTGATGTCCCTCTGACTTTATATTTCAAGATAATTTTAGCTATTTTACTATTACGTTGTCTCATTACATGTTCTTTTTTTATCTAATAATTATTACCTTTTCATTCAGTTGAAATATGTGTAATTCTTTCCGTATGTTTATACTTCGTTAAGAGTTTAGAGTATCTGCTAAAACTACGGTTCAGTGCTTTTCGTATAGTGCATAAAGTATATACGTATTAAGTGGTACGATTAGTGTTGGTAGCATTGGTAGGTAAATTAACATAATACAAAACACAACGAATTAAGAAATTTAATGATAAATTCAAACTTAATGATAACCAATAACTGTGGCCATGACTTTGCCCTCTCTCAGTGTCGAGAAGATTCAAAGTTCAGCACTTCCGGTTTCTACATTATTAAGAAACATAAACAAGTGAATCATTTGTGGTAACACCTGATAGATATGCAACACATCTAACGTACAGGTAACGTGGGTAGTGCTTAACTAGGAAAACTATCGTAGTCTACACTTACTTATGCGTAAGGTAGTTTTACAACCCTAAGACACCATCATACCACTTCATTTCTGCTGCTGGACATATCCTCCTCTGTTAATCTCCATGCCCAAGTTCCATAGAGAACTTCAATATGAATATTTGTTTTCTTTTAAGTGCTCGTTATAATTGTTACCCACATTTATTTAAAGTGGATATCTTTCTATCAGTATCATAGTGTCACCGCGCCCGCCGCATCTAATTGCCGACAACAACAGTGTCACCCATCGCATTATTGTCGGCACTACCGCAAAGGAGCCGAAGGAAAGAGACAGAGCCTGGCCGCATTGTTGGGGCGCTTGCCGAAGGAGAGAAAAGGATAGAGACTTCGAGAATCTTCTCTGCTTTGTATTTCACCGCAATAACTGAACTTTACAGAATAGTGCCTGGGAGATATAAATAGCGGTAAAGTGCGACATAAGGGAGTCAGACGTATGTGAAGGTTGAGGAGTCGTGCCGACGGAGAAGGGACAGTTCTTTGTGTTACGAGTTCGGAGCCGTGCTGTTGGAGAATCGAAAAAGACTTTCTTGCTGTTGCAACGAGTGTACAAGGTTGCTGTTTACGGAAATAAAAGTGTTTCTTTATCTCGACTACATCTGTCTACTTTACTTCACAACCACCAAAGTTACAATATTGTAGGCCATTAATTATTTGAATATAGAAATAGCTGCTCTAGTGTTATTTTAATGTTACTTTGCACGTAAAAAATGCAAAGAACTTTCTACTGGCATTGTTAAATTATACAGATTTATAACGCATGTCTGTTGATGAAACGCTTCCGTTTATTACCTTCCGATGCAGAAAGTAGCATATAACATTGCTTCAAGTATGATTTATTTTCATTGTTAGAGTTAGTTTTAGTTGTCTTATAGTTTCTAAATATCCAAGACAATGCAAATGATTTTCTTACTGCTCTATGATGTAACACGATCTCGAATAACAGAATTTTATTTGTTACATAACGAGTTTAAAGTCTGATAATGATACCAATTAATTTTATTGATTTTCTTTCTCAAATGTTTCATAGTTGAGATCCATTCAGATATATACCTTCAAAGCAATTTATCTAATTTTATGCATATGAAATGTGTATTTTTATATCTTGTGTTATGCATATAGTCTTAGAAAATAAGCAGCAAACCTATTCTTTCAATTACTTAAAAAATTATACAGTAATACTCTAAATAAGCTTTTATATTACTGTAACAAATTACAAAAATCCATTCCGGTTACTTTGTCTTCTGAAACTTTACCACACATATGCAGTTTTCTTCTCATTGTTAACACAGTCTGCAGTATTTCGGGCCATCACAACTAACAATTTTTATTTCTCATAACCTTGCTCAGTCCTTTTAGTGTATTTCTTCACTTCTTCTGTCTCTCATACCCTAATTACGTTACAATCACTCGCGACACTCGCTGAATCTTCTTGCGACACACACGCACAGCTATCTCACACTCACTGACACACTGACCTACTCATGTCTAACTCAGCTCTAAAACTCATTGCTCTGTTCTTCTCTTGCCTCCTTATATATTGGGGATGACGTCACACGGACCTTTCGAGTAACACACTCACCAGAACTGACTCAGCTTGAAACCCCTCGTGTTTCTGTCGATTCGATTGTTAGCAGTGACGTACACACAGCAGTCGCGTGAGGCAGCCTTAGCTGAATCGTCTTTGCCCGCTCGCCGACCCGGCATGGTGGTGTGAAGTAGCTTGGATCCGTCCATTCTTCATTGTGCGCCGAGTCTGATGACACATAATAACATGGTGAAAATCACAGACAAAATAGATTAAGTAATTAATAAAGGAACTTCTACCAATTAATTTCCATAAACAGTGTTTCTTCAATTTTTATTTTATTCCGAGTAGTGTCAAATTCAATCATTTTAATATTCTGGTCTGTACATAAACAAACACAAACGTGCATAATAAACACTCCCATAAAAGCCACTTTAGGACATTTTTAAGTGCAAGTGCACCTCATTTCACCCTGCTGTTACAGGGTGCTATAGGACAGGGCAACATATTAATATAATGATGGCACCATGATATCTGCCCTAAAAGTAACACTATATTATTCCAATGCTCTGCATAGTTCCCCAGAGACCTCTATCCACTTTAAAGCCCTGTCCGTCCTACCAAGCTCTTCAATTTGCCATTACTGTTTCATTTGATGACCATTACATAATTCTTCTCCGGGGAATTTATTTCCCTGTGAAATAATTGGCGATTACATAGTACGGGCAATAAAGTTCGCTACCCTCATTCCAAGATAACGTAATTACATTTCAGTGTCCCGTGCTCTTCGATCTCCGGTCAGCGAAGGGCTTCCCCTCTTTTGGGATGCGGGACATCTGAATGACAAGACTGTTAATTCTACTGAACCAAATGGATGCTGCTTTATGTCTACGTGAATTCATTAAGATATATTAATTATATGACTAATAATAATTTTTGGATGTCTTAAAATTACAGCAACAATATGAAAGCTAAGACATACCAATTTTATGAGTAAACCAGATGATGCTCCTGGTAAATTTTGGCAAAGCGGAAATATACGAGGGGCATACGAAAATAATTTACAATAACATTTTTTATATCTTATTTATTGTTAAATGTAAGGGGAAGTTACTGATATAAGCAACTCCAAGAGGTAGGAATATATTGTGTTTTTGTTCTGGTCATTTAATTTTTGTTCTTTTGTAGATTAAAGTGTTTTGTTTATGAGCATATATAAATTATTCATTCTTAGCTTATTTATCAATAAAAATGATTCAATTACATGGAACGTCTCAATATACTTTCCACCCATGTCAATACACAGCTGCCGCCTTCCCGGGAATTTCATTATTGCGTCACGGACCATTGTTTGGGGTACTACGCACCCAATCGTGGACTACTGCCTGCAATTCCATATTTTTGCTGAAATTTTACCTTGTAATGCGTCCTTTATGTTGTCAAACAGACTTTCTTCTCAGGAGTATGGTAGTGATTAGTCACTAGGTTTTCCAAAAAAATCGGTATCTTCATTCGAAAACAGACTTCAACTTTGCTCTCCTTCCGAACCTGTGTCAAGTCCCATGGAATGCAATATGCACTTTTTTCACACCTTTTTTGACTACCTCATTTCACAAAAACCACCCAGTCCATCTTTTCCCATGATACTTTCCATCATGTCCATTGCTTTCTCTAGTTAAGAACAAAAGGTGCTGTTCTTTCCTTAGACACTCTTCACAACCACCATCTATTGTCTGTTTCTGCATCAGTTCATCGTCCTACTAGAGGACCTGCCCGTAGATGGAGCGGTATGTTTTAAACAACGAAATTGTGAATCATTTCTGCATGCCCCTCTTAAAAGGTTTAAGTTAGTCTTGTTCGCTCGGTGACTTAATCAACAAACAATATCGCCAAAATAAACGTATAACAAAGAATAATATTTCAGTGTATAACTATGTGGATTTGCTGAAGATCCTCATATAATGGAGTTCTTCATGTGTCTCATATGGGCATGTTTCCTTTGGCCCGCACACTATCAGGTAAGGCAGTATAACGTCAGAAAGATACAATCTGACTTTTAAGTTCCTCCACAGTGACGGAATAAGCGAGATATGACTATCTATGCATTTATGATGCTACGGTGGACTGGCTGGGGTGATTTTGGAGAAAACAGAACAAAGAAATAAAAGACTATCTTTTCGGACAGTGGCGTTCGTCTGGTTTTTGACCTCAGATCTTGAGTTTAATTCACAGCTCCAGCTAAGAATCATTCCATGTTATTAACAAACCTTGAGGTATGAATGATGGTGTGCAACATCAATAAAAGCAAGTTAAGAAACCATACAGTTTAGCCAGCAATAACACCGTCAGCTTTTCTTAAGTCAAAGCTCTCAATATGGCCAAAGAGGCTATATGAGCGTGTTGCACTCACATGAACTTCTCTATTCCTGCACAAACTATTCTTAGAAACATTTATTCCTCTATCAGCTTCATATTAATCGAGATAAACATTTGTAGAAATTATGTTATTGGTAATTTTCTTGTGGGTGCAAGGGTAATGCAGGAGTTTTTAAGCAATAGTAAAATTTTTATGAGTGGTTGCAATGTGATAACATTGAAATTACGTTCTGCTTACATGCCCAAGAGATACAAACATTAATATTGGCCTACCATTTGAGAACAGTCAACAACAAGGAATATCATCGAAATGGTTCACTTCACAAAAAAGATTATTTGACATAAATTGTGCGTTTTAACGAGACGTACATTTTTTGTAACCTAAGATTTTGTCTGTCTTTTACAGTTACCAATTACGCAAAAGACATCAAGAGCAAACAGGACTACATGGGATATAGCCACAGAATTAAAAATATATATTTCATGAGCCACAAAAGTAGTTTAGGTTATTTTAATCAAAATCGGAGCTATTTTTGAGAAAATCAAACTTTTTGAAAATGTTTCTATGTAAAAGGTAGTTTAAGGTGGAGAAATGTTCTTCAAAATCTTCGTGTGGCATCCCTGAAAAATATTATACTTAAATATCAAGTTTGGTTTCCAATATCAGGCACACACATACGCACGGACCTTTATCTAAAAATCCCTTTTTTTTTTTTTTTAAATGGAGGGACCTCAAAACATATTTCCGGTGAATCTCGACATCGAATATTTGGAACGAATCCAATACTTCTCGTGCTATACGTAATAGAGAAAGTAACACTAAAAAAATAGGTAAATTAAGATGACCCCATTTTAATGAAAGCATAGATTCTTAGATGTAACTTAACGGTTCTTTTGTCATTGTATTATGTAATCTATTATTGCTAGTTTTATTTTATCTATTGTTTTCGGATTATGTTTACATAGTGTTGATTTTGCAGCACCCTAAGGAAACATCAGGTCTACAACTTTACTTTGTGCAGCGTTATGGATAGAAAAATTAAATTACAACGCTATCAAACGCCAGGATCACATCAGCGTCGCCATTGTGCCGGAATTTTTCCCGCAGTTCTTTTGCATGCCAGTAAATCTACTGACACGGAGCTATCGCCTTTAAGCACACTTAAAAACCATCTGTCTGGGCCGGGTTTGAACCTGCGACCTTGAGATCAGGAAGTCAGCGTCTAACTGAGCCACACAGGCCGACATTATGGATAGAAGCTGTCTCAATAAATGTATTATTTCACTAATCGTTGCAGTAGCAACACTCATTTCACGTCACCTCAGTGGTCACCAGCTAAACTGGAGGACAGCGATTTTTGCGCTCGCTAAACAGCGTGAGGTAACTCACTCTGGTACTCACTTCGTGAGACTCACCGACTCCATCATGCGACTTGCGACAGCACTCGCGCTGGCGTATGCAGCCATTAGGACTTTCCAGAACATTCGAAATAGCGAAACGTCCACAAGATTCTAGTTATATGAGGATAAAGCCTTTAGTGTGTACGCTGGACAAGCGCGCGTCTTATCCGTTTATATTTCCGACTGCCCTGTATCTATAACTATAGCCGCTGTGGCACAATATGTATAATGGTACGATCGTGTTCCAACTACAATATCCTTTCTTGTATAATGCAACCTCTTACAGTTCTTAAGGACTTCTGCTTGAACACGTCACACAGTAGAACAGGCACATGCTATAACTAGGGCCCGGATTTTTAGGTTCTTAAAATTAACTTTTAGTTATTTTTGTATCTGAAAAAAGTTTTTTTTAGTTCTTTAACCTCCTGAAATAGTTTTTATATTATTTTTGTTTAGTAATTTTATTATTAATTGTCCTCTTTTTTATAGTAATGTTGCTAATATGTCCTATAGATGCTTTGTGTTGCTCAAAATGCTATTTTTGGCCAGAGGGCACTTGGAAAATACGTAAATAAAATTATAGTTTATACGCTATGTGCATTATAACAGGTGTTTAATCCTTACCTGCATTCCAGCATTTGAGAACAGGTCGTACAGGTTCTCCTGTACGGTATGTTTATCTCCACAGCACCTAGCCGCTTAATGCGACTTTATCTGTGCAGTATAGATGTTAATATTTGTTCAAGCTTTTGTGTCTGTGGGCATGGTTTCTTTCGCTTTTGGCAGATTAAGCAAAATATTACTTTGCCATCTGTGGTGAAGTTCAGATTGTTACCTATCCACTGACGAATCAACCACCTTCGAGATGAGCTGACTTTAGGCATAACACTGGCTCCTTAAATTACCTCCTAATCTAAGGAAAATTGACTTCTAACAATGTAGCAATTGTATGCATTAACAATACACAATAGCCGACTGAACATAACGGTTACTGTTTTTGAACTTGAGTTTATGGTGTGTTCTCCTAATGACCCTTTTCCCCTCGACAACAATCCCCGCATTCCTTACTTGCAACAATACAGAGCTTGCTCCCACACAGCTAAATACAAGTCAGTTACCTCTTGCATTGCTGTCATTACTCATCTAAGTGAAAAGACGTAGCAAAGATGTAACAATCAAAGTCCATTCATAATTTCATAAACATTTTATTTTCCCATTTTAAAATAAGGTGTTTTTTTTTTTCATTTTAAAATAAATAGGAGATTTAGCCTCTTTTAGGTTTTAAAGTTCATTTAGCCACTTTTAGGTTTTATCAGATTCAAGCATTTGGCTTCAATGATCATGAAACATGAACTATCAAGGAACAAAATAGTTAAAAAACTAAGAATCCGGGTCCTAGTTATAACTGTCCACTTTTCTTTTCGGGTATTTTAATATTTCGCTTGCTCTTTTCCACATATCTTTTGGTATCTCAGCGGCTTCATATGCGTATTCATATCCTCGATGAAAGAGATGTAGCTGCCCAGATATGTAATTAAAAATCTACATTACGTCATTTTAATATAAAGGTATATTGATAATTATTCAATTGGATTCCTCCCAATCGTTTAATTTATCCTCATTTTATTTTCTGCCACTATCCATGTAAATATTAATCAAAATGGGTAATGTGGTGTTAGGTTTAAAATATGTAAGATTATGATATAAGCTTTTAATGCAGATTTCAGGTGGTTTGGATGTCCATATTTTACTATTATCCTATAGGCAACCTCTATCGGCTCTTTCAAATCTTTTTGAAAACATAAAGGCAGGTTAGAGGCTGTGCTGAATTATATGCTTTTGTGTATAGTCTGGCGCTGGGCAAAGTCGTGCCCAATAGCTTAAGTATTTTAAAATTAGCAATATTATGGTCTAAGCCAATGTTATTAACTTATCATTTAGCATTCATACATTTTAGTCTCTAAAAATTGGTATCAGCTGCCCCGGGTGCTCTTATTTTGAAAGATAAAAAATATTTGGTACCATACACTAAGTGGCTGTTTTTATTATTGATTCTATTCCCTAATACCAGATACAATTTAATGTAGATGCTTTACTGCGATGTAATATTATCTAGGTATTTCGAAGTTCATTTATGGCATAAAGCTAAACAGCATTTTACAAACTTTGTTTTCCCGTCATATTAGTAGTATCCACACTCCTAATTCCCATGGTACTGAAGCCAAAGCATTTTGGGATTGTTTTTCCATTAAACATAGATTAAAGTTGTGGCCGGTTTTGCGCACAATTATAGATGTTATCCGGCGGATTTCCTTTTGTTGTGGGAAATTTCTCCATTATTCCAGTTAATTAAACGTAATTGAATTTGCAGGTAATCTACTTTGCTCTTGTGTGAAATATACTTGCCGTTAAATCGAGTTTGTTTCTATTGAAACGAGAGTTGTGCAGTTGAATAAGCACAAATAAGCAACAACAGTGATATTCTTAACTTAAATACGTATTATGTTTGGGGTTGTCTGTCTGAAACAACTGTTGCTGAGTGGTAACTGAATCCTTTTCCTTCATAAATTACACTCAAAATTTACCTCTCATAATGAGCAGCATGGACTTCTCAGTTGTACGTATTAGAATAAAACAAAGGCAACGAAATAGAATAGCTACATCCAGTATTTCGAAAACCGCTAATGCCACGAAAAATGGCAGTGTGCATTGTATAGTCACATTGTAGTTTCTGAGTTTTTTTTTTCTTTTTTTCTTTTCAGTATTGAAATCTCCATTCTTTCCTACATCCATTGATGTATAATACATGGATTGTAATATATTTTATAGCAGATAAAATCGCTTTGAAATAACATACCAATCTGCGACGTTATTTTCTGGCTCCTTTCTTAATTTCTTCTTTTTTTGTTTCCTTTTTTAGGCATTTTACCCTAACCGGTACATTTGTAGTTACAGAAAGCATCTAGGACGGTCAAACTTTCTGTGCTGCTAATAGGTCGTATGGACCTTAAAATCGGTGGAGCAGTTTTACAATATTTTGAATCCAATTTATAAACTACAATTTTAAGTGTGATAAAAATTGAGCTGATTTTCCCATTACGTACAAGAGCTCTTTTCACTGTGTAATTAGAGTTTTGAAAAACTCATTTTGTCAGAAATACTGTATTCTGGGTTCACCATAAATTCAAGTGGACACCAAAATTATTTTTCCGTGTATTATTTTACATGGATGTCACATGCCTAACCTTGGGCCTACAAACTTTATTTTCGTATACATTATCCTTTCTTAAATATGGGAATGGTTATACTTAATTTAAAATTTGATGGAATGTTACCACTATTATATTTTGAAATAACTGCTGGAATGCACTGATCAATATTGTTCCTCCATATTTTAGCATTTCATTTGTTATTGTATAGGGTTCTGCTGATTTTCGATTATTTAAATTTCTTATTTTTTCGCTTACCTCTTCTATTGCTATTTCAATCCTATCGCTATTTCATTTTCATTATATTCAACTGTGTTATCTTCTTCATATAATCTTTGGAATTCGCATGCCAGCCGAGTAGTGTTATTTTATTTGTTTGCATCTTTAATTTCCATTTTATTTCTTCTTAATGTACTCCATAAAGACTATGTTCCTTATATTTAGAATATTTTTCCAAAATTTAATTGTTTAATTTTTTATTTTCCCAAGCAGAGTAAGCATTTAGTGTAAATAGGGTAGGAAACATACGGCATTGAATATCGTCACCATGGCCAAACGCGGAATAAATAGCACAACCATTTCAGAAACTCACACCGAGTAAGTAAGAGGCGAAACAGACGAAAAGGAACCTTTTAAATTTACGAAGAACGTAAAAGTTACTTATCGTGCCAAAGGACAAAAGATAGAAAGGTTGCCATTAAAGTGACTCAAGTTGGATAGTTTCTTAAAGTAATTAGTTTCAGAGTGACGTAAAACTATCTAGTAGTATCCTATTCTGCAGTTTGTTCCTCTGACCCTCCAAAACATGTTTATCTTTACCATATAGAGTTAAGAGGAAAAACGGGTCCCCATTCTTTCAACTGTCATGGCACGAGTCCTGTGGACCTTTAGTATTCGTCGTACTTCTGCAAGACCGCCTCTGTAGTGTAGTGGTAGCGTGTCTGCCTCACAGCCAAGAAGTCCTTAGTTCGAATCTCGGATAGGGTGAGTTATCCGGACAAGGTTTTTCTACTGAGGTTTTCTCTTATCCTGAGGGGAGGAATGTCCAGTAACTTTAAGTTCTATGAACCTCGGGCTCATTTGAGCATCATTTTACCCATTACATTCATCATCCGACATGACATTACGTTGGAGAACATTAGTATAAAAATTTGATTTTTTGCACTCACGTGACTTTCTCCACTCTTGTTTAAAATATTCTTATAAACACTTATTCCACTGTTTTCATTTTAGCTGGGATAAACATTTGCAGAAATTATTTGATTGCTAATTTTCTTGTAGGTGCAAATGGAATGTGGGAATACAGCAGGCTTTGGCCGATAGTCAAATCTTTCAAAGTTTTGAAATTCTATTCTCTTAGCACGGCCAAGAGATAAAAAATTGAATAACGACTTTCCATGTGAGAAAAGTGCAAGTATCGCAAAAGACACATAAATAGCTAGGAATATCTTCCAAATAGTACACTCCACAAAAAAATGCATTTGGACATAACTTGTGTTTTAATGAGATCTACATTTTATGTAGTACATTTGGTGTCTATCTGTTTTGGATTCAGGGGGCCTCAAAACATATATTTCCGGTAAAATGTTGGCATCGAAATTTTGAGTCGAAAACAATACTTCCTCTAGCATCAGTAAAAATACGCTGTGGTTCAAACACCTGAGCTGCTTCCTTTGGGAAAGCAATTGAATTAGATTGGTCTGGACGCATTTGTCCGAACACCCATGAGGGATTGGGTACTTCTTGAGTGGGGTTGTGGGATATCCCAAGGTTCTCCGGCACCAGCCTGGGCTTGGGTCGCTCTGGGGTGTAACTGAACAATATTTAACAATGGTAAACATACTGTGAATGCACAACAGTTACGCACTTGGCAACTACAGATTATTTCGCTAAAAGTATATCTATATTGTGTTCATGTTATTAGCAGCAGAAGAAGCTTAAATCAAAGTTAAGAGATGTGCGATGGTCACTGCTATAAGTGATTCCCTATTAAGGGCTGCTCTTTGACTCCTCTTTTGGTTTTTGGGAGGTGAGCTTTGGCTTTGGTTAAACCCCTTTGCTTTTTAGCCACATACTGCTTGCTCATAAACCCACACTTGAAAGTGTACCTTCTTCATTGTCTTTTGGTCCCCCTTTCCTTTAGTTCATCTCTTTATCCCATACTCCTGAGAAACCAGTTCATCCCCCTTTAATTAAATTCCTCAAAGACTTACAGCTATAATCCATCTCGTTCCGTTTGCTCTCTCCCTCTGCAATTTCTCTGGTCACTGTCATTGTTATACACATTGCGATACAGGATTTTAATATAGTTTAATTTGGAGTAACCCTCTTCGCAAATATATGTAGGGCTATACTCATTCTTATACACATTGTTCTTGCAATTGCTTATTTCTCTATATACTTCATTATAATCCACATAAGTATTTTCAGAAAGTGTCTTATTGGCAATTTTCTTGTAGGTGCAAAGGGAATATGAGAATACGAAAGGCTTTAAGCAATAGTGAAATGTTTTAAGTGCTGGTGCTATTCGATGCCTCTGAAAGTCCATTCTCTTTACCAGGCCAAGAAATAAAAACGAATAACATATTCCTATTTGAGAAAAGTTTAAGTATTGACAAATTCACACGAATAATAAAGAGTATGTGGAAGAAAATACTTATTTCACATACACTTTGTGTTTTAACAGAATCCACATTTTTTATTTACTCGTAGTAAGAAATTGCCTGTCTCTTACATTGTGCCATCACAATAAACAGGTCTTCTGTGGACATTGTCAGAAAATTCAAGGTACACGTCACAAGTAAGAGCTGATTCATCCTTCGACTGAAAGAGTGGAGTGGGGAATAGCCACTAATTATGTAAGCGTCTCCAAATAGACAAAGTTGGACATCGCAGCGAAAATAAGAACACTGAGAATGACGAAGTGATATTGTTGCCACGCCTGCACTGGAGTCCAGGACCTACAGTGCGAGTTCAGGAAAACGCTATGATAGCAACTGCAAATCCGATGTTGCCCCGGCACATTTCACTTGCTATTTATTGGCTCGTTCGTCACTACATGCAGTTATTCCGAATTCGAGAGGCGTGAAACATTTATTCCACCTGCTAAAATTCGTTTGAAGTGCATGCGAGGAGGAAATGAGAACGTTAACTGAACGAGATTCTCACTCTCGCAAGTACAAAGCGACCCACCCCTGGCTTACCTTCCCTGGCAAGTCACGTTGTGATGTCGCCCCTCTCTCTCCCTCTTTTAATAATTTAGGCATACTCAACGCTTATTCCTCACAGCAATAGTGGACTATGTCCATGATAATATTTCCTCTTTGGTGTTGCCAAGAGGAAGACTTTCATGAACAGAATCCTTTATCGCGAATAATTTTCATAGCATTGTAAGGGTGTTCACTCTTTTTGAAGTATTTAACTTCAGTCACAGAATGGAATGTCGACCTTGCAAACACAGAATATAATACCCCGATTTGAAAGGGTTTCTGGTGTATTTTTCTCAGCAACTATAAAACCTACGTCTATAACACTTTGAATATTGAATCTTCCTGAGTCCATTGACATTTTAGGAAGTTTATAATGAAATAACACAAATTTCCTTTATATTTTTGTCCAGTAGGACTAATACAAGTAATTACTACATGTGCAACACTATTCGAGAATAGCAAGAGAGTTAATTTATATTCCGAATTGTATCACCATTTTATCTAGGTTCTCCATAGCTGCAAGCATGGTCTGAGCGTTGTATAAGTTGCATTAAATTTTCAAGGGAAAATAACATGGTTACACTGTCTGTTTAACTCTTCTTGTTCTTGTGAAATTGCAAATGGTCCAGAACCATAAAATATAGTGCCAAATGACAAGTTCAGTTAGTTTTCCTTTTAGTTTATTTCCAAATTTTATCGTTAACGGAACTCAGAGCTATTCTGTCTTCTCGTAATCTTGGCACACACTTCACTCTCTTTCTATTCTCTCTGTCTCACAAACAGCTACCTTCGACTATCATATTTAGTAAAACTGCTTAACTTAAAACTCTGTCAACAACTATCTTGTTCAGTATTTGAAGACTCGCGTCAAAAAAGACTGGAACAATGAAAACAAATAGATTCTCTCGCCGTCCCGACTCGCTTATATAGGCGGTGCATTACCGGCAAATTCTCCGGAAAAGACACCTTTCCTTGAAGTTTCGCAACAAGCCCGTGCCGTTCACTTTGTACTACCGCGCTCATATTCATTTTTGTTCTGATTGCCCCATTGTCGTCGGGTCATATATTCAAAAGAGGTAATATTTAAGTATTTGAGCGTCTCTTTGACGAACGGCTGTCCTCACAGTTTGGCATCTTACTGGAGGAAAAGTTTACTCTGTATATAACATAAATTTGCCTATTTCATTCAAACTGATTTAACCATATCTGAAATGCGAAATCTATTGTTTTCTTACATTTTAATTGAAACCATCAGTGCTTCTCTCTCTCTCTCTCCCTCCTCTCTCTCTCTCTCTCTCAGGCACGCGCGCGCATACACGCAATCGCACATTCAATATATACTGTTAGTTGGTTTGTTTTGTTAAATTTGAATGTGGTCTTGCGTCCTGTGTGTAGCAAAATGCATATTTTGATCACTTGCTTGCTACGTAATTTTTTTAACTGTATTGTTGACATTTTATGTGAAATTCTTTTTTGTATTGTTAAAGACTTCGTAACGTTGATAAACTGAATTTAATAAGTAACTTCTCTATTGATTTTGCTGAAATTCGTTCAAAAGGCAGCCAGCTGTAGCAGAATCGTATTGGATGCAGTTAATCATATTGTAACTAAAGGACCAAAATCATTCCGGTTACATTTATATCGGTTTATTGCCTTCTAAACTTTTGCATTCTTCTTCTCGTCGTTAATACAGTGCACACTTTTTCGTGATACCACAACTAACAACTGTCTACTTCTCGTAATCTTGACTCAGTCCTTTCAGTGCCTTTCTTCACTTTCTCTGTCTCTTATACACTAATTCCGGCGATAGAATAACTCCACGTTCGTTAAATCTTCACGACCACCTTACAACTGATACAGGCAGACTCAGGCCTGTAACCGTAACTACCCCTCTGCTGACGTCATATGGACGTTTCTCGACTGTCACAAACGTGCCGACGCTGACGTAGAATAATATTTCTCGAAGGCTCTGGAAACCTTTGTATTGCCGCCTCATTGTTGTTAATCAGTTTAACTTTGCGCCTTCGTTTGCTTGCTGGCCTAGTACGTGGTGTGAAATAGCTTAACCCCGAAGATCCTTTGTTTTGCGCCGCGTCCAGCGTCACAATGTGTATTTGGCATTCTTAGATAAGTCTTTTCAAAATATTCAACACTTTTTCAGTTTTTTTTTTAAAAACAATCGCCGGTAGCTTTCCAGAATTCTCATTTAAAACAAGTAGCACTGGTTCAAGCTTTAAACACCTGCCTCTCATGCTGAAAAAATCACAGTATGCGTTCACCAACCTTTATTTCCGACGTGGACGTTTAAAAAGTAACCCTTGTTTGGGGTTTAAGCCACGAGTGGTAGACGTGGCAACTCGGTAGGGAAAAGAAGGGGGTTTAATGTTCCGCAGCCAATGCTACAGACACACCACGCATTTCCCTTGTTATTTATAATATTTCCCTCCGCTTCTTTCTGCTGCATTACTAGTACTATGTTACGGGAAAATAACAAGAGTTTTAGCGCATACCGTAGGAAATGTTGGTAGCCTCGCTTGCTGGAAATAATATGAGTCTGGCCGCACTCTGTGTCCAAGTAAATATTACCAACCGCCGGACCTAACAAAATGACAGTAGAGCTCATGTGTGCCAGTCCTAATTAGGAGTTGCAGGGTGCAGCTGTGAAGGTAAAGTGATAGCAAACTGGTCGGAGTAGGTACACTCTGCGTGGCACTATGGAATTAAGGTTTTCAAATATCCGATATTAAGGGCAGATTAACGGCCTTATATTGCCAATGTAAAATTATTTCATTACCTCAGAAACTACTTTTGATATCAACTTGAAATTTTTACAGTATACAGAGTCAATAAATCGACAACCTCTATTACAAAAACACAAATTGTAAAAAAGTTATGATTTTTTTAAAATAACCTTGATTAAATTTTGTTAATTTTTATACACAAATACTTTTAATCAACTTAATGGAGATACAACAGTCAGTTTGGGTCTGCTTCAACCCTATGTTGCTGTATACAAGTGGTAAAAATTTAATATCTCTATCATTTATAGTTCCTTGGATAATGGGGCATTTACAGCAAAATATATAGTTTTAAGAAAATTGCAATTTAAAATGAAACCGTATATAATAACATTCCACTGAACTCGCCACCACAAATATTGCAATATAAGTAATCTTGAAGAATAGAAGATATTATATAAATATATAATTATATTAGGACTTGTCTCATTTGTATAATTATTTTGATTTTCAAATTCTTTAAACTACTAGGAGGTATAGATGAACTCACAGGGGGAGGGGCGGTGGACGATGTGCCTTCTTGTATGTTGATTACCACTAAACTTAGTATTCTGAACACTCCTTTTCGTTATCCTTGAACATATTCTGTTATATAATATAAACATTAACACACTATTAAAAATTAATCTGTACTATTTTATACACAATAAATTGACGAAAACAACTGAGGAAACTAAAGCCAGCAATTTTAATCACAAGGCAGCGTCCATATCCAAAGCCTTACCAACATCGCCAAGTACCAACATATAGAGTTAAATTTCCTCTAAAAATAAGCAAAGTTCCAGTTTTCTAGTATTATTGGATTAAAAGTTTCATGCACCAAACCAATTTTTAGATACCAAACACGCAAATGATCAAAAATAGTCCTAAAAAACTTAATAACTATATTAATAAATTACACATGAAAATACGCAGGAAACTTCAAATACTAATATGACAGTAAGATTTAACCAAAAACATCCGATAAAATCACCGGTTAATAAACTAGTCAATATATGAATAATTTTGTGGTGCAGTTATGTGCAACAAATATTGTCGACATCCCTAGGCGCAAGAGTAAGTTTTCGTTCTTCAGGTTAAGTCTTATTGATTCACCCATTCCTCGATATTCCACCTTAATGATTTGAATTAAATCTGAGGTATTGGCTGTTCTTATGTGGAAATATCGTGCGTGTGCAACACACGCGCACACACGCACCTAAGCACACCCACACAACACATACATTTTGTAGTATATTGCGATACAAAGTGGTAGTTGTATTATTGGAGGATGACTTTTAAAATACGTGACGTATTGGAACAAAGAGTAGATTCATCAGTTCGTGTGACGCCAGGTGAAACCTGTAATGCCGTCTTGCCCAGATAAAGGCGCTGTGTGTACAGAACTGGATGGTCCACTCAGTTGTAGCGATCTTGATGAGAATAACATGGCCAGTACTAGTAAATCGAAGCAAGTATTTTCCCTACATTGCTGCATCCCGCATGCCTCAAAATATGTTATATTCCCGGCGGTAGGAGTGAAAAGCGCGGTGACGTCACACGCTGAACTCTTCCTTAGTGCGAGTGTTCAGCGGTATGAGCTGAACTACCTATGGCACTACCTGTCCTGCTCACCTAACTCATATATATATACCATACATAATAATAGCCACATACAAATAGTGCTTAGGCGAAAATAAAATAAATTACTGACCGCTAGTAGCAACAAGAAGATTAACATTAATACTCACGGCGAACGGTCAACATCCTAGTTGTTGACAAAAAAAAGTTACTTGCTGCTCATACGTAGCTGATGCATGAATTAAATCTAACTAAATATTTACATGTAAAAAGAAAGTAAAACTAAACTATAAAATATGGTTGCATTCCATTTCTAAATATATAAAAACGTTAGAAGATTTAATCTAATTCGTGCACATACGTGCAGGAAATGTATCTGTATTCGATAATAGCATGAACAAAAAGTGAATTTTAAAAAAGCTATCGTTGAAAAAGTTTACGTTAGTATCAGTTATTCATTCATCATTGTAACAGAACATTTTAGGTTTTAGTTGTATTATAGAATCACTCGCTAACTGGTATTCTTGGAACAGCAAATGATGCAGTGATTAAAACAGACTAATGGCTACAGAAAAAAGTGTTTCTGCTTCAATATGTTGTTGACCAGCTCTGCTAATTTGGTATCTGTTGATTTCTGTTGCAAATGTTTTGCGTTAGTGCTATTGGCTGTATGTGATAAATGAACAGATGTGATTTGTTTACTTACTACTAAAACATCCGGTCGTTTTGCTGCTGTAGCATTATCTGCATCAGCTGGTTGATCCCAGCAGTTGTCGACTTTTGCTTTCAACATTGGCAACAGGCCAACATTTTCCCTAAGAAGCGATGAAACGCCCATTTCATTTAATATGCGTAAAAACACACGGTTATAATTGATAAATTAACCTTTTAGAAAACAGAGCCATTGGTTTACATTGCTGTGTTATTTTTAACACAAGAAGACCTTTTTATTCACAAAGCAGAAGTATTTTTAATACATTGACACTATTCTTAAGCAGGCGCGCTCTTTTCAAGAAATCGGTAAATATTCGATTTTAGAATATAAACACACATTGGAAGCTTATATCAATCATAAACTAAACAACTTGCCTACGAGTCAACGCGCTGTAATATCATTCGTCATTTTTCATGGTTGGTTATTTTAAATAGCTTTGTTTGGCACTTGCACGGCTTTAGAATTACTCCGCACATCCTGAATCTGTTATGAGAACAATGCATATTACTGCTGTATCTTCATCATTTAGCTTTCACATTAAATCAGTTGATACATTTAATTCTTCCAAAATATACAACACACGTGTAATCATTTCGCATGACTTTCCGCACTCGATTACTAACTATCCTTACAAACTCTTATTCTTTTATCTTCTTCATGTTAGTCGAGATAAACATTTGCAGAAATTATCTTACTGCTGATTTTCTTATAGATGCAAGGGTGATATGGGAATACTGTAGGCTTTGAGTGATAGTCAAATCTTTTAAAGCTTTGAAACTCCGTTCTCTTTGTACCGGCAATCAGATAAGAAAAGCTCCATTCGAGAAACGTTAAAGTTCTGCAAAAAAACTCACAAATAACAAGGAATATGTCTGAAATGGTTCCCTACACCAACAAATGTGTTTGGACATAACTTGTGTGTTTTAGCGAGTAAGATTTGGTCTATCTCTTACGGTTTACGAGTTAAGCAAAAGTCATCTGTTTCTCCTTTATGAATTCGATTAATAGCATCCAAATTTTTATCCATTGAAACCACGACGTCCTTTCGCTGTGATGTCATTTTAAGCCTCTACACTGAATTACACTCTCAAACGCTTTGATAAGATACAAAAACAATCCGATTGAAGCGCGCGCGCGTGCACGCACACACGCACACACACACACACACACACACACACACACACACACACACACACACACAAACACACACACAATAAACTTAAAGGCACATGCCGTTTGAAAAGAGTAGGAATACCGAACAAATTGAGGAAGCTGTGGTGGCGGGTAGCTAAATTGAACGCTTTCTTCCGGAGCTATTTATAGCTGGTGACACATACCGCGTCAGCACCGTGTGACGCACTACTAAATCTTCCTTAAACTCAACAGGTAGTATTTCACAGTACAGCGCGTTCATATTACCATAATGTATTGTACAATTTATGCAGCAATCGTACATTGAATGAAGCTAAAAAGCGAATACTTATAGTTACGTTCTTGCTGTCATTGTTAAGCTTATTATCTAATGTGAACATTAAATTAAAAAGATACCTACAAGTCTGATCCGGATAATCCGGAGATATGGATAAAGAAGGTTTTACTGTACTACATTCCATTAAAACTTTATATCGAGATTTTACAGGAAATAGATGTTTAGGGCCAACGTGGCTCCAAATAAAGCACTGCACGAGTGTGTACGGTGTGAACAGGTAATACACAAACGAAAATTCGGTTAAATACTAAACTTGTTATTTAAATATATTCCACTCTTTTACATGTCAGTATCTGTCAATATCTGTTTTATTTTCTCAATGGTTGAAACATTTTGATGAAAATACCATACGTTTAAGATATTAATATAGCAAATAAAATGTCTACAAGTTTTTTTTATTGGAAACGCTTGTGAAGATTTCTTCGTCCGTAAGAAAGTGTGTAGAACTTTACTAGCTATTAAACCATTACACAAACGTTATAGATCTCTTTAAAGCATACAGTTCATTTGAAATAGCTTATTTTGTGGTTACACCGTTTCGGACAATTATGGTGGGGTTTCATTTTTCTATACTGTCTTTTTTGAGAAGGTGTCAACAATGCTACTTGCTTTTAATATTTGATAATCGCTTGTATCCCTCTTGTATTTACTTACGTCCAACGGAATATTTGTGAAAATTTTCTGCAAACGTTTATCTCGATTAACTTGCAATAGATGCAAGGCTGAGCTTCTATAACAATAGTTTGCAAAGGTACATGAAATTAAACGACAGTGACATGAAAAAGGCATGTGGATGTTTAATAACAATCTGGTCGTCTGCAAAAATTAAATAAGTGATCTTTGACACACCGCCCAACCACTTTCAGCATATAAGCCTACCTTAGAAGTGAGAGAATTAGTGAGTGGTTGGGTGGGGGAGTAGTGACTGGGTAGGGGAATGTGAGTGAGTGGGTGAGTGGAGTTCAAGAACCCGTCATTGGTGTCATTGGGGCCAATGGGGCCCGAATATACCATAGGGAAAACGGCTGAAAGTCTTGTCAGAAAATGTACCTGAAAACCTGAGGAATTTCAAACGGCATTATAAGCACATAAAAATAAAAAAAAAGATGTAATCCACTCATGCTTCGCTTGGGTATACTCTTGGAGGAGACTGTACCCAATTCGAAACTTCCATTAAAAATATAGCTCTCCAAACACACGTTACGAGGAAGATATTTTTCCAAGATACACAATCTGCAACATTGCTTTGTAAGAAAATGGTTAAGATCGTAATTTTGGAAACGAAGTTCTACCGTCATTTGTTTCTTTTATTGCCAATTGAGAGCGCTACAAAGTGGGTGGTTTAGCTGATAAAATCTTAATTAAACATTTGCGGGAAGTTAGTAAGCTTCAGGTTCCTCTGTTGGGAATAAATATCCTTAACAAAAATCATCCTCTCTCTACCGGGGAAATACAAAGGAAACATACGACGGAAAAGATCAGGGATACTGCAATGACCAGTAGACACATTTTTCCTAAGATACTCATATTTAGGGATAAAATAAATTAAAATGTATTTTAAAAGTCAGTACAGATACTGAAAGCCTAGCGCAGAATTAGGAATGAAGACAAACGTTATACTCTTTAAATTATACTATTTTATCTTCTAAATTTTGTTTAGGAATATAGCTTCGCCAACACATTGAAGCAACAGTGTCAATAGGCTTCGGTATTAAATACTCATAAATATTAAAAATATATATAAATTCTGCCCTGCAGTTATTTTACTAGAGCAAGTCTTGAACACGAGTCCAATGCCTGGAAGCTTTAACGGAAAACATACACGTTTGATAATGTGACGCCGGTTGGGGCGCACAACAAAGGACGGTCGGGGCCAAGGTTCTTCACACCACATAACGAGTGAGGCGCGTATCAAAGGCGCTCACGGTCAAGGTTCCCCACACCACTCACACGAGCAAACAACAATCAGTGTGGCAGAACCAGATGGTTCGAGAAGTGTCCGGCGTGTTTGAAGAAGTTCGAGAAAGATCATATACGTCATAGTTGGCATAAAAGCTTGCGGAGTGCTTGAGAGCAGGCAGTTTTTCTGTACTGTATTAAACATTTGAGACATTTGTATTTTACAACGATTAGCTATTGCCGCAGATATTTAAATTACGCAACTTTAAAATATTTACTAGCTATATGACCACATTGCCCAAAACGTACTTTCAAGTGCGTGTAAAATGTTTTAAGACTATGCTAAAATTTCCTGTCACTGTTAAAGTGAACAAAATTGAATGCTTATGAGTTTGCTAATAAATAACATTATTTCATGTTATAATTTATTTGATACTGACATTCGTATGTATTGAATATGTTGGAAATTCAATTTAACAACAATATTAAGAAGGATTTATTATATCCTCAAATTAATATGGTCCCTATACATAGCAGTAATTGTGTACTGAATATTTCTCACCTGCTGGTTTATTTGTTTGTATTTTTTCCTGTGTTGCGTTGATTGGTATGTTACTGTATTGGTGAAATGACCACCGTAACTAATATGTCCATAAATAAATAAATAAAATAGAGTCGGCCTTAAGCAGAAATGAACGGAACATTAGTTTCCTCGGGCTCCGTGCTATTTGGTATGACTTGTCCAGTGTTTAGCCCATTCCCCAATGTTTCATACTGCATTCAAAATGGTTTTATTAACTGCCAGTCCTAATAGGAGGGAATTAGATACATTATTTAAAATCTAGTAAAGTCCAGAACAGTGTTCGTGTTTAGTAATGAAATCTGCTATATCTTACATTGCTGAGAAATTATTTTTGTAACTAAATAAGAAATTCTGTGGCAGGAACAAGGAAGATATGGTTCATTACTATCTCTTTTTCTTTCTTTTGCTTTAACCTTTTTTCTTCCTTTCTGTTCTTTTTGCTTCCTTCTTGCGAGTGCGTATAAAGTATCTTTATTTCTGTTTGTACTTTGTAGAATGTATTCACTGAAAAGAGCAAACACAATTTCATTTAAAATTTTTCTCTTTACCTGGTGCATAAATAATTCAAAATTTAATTTTGCTTTTCATTAATTGTATAAAACGTCTCTAGAATATTCTTTCAGTGATGGAAATAAAAAATATGTAGCGTGAATGCCCCGTTCTGAAGTTTTACCGAGGTTTTTGTAACTACCTGGGCTAGCCGAACTATAAAGCATCAATTTTGAGAAAAAAATTAATAGGTATATTTCTTATACTTGGTCTGAAGCTTTGTATTGTATTGAATAAATTAACTGCCTTAATGTATTTTTAATACGTCGAAATATGTCACATCTACATATTTACTTCAGTTATCGCAATGCTCGAGTGGTGAATGTTTTATGTGCATAAATTTGTTTAGAAGAGGATAGGATGAAATGGTCAAAGTAGTCATGTGCTTTTACTTCTTGCTTTTACTTCTTCAGAAATGATGATTCTCTTTAATTACTTTTTAATACGTGGTTAAGGCATTGAATAACGGGTGGACCTTGTGAGGTTGCTTTACCTTGTGCGATAGACTGTTTATGTCGAAGGAGAGAGGGTAAGTCTACATGTAAACAACGGGCACGTGCTGCAGTGCTCGTACAGGTTGTGTCAAAAGTATGCATATACTATGCTGTACATAACTGTTTTTTTTCTGTTATAGAACTCCACCTTTTACGATGTATATGTAAAGTGAAAATTACACGTTTAATCTGTTCATTGCGGTGGACAGTAAAATACATGCGCAAGTTGTCAAACGTGAACGTTCTTCACCTCTCACATAAGCAAAAGCTATTTCATGAGAAAATATTTTCGACATCGCACGAGATAATATTATCGCCTTATTTGATCTGAAGGGCACATTTGCAGCAAGACTTCTCGCACAGCACATGTGGAAAATTTTATTTATTTATTTTCCCTTAAGATGTTCTGGAGTTTATCGTTCACATTTTTCATAGCTTTTTCGCTTTGATTTCCTTTATTCTTTCCCATACTTTTTCCACTACGCTTATAGTTCTTGACATGTATAACTCAGATATTTCTAAGTAGGTTATGGCAGTAGATAAGTAAAAAACGCTATCCTTTGTTAAATTTAAACTACTCGAAAAATACACTGAAATTAGGTATTTTGCAATTCGATTAGCATATGATTTTGGAATCTAAAGCATCGTTCATTGAATTATAAAATGTGTTTTACATTCAGATCAGTGAGTAATAGCAATCATTGTTAGTTAGCCACTTTGCCCCTATTGTACCATGAGATTATGGATAGTGTGTTTGCGAGAGCTATGAGTCGGTTTTGTTCTCAGCCTGTAGTGACGACAGACATACCCCGTCTTATTAGCGTGTCACACTTCTTACACGCGGCTTATAGTAAATAATTAAACTTGCCTAAACACTGCATTTACTAGCAAGGAAAGTGTGATGTTATTAACCCACAGCGAAATGTCACCCGGCGGAACTCGGGGCGGAGCAAACATCAAAACTTGACTAACTGCTGGCGCAAACCATTTTAAAAGTTATGGGAACAAAGCATATAAAAAGTGCACCTTTGAATAATTTATACTTAAATACCACACAAGGAGATCTTTCTACCTCCTCTGCTCCTCAGATAAGATTGGCATTTAAGTAAAAAATAATTCTATACCGCTGCCACAATTTTGTATTGGTTATTATGAAACTCATTTTATTGCGGCAATTAGAAGATACACAAAACTACTTTTGTTTAAATATTTTAGTCCTCTGATATATCTTTGGTATTGTTATGCAAAATTATAAGATATTGTAACAGTGTTTTCTGTTAGTTTCATATTACATTTGCATTTAACATAGAATTAAGGTATTTGTAGCTATTTAAGACATAGAATATGAATTTATTTCAGATTCATTGTAACTACGTTTTATTTACAAAATTAAAAACCAATGCAATTATATTCTAATGTAATCCTGTCATCATCAAGCGTATCATCTCACCGATTATTTTTGGTGGACCCTCCGCTACATCGGTCCACTACATTTTATTGCAGTCGATGGGATTGAACTCGCGACGTTGGAGTTGGAATGGATGCCCAATTTATTTCGTTTTTCGCCTTTAACAACGCTTATTAGAATTACTGCATTTAAGGTACCTATAGCAGCAATGTCTACTCGGGAATTAGAAGAAGTGTGACATGTAAATAACTAAACAACGCAATGCAGCTTTAAGTACGTATGGTGAACAGCTTTACATGATTCATAATACATAATACAGCGGTCACGTTTGAACACCATACTGGTCAATCCGAAGAATTAGGGGAAGGGGATCTAAGAACCCCCTTCACATATCGGTTTGAGTGGCTAAGTTGGTTAGGAGCTGGCCTAGAGATTCCAGAATTACGGGTCCATACCAGGCCCCAGATCATGCCCAAATGAAATTATTAGTGTCTAACTAAAAGTAGGTATTTGAAGACACATCAAAATTGTGTGTTAGCTACCCGTATATTCTAAATGGAATGTTTTACCTTGTCTGAAATGGCAACCTTAAAAACCCCTTAAAGGATTAAAAGTTTTTATCTATCTGTCCATAAGGCTCATATTCTCTTTATAGTAACTCATGTTGTGCTGAGCTAGCCTAATATCCCCATGATTATTTATGATCTGTTTAACACTGAGCCTTAAATAGGCAGCGGGTACAGTGACTATTGCCGAGTAAAGGGATTATAAATATATGACAATACTAAGCCCTATTTCTTATAATGTTGCTCCACTATATGTATTCTTCCGGGTTGCGTTGTGTTTCCTTTCCTGTGATTGTCTAATGCATGCCTTCGAAAGATGTCAAACAAGCGGTATCCAATGCAAGGATAGACGATAAAAGTGGTATAAACATTCAATCATGATAGATTCACGTGCTTTCATCATCCTGGGGTAAACTTATATAGAGCAAACCATAGTCAGCCAAGGAGAGTGCCACTATTTGTTAACAATGCTTAACGCTAGCAAGGCTAACGATGAGATAGTAGTCAGGGGCAAGGCAACAGTGGAAGTATACAGGTGCACAATAAGAACAGCACTACATACATTTGAAGGCCGCAGCATCACTAGTAAATGCAACTTGAAATGCGGATGTCTTCTTCATCTGACTGCTTTCGAACGGCTCGCCCATTGTTTCGTAACTGTTTATTTCTTCCTCCTACTAAAAAACTCATTCGAAATCGATTATTAGAAGTAACGCAACGAAAGCTTGCCAATGGGAGCTGCGCGAAACTTCGGTACCACTCGGATAAACTCGGGTTACCTAGCTCGCTTCCATTCCCCACGTTGTACCTGCCGCTCCCACTGTCTACTCTGCCTCTACTCATTGATTCACCTCAAGATGTTAGATATAGAGCCCGTAATGAGAATGTAACAGTACGGTACGAAAGAGCTTTTCTGTACATCCTGCAAATTGGGAAGTTTTCGTAGCACCACCTCTAGTTACAACTATTTTAACTTCATTTTTGCACATATTCCTGCCTGCAATAAGCAGGTCCATCAAGAATTTGGAAATCTTTCCATAAAGCTGTACTTAAAATTGCGTAACTTACAATACTAAACTTAGAAACCTGCAAAAGATAACATTAAAAAGAAAACTGCCTCAAGACTTTCTACTCATTGATTCAGAAGATATCTCAGAATGAGTGACCTCACTCACTCAAAACCTGTTCTCAGTCATTGGTTATGGCCAATTTACTACATTTGTTAATCTGTTTAAGATCTTGTTATCCTCACAAAACCAAATTTAGTTATTAGTGTGATATATTTGTACCCATTTGTTAACGTTATATTTTGTTATTTATTGCGTATGTTTGAGGCAATGTTCTCAGTTTGTTACATAGAGACAAATGACAAGTCCAGTTACTTTTCCTGTCACTTAACTTCCCTTCAATTTGAATAATAAAAATGCAGTTCTGTTTTTATGGTTAACAGAATATACAATTGGTAGTGACTTCACAACTCAGAGATGTTTTGTACACTCGTGATCACTCTAAAAAGGGTTAACTAAAAGCTGCTTTACACAGTAAACAACCCTTACGCGATGGTTAAATATCTACGTCTGTCTGACGATACTCAGCTCTGATTTTGTGGGCGCGCGTGCACACACAGCTATACGCTTAAAACAATCTGCTAACAGCTTTCTCGTTTAACACTTAACGAGTGTCTGGACTCTGTAACTTGCATAATTCCTATAAAGTGCCGGCAAGTTCTCTCGAAAGTACACCTTTCCTAAGAACTTCTCGTAAACCAGGTGGCTCGAAAGCTTTTCAAATCCAGAAGAAGTCGATCTTTGTTCCGGCCCGCTCCATTGTTACCTTGTTTACCCGCCGCGCAGTGGTGTGATATGGTAGGCCTCGGCTTTCTTTTATACATGGCAAGCCACCGTCGTCACACTAAGTAAAATAATTGTTAATCTAGTTTATCAGAGGCTTGTATAGCAAGTTTGCTGATCGGCCAAATAAATAAATAAATAAATAAATAAATAAATAAATAAATAAATAAATAAATAAATAAATAAATAAATAAATAAATAAATAAATAAATAAATAAATAAATAAATAAATAAATAAATAAATAAATAAATAAATAAATAAATAAATAAATAAATAAATAAATAAATAAATAAATAAATAAATAAATAAATAAATAAATAAATAAATAAATAAATAGGGTATCTAGGGTACAATCTGACTTTTATGCAATTCTAGCATTAAACGTAAAACTAACTAATAAATTGGCTAAGCAAAATTATAATGAATCAGAGATCAGAGTTGTTTTTTCATTTGTTTCAACACTCATAGAGGAAAATGGAAGGTCATGACAAAACTGTTGCAAATATGGACTGCATTCCGCTTGACATTTTGAAGGAAGCCAAAAGTGCTGACAGCTTATTAATTCCAGAACAATCAAAAGATGTTTACGGAAAAAGAATATGAAAAGTTAGTTTGACTAGCGTAACCACATTATTGGTATTTTTAAGTTTTCTTCCACACATTGAAGAAAACAATATTGTGGCGGTGATGTCATTGCTCTCTTGTTGCCACGGCAATTAAGTCCTTCATTTTCTGGCATGGTGCCAGAAAGTGGGCAATTTCGCACCATTTATGTCATCATAATAAGGCGTTTTAATGCTAGGTTTGCATAAAAGCTATTTCTGTACTGCATTAAATATTGTTTTAATTGCTTTAAATTCCGTGTAATAAATTTTAATAAGCGTCAGAAAAGTTTGTTTATTTAAATATTCTCAGGTACTCATCTGTTTAAGCAAATATTCTCAGATACTCGTCTGTTTAAGCGGTATGCATGAACTATAAGCTTCACATATTTAACTTCCTTTACAGCACGCATCTCATTGTTATCATATTCCGTGTTCTTTATCTAGTGTTTCCTGCAGTTGGGAGAAATCCTCTCGTGCACACATGGGGTGGGTTGGGTGGGTTGTGAGGTGTTCATCTCACCCTATGTTGGTGGTCCGTCACGCAAGGATGCCTCTTCACTTTATGTGGCGACCCACGCAAGCCGAGAGTTGTCCATCAGGCCAGGCTTAGCGCAATGGCAACTCTTGCTGGGTGATGTATGAGCCATCATCTTTCACGGGGCCGGAGCCGGGCCCGGATGTCTTTACTAAATCCAACAGTTCAGTTTACTCTGGTATTACTCCACCAGGCGGCCGCTGCGAGCAACTTGATTTGCAACATGAGGTATGGCCTTAGAGCTACAGGCAGAATTCAGTGTTCTCAGTGTTATTATTGGTCGGATTTTTCTACCAACTATATCCAACACACGAACACTACATGAGGTTGGAAGATAATTCATAAATGTATTAAGGAAAATGCGATTGTTCTATGTGCACATTGCTTATCATGATTTCAGTAACTAAACTGGTATTCATGTGTGAATACAACGGTTGTATGTGATCTATTATTGGAACAAAAGGACGCGTACATCACCTTTCTAAACGGTGTTTAAAAAAATTAAAAAATATATACCTATCTTACTCGTATAACAACACGTTTCACATATAGGGTCTTAACATGTTCCGTGAAAAAGGATTTCCAAACGCTTTATTCGATCTGTGGAGCTATCTCTAAAATTCTTTATACAGGGAGATCCATATAATACCAAACACTTCTGAGCGCTTAATTTCCCTCTGGAAAGAAATAAAAAATAAAAGTTGAACTTTGCTATTGTCTCTGGGAGACGATTGGTTACATGAAAAAATAATATTAAAAAAAATTGCGCTTGTGAATGTGTATCGGTGTACCTGCGGTGTTTGTCAACAGCATAAAGTAAAAAAATCTCAGAAATATCAAAGCTGGTATTTTAATACAAGGTGTAGCAAGATTTTTAAGAAATACCTTCAGATGGAAGACTACTAGAAATTAAAAGTTGTTCTGTTTTAATTTTAAATACCACATGTTAAATATAACTGTCAAATAAATGTATGTTTTGATATTTAAGGAATTGCTTGAAAAGTTTTCTTTTTAGGAAGCAATTTTGTATAATGCTTTCGATATCTGTTAAATCATAAGATGCACAAAAACTTAGAACACTAAACATGTAAATCTCCTTAAAACACACAATTTGCTTCAATACGTGTATTTCTGTCATTAGCATAGGACGACTTGGTCTTTTCAATACCTGACGGTCGATGCGCTTTCTTCTATCTTCCATGTACACCTATGGACAAAAAAATGAGTCATGTCTGTAACGCCAAATACGTCTAAGCCCTACTCGGCTTTGTCCTAAAGCAACCAATGAAATGACCATGGCTTCGTACAAATACATAGTGTGAGATATAGACGCGAGATTTTATTTGGCGCACTTTGTACCTTTATCCATACATCATTGTAGGCCCACCAGGAATGCGGAATGGTTCACTGGGTTCAGTTCTTTAGTTCTGTTGTAGATGGGCAATGATAAAGATTTTGCAGCAATCTAGAAGAGCGAGTTCCGTTGCAAGTACGCGCTTTAGTACTTAAGATACAAGTATTTTAAGATCAATGAACTATTGGAAATATATTTTTATTACTCGTCTGTTTAATACCAGCTGCATGTTTCTTTTCAATATTTTTTTATACTTGGAACAAACACCTCAGGGCATTAAACTGTGTGAAACTTCCTGGTCTTTGTGAAACTATGACTAATTAGCTTTCCTTTTCTATGCAAGAAGTTAATGAATCCTGTTTGATCTCTTCCTGGAATATTATTGCTTTGTGACGTTCATACACTCATTTGTATTCAGTTCTGTAGGTGTATATTTTTTTGCGCTTCCTGTGTCTTTGTTCAATGACTCTTTTCTTTTATGAATAGATAAGAATAAACTGTTTCCAATGCTGCTTTATTCTCACGGTGCTGAATAAACATAACGTCTGCCTTGGACGTAACTCATTCTTAACAAACTGGGTTCATCACATGCTCTGTTCACACAAGTTCATTTATTTATTTAGGTGGACCGTAACCTTGCTCGTTAGACAAGAGTAGAAGGTAAACAGACGGTCGTGGGGTCGAGTCCACCCCTCGGGCGCAAGTACAGTTAATGTGTTTGTTTTATCTTTGCTCTGTCTTGTGTGGTGACCATGCATCAAGTTGAATAGTAGGTATATCCAGTAGGTACAATTCTTTTGTGAGGCGATTAACATTCTACAACTGCTTTATACCCTGGGAAAGTATAACGGTTGATTGCAGCTTGAGAAACTTTCAGTGGGAATTCTAAACACGGTGACGGTGAATTATTTATAACGTGCTATTGAAACCTATTATAACAAGTTTAATTATTTCGAAAGCATTTATCTTCTTTTTTAACTAAGATTTATAGACATATACATGTTAAAAATCACATCTCGACAACCTCTCTTTTTTTCTATTGTGAGACGGTCAACAGTCAATTCTCACATCCATAAGTTAATGTTGAAACAGCCATCACTTCATAAAGTTTCAACTTTGTCGCTTTATCACAAATTTTAAAAGTTCCTTGTATTACACCACATATTATTTGGCATTTGTGTAATTTATTTTGTTTATATCAGTTATTAATATATGGTATAGTACATCCAACATAATTAGAATTACTTTTCTGTTGGATAATGTTGATTATACAAGTTTTGCTCTAATATGATTTATTCCTCACAGAGCCATTAGCTCTGTTTTCTCATATGGAGTATAAAGGTTATATTCACTGGAAATGTGGTACAATTATTTCAATTATTTGGAATAAGTTTCATATTTTAATAGGTTCTGCATATTCTTTGAGTAAAGTTTACGTATGGTGTTATTAGCCAGTTATACAAGGCTATACACATTTAGAAGGAACATAAATCCACAAGCTTTTACGTAATAAATCGTGCATAATTATATATTAGGGTGATGTTTGAATCAAAATCGCTGAAGCGATTTTTGAAAGCACAAGAACTTTTAAAGAATTGTTTGAACAACCAATTTTGAAAATCTTCTATTGATTCCTTGGAAGATTCACTTAACTACACATTTGGTCTTATGTCAGCTATTTTTCGAGTTATGCTGTTCTCACACACACACACACACACACACGCACGCACGCACGCACAAACACAAACACAAGAACACACACACCAAGCAAACCTCATTCTAAAAATGTTTTTGGGTAGTATAGGGATCTCAAGTTACATATTTCCGGAGGAATATCGATACAGGATTTTTTATTTAAGTACTTGCTCTACCTACAAGAGGTAAGTAACAGAGTAAAAATGGTCCCATTTGCTTCTTGGACTTCAAAGCTTAATACATCTTCTCCCTTAGAAACGCGGTACAAAAGCAAATAGAATTTATTGCTCCGCACTTCATACATTTTGACAGTAACACAAAGTTCACCGTCAAGTATTGTATTGGCACTTGGTTGATTTCACCTGGCGATAAATGTATAGAAATCGTAGTAAACACTGCAGAAGTTTCTCAATGGCAGCGCTATAAACAATATCGTCGCTCTGAAAGCTTTGATCACTTATTTACGGAGTTGTACCTCTGTGAAAAATTGCTTGGATAATCAACATGGTCGCTCTCCTTCAAAATATATGATGTGTTTGATACAGTTCCCACCCTCCAGAAACCAAATATATCCATTGATCCATCAGTTTGTAAATAGATCACCTGATTGCAACAATCACGCAAATAGTGCCACACAAATTGGTATGCTCAAAGCAAATAGTTATGAAAGAAGAAAATTAGATTGCTACCTAAGTGAGATAGCACTAGCCGAACGTGATTTTTCCACTAATGTAATTCATCACGCAAACAGAATACTGCAGGTCAGTATCCATTGTTGACGCTTCTATAGAGCTCTTACAGCAATTAAAGAATGAATTATCTTCAGATGCTACATACAATGAATGAGATATAGGTATAGGATATTTCTTTACTTTTATTGGTTTTCCTTGTAACATGAACCTTATTTCACCTTCCGGTATGCTAAAGTTTTATTACAATACCGCTATATAACCTACAATATGGTTAATTTCTAGCGTTATATATCAATAATACTATTCCAAATAGAAATAAAATAAAATTACTTAACGAACAATTGAAAACTATCTCAAGGTCTCTTAAAAGTGTAATTGAGAAAGTCATAACAGCATTTCTCAACTAAAGTACTTGACGAAGGCTGTTAGACCATTCGCTTCTCACCAAAGCGGCCTGGGATTGAACCCAGGCAACCGCATGTGGGGATTTGTGGTGGTTGAAGCGGCGCTGGGGCGGGTTTCCTCCGGTTTTCCCCGCCATCTCATTACACAGGTGCTCCATCTTCATTCCATGTATCATCAGTGTCACCGCCTGCGGTGCCGTATATAGTAAAAGCGGGCGTTAAACACCACAAAAAAAAAAGGTTGCTGCAATCCATTTTGGCAATAATTTAATTTAGTAACAATTCCAATTTTTGGGGACTCAAAAGGAGGGCATTCAAAAAACAGATGTAGTGCAGTCTGGCTGATGTCCTCACAAATACAGGTATCAATACCTGTTTTGAATCGCTCCAAATAATATCCAAATTTAGAGTGACTAGTCATAAATTGATTTAATATAAAACTTGTTTATATGTATTTGCACTTTAATTGGAGAAGCATTATAGGAAAAACACTAACTTTGTGTTAGTTCTTTTCTTAACACTTCTTTGATATACGATAGTGGACAGAGGAGCAAATGTAATCCGTTCAATTAGTATAAGTATAGTATGGATCATATATTTTTTAATTTTAGAATTCTATGGAGACCGGTGCCACTGCTGGTGCTACCTAGACAATGTGGTCCTCTGGTGTATGCCAATTTGCAGACTCCTGCAGTAATATATCAGGTTATTTTAAAGTGTGTTCCCGTGCACAAAATGTGACGTCACAGAACGCAACCCGGCATGCACATGACGCATGGTTTGAAGGAGGGGTTTGAAAGTAAAGGGACTTCTCCAACACACGTTTGATTTTATTAATGCTTAGCACATACATAGTTTGGGAAGGCTTAAACTATAATTTCCATTAATTTATTCCTAACCTCATCTAGAGCATCATAGTTTCGGATACATCTGGTGCTAATTCACAAGTACTGACATACAACACGTAGGTTTTCATGCGCCAATCGCAGTCAGCTTTTGGATTTTACAATCTCAATTTAGAAAACCATTGCTCACACATACGAGATATGTTGAGCCAAACATTGTACTAATACATGCTGCAAATGAATGGAGAGATGGAGATCTTGTCATACCAAATTGCCCTAAATAAATCTAAACCTGTTTTATTTTAATTTCGATTTTACACAATGACCTTAAAGGTTTTAGGTTTTTTAAAATTAGTGTAGTTTCTAATTCATCTCTTCACTAGAGTACAACGCTTTAGTGAATGTTAAAACGTTATGATTTCATTTACGGACAAGTATTTGTTTTACATTATTCTTTTAATATGCCTTAACATTTCTTACCTGTGACTTGCTTATGATCTTTGTGACAACATTCCTAATGTTAGTTAATGTTTACTTGTAAACACAAATCAAAACTTTGGAATACAGTATATACTTCACATTGTTGGCCAAAGCGCATCAAAAATATTGTTTTTCCCACTCCTCTTGGAATGAGAAGGTTGCGTCTTCGTTGTTCCGAAAGAAACGTGGGTATCGACGAGGCGCAGACCACTTCTTCTTTACGTTTGAGCGCGTGTTGACTGATGGAGGGAGGGCTGTCGAAAGTGTTAGTATTGGTTTGCCCCTGACGGTGGTGTTACGTCATGTCAACAGCCGGTACAGTTTTGCCTAGTCCTGTGTTATTGGATAGATAAAGTTCTGTAGGCGTACTACATCCGATTTTTGCTTTCTCTACTGGTAAGTTAAAGCATATTATTCCACCCAAAAATTCGATGTCGAGATTTCACCGGAAATATATGTTTTGAGACCCCCTGAATTAAAAAAAAAAAAAAACATTTTTAGAAAAAGGTCAGTGTGTCAGTATGTGTGTCTGTCAGTCTGTGCACAGCCTAACTCAAAAACGAAAAGTCGGTTAAAAACCGAAGTTGACATTTCCGTTTAATGTCTTTCAAGATGTTACATGAAGATTTTGAAGAAAATAGCCCCACTCTAAACTACCCTTTACATGGAAAATTTTGATTTTCTTGAAAATGGCTCTAACGATTTTGTTTAAAATGTGATAATATGTTTGAGATATTTTTATGACAAATCAAATGTATATTTTGAATTTTCTGACTATAGCCCCTGTAGTCGCA
Organism: Tenodera sinensis; assembly: GCA_030765045.1. Lineage (NCBI taxonomy): Eukaryota > Metazoa > Arthropoda > Insecta > Mantodea > Mantidae > Tenodera > Tenodera sinensis. The sequence continues at coordinate 53,916,457 of CM060967.1, forward strand.
TTTATCTGGACGACTTTTGCATAACTGGTAAACCGTTAGAAATAGACCAAATCATACTATACAAAAAATGTAGATCTTGCTAAAATACACAATTTATGTCCAAATAATTTTTTATAGGTTGATCCGTGTCGGAGATATTCCTTGTCATTTATGCGAGTTTCGGAAAACTTAAAACTTTCGTGAAATGGATCATCGTTGTTAATTTTTTTTTATATGTTAAGTGTGCAAAGAGAACGGGATCTCAAAGCTTTAAAAGATTAGACTATCGCGCAAGTCTACTGTACTCTAATATTCCCCTTGCACCTACAAGGAAATAAGCAATAAGATAAGTTGTACAAATGTTTATCTCAACTAACACGAAGATACAGGAATAAGAGTTTGTAGGAATGGTTAGTACAAGAGTAGAGAAAGTCATGTGAGTGCAACACATCAGATTTTTCTTTCTATGAGACTTCCCTTCCATTTTGCTAAGTTTTGATCTCTTGCCAGGAAACGTCAAATTTTGATTTCTGATGCAGTATGGAAGTATTAGTTTGCAATAAAACAGTATATTATGCGACGAGAGCATAAGGACACCAATTAAGATGCGGTATACCTTATTCATACGAGCATTGTTTTTGCCATTCTATATAGTAAGTTTTCACACGATTGGTCCATGTGTTTAAGCTTAAAACTTCTATAAAATGTTTTCAATATTTCACGCTGCATGTTATTGTCACTGGGGCAGACATATTAATCATGTATTTTTTATTTGATTATACAAAATTAAATTTACAATTAAACTTTCAACTGCGAAATTGTTGATCTTTATGTTATATCGGCCTTAGCGCAATCATGCAGGAGTAATTACGCTATGAGCTTTAAAATGTAGACCTTAAAAACGAGAAGACCAACTGAATTTATTAATATTTTTAGTTTTTCTAAACGCGAACTAGTTGTTATTAGATTGAACATCTGAGAATCAATTGATTCGCTTTCAACTGCGTGGGAATGTGCACAGGCAACAAAGTACTGATTGCTACATGCGTCTCTTTTAATTGGCGGGTTAGCAGTGTCATTAATTATGAATAGGTGCACCTTTAACGATAGATAGCGGTATCGTTATAAAGAAGTGGCTATAATTGGGTAAATTACACTGGCGCATAAGCATGGCATGGTCGAGCAAAAGCATTTTAAATATACATAAATTTAATAATTTTCAGAGCTGCATATCAAAATATATTTTAATGTATTTTAACATTGGAATGTGTGTTCCATTTGTTTTGTGAAATAAAATGTTAATATACCACATCATTTTTGTTGACATATTTAGTACAAGATTATCAATGTGGGTACAACTTCGTGTTTTGTGGCACACGAGAGGTGTTGAGGTTGGGTAATACAATTTACACAAACATGATTAGAGGTATGTAATACTGGCAAAATTAAATAATTTAAAACCTCGCCAGTAATTTGCTTTGAGATGCAAATATATGTACATCCCAATGACGGAAAAATTTGCACTGGCTTTGTATCAAATTGTAATTGAACGTGTGAGCATGTGATGCAGTCGTTGAAGCAAGATGACGTAATGATATACAAATGAGGAGAAAATGTGTGTGCATCTAAAATTATAATTGATGTTGGCACTAATTCAACAAACAATTTATGAAAGTTTAAATGAAATGCGTATGATACAGGCAAATCGTCGTGACATATGGTTGTCGAACTGATGACTATCAAGCCCTCATGATCAGTCCCAATACATCATGATATTTATCCATATAAACGATAAGACCTGATTTATTGCCCTTCTGTTTTGCAATGCAGCACATTTTGCTAATAGCTTAATTTACCTTGTGTAACCATGCAATTACATAAAAGTTGTTTTTTTTTTTTTTTTTTTTTTTTTTTTTTTTTTTTTTTTAATTTGTTACTGATACAAAGTCTCTTTGTTACATAGTTATTGTGGTTTTTTGATAGAAAACTTATATCGCAGCTCCTTTTCCAAACTAAGAATTTGAAAAATATGATAGACATTTGCATGTGTATGATTAATGCTCAACAACAATGGGCCCAGAACGGGTGATATTTCATTCAGGGAGGTAATTATATATCTACTAAGTTCGCCAAATCTGGCATATCTGTTGCCGAGATATGATATTCTGGTTCATGTTTATATTCTATTTGCTTCATTGGAGAAAATGTTGTTCGCGAATGTATGTTGAGGGAAATACTGTCAATATATGCGCGATGAATGCCCTAAGACGAGGATGTTCATTAAATACTTTGATTCCTCAAAGCTCTTTACAAATACTTTTAATAACTGTCATTTTAGAATGTAGTTAATTCCATTTGCGACTGCAATACTGCTGATTTTGATTCTACTGTCAAGGCACAAAGAAGGAAGTCATTTTTCAAGTTTTTAAAGTCTTTAAATCTATGATGAACTTAGTTTGTAGGACGTGGAGGGTTTAGACAATTCATAACAAGTGAAGGGCTGTGTTTATAGAAAGTCCACGTGATCAAGATTGCCTCACGAGTCTGTGCTTGTGCATGGCGGGCTCTGCTGATGGATACAGCTAAGAAAAGTAATCTTCTCTTAATGTTCTGTCAATTCAAATACATAGAATACATACAAGCTAGGAACTGGATGCTTGGAAAGCAAAAGAAATGTCCATGACTTCTGGTCCAACTCTAAGGATTTCATCAAACATACAACACAATATGGGGCCCAAATGACCTAGCTGTCGACGGGCCCTTAAACACTACGCACTCACTCACTCTCTACAACACAGTACAATATTTGACAGCATATCTCCACTGAAGCATGTCGGTAAATGAAGTAAGCAGAACCGCTTTCGCTTCATTTGAGGTGTTTACACTTAATAATCCATATATCTTAGAAAAGGAAACAAAGATTGAAATTAGACATTAACGAGCACTTTACGTGGTAAAGTAAATGTAAGCTATTTTCATGTCATTCTCAAAAATACAGTACCTTTAGAATGCATTTTCTTATATGTTTTCAAAAGATTGTTGCAAACGCAGGACTTTGAGCATGCCACGCTTCATCTTCCGCAAAAAGAATAATTTACAAGAATCGGAATCATTGAGATAGAAGTGCGTTTGTTTCGACTGTCCGTCTTATATGTATTGCTAAGACAACTCTTAAGGGAACATCACTTAATGAAGTATTAATTAGTTTCTATTCCTCACTTTTGCTCATGTCAATTTTGTTTTGAGCCCAAAGAGCTCGATTACGATCTGATAAACTCTTCTATAGGATTCATCTTCATAACTTCTAGCTGCATCTCAAATTTGCAAAATAAGGCAATTTCTTAATCTTACCGATATGCGAAAAGCCTCGTAACTGAAAGTTTTACGCCGCGCTCTCTTGCCTTCTTAGATATAGAGTTACAATTCCTATATATTTGTTAAATTTGCACACAACTAATATACGATTTTTAAAACATTTCACTGGAAAATTTGTGACATTTTCATTCTGAAGGAATGTGGAATAAAAACTAAATCAGTTTCTTATGCATTGGTTTAACTAAAACCCTTTTTTTTAAACCCTGTAACATTGCAATGGGATGATACACAAAGTTCTATGATGAATTTAGTTCTGAAATTAAATAAGCATTATATTTAATTGGTACAATGCATAGTTAAGCTAAACTCATTGATATTCCTTTCATGCTGTAAACAATTAAACAAAAAATGTTGCTTAATAAATCGAGTCATTCAATACATGCAGAATGCTCATTTTTATGTTCTAGGGTAAGTTCTCAATACAATTTTACGAGATTAATATGGTGCTATTGTTTTAAATAAATTTATTTCTTGTATCTTTGGTAAACGGTATGTTGACTCGTCACATAAGAAAGGAAGCTATTTCAACAATTATGTACATATATTATATCGTCAAGATATGCAATTTAGTATTTCAAATAATTTTGCTACCTCAATCGTTTTGTTGACCTGTGCCACATGTGTGTACGCGCATGTGTGTGTATGTGTGTGCGTGCGTGCACACGTGTATGAGCAGAATAATTCGAGAAAACTAGGAAAAATTACTTCAAAGATGCGATATGGAGATTAAAAGAATCCTACCCCCTTTTAGTTTAGGCTTTGCATGAAAAACACTTATTTTCGTTGTACTCAAAAATGACTATCAGGATTTAATTAAAATACCACTTGTTTAAGATATTTAAATGGGTATTAAAATTTAGATCTTGAATTTCATTCTGAAGAAATTTGCTATCACTATTGAACCATAAGGGATAGAAAAAAAAGCTTACTAGTTATTGCACACAATTTATGTGAAATACGTTTTATAGTACTAACCATTGCCGAGATATTAATTCGTAATGATTTGGGTGTTCTATTACATTTTCCTCTTTTAAATTTTTTTTTGGTGCAAGGTATGAATTTCAAAGCTCGCTTTTTAAAGATATGACTATTGCTTCTAGTACCTCATGTGTATTGCATATAGCCGGAATAAGTAATATTAATTATAAATAGCTGTTGAAAATTAGTTCCTGTAGTAACGTCACGCACATTGAACTTGGTGAGCAACTGGCAATCGATTTCATTACCCACGCCTGGATGTTGACCTTAAAAGGTCCTACTTGGCTGCTCCATGAATTAGACTTTCTTACAACATAAGAATTAAATATTATGCAATAAAAAGGAAATAAAGATCCAGGCCAGACTTAATGGATGAAACAGAGCGAGGTGGCGCAGGGGGTAGTGCATGTGACTCGCATTCGAGAGGTTGTGAGTTCTTCCCCGCGGGCGTCCTGCCTGATCCTTGTTTTCTTTGGTTTTTTTTTTTTTTTTTTTTTTTTTTTTTTTTGGGGGGGGGGAGGTTTCCCGGATCGCCAGGTGAATGCTGGGTAACATACTTTCATTCCTCCGTATTTGATCTCCCTCCAATTCCCTTCACTAATCATTTCATTCATTCTTTCACCTTCTTGGCCAATTTCAGGATAAAAAGTGTCAACTGCCCCTGTAAGCGGCAGTCTACGCGAACCGGCGGGGGATCGGTGTACTAGCTAGTGTTGGGGACTTTACACCTGTATAGGAATACTGCCCTCTGCTGTGGCTACACTCATGTGGTCTAATCGCCTTCTGTCTCTTCTCGCCTTAACCCTCCCTCCGGGGCACAGGTACATAGGATCTCAGAGGTTGACGTTCAAGGACACCGTGCAACCCTGGATGATTCTTGCAGGAATTCCACGAGGGCAGAGATCATTCTAGCCTGTTTGAGAACAGGTCACTCACTTGTCATAGACGGCCACCTTTTGTGTGTTCCATTGCGGCGTTCAACTTTCTGTGGCCCATGACCTCTTTGATTGTCCGCTATTCGAAGAGTCCCGTATATAATAGAGGCTGGACTTAATGGATATATAATTAAAAGAAAAAGTCCATGGTAGGCGACGACTGGGTTAACTGTGCGTCTACAACGGGAAGTGGAATCATTCCTATGTTTACTTACTAAAACCCCGCTCCCTGGTGCTGAGGTTTTGTCGCCATTATTGACTTCAATAAGTAAGTTAAACTTCTATTTTATATCGTGGGTTTATTTTGCACATTTTAACGGCTTACCTTTTAGACCACTTTTTACTTATTTACCAGTTTTAACTTCTTACCTGTTAGATGAGTTTTTAGGTTTTAAATTTTATCTGTTTTTAACTTTACTTTTTAACGTTTTAACCTGTGATGCGTTTCCCTGTTTTTATCTTTTTGACTTCGAGTCCTAATGATCTAGCTGTCGTCGGGCCCTTAAACCAGACTCACTCGCGGAAAAGGCTGAAGTTCCGAAGCACAATAAAATTATATGAAAAGTTGCCAATTCAATATAGTTCATGAACACATGTGCAGTAAAATAGACAAAACACGTAGATTAGCGTACTAGCACTGAGTGCAGAAGATTTAACTTCCGGAGGAAACTTTTGTATGTTGAGTTTTCAAAAGAGAGATAAAAACTAACGATAGTTGGCAAACTAAGACATGCAAATGCAACATATTTTTAGCGTTTATTTTCTATTAAACAACAGATGAAAGTAAGCAGAAGATATAAGTTACTGATAGCGTCTCTTTGCATTATTAGTTTCCATACACTTCAACTAGATAGAAAAATACGTGGAAAAGTAGATGGCCAGAAACAAAGAAATAGTAAACTGAAGTTGTATTGTTTTAGGCGCCGCACTAGAGTAACATTATTTCCCACAGTTTGAAAACGGACATAAAACGCAGCTAGAATTGGTTTATAAATTCTGTTCATTTTTCAGCGACTCGCATATCATTGAAGCGTGAGCCAAAGAAATTTGCAAACATATTTGCTACCGTGGAGCGAATTTCCTATAACGTAACAGGCGCTGCAGTACCCGACGTCATTCTTTCGTAGAAGCGTAAAATATTTCGCTGATGTTCCAGCTTCAGGGGAAAACAGAAATTTATATCTTGGCACAAATACAATATGACAGGCCTTAAAGCAGCAGAGCAGTGAGCGAGTTTCACGAAATGCTGCCTCCATTTCCCTGGGACGGTTTTACAACAAGAAACACAAGCGGCTACTGTGCAGATCACCTTGGGCAACATTTCTGCTCCTCTTCACTCTAGTTTTCATTCTTATAGACATGGACTTCCCTGCAATTTAAGGAAGCACTACAGTAACAATAGTAGCTAGCGCCCCTCGGGCTATGGATATTATCAGCTTTTAAAACGTAATATAACGAGAATTCCTTGCTATGGTATTTTATTTTTATTAGAAATTTTCTACATTTTTCTGAAGGAAAAACTTGTGGGGTGTTAATATATCTAATATTGCCAATTTTAAAGTGTTCTAGGGTCATCAAGCATTCCTTAAAACCAATGACTAGAGCTAGGACAAATATCCTTTTGCTTGCAATGTGTGAACGCTGCGAGTATGTGTGGATATTGCAGAGAGGGTAAGGGATGACACCAAAACATGTAAACAATGGTGCAAGAAAAAATCAAATTTAAGAAATAGACATTACAAATACACTAGGAACACAAAACGAATTCACTGAAACTGTTCGAGAGCATCTGATCGTCTTACGGGATATAGCAAGAAGTGAGATAGAATTTCAAGAACTTGCAGCAAACACTAAACTAAGAGAAGCTTATATTCTCTAAAATATTTGTTATATTTGTAGATAATCCTTGCATTTTATTCTAGCTAAATGTCATATCGCTGGGGAACCATGAGATTAAAAACTTACTAATAAAAACATGTCTAGGTGATTAAGATTTGCTTCAAATATTATATTTCGAAGGTTAAACTGTTTCCAAAATATTTATTATTTTATATTCAAGCATTTTGGTACTGCGGGCTTAGACTGGTCGCCATTTACGAACGTAAATGATCGCATAAAGAACAGAATTGACTAGTATCTTCCATAGAGATTACAGTCATCAATAAAGGCTGGAGACGTGTGTGTTTTTCCATAGGTACACTGCACATGGATTTCACTATTATGTAAACAACTGCAGGTAGGTACAGCCTGACCTCCACGTATGCAGCTCACTGCGAGAAGAAACAAAACAGTTGTGTTATATGAGCTACACCTTGACCATATGTCTGCATACACTTGCGAGGCAATGCTTCACTAGTTCTCAGAATACTACGTTACGTTGTTTTCAACTCTTGCTTCTACGTAACAGTTGTTTTCAACTCTTGCTTCTACGTAACAGTTGTTTTCAACTCTTGTTTCTACGTAACAGTTGTTTGCACATTTGATGGCCGTGCTGTACTTCTGACGCAATTCATACTCTGCGTCCAGCTAACCTGTATCGCATGCAAGCGCACATCTCTCCGGCCTTTAGTCATCAATATCAAGGCTTAAGCCTTCCGGCCTGTTCCAACTTCAAGAGATTTGGTAAGTGGTTTTTCATGGTTTCTATGTACCGTAGGTTTGTAATTTAGTATTATTTTAGGAGGTCTATAATCTGGCATTTTGAGTATGTGTTCATATTAATTTTGTCTCTATTTGTCAATTTTATCTGCCAATTTAAAAATATTTAACTGTCTTATCTCTGTTCTTCTTTTCTTGTCTATAAGAGTGTTGGTCTTCGAAAACTGTATCTTCCATCTATCAGAGTCCACTTTTCACTGCCATACACAATGGTGAGAATGTCCATAACCTTACAAAAATTGGCAGAGTATCTTAAGTTGTTCTATTTCTTTGAGTTCTTCTTATACCTCCACACCCCTTTCAAATTTCTATATTTTTGTATCTGTATCTTCTTTTTGGTAGTACATTATATTAAAACCCAAGTTACTAAAGGATTTAAGTTGTTAAATAATATAATTATTTATAATAATTTTTTCCTCGAAATGCCAGGTAGTTTTTGTACATGAAATACTTAAATTATATTCCTTGCTTACTATTTATAATTTATTTGCATCTCTTTGGAGACAATTTACCAATGAGCTAACAATAACCTGGCCATCAGCAAATAAAGTTGTGTTTTAAGCTTTGTCATTTATTTTAAAATTTTCAATCATTGCATCTTGGCATTTCTTAGTAGCATGGTCAATATGTGCGCGTGCGTGCGTGTGTGCATGTGTGTGTGGATTGCGGGCATGCCTGTCTTACCCCTTAATTCGCTTTTCCGGTGATATTACTCATCGTTTCTGATTTGTCAATGATCATCCATAGAGATTTAGAAGTAATTAAGTCTCATAGAGTATTTTGAAAACTTTTAAGGAAAATACTTTCCCCGGATTATAATACAATGCGTACAAGAAGTATTTTTACTTTCTGTACTACTATAATAAGTAGGGTAAGAATTGTATTCCAACCAAAACTTCGATCTCAAGATTTCACCGAATATATGTTTCGAGGTCCCTTGAATCCAAAGAAGCATTTTTAGAAAACTATCTGTGTGTGTGTGTGTCAGTGTGTGTATGTTTGTGAACAGCATAACTGAAAAACCAAAAGTCGGTTCTTTGGTATTTAACATTAATATTCTTTCAATTATGTGGCAGGAAGATTTTGAGGAAAATTGCTCCACTCTAAACTACCCTTTACATGGAAACTTTTTCAAGAACTTTTATTTTCTCGAAAATACCCTACCAATTTTGATTAAAATGCCTTATGTTTAAGATATTTTTGTGGCAAATGAAATGTATATTTTGAATTTTCTGGCTATAGCCTATGTAGTCCTGTTTACTCTGGATGACTTTTGCATAGCTGATAAACCGTAGGATATAGACCAGGCTTCACTATACAAAACATTTAGACCTCGCTAAAACACAATTTATGTCCAAATAAACTCTTTGGGCAGTGAACCGTTTCGTAGATATTGCTTGTTATTTGTGTGAGTTTTGGTGTACTTAAACTTTTCTCAAATGGAACGTGGTCTGTTTGGCCATGCAAGGAGAAAGGAATTTCAAAGCGTTAGAAGATTTGAATATCGCTCAAAGCCTTCTTGCATATGCAAGAAAATCAGCAGTAAGATCATTTTGCAAATGTTTGCCTCGACTAACATGGAGAAGGCATAGGTATAAGCGTTTGTAAGAATAGTTAGCACATGAGCAGAGGAAGTCATATCAGCATTGAATGATAAGGGATCTGTGAAATGTCAAATGGCTGAAGGTCCTCATGTCAGGATATCAGAAATATTTTTTCTGATACTCATCGTGGATTCGTTAAAGCGCTGTGGCTTCCCTATAAGCGAAAGTATTCAGTTCTATGAACTTTTCTCTGTCAGCCCTGAAAGGAGCTGTAAAATCAAAATGGTCAGCATTTTGTACGAGAACTTTTAATGACATGCACTGGTCTAGTATAATGGTTCACGTCAGGTTATATTTAATCTAAAAACGTGAGCGCAATGTATATTCTGCAAAAGAACAAATGCAATATATGCAAAACTGTCTAGTCTACACGTAAAAGCAATATTTGAAAAAATGTACATGATGTATACAAGCCAATATGAAGCTGTAACGAATCAAGAGACATCATAAAGCATGGTTCTGCGCAGCAGAAAAAAAGTCTGCTCATTATAATGCTGCGATATTTCTGAACTCAACCAGCAGCTCGCATGACGTAAAATAATACAAGGGACAAAAGCATGTCGTTCATATCACAGCAACAGAGTTAATATGAATTTCATACGGCAGCTTTAACAATTTTGTATATATTTTTTGTTTTTAATTTCCACAGGTTTTTGTAGTTATACTGCATTGCAGTGATATAAAAATCTGGGTTATGTCAATATAGGGCTATAGTTGTATATTAACTCAGTAGCTGCAGGTATACTGCGTGTAAATAGTTCTTTTCTTCCTTCAGTATAACATATGATTCTTTTAGCTCTTTTGCATGATTTATATTGCTACATATGCCACTCTTATTCTAATTCCTGAACAGGGGTTGGACTAGCTTAAAGGATTGAATAGGCTCGTTTGCTAAAGGTCAGATGAAATGAACTGGACATCCATTCAAAGTTAACCTCGCGAGTTTAATCCTAGCGACTGAAGTAAACAATGGCTGTAGTAAAGGATGGGAAGGGCCCACTTAAAATAATCAGTGAGATGGTACATGTGTACAATGATGGGGTTACTTTAAACTACAATTGCATAGAGTTTGATTTTTGAAGAAGAAAGTAAAAGAAATTGCAATACAGTTTTATTCTCATCATTAACAGCAATCTTTCGTGCTGTCACAACTCACATCATTTACTTCTCGTAACCTTGTCTCAATCCTTTCATTGTCTTTCTTCACTTTTTGCTGTCAATTGTTAGCGTCAATAAGTAGTGATAAAATGAACGATTGTGCACTTATGTTTTCCTGAAATATCGAGTTTTTGGCACGCACATGCACTATTTAGTTATGTTTTGAGCAAATATTAGAGATTATTATTTTCTGAATAGAATAAAGGAACCAGATAAGCTGAATAAAAAGTGAATTTAGTAACTTCAAGAAATAACCTTGTCGTGTTCGCACAGGCTTCTGACAGTGTTGTTCTAGATGCTATATTCAAAATCACTTTTCCCTGTCTTCATTTTTTTGTCAAATACATTTCCCGTTTCGAAAGTGACAAGCAGAAAGACTTCACCCATGTCCACCCATAGAGGGAGGATGAGCAGCTGCTTCTCTACGTCAGAAATAATCTCCAACTCAGCACCTTACTGGGTGGATAAGTCTCTCATATTGATGACAGTGGTACACGTTGAAAGGTGGAAGATAGAAAGGGACTGAGAAGAAAAACCGGCTTTGTCACGTCTGGGCCCATTTCATGTGGAAACAAACCACAGCAGTGAACTTCCAAGCGATTAAAATATTTTTTTAGTATCTCTAACTCCCTCTCGTGCCACCGTTAGCTTAAAATATCCTCACATTTCAGCGACAAAACTTTGAGAAGGGAAGTTTGTCCTTAATTTCCCTTCTCCGCAGTTTCTGGAGTAAGACCAGAAGACATTTTACCACGTAACCCTAGCCAAGAAACTCTTACTTTTTCCGTTCTGATATATTTGAAAAAGATTGAGAGGGATCCTTAAAGATGTCGCCCGTACACTATCTTTGTCTCTTCCGGCACCTTTTCCACTCCACATTTTCCTCAAGCAAAAGAGCAAGTTTCAAGTCTGTTTGTCTTTTCTTTTCTTTCTCTCTTTTCCTTGTTTGAATTCAAAACACGTAGGAATTGAACTTGTTTCATCCACCTAACGATCCTTTCCTTAACCCATTTCCCTGTACCTAATCAATATGTACCTATGTATGTTAAAGTAATTGGATAAAACGCAATTAGAGATAATTGTGTATGTAGTAAAAGGAAAAGGTTGATACTTCGAGACAAAGCTTAGAGATAAACATTTTTAAGTAATGACGTGCACATATACCGGGTGGAAGGAAACTTATTGCATTCGTGCTGCATAAAAACATTACAAACAAAGAAGTCTGGTGGCATTTTCTTCTTTGATTAGCCAATATCCAAAAAATAAATGGTTTTTGTTCCAAATTGAATGCGTAATCCCACAAAAATGTACGAAGATAATAATTTACTTGTAAGATGCGTAGAGTAACTTATTTGCGGCATAGTTTCGATAATAGTAATGGGAATCACACAAGGTTTCGAAATAATTAATTACTAGAAAGAATTGAAGGAATACCTCGAGCAGCTCTTTAAGACGTGAAGTAGCTCGAAAGTTGCGCTGACGTTGGTCCGGGAACTGAACCGGTTCCTGGATGTAAACAGGTCGGTCGCTTGCAGAATGTGTAATGTTTTGGGAACTAACGCTTCTGAATGGCCTACACTTACCAATAAACCTCTTTTCGTTCGGTCGTTGTAATTGCTGTCACGTGTTCACAACAGTAGCGCGAAGTAGCCTAACCTTGAGCGTATTTGATGCACCTTCCGCTAGTGAGGTGGACCAGGCCGGCGCGACTGTCCTTTGTTGTGCGCTGCACCCGGCGTCACAATAGTGTGCTTTAATTGTTGCTATATTAGCAAATAAGGATACAGCTTATTCGACAAAACCATTAATTTGGCATGAAAACACATTCTTCATATTTTTAAATGTTGCAACTCTTTTCACATATTGGCCTTTTTTTTTTAAAAATATTGTGGGTTCCTTTAGTTAGAAGTAACGACTAGTTTGGAAAACCTCTTACAATTTTAAACTGTATTTCTGGAAATTTAAAGTATCTAATGCAGCAAAGTCGAGCGATTGCTGCGATGCTTATAGATTCTGCTTTTTACCTCAGATGCGGATAAAAAAATAAAGACAAAAATGGTAGCGGAGAGCAAAGCTCACTCCGACGTTTGCTCTACAGAGCCATGAATATTTAAATCTCGCTTCGCTGAACATCCTCCCCCCACCCTCCACCCGCTGGCCAACCGTGGTTTCCTGCCTAAAATATTCTGATTTCAGTTTCGGCTACCTAACTTCGCTCCGCGACTGCATTTTAATCTGAATAATAGGACTTAACTGTTACTACATGCAAAAAAATTCACAATGGAGTCATGATCTAATAAACTTTATCCGGCTGATGCAAGAACAGGATGGTGTTACGTGATCCGAAAATCTCCACTTTTTTCTTCTTCTTCTTCTCTGTTATTTCTCACAGCACAAGCTGCGTTAGTGTATGTAGAATAATTAAAGTCTATAAATCTTAAAAGTACGTAAAATCATTGCTGTACGGCAGCAAAAGATATTCTGTATTAACGGTGGCAGATTTACTGCACAAATTTGAAAAACGAAGAATATCTTATCTTGTTACAAGGATAAGCTTGGAAATCGTTATTCCAAGTGAAAGCTGCATACAACATACCATCGTTTAAAGCACGGGTACGTACTTTGATAAAATTCAGGAGCGTTTCTGTCTCATACAAAACTTATTTAGCAACCACGGCTTCTTCATTCCAGGTGAGAGGGAGAAGGGTAGGGAGGGAGAGGGATAGAGAGAGCGAGACAGAGAGTGAGAGTGAGTGAGTGAGAGAGAGAGAGAGAGAGAGAGAGAGAGAGAGAGAGAGAGAGAGAGAGAGAGAAATGCTGCGCTTGAATAGTAAGCTCTTGACAGCCTCGTGTTTACTTCGTAAGAAAAAAATTGGCATTTCCGTCCTGGGTTAATACTTCGGCATTTTATTGTAGACAACTATGAGACTGAATTTTTTACACAATGTTCAATGTTTTTACCTTATGTTCAATAAATCAGGCTCAAAATAATATTCTAAGTTGATTAAAGATGAAAGGTTTAAAGCTTTGTTAGGGCATTTTTGGAAAAAATATGTGCATTACATTATTCGTAGAATACTTCTTTAGCAAGGATAGTAGGTTAAAACCAGCGTGCCAATTTGTGACCCTCGGTGTCATTCTATTTTCCTCCTCCACTGCTGTCTGTTTTGGATGGTTGGATTTTAGTTAATAAGAGTTCAATTATTACTTAATAAGAGACTTAGGTCTTTACAGATATAAGAGCGGATTACTTGGTTCAAGCTTGAATGTGAAGAATATGCTGGCTTCAGATACCTAATACAAACAACGAATTTACCAAGTTCTTTAAGATGTAAGACCAACTTTATTGTTATGATGAACCAGGATTAATTCAGCAAGTGGGAATACCAACATACGATAGTAATGACTGGACTTTATTTACTGATGCTTCGAAAAGAAGCATAAAAGCCCCCCCCCCTTTTTTTGCAGAATAGAAGCGAACTTTCTTTGATATCAGTTGCACATTGTGTGTTTCTGAAAGATTCATATGAAAATCTTGAAACCATTTTAGAAAGAATTAATAACAAGAAACGATAATGACTCTTGTGCGGAATCCTATAGGTATCCAGTATCTTACTAGGGTAACAAAATTCCTATGCTTTTTATGCGAATGGGGTTAAACACTAGACAGTGAGAGAATGGCCTAAGGGAAAATGGTGCCAGTCTGGTTGATTCAAGGAAAATGTTATTGCCTCCTTTCCATGTAAAATTAGGAAGTATCAAAGAATTCCTGAAATGACTGGACAAGAATGGTTCGTGTTTCAAATTCTAAATAGTAAATGTCAGGAGATAAGATAAAAGAGGGTATATTTGATGGACAACATTAGAAAGCTTATGAAGGATAGTGCATCTTTGGACACCATGAATGATAGAGAACTACAAGTATGGTGTGCTTTCAAGGAGATAATAAATTTTTTAGAAACATAAAAGATCCGCGATACGAACAAATTGTTAGAAATGTGCTAAAAGCTGCGAGTTCCTGGATGTTATATGAATTTAAAGCTTCACTGCTTGTACTCTCATCTAGATTGTTTTCCTGATAATTCAGGAAAGATTTCACCAAGAAATCAATGAGATGGAGAGGAGATATCACGGTTGTTAGAACATTGTGATGTTAGCGGACTACTGTTGATGCTTGAATATGGAAGATGCAGCTATCTTCTGGTCAAGGAGAAAGTAACTTCACATCTTCTTTCGCAGGTACGTAGTTTGTTACTGAGAAAATTTCCATTCTGAATTCATTTTATAGCATACGTTTTTACATCAATACCAGTTTTAAAAAATGATTTTGTGATTTGTGAGAGAACCTTACGTGAAATTAGTTAATATCACCTTCCAGATCGTGAACAGACGAACAAAAATTATATTTTGCAGGACAACGTAGTCAGTGTTTTAAATAATAATTTTTAAAATAAATGGTAAGACGTAAGAATGTAGTATATTACTTGCACACAGTCACATATACTTCCTATGGTGTTTACAACTAACAAGAATTTGTTTTGTTAAATCCGGAGATGACTTTGTCGATATTGGTTAATAAGTTTGAAATATTCATAGATTACGCATGCAAACAACAGATTTTCGCAAATGTGTTCACACTTATAACCTAATCTAAAATGCATAGCTTTAAAATATGCATATTTTAACGGTGTAGAGCAACTGAAACTACCGCATTGCGTTTGTGTATCATAAACAATACCGTGAAAGAGATTACCTCTATCAGCCCCGCAGATAATGGGGCGGTGGCTATAATATAAAACTGATATAAAATTATCATTTTATATCTCAAATTATCTGTATTGAAGGTAAACAGCATTCTTTCTGATGATACGCATACGTATTATCTCACTTCATTTATTTAATTGAAATGAAATATAACAAGATACTCAAGGGAAAATATGAAAATGTGCGCCGAAAGGTGTTGAAAGATGCAGCTCTAAAGATTAAAATGTTGGTGTTGTGAATTTGTCAGATGCATCTAAAGCGCGCTGAAAATGAATAAAACATGCTTTGCGATGCTCACATGATATCATTAGAAAATATGCAGGGTGTTCCATAGCTTTTGGGTAATTTCCATCCAGTATATTTTTGTTTATCTAAATATATAGTACATTTACGTTGTAGTGTTGGTCAAAGCTATTTGGAATGATTGGCAATTATACAGGCGTTCCTGAAAGCTATAGTATTTTGTCAGTTGTATATTTTTAAATAGAGCGTCATATATTTAATCTCAAAATTCCTGATGTGCTACATTTAAATGACCCTCTCTGCTCATTTCATTTATTCTTGTATCTCTTTTACTGGGGCCCTAATGACCAAGTTGTCGACGGGCCCTTAAACCCGATAACCACTCACTGTATCTCTTTACAAACTGCTTTCAAAACAGCTAATTGTTCTTTCGCTTCATGTTAATAAAAATAAGCGATTGCTGAGATAGTTTCAATACAAGTTCTGTTGCAGATACAGAAGTAAAGAGATGGAAGCATTGAAAAGTGAATTATTGTATGCTGACTTTGAAATTCTAAACTCTTTGAATGATTACTAAAGACAAACGAATTGTGGTTTTCAAATGAGTATAAAGTTTTGGGCTATTATTATATTATATTAGGATCAGTATCTCGGAAATGGCTAGTGTTAAAGTAAATGTCGCACCAATTGTTTTAACATATTTAACACATTTTAGACCACTCCTACCACATACAAAAATCTGATGTGTTGTACTCACATGGCTTTCTCTATTCTTATACTAACCATTCTTACAATTTGTTAAGCTTCTATCTTTTTTTCGTGTCAGTTGAGATAAACGTATATAGAAATTAAGTTATTGCTTATTTTCTTATCGGTGCAAGAGAAATAAGAGAATACAGTAGGCTTTGAGCAAGTCAAGTCTTTTAAACCTTTCACATTCCGTTCTCTTTGCACGGATAACATATAAATAAATGAATAATGAATAGTGTTCCATTTTACAGAAGTATAAGTTGCCCAAAACTAACACAAATAACAAGGATATCTCCGAAATGGTTCACTCTACAAAAAGGTTTATTCAGACATAAATTGTGTGTTTTAGCAAGATCTACATTGTTTGTATAGTAAGATTTCGTCCATCTCTTACGGTTTACCAGTGATGCAACAGCCATCCAGAGTAAATAGGACTTCATGGGCTATAGCCAGAAAATTAAAGATATAATCATTTCGTTTGTCATAAAAAAATATATAATTTTATGGCATTTTAATCAAAATAGTTAAGAGCCATTTTCAAGAAAATAAAAATTTTCGTAGAAATGTCCAGGTAAAGGGTAGTTCAGGGTTGAGGAATTTTCTTCAAAATCGTCGTGTCACATCCTTGAAGGACATTAAAGTTAATTACCAATGTTGGTTTTTAATCGAGTTTTCGTTTTTGAATTATGCTGTCCACAGACTGACACACACACACGCACACGCATACACACACACACACACGCGCGCGCGGATCTTTTTCTAAAACCTTTTTTTATTCAAGGGGCCTCAAAACAAATTTCCGGTGAAATCTCGACATCGAATTTTTGGGTAGAATACAATACTTCCTCTACTTTACTATGGGTAGTAGAGAAATACTTTTTATTTATCATTAAAATATGTTAAACATATACTGTTTTAATTTTGAGCGTTTCAACATTTTTAAAAACGTAAATAAATATTCAAAACTGTTTCCTGTAAACGCCACATCCTTGTAGTATGCTGAACTTAATTATCAATTAAATATTAATTCGGATACTTCAGTCTTGAATACTCTGCCCACACTCAGGCGCGCGCACGGGAAGGAGAAATTGGCACGTGTACGTCGGAAATTTGTTCTACAGAAGCTTTATTTTCATTTTATTTGTTTTACATTTTCCTCTCCTTTTCCTTTTTTATTTTTTATTTCTTTTATTTATTTATTTCTTGTATTGCACGTTCCTCGCTATCGTCTTTTTTGTGGAATGTAATGTTTCCCACAACCTTGCTGCAAGTAACTGACAGAGAAAACAAGGAACTATTGGACCCTTCACCCTGATTCAAATGAATTTTTCGATTATGATGCATGTTATAACTTAGGTTTTCTACGTAATAATGAATACAGTCTGAATTCTACTCAAAATGTTGTGTTATTTAATAAGTATACTCTAAGTTACTCAGACCTAACCTATTCTTAAACGCAAAACAGATGTTCTTCCTTTACAACCGTAGCATTGCGCTATCTGCGTGACATCACGTAATGATTTTTGTCTGACTTTCACAGATAAATACTGCACTATTAAGAGACAAATCACATCTAGCGTAGGGAGCTCAAATTTAACGGCAGCAAGCAGTTCCGCTTGAAGCTGCACCTTTTTCATCCTTTGATAACTCACAAGCCTATCAGATCTCTAACACGGCTGCAGTTGGCAACGAACAGGGGACTCGGATTCTATTTATTCTGTTGGCCGTTTCTTCCCCAGTTGATGGATGCGCCCCATTATAAAACTCTAGTTGATCATAACATCTAAGCGCTCTGTTCAGGACTTACAGATTATAGCTTCAGAACTCGCCGATTTAGGCGACACCACGTTTCCCATATACCATGTGGGTACATCAGGTGACCTAGAAACTCCTTTATCAGCAGAGAAAACTAATCTAACCAATAACTGTTCGGCTTCAAATAATTAATCCACTAATGGTGCACTAAAGGGCCGTTGCCCCATAAACCAACACCATCAACTAACAATTGTACCTCCTTTACCTCCATTACCTAAATGGCAACCGTCATCATAAGACCTACCTTTGCACCAAAGCTGGGTACACACCTGACACACTCCAATATGTACGTGATTATTTTTGATTTCTAATGTCATGTGATCGTATTGACGTATACGATGCAAATGGCAATATTCAGATGGAAGCTCGGATCATGTGCGAAAGGCATATGACAAACCTACCGCTGGGTTTTGGGATGCCCCCCATTAAATCACAGCGGGAATTCCTTAATTTGATTTATTCATTCACCATCAAAAAAATAATCTCCACAATCATGAAAAAGCTACACTCAGTTGAAAATTGTATGAAATGAAAACACATGGACATAAAAATGCAAATATTAAATGGTACCGACTGCATAAGGAACATACGGGATATCCCACGACACCTTCGCGTACTTGGGTGTACTGCCGTTCCCAATTTAACCGGCACTTTAGCCCCGGACCAACTCTAATACTCTTATATATTGAAACGCAAACAAACCAGAAATTTATAAATATAATATATTGCAAACATATCTAATTACAGTTATCGCGCAAGCACAAAATAAGAATATCTATTCAAACTGAATATCTTGTGTCGGCAGTAACACCCAAAACTGTGAAACCCTTTGGTTCTATTAAACTTAGAGTAAATATATCGAGCACGCCCACAGAGGAGACAGAAAAGCCAATTTAAATGAATGAAAATTAGCGGCTATAGTCCAGAGAGCTTACTGAGCAAGGAATTTATTGCGGAAATCACAGTACAACTGACTTAGCCGAAGGTAGTTCCCACCCTACTAAGCCCGGCGCAAGATTCCCACACTCGGTGTTAAAAGATTGCAGCAACGATGCCACATTACATAGAAATAAGCTTAAGACTGGACCCAATCGATAAACAGAACTGGCTATTGGCTCAACGCCCGGTCTTACTATTTTTTCATAATCCTTTTGAGACTGGCTTTACTTTCGTTCTCGGCCAATTTCGGAAGACTTCGAAACGGTCGAGTGCATGACGTCTGAAAAACGTGAACTTGAAAAATGCAGCCCATTCAAAACTCTTTCACGTTGCTAATACTGCATTTGGAGGTGGATTTCAAAAGTACTCAGTACAGCAACACACGTTATTACAAATATAACAGTTGTAGAGTTATTATGGATGAATTGTAAATGAACCAGGACTTTATTCTAATGATTTCCGTTACTTCAAGTGTGCTCCCATTAGGTCATGTTTCCTGTAAAGGAAACGAACTTTCTCTAAAGGTCATTCAAGTTAGACTATCTGAAAGTGCGTGTTATTATCCATTGGAACTCTGCATAAAATGAGAGTGAACAGAGAGGGGAAAATGGAAAGGTCATTTGCAAATTTGCAGACATACAAATATAAACCTTTTGGTTATGGAGCAATACGAGGACCAGTAAAAGGATGGGAAGAAATGTGAGGCGGAACAGTAGAATTTTCTTAAACCAACGAAGAGTTGTTGATGATGATAATAATGGTGATTATTTATTTATCTAGCTACCAAAACTGAATGCGTTTTTCGTTTTGTTTTAGGTTATATTGTTAGGATTTTAGGTCATATTTTGGTAATTTTTACAGCGTAAATACATACACATTTATATTAATTTTTAGATCATAAAAATTCAAGCTCTAGTAATTAAAATGTTACGGTAAACGTTAATGTAACATGAAGTTTAGGCTTTGGTTAGAATAGTTTGTAGTGTTATACGAATAAACGTTATAGGAAAGAGTCCCATGAATGCGACAAATAAGATCATTTTCTTTTAGAAAAAGAAACCTGAAAACTGCATATAAATCTATCTTCATGCATACAGAGAGGCAGAGAGAGAGAGAGAGAGAGAGAGAGAGAGAGAGAGAGGGAGGGAAAGGGGGGCACATTGACCCCTAAATGTTCACAGGGGGTTCAAATACTATTAGGACCAACCTCCCTGACTCAGATGTTCTTCTTTCTTCTTTTCAGATCGAAATTTAACTGCATTTAAACCCAAACTTAGGCTTGAATATTTCTTTCTCAAAAAAATTTTCATCATTACGTATTATGAATCATTAGTAGATGGATCCCCATGGATATGTAGGCAAATGCATTCTTTATTTGCCTTCGAACTTAGAATTAATGTACAATTGAAAGAAATCTTTAAGTATATCTCAATCTAAATCCACGTAAACAATTGTGGAAGAGCTAGATTCAATGCAGTTCTTTACAAGTGTATATTGGCATACAATACAACAGGTTATCAAATAATGTTTATGTATAAGTTCGTGAATGATATAGATAATTTAATCTGTCAAATAAAATTCAAGGTTTTATTTTGTTATCCCTTTTATACGAGTATTTCAATGTGCAATTTCATGGCTACCCTGCATCTAACTGTAACCCTGCATTTAATTCCAAATTAGGTGTCCATTTAGGGGTCCACGTTTATTTTGTACGCGACTGTGTGTCGTTGGATTGAGTGCACATAATCAGCAGCTTTGTTTACATTATCGCTCTCCGGCATGTCGTGGGCTATGTCCGTGTGCAAAAAATTGAAGAGACAGTACTGAGAATCCTCGCCTTGCTGACCGTCAATGTCCATTGCCCGTGGTGCTATATGCAGTAAAAGAGTCGTTAAAACACTGCTTACGAGAGAGAGGGAGAGAGGGGGGGGGGATAGTTTGGAGGTGATATGTTTACTGTATGTTCTTTCAAACACATTCACAGATAGCGCAATTAATACAGCAGAGTGAATCTTGCAGTAGTACTTCGTTCAATGCACGACATCGGTACAGCCAAGAGAGGGTTGTTTGATGCCATGCATGAAGAGCGCTTTTAGAATGGAGGGCGGGGGAGAAGGAGGAGGAGGGGGGAGGAGGAGAAAAACCTCTTTCTCTTCGAAATCGTTTCTCTCTCTCTCTGTGACGCTAATGTCGACCTCTTGCCCTACAATTTTCCTGCCATTATCTGCGTTGCCACTAGGCGTGTCTCACACTGAATGATAAACGTAACTTATCGGTATGCTTGTCACTTCGCTTTCCAACAGCGAACAATCACATTTCACTGAAAATGAAGACGAGGCGTTTAAAGAGACGCTTCGAGCGGATTTGAAATCCTAAGAAAGAATCTAAAAGTAAATTGAAGTATACTTATTTCCCTGTATTTGTCTATACAACCTTAAGAGTACAGCTTAAGGGGTACAAAAAATTAATTACTCTGTGTGTATCAACTACACTGAAGTGCTGTTGAAGTCTTTAAAACATTAGGAAAGTAAAATTACAAGAAAAGTTTACCCTTTGTAACAGTTCCGTCCTTACAATAATCTTAACAGGATGTGAAGTTTTTGGTCCTCTGTACTACTTAACTTTAAAATAAAATAATTTTCCAAAAATGAAAATTCAGTTTAGTGTAAAATGTCGCATGTGATGCTATGCTGAAAATTCTACTATTAAATTTTTAAACACGCTTATGACACTCAAAGATTGACACATATAGCATTAAAACTTCTTCTGAAAACAATATATTAACACTTTTAAATTAGTAAAACTAATCATGTGTTGATTCATTAAAATATTGAATCCAAACCTGTGATATAAACAAAGGTTTATCTAGGCTTCTTTATGCACATTGAAATGGCGTGCTGAAATTGTGAAAGAAATTCAACAAAGGTTAAATCATGAATATATTAAAGTGACAAAAATGTAGAAAAGAACAAGTTTGAAATTTGTGTGCACTAATAGCACCAAACTCAGCAAAAAGTGCAACGTGATACTAGTTCAGCAGTGTTTCAGAATTATTTTTTACGGTTTTTTTTTTATGAGGTCGTTTGTCAAAAATTGTATGACCAGTAGCCTTAATATGTTAATATTAGCAAAGGTTAACATATTGTTAGAATAAAACACCAGTTTTTAAAACGCGTATCTGTTACGTGTGTAACAGGGAGAGGAGAGAGAGAGAGAGAGAGAGAGAGAGAGAGAGAGAGAGAGAGAGAGAGAGAGAGAGACAGAGACAGAGACAGAGACAGACAGAGAGAGAGCACAGCACAACTCAAAAACTTAACATCTACTAAACACCAAGGTGCTATTTGACGTTTGTATCTTCCAGGGGCTGTACAGAACATATTCAAACAGCTTGTCAGATCCCCAAGTATCCTTTATGTACATAGGACTATTTTTATTTTGCCAAAAAACCCTGTAATGGTCCTTACTAACATTTGACCTGTTCTATGTTTTTAAATTGACATAAAGCATAAAGCGTAAATGTCGAAGTAACCTTTCCGGACTCGCTCTCAGACTGAATTTAGAATAACTATGAAATCGAAATACAGAAACTTATTTTAGATAAAACCGTAAAACTTTTTAAACGTAGGTCTAATGTCTTTTGAATCACTTTTTAAAGCCATTTAGGACGATGTTCTGTTATTGGTCGCACTTTTTGAAGCTGCATACTTACATATTCTGTCTTTGTCTCATCGGGTTATTTAAAGAACATTCAAAATGTCAATGCAGTGCATGATCTTTTAAAACTATATCTTACTCTCGTCCTGTACGCCTTTATGTATCCTACAAAGGTCTGTATTGAAATCATTTTTGAAAATGTTTGTTCTGATTAACAAGAAGCAGAATAACAAATTATTTTACGAATAATGTTTTGCCACCACATTGCTATCAGAATCACGATCACCGTTTGTTTTACTTAGGCACATCCAATCCTGTACTAGATACAACTGAGCTACGAAATTTAAATTAGAGCAATAACTTCTAGACGAATAGCTATGTGATATATGCCTTTCTTCTTCATAAACCGCTTTAGCCAAAATTAAGTCAAGTAAGAACATTTCAAAATATATACACCTTAATAAATACAGTACTGTAGCCCGAAGCCCAAAGCTGGATATTTCAATGATACAGTTTGAGATACGGTGGTGAGATACAATTTGGCCTTCTCACAGTAAAGTATCATAGAAAGTCTTAACACTAGCAATTCCAGCCCTTAATACAGAACTTACCACTGGGAAAAAATGCCTGAGCAATTTTTACAACAAATTTATTTTAAAATTGGGTATTATATCTTGTCATTTTATAAAGGTAGTATTTAACATTGTTTAACTATTTATTTTTTACTTTTTTACATGAATCACATTAGGTATTATGCCAACCCTTATTACAAAACTTATACTACCAATAAGTAGTATAAGTTAACAGTTACTTAACAGTTACTTAACAGTTACTTAACAGTTACTTTGAGACCAATTCTGGTAATAAAATGTCTGAACAGTTTTTAAAACAAATTTATTTTAAAATTGGGTATTATAATTCTTCATATTTATAAAGTCAATATTTAACATTGTTTAACTATTTATCTTTTACATGAATGACATTATACCGAGGAGTACTTTATGACCACCTTAATATTTTATTGTTTCTCAAAAACACCAACAATGAAAACTTTGAAACATTTACGCAATGCAAAATAGAAACAGTGATTGACAATAAATACATATTAACTGCATGCCTTTAATAAAAAATTAAGACAGAATTTAAAAAGATACAAAAGGTGGGCATAAAGTACCCTCCCTCTTGGTATTGCTAGGGTTAAAGAATATGTTAAGAACTCGAGATACACCTCAAAGTTGACTAGCGATGTTTCATCCGGAATTTATGGTCCATTTGTGTTTTATACTCCTGTGCGTAGACTACTGCGAAAAAACATCATTGCGGAGAGCCAAAGATCTGTGTCTCAAGTCTCGGCTAGGCATTACGCTTTCAAATCTATTGAAAATGTTAAAATACATAACTAATTTAGTATAGAAGTTATGCTACATTGACCAATTTCGCCTTACTTGCTGTAAATGTTGACTGGATTAAGTGATGGGCTTTGAAATATTAAGTGACTGTTCTTTAGTTTCTTATGAAATCAAAACCCCATTTCTAGTATAATACAAAGCAGTTGATTGTAGTTTTAGTATGTAAAGCATATTTTCTTGGAATTACACAAGTGGAACAATTTAGATAATACTAAATGATTTTATCATGATGAAATAACTAAGCTTAGTGGATAGAGAGAGCCATACATTGTTACATAATATAAAATTATTGCCTTCGTTTTCTAAAATGGTTATGTTAAGTAAAACTTTGGATCGGAATGATTAATTAACAGTATAGTTATGCGACTATTAAGCTTAACTGAGTTGTATTTGTGACATTCTACATTACTGGATAACCAGATAACGTGTTTACCTTCCCATGTCTTTTATACAAAATTCCAACAGCCCTAAAATGTACATTTGCATATAACTACCTGTAGTTCATCTGCGCATTATTTATTACTCTACACCCTCGTAACTCCCAGGAAGCATTCGGAGAGATTTAGCCCTGCACCAGTGTCGGTCGGGGCAATAATGTATGGATATTAGCTGCTACAATGCGTTTTACCCGAGTAGCCCTTGAGGAAGAGAAAGCCACGTGTATAAGTGGATACTTTGTAGAGTCACGCAATGGAAACACGTCATGGAGGAAAGCATTGATGTGCTTCCTGTTAATAAGGAGAAATGTTCAGAAGAAACAGTTGCATTGTATTGTAACGAATTGACAATTTGACAAATCCCATTTATGACACCAGTGTAACAGAATGACAAAATCAATCCAGTGACTTTCGTATCGCTTTATTATCTTCTACACTTTTGCACAAAACACAGTGTCCTTCTACTGACGTTAATACAGTCTGAATCTTTCGTGATATTACAACTCCCAACTGTTTTCTTCTCATACCTTTGACGCAGTTCTTTCATTGTCTTTCTTCACTTTCTCTGTTTCTCTCATACATTAACTCCAACGACACAGCCACTGGATGCTCGTTAAATCTTCTGCACTTCGAGCAATGTACCCTTTCACACACATACGCACACGCACACATACATACACACCTGTCTCGCACTCACTGACAAAATGAGTCTCATGTCTGCAACTCTCCGCTCTGCTGTTTCCTTGCCATCTTATGCAGCGAGGATGACGTAACTTGGACGTTTGTCGACTTCAACAAACACGTTGGCTGGCGGACGCCTCTCGAATGTTTCAGCAAACCTTTGTTAAGAGCCGCGCTCATCGTTGTGAGTCATGGAGGCAGTCTGACCTTGAGCGCCTTAGTTTGGTCGCCAGTGTGAAGTAGCTTAGCACCGACCGTCCTTTGTTGCGCACCATGCCCGGCGTCACGGTATTATTGTAGATGTGCAGAGTAGAGGGAAGATTTGAGAGCCTACACTAAAAAGCTAATGTGTTATATGCGCACGATTCTCCACCAAACAACGTTTATTTTTATAAGAGCCGGTCGCATAAAAGTTAATCTGAGTTCAACTACCTGAAACGATCTTCAGTCAAGTGAACTTAGAATTTTGTTTGTATAAACCTTTATCTAAGTTCATGGCGTCTTGATCTAATATGAAATCTTTTTTCTCCGATTAACTTGATTGGATTTACATCTACAGAACTGCAGAAGGAAGACATAAATGATACAGCTTTAAATAAAATAATACAATTGTAACCTATTTGTAGTAATTGTATTTGTTTGGATAATAGAAGCACTGTTTTAAATTGAATTATATAAAAAAATTACAGCAGAAGCAACTGATTATTGATTCCTCCTAACCTAGAAAATGTTTCACAAATGGTAAAATGTGAAGTTATTGCATGTGTGGCTTACTTATGGAAATACGAAAAAGTGAAGTCAATTATGTGCTTCAAATTTATGGAAAATGTGCTGGACTTATATACGCTTTGATCTAACAATTGGTGAAATATAGAAATAAAAACGATTAATAGGTAAATAGAGCATTAACTTCCAATTAAAATCCCCGACTTCTTTCTGAGAAACTGAAATTGCGACGAAACTGTCGAACAGGTCCGAAGCTGAAAAACGTGATTACTGCTGCCCAGAAGGAGTGACTTTTAGC
This sequence comes from Tenodera sinensis, assembly GCA_030765045.1. Classification (NCBI taxonomy): domain Eukaryota; kingdom Metazoa; phylum Arthropoda; class Insecta; order Mantodea; family Mantidae; genus Tenodera; species Tenodera sinensis. The sequence continues at coordinate 53,942,860 of CM060967.1, forward strand.
AGTTTTACGTTGCCAAACGTTATACTATGAACTAAGATCAAAGGAACTAAGATTTGATGATGTTGGATTAGTTTCGTACAATGTGATTACTCTGACCTCAGTTCATGTTCTGACCTTAGATAAAATCTGATCTCCAGTCAGCGATATTTAAGTAACTAGGCCTAAGACTTCTAAAAATCTGTCCCTCCAAAATATTCTTTTTCTACTTACTTGCAGTAAAGCTGAGCATATTTTCATTACACTGATTTGCTTAAGGTAAAAAAGGGAATAGTGGTAGTGTAATGTTTACAAACTGATCTCTGTATTTTGGCCTTGAAATTACGTTTAGTTTCCATGAAATCGCGGGAAACAACTGAAGGTTAAGAGTGTTAAAAACTTCATATCAAAGGCAACCGATATCTCAAAAAATACCTGACGCATTAAGATAAGCTTATATGAATGTAAGTTACGGGTAAAACAAAATACGATTGTCAAAGAAAGTTTCCGTGGGTTAAGAATGGTCTCCAAGAAATGCAACCTAATCAGAGGATTGTTTAAAGAAAGTAAATAGCCGGCGCCGCCTTTCGCCCACCTAGACGGCCCGGGTTTTATACCAGGGACTCGCATGTGGTATTCCTGGTGGACGAAGCTTCGTCTGGGTGGGTTTTCTCCGGGTTCTCCGATTTCCCCCGCCACTCATTCCACCAATTGCACCATATCACCTTTCCCTTCATCCATTTCGCCTGCATTTCATATCATCTTCTTCCTTACTGTCGTACCTGGTACTTGGCTGACCACCCGCTTCCAGATCTTCATTCTGTCTTCGCCAGAATACATAAGGAAAATCATTTTTACAGCATTTGGAGACGGGTAAGTTACTGCGGAAATTATAGTTCAGTTTACGAGTAACACCGATATCTCAACCAAGATGTTCAGAGCAGCAATGGGAAACCAGCTCACGTGATTTACTCCACACGCGGAAGATATCCTGATGTCTCTGATGGTTGACTTAAATATCAATCCATTCCTACTAGATGGAAGCGGCCTAGCAACAAACTCTACCGCAGGCAATGAAAAATACAGACACTTAGCCCTTAACTGGTGAGGTGCGGTCTTCCATTCCAATCGATATTTTCTAAACTTTACTTGGGCACCTTTTTTTTTTTTTTGCGTTTGGTGCTGCCCATCTCTGTCTGCGCTAGTATTCTTGAACATTACCGAGGTTTCAGTTTATCTCCGCTGTTCCTGAGTGAGAACTATAGCATTATTATTAGTGCGTGAGGTCTCCGGGACGCACTTAACAAGTTACGTTATCGAGCGGATTTAAACCCATGCGCGGCAGCGCTCGTCCAAGCGATTCAGACTTCGCTTCGTTATATTATTGTGGCTAAATAATTTAAAGTGATGTTGGTGAACGTGAGAAGGACCTCTCTGATGATAATATAATTGAGATTCTGATTCAGATAATTCCGATTCTGAAGTTTCTGAGGATGGTGCACTAAGCAATATGCATGCTAAGATTTATAATAGAAGAAACCGGTTAAAGTGGTCTTTTATTACAAGAAACAGAATAGAAAAAAACGCTTTTTTTTTTTTTTTTTTTTTTTTTTTTTTTTTTTTTTTTTTTTTTTTTTTTTTTTTTTGGTCTTAGCGAGCATGATCAGTAACATATACTCTGATTTTGTAAAAATGTTGTATATCCTGTTTTGCATTGCTCAGTTGTACACTTTCCTTTCTATACATGCAATAAATTATTTTTTATTAATCTAGTGAGTTTTCTGTAATTTGCTCTTAATTTCTTTTAGTTTATGTTACAGAAGTTGTATAATTAACATTTACATTTATAGTTTTGTATACATGTAGCATTTTACTAGTTACTATTGATCACTAAGTATTATCCTGTGTCATCAGCACATCAGATCTGAAGCATTTATCAATCTGAGAAAAAAAAATAAGTAAAACGATCTGCTATCTGCCTTACAAACTATATCCCAATAAAAGTGCCGCACAAGTTAAGGCTTCAGGCTATTGATTAATATTCTTTAGGTCATCGAAAGCCAGTGCCTCGTAATAATATATGTAAACTATAAATAACGTAGTCATTTTAACCCGGAAGTAATAACGGCTATGCATAGACAAATGACACACTGACAAAAGCACACACTGTTGACAATTATTGTACATGTAGGAACTAAACAACTTTACTGTAAAAACGCGCCGTGTAATATCGATTGTATTGCTGCTCTAATCACGACTATTTTTAACTTACAAGTTTTCTGGGGTTTACATTTTGAGATACCTAACTGCTGATTCCAGAGGAAAAAACTGTCAAACCAATATTCTAAAGAAAATGTTTCAGATAGCTTTTATCTTGGAAACTCTTATTATAAATGCAACCAAATGGGTTCATTGAAGCAAATAAGGATGTGTTTCCAAACGCTTGACGTGTAAATGATGTTATACTCCTGAATGCCCTGGTAGAAGGCTACACTTCACCTGTATTGTCTGTTCCCTAAAGTGGATGCATCACTTTCGTACCCATTTGTGAAATAGTTTGGGGTGACTGAATAGGGTAAACACCACCATTTTACATGCTCGGTAGGCGGTGCCGTGGCCGAGCGGTTAGCGCGCTCGCCTACCACCTAGGCGGCCCGGGTTCGATCCCAGGGACCCGCATGTGGTATTCGTGGTGGACGAAGCGGCGTCAGGGCGGGTTTTCTCCGGGTACTCCGGTTTCCCCCGCCGTCTCATTCCACCGGTGCTCCATCTTCATTCCATGTATCATAAGTGTCACCGCCTGCGGTGCCATAGTAGTAAAAGCGGGCGTTAAGCACTACAAACAAACATGCTCGGTAACGTGTGAGGCGCGCATTAGGGATGTCTCAGGTTCAAATCCCGTGGGTTGACCTACCTAACTGGAATTTGTTTAATATCATGACTCAAAACTTCCACTTTAAATCTAAAACAATAGTATAAACGAAAAGTAGGTGGTAATAGTGACGCCTGTGCCATCTGGTAACATCTGTCTGTCATAGAGGCAGCGGTACAGTAGCCCTGCTCTGCTCCCTCTGTGAATAAGCAAGGTGGATGGTATGTGGATGAGACCTTAATGTTTGTTTTTTTTTTTTTTTTTAATAAACGTCGTCCAACGTAAATGTCATATCGAACGGTGAATGAATGAATGAAACGTGTGAAATGATGCTCAAATGAGCACGAAGTTCATGGAGCTTTAAGTTAACTGACATTCGTCTTCTCAGGATAAGGGAAAACCTCTGAAAAAACCTTACCCGGATAACTCGCCCTAAGCGAGATTCAAACTCGCGGCCTCTTGAACGTGAGACAGACACGCTAACATCACATATTTTACAACCGTTTAGATTAGAAAATATCCTAGTACGTATAATACATGAAATTACTGTGAAAATGGGTCTTTATTGAGGATTAAGGAAAAGCAGTTGTTTGAAGGAAATTCTTAATTTGTGCAGATATATGAATTTATGTCTCCGGCATTTTAAATTAAATATACATTACATTACAAGGCATTATAGCGAATAAAGTTGCCAAATGCGTATAACATAATTGGGTAAGCATCATACCTGAAGAAATTAAGAAACTGGCACAAATTTCAGAAAGGATAAATTCAATGGCAAAAAAAGTTATCGGAATACGTTAACTGTAATATTTGTTTGTTTCTTTTATATGCTGCCTTTAACATCGAAGGTCATACCCTAGGCTTTTAACCTCTAAAATAATTGCTCAAGAACAACGGCGTTCGCTCGTTTAACGGTGTATTTTTTTTATTTTTTTTATTATTATTATTTTTTTTTTTTTTAACTTTCCGTTTGTGATACTTTCGATTCTTTTTCTTTAATTAAATTCATATACATTCACACTGCCATTCATACTTCGGGACTCCAGCAAGGATGGGGAATAATCTTAGTGGGAGAAAAATTTGCACTCTAGCCGGGAATGGAATCCGGTACCCCTTGCATAGAAGACAGATGCTCTACTTTAATATTGCTTAATATGATTGTCTCTGTTAATTTTACTACTAGAACTTTTGCAACTGTAGACCTATAGCTTCTGTTATTCATATGAAGGGTATTTTCCGTATTCATCACCGCTACTGATTTGCCACCCCCTCAAACCCCAAATGGGAGGGTTGAATGCCAAGAGTATTGGCAAAGAAAAATTACCACCAGTAGTAAATGCACAGTCATTAATTCACCGTTTTTATGACCCCGTTTCAATCATACAAAATTATTCTGTTTTTATGATTCCCTCTTACCTCCTCACACCGCTGCAAAAACACAATAATTTCAGGAAAACAAAGGTATCCCCGACCTCCTGCTGATTCAGCAGAAAATTTAAACAGCGATAAAACCAATCTAGGAAAATGATTACTCATCCGGTTGATGAATTCGCGCCCGGAGTACAATACGGTTAAGCCATACGTGCAGCGAAATTCAAGGCAGTTATATAAAATGTAGTAATAGCAGCCAGGAAACAATGCAACACGTCTTTTTCGGACTGATTGACTCATTGTTCCGTAACGATGTTATCTTGCTGTTAAATAAAACCGTGTACGCTCTGTTGAATCGTATTTATTTTCCAGAGGAAAAAAAAAAAAAAAAAAAAAAAAAACTGGGGCCAGCCATGCTGCTGCTGTAACGGATGGATTTCCTGATAGAAACAGTTCGTTCGGAACAACTTTGGTATAGAGGGGGAGGTCGTGTATGACAAACATCACGTGTAACTAAGCGAATGAAGGGGAGCAAAAAAATACAACAAACGATTTGTTTTATACATTACAGGAATTAAAAACCGAAAGCATTGAAACACGTTCACCTGGTGATTAATTGCTGCAACTTACAAACGTAGTGCTTCTATCAGAAACGCTTATTTCCATGCAGGTTATTTCCATGCAAAGTAGGTACGCAAACATGAAACGATTCTCTGTAATTCTCTTGGCTTATACATGCAATTGGAAAAACATAGGTATATAACAGTGGTAATCTGCAGCTATGGATTCCGCAGAGGTTAAGGGCATTCTGTTGCCATGGAGAATGTGGAATTGAAGTTATTACATCGTTATTTAACCACGGTCAACGTGTGGGCGGTGCTCTGGCTTTAGGCACTGGTACTAAACTGGGAACCCTCCGTAAATAATTTCTTTTTAACCGGTGCTTTATATTTAAATCAAAGCGAATTAAACCCAACACGTTACAGTAAAATTTGTTGCATTAGCTAGGTTTGCTTTGGTGTTAATTCTGTCCCAAGTTAGGCATCTATAAAATATGTACAATACACATTAGTAATTAAACGACTGTTTTAGTCTTATAATATTTAGTTTTCTGATCTGAGGAGTGAAGTTTACTTGCAAAATGTTTGAACATATTGTGACGTTGGGTTTGACGTACAACAATTGACGGACGGGGCCAAGCTATTTCACACCATATGCCGGGCTGGCGAGCGGGTAGAGACGTTAAACGTCGGCCTGCCTTGCGCGCCTGCTGTGTGTACATGACTGCAAGAATGAGGGGGTAGAAACAAAAGGAGTCAGGAACGTACGCGAGGCTTCTAGCGGTGCGTGTGTGTAGGGTTTCTCGAAAGGTTGTGTGACGTCATCCCCAGTATAAAAGGACGCAAGATAGCAGCAGAGTCGGTCAGCGAGTGAGTTAGTTGAGTTAGCTCCCAGAGCAAATCGGTTAGTGTGTCTGCTGTGCGTATGTGTGTCGTCTCGGAAGATACGTCGTTCGTCGCGAGCGCTTGCAACGTAATAAGTGTGTGAGGGACAGTAAAAGTGAAGAAAGACACTGAAAAGACTAACAAAATGAGAAGAGCAACCGTGAGCTGTGATAGCCGAAAGACTGTGTTAATTCACAATTTTGTACTTCAGAGAGATCACAGAAAATGTCAAGTGTGCTCAGCAAGACATCACACATCAAAGTTATTAAGATTAAAAGTTACACTGCTAGATTATTTTTTAATTTCCTTACTGCTTGCCTTCATGGGTACAGCAAGTAATGTACTCCATGCAAAAATTCGATATATAATTTTCGTCAGAGTTGCGTATTTTGAATTTTCCGTTTGCTTCCCAAGAGATCAGTATTATCTACGAACATGGAGGAACAATTTATTCCTCTATGACTACGACTTTTGATTATGAGATGTTCCGAAAACATTTGAACGTTGTTTCCACAAGTTGTATTGATCCAAACTTGTATTGCTTGATTAGAGGTAATTTCTGGATAAAAAGTGTAATGGATAACATAACGCTGTAGAAAAATCAGTTTTCAATAAATACTGTAATGCATAAGGCGTGTGTACGAATTTCTTGAGGCTATGTTGCTTATCTGTACCATATTACATGTAATTTTCGTAGCATTAGCGTTTTCCGAAATATTAATTATCCCTTCAACTTTACCAATAATTTCACCAGTACGTTCACGAGTTGTTTTGTTCCTCCTATGTTTTCAAAAATGTATCTCTTGCCAAATCGTCCATATACAAAACAGTTAACTGTCGTATTTGCCTTCTATGTAGATTGAAATATTCGTATTGATGCATTTATGTCTATTTATTTGAATTAGCAGAAATTAGTCAGAGGGACAATGTTTTATGGCTGTATATAAAATAAAGCACGAAATCACCGTGAGCAGGAAGTCATATAACTAACGTTTTTAAGCAGATTTTATATTCTTTGAACAATATTTTCTCAAACACTCTAAAAGAGGCCTTTATCCACAAAAAAAAAAAAAAAAAAAAAAAAAAAAGAATTGGTTCTTCTATCTCCATGACATTATTCGCAATATGTTTTTCTATGAATTCTTTCAAATTAAGCAACAGTTGACGCAAACGCTCCTCTCCGTTGAAGACGTCGCCTTTAAGATCTATAAGATCTCGTGTTTGGTGTCCGGACTAGCTCTAGCAAGAGGTCCTAATCTCAGGGTATACGCGAGTTATGGTAGGAATGGAACCAAACGAAGAATTAACCAACATATCACTTTATTTGTAAATTTCCAGATTTGTAGAGAACTGCCGACGATATTTAAATAGAATGTAACTTTGTAATTTCAACTAGAACGTTATAACACTAACTTTGTCATCCTTTAGCGACCGCTGAATTATGTTTACGCGCTAGCTTACGTACAGTTTCCAAGTTGCACGTGTACTCTCGGCTCGATTCAAGACGAGTGTGTCATACGTTTCATTTGTTTTTGCGCGGGCAACAATAAAGAAGCGATTTCCATTGGCTAACTTTAGAGCACGTCATGGTAAGATAGGAATCAGCCCGCTAAATTGTTACACGTGTTTGTTTCTCGTGCGCGTCAACAAAGCCTTATCACTCTTTTAAATCTGCCTAGGCTTCCATTCTTGAGATTTTAACATATTAGCTTTATTACGTCTTCCCCTTCACTATTGATTAGAATCTCCTTTTGTTTCTTTCGATTATCAAATATATTGACATTATAATTTCGGTTTCACAGTTATGATTTTAGTTAAGCATACAATTCGGAAACAGAATTCAAACGTTCAGTTCGGATAATACGATAGAAAGGTAATCGCGAAATTTTAAGGATCTCATTTAAAAGATTCAAGAATGCAACTTGACTGATCCAGAAAAACCTAATAGTTGAACAAATTATACAAATTTACTTTCTTAATGGGCTGTACATGTGATTTCCCAAGTATACATAATTATGAAGATGAACCAGTTTGAAGTGAACTTCGCAGACAATCACGATATATGTCTAATTAGTGAAATTAATGGGTCAAATGTATTTATATTTTAATCAAAAAGGTTATTAGTTTTTTAGAAAATGGAAAAATAACTTATAAAGGGTAGTCTGGTACGGGCTTGTCTGTCTGTCTGTCTCTCTGTCTGTCTGTCTCTCTCTCTCTCTCTCTCTCTCTCTCTCTCTCTCTCGGGACCCAAATGACCCAGCTGTCGACGGGCCCTTAAACCCCACAGTCCACTCCTCTCTCTCTCTCTCTCTCTCTCACTCTCTCTCTCTCTCTCTCTCTCTCTCTCTCTGTCTCTCGCATAGTTTGCTTAAATTGCTTCTTAAGTATACAACAGTCTTCAAAATGTAGTACAGTTCCGTGAAATATTGACATCAGTGTTGAATCTGACTGCAGATATATGCTAAAAATATAAAAATTAAACAAATAAACAAATGAAGTCAAAATAGTTACAATGTTTGTCTAACGAATTGATTTTAGAGCATCCCATTGAAGCCACTCTCCCGTTTTAAAGAAATTCTTGAGCCTTTTGTTTTTAGGCGAATAATATTACCAGCAAATTACACAACAGCTTTTGATCCTAAAACTTACATCACAATGGAACGTTTGCAAAGTCGTAGAGTCCAAGCAGGTGCTTTCTAATTCTGTGACAGAAAACAGGGAACAAGCTGTAGATAAATATCTAGGATTATAAGAAGTAAGTCCTTGAGGTCTGCTGCTAGATAAGGCTACTGGACCGCAGGGGATGAAGGGTTTAGAGAGATAAATCTGTTGTAGAGTTTATCGCTTCCAGTATGGGAAACGGGGATTAGTTTATCTCAAGGGGCCGTGTTTAGGCAGATTAGAGAAACATGTTACAGACTTAGAACCTGCTGAGGGTTCTCTGTTTGATCCTTTCGACCTCCCATATGCACGACTAGCTGTCCATATTTCGCATTGCTTCACTCAACTTCGAAGTCTAATTATTATTTGCACTGAGAACATTGTTGAAGCTTACACTTGGACTAAAATGATCCAGTGTAAGCGTATTGTTTTACTATCTTTCAGCACGTGACTTCAACTTGATGGATATTGGTTTATACAGAATGGAAGACCCTACGTTAACCAGGGATTCTACATGATGATTGTAGCAAATATACCTAATACAATATTGTCAATAAAGAACCGTTTCGCCGAAAAAATAATTTGTGTCATATATTTTGAATATTTGGAGCCATCTAGCTCCTTGATGAATGGATATAAATAATTTATCACTTCACTGCCTTTTTATTTCAATTCGAATTAATTTAGACACACTTTAATGTTAGCGTGACGTTGCCAAATCTCTCTTAGAAATTAAACTTTGCATACTATTTTAACATTAAATTCTGACTAAACTCATTCAAATTAAAATTGCGTTGTTCACGCAATGTTTGCGCGAGAGCTAGTGAAATAATTAACCATTTATATCCATTCGTCAAAAATAGATGGCTCGAAATATTTCACACAATCTTCCTGTCGCATCCAATAAAGTTATAAACTTAAATACCAAATTTGAAATCTTGGTGAAATCTCGATTATTGGTTCGAATACAATATGTCCCCTACTTAGTATACCTAACTGGAAAAGTAATAATTGCATGTCATGGTTAAACTCAACATAAAGTAATGAAGCAACAGTTTTATTGCAGAAATGTCGTGTTTATTAGTTGTTAATAATACAAACAGGATTGCACTTTACAGGGGAAAACTGCAGATTCTTTTTTTGGAGAGGTTACTTAAATGAAGAATTGTCCAATTGCCTTCCTATTTTAAGGGAGAACTGGTATATAAATAGAACTGCAGTTCTGTAAATTGTGTGTCATAATTTCTTAAATGATGAATTTAGTAAAATTTATTTTGAAAATGTATATGCCACGTTTCAAAATTTGTTTTTACTTTTATTTACGTCTTTAACACAGTTCGTGCTTCTCATATTGATTCCGCATCCTCAAGCACTCCCAGTGGAAAGAAAGGAAAAAATAAAAATAAAGAAGGAATCACAAACTCTTAGGCATATCCGATTATTGACATTCTTAAATTTTTAATTAAAAAAACAGGAAATTAGTATATAATTACAATATGTAATTACAAAATCTGATGTGTTGCACTCAATGACTTTCTCTACTCTTGTACTAACCACTCTTACAAACTCTTATTCCTGTATCTTCTTCGCGTTAGTTGAGTTAGACATTTGTACAAATTATCTTATTGGTTATTTCCTTCTAGGTGCAAGGGGAATATTAGAATACAGTAGGCTTTGTGCGATAGTCAAATGTTTTAAAGCTTTGAGATTCCGTTCTCTTTGTACATTTAACATATAAAAAATGAACAGCGATGTTCCATTTCACGAAAGTTTTAAGTTTTCCCAAAGTGACACAAATAACAAGGAATATCTCCTAAATGGTTTACTCTATAAGAAAATTTATTCAGACATAAAATATGTATTTTAGCCAGATCTACATTTTTTGTAGAGTATGATTTGGTCTATCTCTAACCGTTTACCACTTATGCAAAATTCGTCCAGAGTAAATGCGACTACAGGGGCTATAGTCAGAAAATTCAAGATATACATTTCATTTGTCATAAAAATATCTAAAACATATGAAATTTTAATCAAAATCGTTAGACATTGTCGAGAAAATTAAAATTTTAAAAAAATTTTCCATGTAAGGGCAGTTTAGGGTGGGGCTATTTTCTTCAAAATCTTCGTGTCGCGTCCTTGAAAGACATTAAACTTAAATACCAACTTTGGTTTTTAACCTACTTTTCGTTTTTGAGTTATGCTTTCCACAGACTGACAGACTGACAGACACACAGACACACAGACACACACACACACACACACACACACACACACACACACACACACACACACACACACACATATCTTTTTCTGATTTTTTTTTTTTTTTTTTTATTCGGGGGATCTCAAAGCATATATTTCCGGTGAAATTTTTGGGTGGAATGCAATACTTCCGATACTTACCAGTGGAGAAAGTAAAAATTTTTACCACAATGGTAAAACATTTGGAACTCAAGTTGTATGCTTTTGCTCATTTTTATTTTAAATGGTCGAATACGATACAGTTTTATTGTTTACAAGCATATATGAATTATGTAGTTAAAATCTTCTAAATTTATATGCCCACTATTTCTCTATGCGCTTACCCAACGCCTTAGAAAATCTTGCATGGAACAAGCGTGGGCTGCACTTGAATCTTAACGCTGCAAAGGTGTGGTTATCGCTTCCATACACTGTGTACCATGTGTTCTATGAATGCTGAATTTACAGCAGCGTTAACAATTGGCACTGTGCAAATTAAAGCGTTTGCTGATGAATGCTAGCGAAGTGGAAATTCGGTGGTACAGTGCGTGGGAAATCACGTGCGAAGTTCATTAAAATCTAGAGCTCTCTGTACGTGCTCCCTCACACACACACTTCTTCACGCTGCCAAAGATTTGCAGCCATATTCCTTTTCAATAACTCCAAAATGCCTTCTATTACTCGCTGTGCATTTACGGGATGGTAATAATTAAATTTACTGCATTGCAGTAATTTTTAACAGAAGTATTTCGGCATGCATGAATTTGTTCACACTTCTACTATTGGGCGTGGTAGGAAAGGTTAGAAATTGTAAAGCGCTGAAGCAAAATTATGAGTGTTATATGTTTAAAGATTATTTCTCATACCTACTGAATTATTACGAGAATTCGCGCTTTCTGACGCGTTAGTCAATTGATACCTAAAGAAAGACTCTTAATTAACGGTACAAATACATCACATCTACTCGGCGGTTGTTAATGAAAATATAAAGTTTCCCATACAATTTTGAATCTTGAGAATTTCTTTAAGCCATTGGAGTTGGAACAATTATAAAGCTTAACCTCATACTTAACATATTTTAATGAATTTTTTCAATTAAATATAAAAATATTTGAGTTGTACTATAAAAAGCCCAATTAAATCACTTCCCAAGGTTAAAGTGCAGCATTTAAATTGGAAGACATACTTGAATGTACGCGGTTGTTACTTGTTCACAAAATCACTTTATTTAATGCGTTGGTCAAAAACACACAAATATTTGCCATTAATATAGGCCAGGATATGAATGTTTGAACTATAAAGGCTCCAATAGTAGAATATTCTTTATGATAATGATAAAGATTAAGTATTTTTAGTACGTTTAGAGTTGTGTTTTAGTCTGTAGCAAAAACTTTATAATAGCTAATTGTTAGCATAGTTGTTTTCTTCTCTGTGTGAATTTTCTTTTGTTTATTATAGAAATTTCGCAATTTCAATCTATTAACCAATTCCATTGTGCTGATATACGTCAGAAATCCAATTCCGATTGATAATCTAGCAAAGAAAATTGAGATTCATTTATCAACGCCCTTTATCTGCGTCACACTCTATATTGGGCGTGAAAGACAACTTAATTTTCCTCAGAGGCCTTTTTATCTGGCTTGAGGTTCTTTTCGTAAATATATGATACGAGAATTTTAAGAATTGTAACACTTGTTGCCAGTGTGCCGAGATCTGGTATTCTCAATGAAGGCAGTGTTCAGAAAACCGATGATCAATGGAGAAAACTCGAAATAAGCGATATTCCGTGTGAAATAAAGAACATGCCTTAACCTGGAAGTTTCTGGAGTGCTGTTAAACACACGTCACCTTGGTGGAAATACATTTCAAAGAAATGATGGATGTTGTATTATCAGTGATTTCATTGCCCCACAGAAACACTTCTTGTGAAAGTGTTTTCCAAACTACGTTTAATAAAAACCAAAATTAGAAACAGATTGGCGCTAGATGCAGAAAGTGGACTTATTCTGTCGTCTCAGCGTATGAAAGAATGTGGCGGGTCCGGAAATCTGCGAACCACCGAGATGTCAACGTTTATGTCAACAACAAATTTGTATAATTCTGCAACAGCGGAGGAAGATGAACTTTCAGATGAATAGTGCTAAAGCTGTAATACTGATTGAGGTCATCAATATTGTAAGTGGATACCATAAACATCAATATTATTAAATACTCATAACATTTTCATTGTTATACTGATACATTTATTGTAGCATTGCGTTTATAATGTACAATAATTTTGAATCCAAATGTATTATTTTGAGTGACCGGTACGATAATTTTACTTTTAAACATTGGCAACCCTGTTTTCACCACTACTGCTTCCTCATTGTGGTATGCAATCTTAAATTGAATCTTTTCAAGACCAAATCTGTAATTTTCTAACTATCTTGTATAGTTTTGCAAATTATATCTATAGATATTGCTAATATGGGAATTTAGTTGTTTTCCACTCGATTCTGGTTCGTGATTGGTTCTTTCTTTTCATAAATACAAAATTTTGAATTCACATGTCTCTATCAGAGCTATTACATTTGTCAAATATTACTTTTTTAGGGAAAACTATGAAGTGCGCAAAATATTCGATTTAGTTTATAGAATTATCCATCTTTATGTTTCCAGCAAGTAATAACCTGGGCACTAAATATCGAGGGGAAACAAAAGCGTATCGATTTGGACGCAGAAGTGCATGGGCTCGTACGCTAACAAGTGGCATCCAATATTCGCTTCATTGCGGTGAGAAAAAAGTAAACAAAAAACCCCACTCACGTTGCAGTTTTGTGCACCAAATCTATTTGTTTACTAACCGCAATCATCCCCAAGCCTTTTATCTCTTTTCCCTAGTGACTAAAATTTGAGGGTAGATAAACAATTGTGGTGCGGGTTGCGGCTAGGCAGGTAAAATGTCCACCGGAAACTGATATATAATCCACCGCAGAGCACGGCCAACAATATCTAGCTGCAGCGCCTGACCGAGCCTTTATAGAGTTCATATTAACTACGAAAGTCTTTATTTGGCCTCAAAACGCTAAACGCTTCTGCTCTTCAGGCACACGGATATAGAATTCCAATAGGTTATGCTGTAAATAAACATACCACCTTTCAGCAAATAAATGCAAAAACACGCTTTTAAACTTCTCAGTATAACAGAAACTTAAATTAGGTATTAAATGTTTTCGCCTAAATTCCGTTACAAATTTTAGGTGAGTGAAAACATGTTCCCACAAGGTAGCCCTAGAATAAAACCTCCACCCATGCAGTCGGGATCCTTTTCAAAACTTTTTGCCTCTAGAAGGTAGGAATGTTGCATAATCCACAGTTTTGCGCCATTTAAGCGTGAAAGAGCTTTCTCCATAAATGGAGAACATAGAAAAAGGTCCCACCGTGACTTTGGAGAACGTATTTTGAATTTTGAACAACATTAAAAAACGTTCTTGTACACTGGAACAGATTTCCTTTATAAGCTCTCATAGGAAAATGTAAAATATAGAGGCTTTAGGAAGACTATATCTTGTGTTACAATGATATTTTATATATAAAAATTGTAACATATTCAGCGTATCTGCAATTCAAGAGCGCTATAAATCACTGTACAAATGAGGATAAAGAAAATAAAATGTCAGTGACGTACAAAGATTAAGTCTTGGCATTGTATATAAGACAATAGTAGCTTTTTCGTCGCTATCGCTTACGATAAGAGCTTTCGTGCAAATATTAACCGAGTTTGAACCGGAAACAAGCAGCAAAAGGTTAAGGAACTGAGACCCTGCCTTAAAAACAAAGGTATAAAAGGAATTATCTTAATACACACAAACTATAAATGAATACTCCACGAAAAAATATGCAACGAACCTTGAGCTAATGGGTTTATTATAGACTAATTTCCAAACTCCTGATTACCTCAGCTATGCTGTGTTACACTAATTGCCTATCTTTAACGCAGAAGTCGGCTAATGACCTCTTCATTGTACGACTGTCGAGTCTCTTACATAATATGCACATTGATTTAAATGTATGGAAATTATTTATTGCACTTATTTGCTTACCTCTCCGTTGGAGTGACTAGTCGTTTTGAAACACCGTATGATGATGATGATGATGATGATGATGATGATGATAATGATGACCATCTATAACACATATTAGGCCACAGTAGGTCTATTAGTCTTAAAAAAAGACTAGCCGGAACCTCTTTCTGTTCGTTTAAGTTCCTATTTCCGGCTGGTTTGTATTGTAGCGTTGGCGCGGATTGTCTACTGCAACGCTAAACGCCGAGCTTCCGTGCGGTAAGCATTACCGATGTTTAATGCTCCGTGAGCTGACGTCTTGTTAGAGGGAAGTAGCTTATAGCCAGCTTTTAATCCTAGTTCTGAATATTGTGCAAGAAAAGAGCTTTTGATTGTGCTAATTTCTGTATGTGGGGCCATCACGTATGAAAAGTAGAGAAAGAAATAATAAAGAAGTAAATTAAAAGGAAACCGAACGATTAATTTTATCATAGCATTGTATTGCTTTGGTATTGTATAAGTGTTCGATTTAATGATTTCACAGTTGCTTCCTTCGATTTTTTAACACTATACAGGGTAGAAGGGATAGATCAGTATCTGGAACAGATTTTGTATCTTACGTTTTTGTCTCTGACCATTTCCTACGGAGATATTTTAGTCTTATCGAAAACAAGCTGGCAACACTGCAGGTTTCACTTTCACTAGGTCAGTACATCAACAAACATGCGTCACGCAGACGCGCGGTTCGTGAGTGTAAACATTAAGACATAGTATGCCGTGTCTGCTACGTCGTAATAAATAAGTACATCTGAATTCTCCAGTAACGCATACTGTAACCCAAACTCACAATCTAAGGATGTTGTTTATCATTTCCTTCAACATCAAACTTAAATCGTTTCGTAGGTAATACCGCTATAATTTAATAAACCAAACCATCTCTCTGACTTATGAACACAAAGGTACATTTGTAGGCTCTTACAAAGTGTACCAAATGATATTTTTAAGGTGACAGCAAAAGATTAAGCAATGAGCCAAATGGTTCACCCACTTCACAGGCGTTGTTCAAGATGTCCACCATTTGCGCACCTGCAAGCCTCACACCTTTTTAACCAATTACGTCGCACCATTGATGTGTATTTCTTCCGCAGATAAATGTATTCTCTCAAAGATTCGAGAGCAGTAGTTGCTGTTTTGTAGACCCTGCTTTTCACGTCTCCCCAGAAGGAAAAATCCAGAGAATTCATACAGGGTTGAAGGGAAGTCATTGCATTAATTTAAAGCAGTGATAGATCTCAGTATTTGGAGCACATTTTGTATCTTACGTTCTTGTCTCTGAACATTTCCTATGGAGAGCGTTTTGTCAAAAACAAGCTGCCGACACTACACATTGTATGTGTCACTTTCATTGGTTCAGTACATAAACATTACTGCTACAAGGCGTCTAGTGAACGTCACCTTCTATGTTTACTGTACGAAGGTAGGCCAATCACAACCGTTACCTGCCAAAACATAGGTGAAAGGGAAAGTGGTCGAGTATTCGGAGTATTCCTTCACGTCTTTTACGTGATTAATTATTTCGAAACCCTATGTGATGTCCCATAATTACTACCGAAGCTATGTCAGAAATAAGTTACTCTATGCATCTTACAAGTAACAAACTGTTATCCTTGTACATTCTTGTGGAATTACGCATTCAATCTGGAACAAAGAGCATTTATTTTTACGAAATCGGCTGATCAAAGAACAAAATGCCATTAGACTTATTTATTTGTAATACTTCTATGAAGCACATATTAGAAGGAATGTAATGACTTCCCTTCCACTGTGTATACTGTTTGAACTCAACTAGCTCATATACACGAGCTAATTTGTGTTCGAAGGCAGGTAAGGTGCGGACTAATAACCAAATTTCGTACGATGGGCAGTTCTAGCTGGAATATCACCAGATATGGATTTGTAAGCAAAATCCTGCGTTTTGCTACACATAATACCCTCCAAGTTTGTTTCAAGCTCTTCCGCATACACTTTCGGGAGAGAGTTTTTTTTTTTTTTTTTTTTTTTTTTTTTTTTAAACCTCTCTTCTGTCAATCCATTTATTTTACCAGCACATTTAGATAAAAAAATCTTTCAGGTTTAAAATTATTTTTTGCGTGAAAGGTTTCATTATTTCAGTGAGCGTTCAAACATTTTCATACCAATATTTACCTTCTAAAAAGTGTTTTGAACAAATCCGTAATGCGTAAAAATCTGCCTATTGAATTTGTAATATTGCTGTAGTTCATTACTTTGATATATTAACTGTGTTTGATATTGACATATTATAATTGCAGATAACACCAACAGTGAGAAAATGTTGCAGCTTGTGGATGAACAGCAGGTGCTGAATAATGCGTTGATACCTTTGCTAACAACCATTTATTTAAACATCCCTTTTTGTATGAATATGATACAGTTGGGCAGCTGGGCAAATACTATTTAATTTTAAAAACATTCACATTTTATCTGTGTTAAAGCTGGCAGTGCAAATACTTATATTAGAATTAAATTGTATTGCACTCAGCCGATTGCTGTTTCCAGTTCGTCTCATTTATTTTATTTGTCATCTTTGTAGATGTTATATATTTTTTGAGAGATTTATTATCCTAGATAAATATATTTTAGTGTTTGCTTAGCTTACTGGGGTACTTGTATGAGGTATTCACATATTAAATTTGATTCCCTTTCACCATTGTAATTCGTATAGATGGAGTGACAGTGAGTGAGTGACAGTGAGTGGGTGAGGTTTAAGGGCTCGTCGACAACAAGCCCATGTTTGATACAAGTATTTGTATGTTATTGGAGTGCAATTTGGACTGTTTCGTGGCGTAATGATTTAGTAAGCTTACGTTTCTAAGGTAGGATCTCAATTCCTTATCTTAATTACTGCTTATTGCGCCTGGTTCTATAATCAGTCGCGTTTGCATGAAACCTTTGTCTGCAGGTATTGGCAACAAAAAAGCTACGATTGCGTCATATATTCCAAGATTTAATCTTTGCACACTTGACACTTTTATTGTCTTTATTTATTTTATCATTTATAATACTCTTGAAATACAGATACACTTGGTGAAATCATTTATCTCTTTTAGAGTTCAGATACCTTACACTCCCTCTTTTAATTTCTCTACTGCTAAGTAGAGGAAGTATTGTATTCCACCCAAAAAGCCGATGTCGAGATTTCACCGGAAATATATGTTTTGACCCCCTGAATCCAAAAAAAGGCATTTTTAGAAAAAGGTCGCGCGCGTCTGTCTGTCAGTCTGTGGACAGCATAACTCAAAAATGAAAAGTGGGTGAAAAATCAAAGTTGGTATTTAAGGTTAATGTCTTTCAAGCATGCGACACAAAGATTTTGAAGAAAATAGCCCTACACTAAACTACCCTTTACATGGAAAATTTTCGAAAATTTTTATTTTCTTGAAAATAGCTGTAACGATATTGATTAAGGTGCCATTTGTTTAAGATATTTTTATAACAAATGAAATGTATATTTTGAATTTTCTGGTTATAGCCTATGTAGTCCTGTTTACTCTGGATGACTTTTGAATAACTCGTAAACCGTAAGACATAGACCAAATCGTACAGTACTTGCTAAAACACACAATTTATGTCACTATATTTGTGTAGTGAACCATTTCGGAGATGTTCCTTGTTATTTGTGTCAGTTTCGGAAAACAAAACTTTCGTGAAATGCAATATCATTGTTCATTTTTTATATGTTAATCGTGCAAACAAAACGGGATCTCAAAACTAAAACTATTTGACTATCGCTCAAAGTCTACTGTATTCTAAAATTCCTTTTGTACCTACAAGGAAATAATAAGATAATTTGTACAAATGTTTATCAACTAGTTTTTCGCAAGTAATGATAACACCAGAAGGCTTTAATGAGTATAGTAGTTATATTCACTAACCATAAAAGAGTCAACTTTTCTCTTTGGGTTCTGCTAATGTAGAATCCATATCTTTATCTTTATGGATCCATATATTTATGGATAGGTCAAGTAATGAAGAGAGAAAACATAAATTACAGTTTTGCTGTAGGTATAACAGTTGATATTGAAACATTACCTTACTGTTTGTATTTATGTTAGTCTTCTTAAAAAGTATGTCTAAAACTATTTTGAAACTCAGATGTTTGCTTGTGGAGTTCACTTCTCAGAAATATAAAGGACTTTTGGCGTGGTATATGAGATAGGTCCATTTTTTTGAGATTTGAGGTTTCTGCTTTGTGTAGACAACCTAAATCTCACATTTTCCCAGTTCACTAAGTGTTAATACTTTTCCCTTCTAACCATTTCTTGTTAACTAACTCTTTCTTCATCTGTTAGCGATCTTGCCATTAAATGTGTAATGTAATAATGATGCGAATGGAAACGTTCGCCATCATGAGGATTAAGGGAATGTTGACAAGGTGGGGAGAAGAGCTAGGGGCTGGCCTTCATTTCCATGTTAGACTTCGCCGGTGAGGGTCCATTTACCCAAAAGACTAATGTCTCCCCTGCTTTAAAATGTTTTTGACAAGCATTCTCCTTGGCTGTTTCCCCTCTGTGCCTCAAGAGACACTCTAAAGCTATTTAAGGACCTCCCACTATCCTTTCCCACTCCCTGAAGGCACCACACACACACACACTCACTAGAATTCTTCTAGTCCAAAGTTAAGCTCTGGACAGCCTCCGTGGTCTGGTAGTAAGAGCTTGCTAACTTCAAATCGAGAGGTCCAGGGTTTGGTTCCCAGCTAGAGGGTGGGGATTTTTCTTTAGCCAGTATTACTCCCCAGTTTACTTAGAGTCTGCAAGTATGAGTGGGAGTGTGGATGCGTATGTGTGAATTTAACTACACTTTTTGTGTAGGCTGTGTCTTATTTGGTTTGTGGCCTATTATTTTACTGGTTGTTTTAGGTATGTAAGTTTGTTTTGCTTAATATTGACAGTGAATGCATGTAATAGGAATTTCACTTATTATGGGTTCACAGCTGGAGAGCAAAGTTCACTGTCGCGGCAGTAGATGGTTCTAAAGTCGACGAGAAAGCTGTTTATACCTATTATAGTAGGACGGACTATGTTTTTATAATTTGACTGACATCGAACTGAAGTATTCCCAGTAAAGTGGAACCACTTCGTGTCGAGTTCGTTGCTGCCACGCTTCTGTTCAGTAGAAATCAATTAACTTAACCAAGGTTAAATCAACAGGAGTTTATTCACCATTCCTCAAAGTTTTGTACTTTATTACAATCATTTTAGTGATAAAATTGTAGAAGTTGTGTTTTTCAAATAAAAAAGGGGCGCTATAACAGCAATCAAAGTTAATGCCGCAGAAGCCCTATTGATTAATAACTAATTTTGAAACTATTTCCGTTGACAGATATACAAGCTACTACACAGTAAGTGAATTAAACAAAACTAGAGTTGGTAACTGGCTAAAAAAGAACTAAGGGCTTTTTTTAAGGTTTTACATTTTTAAACGGTCAAGTAATATTGGACGATGGGTGAAATGATGCTCAAATGCTCCCGGGGTCTACATATCTTAGAGTTACCAACAGTCATATTTTGGAATACAGGAAAACCCCGTAAAAATATCCTTATACTAGTAACCCGCCTTAACCGGGACTTGAACTCTGAATCTCTTGAATATGCTTCTCTCACGCCAGAGAGAGGCAACTAGGAGTTGTGAACAGTTTCGTGAGCAATATTTGGGCTTTTTGGAGAATGGCAGAACATAAATAAAGTTTTACTATATCTGAGTTTTTGGGTATAACACATCTGGGGAGAGCGTTTACTCATTTCATTTATGCACATTTTTATTTAATTGTTCTATACACACTATTTATGGTTTCGTAGTGCCACTTTAAATACGTTTTAAAATGTTCGGAGTTGGTATAAACTCTTCTTATTGGTTAATATGTGTATAGGAGTAGAATTTTAATAAATTACCTGTCTAGGTAAATACAATTTTTTAACATCCTGTAATTAAATACGATACTCTCAGAAAAATAGGTACTACATACTCTAAATAATAACTCGTTTTCCCCTTAAACTAAATTTGTAATCGTATGACAAAATTCGGATGTGTTGCACTTATATGAGTTTCTCTACTCTTATATAACTAATCTAACAAACTTATATTCCTCTATCTTCAGGTTGTTCGACATAAGCATTTGCAGAAATTATCTTATTGCTAATTTTCTTATAGGTGTAAGGGGAATATAACAGGATTTGAGCGATAGTCAAATCTTTTAAAGCTGGTCGTAGTATGAAGGCTTTGAAATTACGTTCTCTTTGCACAGCCAAGAGATAAAAAAGTGAATAACGACCTTCCATTTGTGAAAAGTTTAAGTATTGCAAAACTCGGACAGTTCACTCCACAAAAATGTATTTGGATATAAATTGTGTTTTAACGATATGTACATATGTACGTAGTTTGCACAGTAATATTTGGTCTCTGTCTTAGGGTTTACCAGTTATACAAATGCTATCGAGGGTAAACAGAACTACATGGGCTATAGCAAGAAAATTCAAAACATGCACTTCATTTGCCATAATATGCACTTCATTTGTCGTAAAAATATCCTAAACATATAGCATTTTTATGAACACAGTTTGTCATTTTTTAGAAAATCAAAATTTTCGAAAAATTTGTCGTGTAAAGGGTAATTTAGGTGGAAGAATTTTCTTTAAAATGTTTGTGTTGTATCATTGAAGGACATTCAATTTAAGTACTAACTTTGGCTTTAACTGACTTTTTGGTTTTCAGATATGGTGGTCTCTCTCTCTCTCTCTCTCTCTCTCTCACACACACACACACACACACACACACACACACACACACACACACACACACAAACAAAACGCAGGCCTTTTTCTAGAAATGGTCTTTTATTGTTCAGGGGACCTCAAAACATACATTCCGAAACTGCGTAAGTTTGATAGGTGAGTACACCATACAGGAATAATAAATGTACTAATAATGTATTGCTTACGTATGTAAATAAGTTTTTGAACAAATATTCTGTTTGCTAGTAATACTTGCAAAAATTAATTATTATACATTGAAAAAGAAGATATAAGTAATAATTAGGGCCATGCAGAAAGGGTTACATCCTCCATTAACTGTTTCTGGTTTAAATCGACTTCGGTGAACAATTTTCTTATAAATATTTTATGGTTCTGCTGAAGTTTTCTCCGATATATTCGTTGTGTAGTCCTTTCTTTGGGTAACAAACAAAACGTCAAACACATTGGTTTTTAAGGCAGAGGTCACAGGAAACTACATTATACAATCCAGCTGATTAAAAACTTCTACCGCATCACAAAGAAGGTCAGAGGCCATCTGCTCTAGTTTGTTTACTTGTTCCCCAAGTCCCTTTTAAAGATTTTGTAATTAAAAGGTTTGTTCTTCCAACGAACGGAAGAAAGTTAAGACTTTCTTCTCCTCGACAAATAACTCTCCGAAAGATTGCAGCTTGTATTTCTTGGCTCCTCCATTGTGTTCACCATAATTGTGAAGTCCCAGAAACTTGTTCGGAAATTTTAATGAAAATTTCTATTCTCTTATTGTTACAACTGAATATGGAGTGGTTAATATCCTCGCTGAAGAATATCCGGAATAGCTCGTTCAGCTTTTTGTTTGAGATGGGTGGGGGTCTGATTTGTTTTGATTCTTTGCAACTACATGAAGGACACATTTTATATTAATTGATCCGTGGTTATTTTGTAAAATTAATGCAAAAACAATGCAAAATGAACGTATAATGTTAATTTAATCACTAAATAAGAAATTAAACAAAATAATTAATGGAATTTAGGAGTTTCTTAGACGATAACAGTACATTTGATTGTCAGGATACCTGCATTATACTCCGTTTGTTTAATACTGATACTATATTGGTTATATCTGTATGTTTTAAGAGTAATATAACCCCCATGCCATAGCACAGTGGTACGCAACTGCCTCTGGCGCGGGGGATGAGTGTTCGATCCTCAGTCCGACGTAGGGATTTTTCTCCGTTGTTAAATCTGGTCCGGGTGCACTTACCCTCGTGATATCTACTGAATATCTGTTCTGACAGAAAAATAGCGTCCCTAAAAGGTCAAGTAGTTGGCTTGCTGACGACCGCCAACCCCATACTGACCACCTCCGTGATCTTGGGTGCGTCTGGAGGACCGGGTGATTATATCCTCTGTCTAGGGAAGATTCTGGGGATCATTATAAGAGTAATATGTTTGAAATTATGGCACATCATAGATAAATCAATGGTCGTATGTTTCATGCTTCATTAACAAGCAAAGTTCTGGATATATATAAGTGAATTGAATGTATATTTTTAGTAACATTTAAACTTTCGTTTTCTCAAAAGTACTTTAGAGAAATAAGCCCAAACTTATTGTCATTGAAGATGAAGTATCCATGTTTCTTTTGGTGATTGCGAACAGCCATTATTTTTCAGGACATGCCTGAGAACCGCAAAGATTAAAACCAATTGTTTCATATGGTGAAAATGTTCTTTTAAGTTTGAAAGCAAATGTAACGGAAATTAAGAAGCATTATTTAAATATCTTATTTGAAACAGAGTTTAGAAGAGAAATGTATATTTAAAAAATTATCAAGATATTCTTTACACTTTTCGAGCTGAGTTGGACTATTTCTTGACCTGTCGCTACGCAAATTTCCGTTTCAAAACTTACGCCACCATTTTAGGAAGGGAAAAAAAAAAAAAGAAAAAAAAAAAAAAAAAAAAAAAAAAAGGATCAAGAAAAAACGCTTGATCTTAAATTCTAAGGTACAATATGATTGCGAATTATACTTCGATCACCGTAAGGGCCGTCACAGAAATAAAATTCACAGCTCAATTCATGTTGACTGTTACTTCCATTCAGAAACGTTTGTATCCATATTGTTTTTCGAAGCACACCACCACAAACCATTAGATTGGAGAAATAAGGGGAAACAAAGAGAAAAACTCTTCTTTGTTGTCAAGTGACAGCGTAGCTTGCTCCACAACCAATTTAAGAAGTGAGACATGTAAATTTGGTTGTTACGGAAATTGGAGAATAAGACAGTCCAGTGCTAGACAGTAAAAAAGGCATTCCCTTAAAAAATGCTGTACGTAATATGGTGCTTATCCATTTAAGTCTCAAATATACCTTGGACTATTTTATTATAATTCATTTTAAGTTGAACATAATAATATAAACGCGGCAACATTTCATAAACATGAGCTCTTAATAAACAGTACATTTATATGGAAATCCTCAGGATCGTCGCTGCATATTATGAAATACGGTGTCTCCCGAAATTTTGTTTCGAAGCCCCTATTCCCTTAACTATACTGAGTATTACGTATAGAAAACGCCCATTCAAACGACCTTCTCAGTTTGAAACTCCATTTAGAACGTTTGTCTAAATGGTTTCAATTCAATCAGTATAGGTTTGGTGACATGTAAGCCGTTTAAATTACAAATGGTGACCCTAATGGAATTTTAAGTGAGGATTGGAATGTTGATGGCTCCAGAACAATGTAAGCAATCTTTCACATCATTTTCTTTGCCTATTCTTCAACAATCTGTTTTTACAAAAGCTCATTGCTCTATCTAATTCATATTAATCAGGATAACCATTTGTGGAAATGATTTTACTACGTCCTCGCATTTACTTGTTCATACAATGCGAATACGGGTACACAGAAGGCTAAAAAGATATTAAAGTCTTTTAACTGCTGGTCTTCCGTCGTAGTAACCATGTTGGGAAGGAAAAGAACAAGGAGGAATTATAAACTTTCAAGCTTGTTCCCTCACTCCAGAATACTTATTTACGATACAAGGATTGAAAGCTAAATTTTATCTGCGAGTTGAGTGGTATAAAATTACTTCGAAAATGCGTGTCATATGATCATCTGTTCTTTTTGGCACTCAGTGCTGACAACATAAGTTAAAATAAAAAGGTAAGTCTATAATAATCATAACAACAATAATAACAGTAATACTACTACAATAATAATAAAATAACGAGAAAGCGTAACTGCATCTTAATTAAGACCAAGCAGCTTTCATTGACATGACCAGGAATTGTAATAACCTTATTGGTCTTTTGAGTAAACAGAACTGTTGATTGTACACAGTTGTACAATTATTGTTTTAGGTTTATCTTGAAAATATGTTAACAACGCGTTTTTACGATAATTAATTTCTACATTTCTTGCCTTAAAGCAATTAAACAACCCGTTATATGCTGTGTCGCACTGTTTCCACTGTTTCATCTAGGCTATATAATCCTTTAATCCATGAAATAGTCTTAATAAATGCAACTTGTGATAGTTAAATTCTCTAGATAAATGGGTAATCACTCGTGGATTACTAATGATAATTCTTGGGATTGGATGCATCCTTCCTGTACCTATTAGGTAAGCGATAGGGAATACGAAATGATCTTCAGGCTAATTGAAACCATTATACTACGGTGAAATCTCTATGAAATTATACTTAACTGGTTTGGGGCACTAGCATTACGGTCTGCTTGTTTAAGGCTACACCAGATTATTCAACACATTGGTATGCAATAATGTTCCCTTAATTTTAGGTGAGAAAACATATGTATCGCAAACCGATCTAGGGAATGGTTAACTAGCAAGTGCATCAAAGAGAGAGAATGTTACGTCTGGCAAACACATTCCAGTATATTTTTATTTCGAAGCCCGCAAATGATCCCTCTATGAATATTCATTACCAGGTAAAATCGTAAAGCATATCTCCCATAAAGGAACAGTGTTTGTAGTTTAGTCGTACAAGAGACCCACCCTCTCTTTGAGGGAAAGCTTCGATTCTCATTACGCATTCATGTTAAATTTCTGTTCGGTCTTACTATTTCTCCAATATGGTGGTAGTAAATGGAATTCACCCACCAGGTGTTATGTCTCGGGGACCATAAAGGCTATAGCAGTCATCGCCGATGGAATTCGGTACAAGCCCATTGTTTCTCTCCCAAACCGATGAAATTGCGGGAACGTCGATGTTCCACTGAGTTTGTGGGGAAATGCAGGTCTCATGGGAGGAATTCAACTCATTGAAATGTTGGCACCCACTGAGGCCCCTTATTCTACCATGGATGCTTTTGACGCCATTCAACACGAGCCGCCATCCATAAACAAACAGTAAACACAGTGTTAAATATTTAATTATTGCTTATAGTTTAGAAGTAACAGAAAAATCTGATGAAAACCATGGCAGAAAATCATCCACAATTTTTCATTAACAGAGATAGACTACAAAAGTCATAAAACACCTATTTACAGAAAGCAAATTTAGTAAACTGCACTGTTTGGGACCATCTCTGTCTCTTATCATCTTAGGCGATCTCGCAAGGGGTGAGGGATGATTACTGACCAATGAACTGCTTGACTATTGCAATACGGGACTAGAGGCGTTGCTGTAATGAGACAAGGAAATGTGGGAGCCAAGGAGAGAAGCCACATTTTAATACTCAAAATTAAACCGACAATGTTTTAAACCAGAGAAATGGCTGGTGTCTTTGCCAGAGTACGGCTGGATTAGTGCACACAGATGCACTATTTCCGGTAATCACAATGGGCGTGCGTTCCAACATTTGTTTTGAATAGTAAAGCTGTGATTAAATCTAAACAATGAGATGTTTGATTTGTTTTTGTGTTCTGTGTTTTTTTCTTTTAATTATGATTGTGTGTCTTAATAAGATAAATGCAATACTAATTTTCATTGTTGATTTTGCCGGAAATACCTAAACTGGGTGGGAGGCAGTAGTTAATGACATTAAACGAAGCACCGCAGCAAAGAAAAAGAAAAAAAAAATTGCCTTAATAAAAAGTGTTTAAAGCACTGTTATCTATCAGCTCCCAAAGTATGTCGGTCTAATTTTGGGACATCCTGTATAATATGCCATACATATTGTGTAAGCCCCCTGAAATCATTATGTGAAAATAGAGGCAACAGGGCTTCACTTTTTAAATAATGAACAACTCAGTAAAAATGGCTATTGATTAATGGCACTACCCGTGATGTAGGACAGCTTAGGATGTAAATTTAATGCTTTAAATAAAACAGGCTCAAGTGGTGTTAACTTCAATTGACTGTGTTACAAGTTTGAGCTGTGATATAGGCCTTGGTATATGTTGGTAGACCGAAGACGAGGTGGGCTCTCAGTGTTAAAAGAACTGAGACTGGGACAAGCAATTTGACATCATCACACACACACACAAACACATACACGCGCGCGCTCTGTCCTTTTTTTGAAAATTTTTCCTTCCTTTTTAATTCAGGGGGCCTCAAAACATATTTTCAGTGAAATTTTGGGTCAAATACAATGCCTTCCCTACTTACTATACGTGGTAGAGAAAGTAATAACCCTTAAATCTGCAAAGTGTCAAAGTTCACGTGCTGTTGTGCTTACAACAGTCGCTACTATTTATACCACTCCACGAATAAGTTTTTCTGGCAATCACACATTATTCCAATCCTCTGAGAAGAACCACAGGTACCAAAGGCTTTCACTGAAGGCGGTACACCTTCTCAATTGGCAACAAGCTTATTATCCCAGAGACTGGTAGAGTGTAGGCTTTTCTGTTAATTACTTCCGCTGAAAGGTCAGGCTAACCCCCAACACAAATCTGCACGAAACCAGAAGGGATGCCGACGGCAAAGGGAAGAAACCGGAGAAGCATTTTGTGGCTCCGCGAATGCCAGATGCCTTATTAGCCGCTTTGAAAGGGAACTCCCGGGCTTTCAGACCATTCTGGAGAGGCTTGATAAGGTTTAGCTAAGCAGACATTCATCCCCACTTTGGGTTTAAGTACCATAATGTAGCACTTGACTTATGTTTCCTAAGGGTATACCTTCTTCCAAGCCAATGTATAGAGGCTGCTAGAATAACACGTAGTAAACACTGATTGTTAATTGGCATCATTCAATTGTTAGGGAACTCGTGACAAAATTTTGGTCATGACTAATATTGTGAATGAATCGTGCACCTTCTAGATTCCGTACAAGTAAAAACGTAACCCCGTGGAATAACAGCCCATCCGGGCTAAGGCTTACTGCCCGACCGCTGCGTCCCCCACCTCTGCCTACCATAGACGTCATGAGTGAGGTGCAGTATTGGAGGTAGGATGTGGTCATAGCCCCGTTTTCTCCCGGCCGCTTGTGAAGCCTTCTCGATCAAGGGCCACTGCTTTTCAATCAAGCAGCTCCTTAATTGACGCCTCGGTGATCCAACGAGGCTGAGTGCACCCCAGACCAGACCTCCCAGCTGTGAGAAAACCCATGCCGGTATCGGGGATCGAACCCGGTAAAAGATAAGAAATCCCATTAATAGATTTACAATCTATTACCTATACAACCTCCCGTGCCAGAGGCAGGCGCTACCACTGCACTATGGGGGCGGTCTCCCATAGAAGTACCGAAGGTTTTTCTCAAAAGCTCTGAAAGCAGAAATACTAAACTTTCAGCATAAGTATAATGTTATTATACTTTAGTTTTTTATGTGGAAGTTGCACTAATATTTGTGATGATAAGAAATTTAAACATGATAAACCGCTGTTTTAAATACATGAAAATTGGTCAGCGTAACTGCGTTAGAAAATCGATGTTTTTGAAACATTTACGTACATAATACTAGAATGAGTCAGTAATTGTTGTTTCTAAAATGCCTGAGAATGTAACATATTAGAGTTTTAAAACATCCATTTTCGTATAGCTTTACATTGATTACAGGTCTTAAATTTCACCTACACACGTTTTTGTTCACTTTAATAGTAACTCAAATGTTAACAATTCAATCAATCAATTCAATCAATTAAATACACGTTATTCTATCATTTCAATTAGAGTATCCTAGAAGAGCCTTCTTAAAGTAAACTGTTAGCCAAATGTAGAACAATTTAAAGTCTGTAATAACGCTGCAGGGAGAATATATATTTTAAAGGTTAGATGTATCGCTCAAATATATTTTAGAAATGAAAAATACAGGTACGACGGTAGGTCGCCAAGTAGTAAGATCGTTTGCGTTTCACCAACGCAGGGCTCTATCACAGAGGACCACATGGATGAAGCGGCATCTGCGCAGGTTTTATACGGGTTGTTCTGTTTTTCCCGCCGTTCATGCCACCAATTTCTGCATTATCACCTTTTCTGCCACCTATGTACATTCCCACGCAGCTGAGAGCAAAACTATCGATTCCCGTATATTTAATAAAGTGTTAATGCTAGAAATAACATTTGAATGAATTCAATTTGTTTCTCCTTTTGGAAGTCTCCTTTTTTAAAGGATATAGCATATATACTCTCTGTATCATTGTGTCAAAGTCAACATAACAATAACATCAACAATTTTACAGTTGAAGACGCAATTATCGTTTCTCATTTGTACAATCGAGTAACAAATACTAATTAAACTATCGGACACCAGAATGTTTTGAACTTGACTCATGGTTGAGATATTCATATAAAACATGGATATAACAATAATTATGCCCTTATTGCATAACATATCATAAGCAAATTTTGAAGGAGAAATATAGAAATAAAAGATGTTCTATGGAGAAATACATGTATATAACGGAGGGGGACAACATCTCACTCACTGCGTCAGATCTATTACGTCATTACATCTACCAACTCTCCCGAAGGAAACGAAGGAACAACAGGAGGCTACAGAACACAGGTCACGGAGGCGTTCGGAAGTCCCTAACAGTTCCTGGCTCGAAAACCTGTCAGTGTCTAGAGAGACCGATGATCGACTGGTCCAATAGCAGCCTTCTAGTGTCCTTGGATAAGTACTCTTTCCTAGGTGTAAGTACCTACCCGTGCCATATATTTGGCACCACCACACGCCGCGAAACCTAGAATCACAGCTGTAACATGAGAAGAAAACCCCTATTGATCTGAGAAACCAGCAGAATACCCAAGGTCAGCTGGATGTTCAACGGAAATCCAAACAAGGTACCCCCCGAATGAGAACCTCATCGTCACCATGGAAACAACTTGCTCAGACTTTTCCTGCTGCAGCAACTTTTGTGTTCAACAGTCCAAATACTGTCAACCTATTTCTTTAGTCCCCACATATGTTAAAGTTTGCAATATGGCAAGGGATATATGCATAATCCACTACTTAGCAAGGTTTAATGAAACATTGTAATATTTTGATGTATTTTTAGTCATGGCCAGACACAGTAATCCCTCACGTTCACCTCTATCAGTTTTCCACATGGTTGCTACAGCTATTTGATAACACTCACGCGCAAATTATTAAAAAAATAATATTTCACATTAGTTTGAATTTGTTCGCTGGGCAGTAAAAGGTTTAATGGGATTTGCTGAACCGTGCAGCAATGCGGGCGGACAATATAAGAAAGGAATACGAACTAACAATTGCGTGGATAGGGTATTAAATAAATGCGAGGTTTAATACCAAATGAATCTTCATGTCAGAAGAAGAGAGAGCACTCATTAAGCTCTGGCCGGCAGAACAAACGAAGCAAAAATAATGTTCAATTTCATTAAACGTAGCTAGGTCCT
The DNA here is from genome assembly GCA_030765045.1 of Tenodera sinensis. Lineage (NCBI taxonomy): Eukaryota > Metazoa > Arthropoda > Insecta > Mantodea > Mantidae > Tenodera > Tenodera sinensis. Next base: position 53,973,053 of record CM060967.1, read on the forward strand.
TAATTATCCCTCCACAACAGTAACATTTGAATTTCATCAGACAGCAGAGGAATCCTTGTTAAAGTCCGAAACGAGCTCCCGCCTTGTTTACCAACGTAGCAGCGGCTGTGTCGAAATTAGAACTTGCTTCAATTTTCAGAATACCAAACACTGCGCGAAAACTCCACCACATCTACTGGCTTTTACTCAATAGCAAAAAATACTAGTGAAGCTATCATCAGCACATTTCGGACACAAGAAGTTACTTTTGGTAGCTATTACCTGTTTTTACCGCATCTTATGCGAGCTGCTACTCAACTGGCCATGAATTTTGTTGAAAGAAACATCCTTCCGTAATACCTTTTGATTCATACATAATGTAACAATCTGACCTTTCGATAAATCCCACCTCTGATACCAGAGTGACAAAATCGATAAAAGTTCAATCAAAATTACTTTTTTCTTTCTCACTTTATTACTTCTTTTTCTAAAACTTTTGCACAAATACACAGTTCTCTTTTACTGATGTTAACACCGTCTACACACAACTCTTTTCTTCTCGTAACCTGATTCAGTCCTTTCATGTCTTTCTTCACGTTCTCCGTCTCTCACACACTGACTCCAACCATGCTATCACTCACTATCACTCAACACTCATTCACTTCGACGCGATGTGTCTTTCCCGACGACAATACCACAGACAGCTGTCTCACACTCACTGACACACTGGCCGACTCATGTGTATCACTAACTACTGCGCTCGTTGTTCCGCTTCCTTATGTAGCGAGAATGATGTAGGCCCTTTCTCGAATACGCCGGCTGCTGGACACTTCTCGAATACTCTGCAAAATCCTTTGTGTTGCTGCTTGATTGTTGGTAGCCACGTTTTCGCTCGCATGAGTGGTGTGGGGAAGCTTGATCTTGAGAGCCTTTGCTACGCGCTGCACCTGGTAGGTGGCGTGAAGTAGGTTGGTAAATATAGTATAATATAGAATGGTAAATATAGAATACATCGAAGGTGTTCTTAGTAAGCTTTATTTATTCCTTGTTTAAGTTTTCAAAAACGAGGTTTAGGAAGCCTATTTTTGTGAAACCCTGAAATTGAATTCTTTTATCGAATGATTCTTGTAAACACACGAAATCACCCAATTTCTATAAGCAATGTTTGCTGACGTAGATATTAATAAACAGGAAAAGACTTTGGACAGCCTTGCTGGTATTATTTGGTGCGATAACACGTGGCTATTTTAATCGCTTTTCTTGCGAGTGCTAACATATTGGTACAGGGCCAGAAAGGTGTTTTTGTCCTTATCTACCAGTAGATAACAGGCTTATATAAACGCCTGTGTTGTGTTCATTACCGACAATTACGGTTAATGCTGTGTGATACGCTCGTAATAACAGGCTTTCCACTCTCTTGGCACACTCCTTCGTGATCCCCAAAGCTTAATCGGATTTCTATTTACAATGATGATGATGGCTGTAAATGGAGAGAGAGCTACGAAACCTGTTAAATTGAATATGTACTTAGATGTAATATTCTGCAAATTTGAGGCTACAAAATTAATCATGTTTGAAAATTAGACAAAAAGTAATGGCATTTGTTACATTCCCTTGAATTTCTGTACCTACTGTCCCTTATTGCTTTTTCTACTATGTACTTGCGTAAATGGAGGAAATATGGCATTCCACCAAAAACTCGATAAGAAGATGTCACTGGAAATATTGTTTTCAACACCAGAAACATTTTTAGCGAGAGAAAGAAAGAGAGAAAGAGAGAGAGAGAGAGAGAGAGAGAGAGAGAGAGGGAGGGAGGGAGGAGAAGTGCACCAGGTTTAAAGCTATAAAATAAAACGTCACAAAAAGCATAAATAAAGATTAATATTCGTCGAAAATATACGCTTGTGCAAAATTTTGTTAGTAGAAACTCATTATAAGTTATACTTTTAATGAGTTTAAGACTGAAGCATGTGAGTGAGTGAGTGTGTTGGGTTTAAGGGCCCGTCGACAACTTGGTCATTAGGGCCCCCTGAAGCATGTGTATATTGAATTGGATTTCTAAATGTTTACACAAACGTGAGTGAACCACTCAGACCAGGTTAGAAATGAGACCCGCTAGCTGAGAGGAAAGCGGTTTATGTATGTTTTTGTGACAGATGTTACACCTATTGACAGCTCGTGCTTATAGCCTCCATGGTTTCCTTCTGTGGCAGATTGTTGTCACATTTTGCGAATGTTCGTCGCATTCTTCAACCGCGAGAAGCAAGAGCGACAAAAGTGACTAAACTCCTGGTGTGCACCCGCACAGAAGTCACTAACAAATACTGAGATCTCCTTATCCTATTGCCACCATCCTGCTGGTCCGGTGTTGCACCACGGGGGACAGCGGCCACGCAATGCCACCTATCGCTGAGAACAGCAGTTACAATGCGCAAACATCCGCGCCATCTGTCCGGCACCGTCAGTAGCACACACCTGAAAGCACAAGTGAAAGATAATAAGCAAATGGAATGAAAGGAAATTATGGATAGGAAATTGTGATATGAAATGAAGCACCCCAGCATTCGCTCAAGTGATAAGGAAATGTACGGAGGAACCCAAGTCAGTGCGCTTTCGTTGGGGATCGAAACCGGGATCTTCCGGATGCGAGTCACATACGTTGCCGTAGCGCATCCTCGCTTAGTAGGTTAAATACCAAACTTGATTAAGATAAACTTCTTTCAAGGCTAGAAAACCCCCCCATTCAAAGAAATATTTTACATAGAATATTTACCAAAATTGTGGTTTTCCCACAAGCGGCTCTAATCTCTGAAGTCCTCTACATTCTGGATGACCTTTCCAGAAACCGCAAGAGACAATGTAGATCTCATTAAAACACAACTTACGTCACAAATGATTTTGTCCAATTTATCACTTCCGAGATCCTCCTTGTTATTGTTTTGAAATTTAACTTTCAAATTTTATCTCTTGGCCTTGTAAAAGCGATCACATAGCGACCAGATTCAAAAGATTTGACTATCGCTTAAGCTTTCTGTATCCCGTTATTTCCATTGTACCTACAAGAAAACGTGTAGTAAAACCATGTCGATTAACATGAAGTAGATAGCAAAATAAGCGTTTGTAAGAATTTTTTACGAGAATGGGTAGAGACTTTGATGTGAGTGTAATACAAACTATTTTTTCAAAAGCTTATTAGTTTCTGCACCACGTGCATTGTAAACAAAGGTGTTGCATTTTACCCAAAACTTCGACACCGACATTTCGTCGGATATACACGTTTTGAGGACTCATAAAGCAAAAAACAGCATTTTTAGATAACGCACGCAAGCGAGTATGTGAACACTAATAGCTCAAAACAGATAAATCGATGGCATACCAAACCTGGTACTGCATTTCCGCATCTTGCAAGGGAAGAATATCCCCATTTCCTTTCTCGAAAATTCTGATTTCATCAAAAATGTCTCTAATGATTTTTATTAAAATACCATTTCTTTCAGACGTTCTCCTGACAAATGAAATTTTCGTTTCTTAATGCAGCAGGATATCAACTATCTCTTTACAGTTGACAGTTATGCAAAAGTATACAAGAAGAAAAGAACTTCTGAAGAGATTCCTGGAATACTCAAGATATAGATTTCATATGCCATGAAACTATCTTAAGCATGTGGTAATTTAATCAAAATCATTATGGGCATTTTTGATTACTTCAAACTCTTTTCATGTAAAGGGTAGAGTTGGGTTTGGAATTTTCATGAGCATCTTCCTTGCAAGATGCTGAACTTAAATGCCAATTATAGATTTTAATTGAATGGACAATCTTGAACTTTTATACGTGAAAGCGCAACTTCTTTCTGAATATTATGTGAGCACTCGGTATAAGTTGAATAGTGCTGAAAGGTGTCTTTTTTTTTTTTAACGTCCTCCAACATTGCGTCATATCGGACGAGCTGAAAGGTGTCGCAATTATAGTTGCATCGTACCAAAAACTACCGTAGAGTTTTGGTAGAGTGCATAAATGGCGTAGTAAATGGAAGGATTATCAGTAGTATTTGCAGGGAAAGAAGCATAATAAACAAATACAACAAATTAAGAAATGTAATGAGAAATTTAAACATGATGATTCACAAAAACTATGATTATAGTTTGCTTTAACTGTTCAAATTATATTCGATCTAAAAGGATAATGGTTGTAGACAAACTAAGTGCAATTTCTACATCAAAAATTAAAAAAGGAATTAGAATACCTTTTGTTATTCCTGATAAAATAACTAAAAATAAAATTAAACATGATTCACTTTGAACACTGTGATCAAATTAAAAATTGTACTTTTCGGTTCAAAATAACGTTACTTGTGATCACTATTAGTGTCTTTGATTTGAACTGTAGTATACTTAGAGGAGCTTGCAAATTTTTTGGACACTAATGTTCCGTAGGTTAAGCGGCTCTTTATATACCATCTTTCAGTTTGCGAAAGATCCAAAGTTCAACGCTTCCAGTTTCTACAGGAATCTAGTAGAACATGATCACATAACTTAACCAACGCGGTCGATATGAGGTATTAGCTGGTGGCTTCTTCGTTTGTGCTGACGCTATTTGTTCAGGTTTCTCACACATGTATTGTAATATTCTGAAGCACTACATGTCGTGCAGAGTTAGGTAATGACGTCCAAATACTCTTCTTGCAGCAGTGAGACTTTTATTGCTCTTATAAAGCAATGTTACAGCTATGAAACGTTGTGCTGGACACATCTTCAGATTAACAACAAAGGTATAAAGTTGTCAAACAGTTGACATCGATTTTGTGTTGCTGACACTACTGGGAAAAACTTTCTAAAGAAATACAACATTTTCCATTCGTTAAAACACTGTAGAACATACATAATCACCCAGACGAAAAATCGCTGTTGATCTATGAACTGCAGGGCCCGCATTACTGTACCTAGAAGTACATCCTCTTGAAGGTTGAATATCACCTGAGGCCACGGTGCAACAACACTCGGCGCGTGATGGAAATGCAGATCTGGGATTATACTGAAGCGCCAGAAATCTCACAGTAATGTGTGGTGCATTATTTGGCACTTCCGCTTTCAGTGTGCTGGGCTCTAGCGGATATTGTGCATTGTTAGGGGCACGTCTACTCCGTTAGCTCTCGGAATCTATACAGACTAAAACTGATTCCAAAATATAGTTGAAATAGCTATTCACGCAGAGCAAAACTACCAAAGAAAGCATCTGCATTTTCGAATGAAATATAATGCTGCAATATTTCTGGTTTCTTTGTTTGTAACCTATATGCAAGTTCTTAGTGGGAAAATCATGCTTTCTCGCTTTTATTTCTCCACTACCCTAATGTAAAGTAATAGTGCATTCATCTCAATATCAAAATGTTGCTATAAAGACATGCTTTCAGCTCCCCTAAATGAAGAAAACATCACAATCTGTTCACCAGATTTAAGAAAACATTTTTTATTTTATTATTATTATTATTATTATTATTATTATTATTATTATTATTATTATTATTATTATTATTATTATTATTATTATTATTATTATTAATTTTTTTTTTTTTTTTGCATAATAATTTTTTTTGGAAAGTTAGTTTTGGATTCTGTAATTTTCATGTCTTTTATGGCGCATGTACTGAGAAAACGCTCTCTCTCTCACACTCTCTCATTCTCTCTTTCACAAAGGCTAATCTGGTAACTATACAAATAAAACTAATATCCCTCCTAGGTAAGCTAAGAGTAAAACATAAGAAAGTTCAAATCTCAAGGATTAACCTCTAATTAGACACATGGAAATTACTTGTAGAGAAAGAATTAAACCTACACGCACTCAAGAAAAAAATATACACACGCACTCACACCCACCCACACACAGAGGATCTTCTACTTTTTCTTGCAATTCAAGAGTATATTTATGAAGTTAATTTCGAACCCAACAGATTTTCGTGAAAACAGTCGTTTCCAATCTTTTCCTGTATATGTGCTATGCCCCAATTTCAAATTTACTAGTAACTCATGCAGACGATGTATTTCGTACTACATGGATATACTTTTTTTGTAGTGAACATTCGATCATGGTGATCCCATTAACCCCGTTTTTGCTTTCTCTGTACTTCTCTAGTTCATGTTCAACCCATATTATGTTGATGTATAATATTCTGGCTGCGGATCTTACATGTATCAATTGCCGTGCGTTAATCTCGCAAACACTCGAAAATGGCTTGATCGATTTGAATAAATCGTTCATCTCAATACTGAAATGTTTTAAACACAAATAACATTAGGAAAATCCCACAGGAACATCCGAAAAATGGAAAAAAAAATGGAAATTGTTAATTTTGTATAGGAATTGCCACTTTGGATTACTTTCAACATATGGCATTTGTGGCGGTCCTATCGTCTGACAGCTGTATCTATTACATTTAAAATCGCTTCTTTCGTGAAAAAAAAGAAAAGAAAGAGAAATAGGGTAGGGATTTTGAGAATATATTTGGTTAAATAGAATTTACTTACATTTTGGGAATATTAATTTTGATCAGCCATTCTAAGTAAATGACTTTGCAGGCTTAGAAGGGGAAAAAAAGAAGAAAGAAAATTCATTCAATTTTGTTTTAGCGAGACTCGATGAATTAGGGCAGGCTTAGTTATAGCCAATGAATGCGTTTTAGTGAAACGAGGAATTAGATTGGGGATTTCAATATTGTAAAGTTCTCAAGGTAAGTTAAACAAATTGGTGACTGTGAAAGCAATTCCGCGTCATTTTACAGTGTTCATTACTATGCTAGTTTATCTGTCAAGTATAGCAAAATAATACTGTGGGCCCTAAGCCGCAAAGCGTAGCAGAAACATCAGTGTAGTTAAAACACAATAATCGCCAACTACTCCTTATTACCTCAGTATTAATATGCAGCTACCTGAAATTGGTAACATAAGTCTTCATCAAGCTTAAGTAGCCGTCTGCCACACTGAATCTAAATACCATTAGCCATAGGCAACTGGAACCGAAAAGCCGACTACAATGTAATCGCAATTTATTACCCTGAATTGTCGCCAGGTTGCTACCATTAAAATGTAATCTAGCGAGAACATTGCCTTATATAAAGGTTTTGTCTACATACTTTTCTATTAGGAAGCACAATCAAACTTTTTTCTCTACTCCCTCTTGTACAAACAATTCATGCACTTTTCCATATGTTTGACACTGAAATGCAACGCATTATATCCACACAGTTATCTTTACTCACGTTTCTCTTACGAAACATAATCGCATTTGTTTCTCTACTACCTCTTCTAGAAGGTCTGTATATGATAGACAGAAATGCAACATCTTAAAATCACACAGGCTTCTCTACTTGCATTCCTTTCTGTGGTATTTGGGATTTTTCAACGGTGCTTTGTTTAGTGTTTTCCTGGTATTTTTATTTATTTTTTTATTTTGGGTTCTTCACTGTTTCCAACGCAAATATAAAATTTGTAGTGATAAAATTGTCAAAGCATGGGCAACGCCGCGTATTTCAGCTAGTGCGTTATATATTCTTAATTGCACATTTTTCTTCAGCTTTCCTGTAATGTCCTGTGATTATACGATCTCATATAATCTCTCGTATCTCGTACTTTCCTGTATTAATATTCACATCTTATGTCTGATGAAAACGCCATCCTTCGAAACAGACAGGCATCTCGATGTGTATATAAACAATTTCTACTTCTCTTTCATAAATTTGTAGCGCTCTTAATCTTGCAGGTGGATGGGACAAGCTAGATTAGGTTGGCAGCATTTTAGAATGCGTGCTCTTTTTCCGATGCCTCCACCAACTTGTTTATTTATTAGTTAAAGCTCTTAACTTTATTGATGGTAGTCAATTATCGTTATTTCCAACAAAATGTTAATGTTTAATGAAAGCAACCAAAACGGAAAACATTCATTTAAGTTTGAATAAAATCATAAAACAAAATAAATATTTTAAGTACTATGCACTTAGTATGTTCTGATCGTCACGTATTATCCGTCTCATCTCACCCTCAACTCAATTAACGTACTTCATTCCGATCATAATCTCGTGTTGACTGAGGTTGCCAGCACTACACCCCGTTTCAAACTCAATTATTTACTTAATTTTTAACTTTCAGGCGTAAAACAGTTTAGATGCTTACTGATGTTCGCATTTATAAACAAATAAACGCAGCATGAACATATATAATTATATGTGGAAATCCAATAAAATAAGCAAGTAACTGAATTTTAAGGAAAGATAACAGGACTAATAATATTTTAAATTGAACTCAGTGGGGAAAAAATACGACTTACTGTGCTGGTAATATATTTACATTGAGAAAGGAACCCGCGATAGCCGTGGATGGAAAAAGGCCTTAGATGTGTGCGTGTGCGTGTGTGTATGTATGTATGTATGTGTGTGTGTGTGTGTGTGTGTGTGTGAGAGAGAGAGAGAGAGAGAGAGAGAGAGAGAGGTCGGGAGGGGGAGGGAGGGGGCAGAGAGGGAGAGCGCAATCACAGCTCCAACGTAAATTAAAATTTCTATAACACAAAAACGCAGATAAGCTATTGTACTGTCTTGTTGTTGAATCTGTGGACAAGTTGCATCTGTAGATAAGTTATCCAGCTATATTTGAATAACACTTTTCTTGTGGCCGCGCCGTGGCCGAGTGGTTAGATCATTGGCCTCTAACTAAAGGTCTCTCATCCCAGGCGACCGCACTGTGGGGATCATGATGGACAAAGCGGCGTAGGGGCGGGTTTCCTCCGGGTTCTCCGGTTTCCTCCGCCATCTCATTCCACCGGTGCACCATTTTCACTCCACATATCGTCAGAGTCGCCACCTGCGATGACGCCGGTAGTAAAAGCGTGCGTTAAACACTACTACTAAAAAATCTATCGTTCTGCATCTTAATATATTTAACTTAGCCTTTTCCAAGTTGTGCTGAATATATGTACGGTTCTAAGAATTTCGATCAAATGTTGTATTCAGACAGGATTTAGGTGTCAGTCCTGAATATTTCCGCAATATTTTATTTTACAGAGCAATTGAGCCTTATTTTGGCTTTTTCTTCTCTTCTAATTGACCGATTTCAACAAAGTAGCGTTTTAAAGTCCTCTTCCGGAGCGATCAAAAAATCTAAAGGAAGTTGACTTAGTCTACGCGTTACAGTCACAATCAGTCGAAACCTTATTTTGGCCACAATTTCTCTGTTAAAGGGCCAATTTCAACAAATAAGCCAGGATATTAAAGGTCTCGTCACGGAAATGGCTCCAATATTTAGGATGAAAATTTATATTTAGTTAAAATTTTACTTTTCAAGTTTATCTAAATAAGTATCTTCTCCCAAAAAACACGAATGAAAAGAAAAGAAAAGCCGAGCTAAGCTCAGTGGCCCAGGTACTGTCAACTATGTGACGAAACCTACTCTTTTCGTTTCAACAAGAATCGAAAATTAAAATGGTATAATTTTTTATTCATCTTTTCTAATGACATTACTGTCTCTGTCAGTTGGTTCAGAGGGAACTGGTGATAATGCAGACTTCTAAAGTATTTTTCCGCCACGCACTCGTGAAATATTGCAGGTGGACGCCATTTCTTTTTTGGGCAAATGCCTTTTTCTAATTCAGTATATGCTTCCGCTGGAATCCCGATATTGACTTTTGGGATGGAATGCATTACTTACTCTGTCTTAGGTAAGCGGTAGAAAAAGTAAAGTTGACACGAATAGCAATGAATGGTGCGAGTATATCCACCATATTTCACTCCAGCGCTGTCTTTCACGAAAGGAGTTTTCTAACGATTTAGGGCCATCTTCAGGGTTTCGTGCCAGCAAGGGAACTTCGGTGGAATTACCATTTCTCGGAAAGAAATGTTGTAATTTATGGCACCAATCATGAAGACTGGCTCTCACCACAATTGGAATTGTAGACGACTGTTTATTGTGCCAATTTACTGCAGAGGCTAGCGTGCTGAACATGTTAGTTGATGGAGTTATAAAATTAGCTCGTGTTAAACCTTTACGAAAATAATTTACACGTTTCCGATAGGCTCAAACTTTAATACAGACGTATCAGAGTTGGAATAATAATAGGGTGCTTGTACTTGTGCAAGAAAACTAATTTGCATTTCAAAATAAGCGGCGGGAGAATGAAACAAAACAACAGGAATGGGAAAGGGGCTGGTTTTCGCGGAAGTCTTTCAATGCAAATTTGCTATCCCACTCCTTTTTCTTCCCTACTGCAAGTGGAATACTTTCCGCATTCCTCCAGCTGGCGGTGGTTTGTTTGAGGTTAGTTTTTTCCACGCTAGAATTTCAACCAGACTTGCAGGAAAAGTTTGCGAAAGAATAATTACACCCTAGCTATAGTTGGTGATGGTATCTAGATTGAAGAAGTTGGTGAAGACACCAACCAACATACCTCTTCTCTATTTCACGTAACGAGTTTGAAAGACCTCCCTTCCCTGAGTAAAACGGCATATTAGCGTATGACTTGGTGGAAAATGTTGACTCTTTCATAGAACGACTGCAGTTGTAGACCCTTTTTAACAGTCCTGTCTTTTGATAACTTACGTTGACTTCAGTTGACACAGTTTCCTAGCCATTTTAATCTACTTACTTTTTAAACCCATGCACATCGCTGTCTTTTCTTCACACATGTGAAATCCAATGGCATATTCTGTTAGTTAAATGTTAACGTTTTGGTCTATCCTTTCCTCTTTTTTATTGCTGTTTTTCTTTCTATTTTTTCAGGTTTAGTAGGACGTTTGGATTGATTGACAATTGTGCTGTTTAAAAAATACAGACATATCTAGGGTCACATCCTGTAGTAGGACAATGAACTGAATCCAGTTGTAGACTCCACAAGCAATTTAAATCCCTCGTGGAGTTTAATTATAATTATGTTTCATAATATTGTTCTTCGTGAAGGAATTACACATAATGATGTCGGGATTAATATAAGACCAATAAAGGTTCTTAATCAATTGTTTGATAAATTTAGGATGTTGGATCAAAAACTGAGAATAAATTAGCAGACAGTACATGATAGTTGTGAAAAGAGTTTATAGTGAAACAACAGCGCTTGTTTGTTGTTAAGTAGAGAAAGTCATAGAGAAGGTGGAAGGTGAGCGGCAACGATGGACTGCACGGCTTTTCTGGAAGTAGGAATAAAAAAATGTGAAAAAGAAGTGCGCATATTCCACTGCATGTGCCTTAACACAGTCCCAGAGGGAGAGTACAGTTGAACACTGTTGATACTATTGGAAATAGAGAATGGATGTCCACATTTTTTTGAAGAAACTGTTGACGATTTACTACCATACACTTGAGAAGAAAGCTTCGATAACACGATGAACCCGCTGTAAGGTAAAATTTTGGCAACAATAAGGAATTGCAAGGAGTCGTCCACAACTGATTGTACAGTACTCCCAACAAAAGGTTCCGTGACACAAAGTACCCTCCCCCCCCAAAAAAAAAAAAAAAAAAAAATTAGGAAAAGGTACGTGTGTGTGTGTGTGTGTGTGTGTGTGTGTGTGTGTGTGTGTGTGTGTCTGTCTACCAGTCCGCCATTCTGTGGACAGCATAACTAAAAGTCGGTTGAAAACCAAAGTTGGTATTTAAGTTTAATGTCTTTCAAGGATGCGACACGAAGATTGTTCCAAGCTAAACTACCCTTTACATGGAAAATATGACGAAAATTTTGATTTTCTTGAAAATGCCTCTAACAATTTTGATTAAAATGCCCCATATGTTTGAAGTATTTTTATGACAAATGAAAGGTATATCTTGAATTTTCTGGCTATAGCCCATGAAGTCCTATTTACTCTGGATGACCTTTGCACAAGTGGTAAACCCTAAGAGATAGAGCAAATCTTACTCTACAAAAAATGTAGATCTTGCTAAAACACACAATTTATGTCGAAATACATTTTGTTTTGTAGAGTGAACCATTTTGAAGTTGTTCCTCGTTATTTCTGTAAGCTTTGGAGAACTTGTCTAATGGAACACCGTTATTCATTTTTTAGATGTTAACCGTGCAAGCAGAACGGACTTTGAAAGCTTTAAAAGATTTGACTATCGCTCAAATCCTACTTTACTCCAATATTCCACGAGCAAGAAAACAAGGAATAAGATAACTTTGCAAATGTTTATCTCAACTAACACGAAGATATAGGAATAAGAATTTGCAAGAATGGTTAGTACAAGAGTAGAGAAAGTCATGTTAGTACAACACATCACATTTTTTTCTATAACTATTTCTCTTCCGGTCCTACGTTCTAAGTTCCTTTTGAGCAATTTATTACAAGGGGCTTTTACTGATCAGTTTTGCTGTATTATTAAAGTTCAAACCACAGGCTTTTAGGCAGGGTGACTTCTTTGTTACACTCCAGAACTAATTACTTGTTTTAATTTATACTGTATTTTAAAGTTTGTGCTCTGCAGATTCAAGGCAAACCGATGTGCTTTTTTTTCTATTTTTAACCTTCATTCCTTCGTGTCCAAAAACGTGTGGTATTGTTGACTCGTGGATGCAGTGCAGCAAACTAATAATGATTATTACACTAGGTTCTTTGGTTAAACATCCTTACCTCCAAACTTGCACCTCAACATTCCATTTGGCTAAAGTTGTCTGTTCGAGATTCTCTGCGGTTTACGCTCAAAGCCAACTAATCGAGGCTTCAAAACTTTAAAGCAGTTGTATTATTTTGGGCAAAAATCGTTTATGCGAAACAGTCCAATTCAGCGAGGTAACATCGAATCCGGTATGAAATCCCAATTTCCGAGTGTACTACTCTGTCATTGTTGGAGCATGGACACAGAACGCCTTAGGAAGATCGTATTTGAAATTTTTCAAGTGGGATATAAGTTTCAAGGGATGTGGCATGGAGAAATTAGATTCCACAATATTATGGACTATACATAATTATATATTATCGTGCTTTAATCTGATATGTCCTAACTTTAGCATTTTTGTATGTTAAAAATGACTACTTACTATACGTAGTAGAGAAGGTAAAAAGACGAAGACGTTCTGGGCCCAAAAATGTCAATAATATCACTAATGAATTGTGTGTATTGCAGATTCAAGAAGCCATACGATATATTGTAGCAACACTGACACTGCTTACACTTCAAATGTCTTGTGGACAATAATTTTGTTACTCTTTTACGCCGCGCCGAAAAGCTCCGCACTCCAGAGCGCGATTGCGCGTTCAAGGACAAAGACATTCTCCTGAGCAACGGACAGTCTCTCTGCCTCTGCAGGGTAAAGTTGCAGTTTTATAATATTTTTAGGCTGGAAATGAATGTTTCCGCATAACGTGCAACAAATATTCCTGTTACAACACTAAATGTATTAGGTTTTAATTAAATTAGCAACTGCACAGCATGCGGCAACAAATACAACAAAACAACATCGTATTTAAAGGTGCAACACTGTTATTGTCCCAGGTTTTAGTATATTTATTACACTTGAAAGTTTTAGGCGACCTTACTTAAGAAATAGACTTGGGTTAGAGAAGTGATATTGACCAGTAAGACCAAGGCTGGTGACCACTAGACATTTGGTGCCTCTTGAAGTAAACCACAATTCTAAAGTCTGCTGTTGTGAATGGTAGCCATTAGCAGTTCCAGATGCCAGTAATCGCTGTCTTCACTGGCTCTCGACTCCACTGTTGCTATGGAACATAAACCCCTACCAAACATGTTTAGCTTTCGCACAATGAGGCTTAGCTAGAAATGAGCAGCAAATTAACTCGACAACATGGTGGGATCTTAGAGCAAGAGAGTCTCAAGATCTGCTCCTTCCTTGCTGAGGTAGGAACTTGAGTTTGGTTTGTGTGAACAGGTTTTATTATACTTGTAGCAGAGTTTAACGTCATGCATGAAATCAGGAGATCTTGAAGGAGGTTCTTAATTCATAAAGATACAATTAGGGTTGTACAGGTTGGGCAAACTCCCTTAAAGTATTATTTTTCAACCTTTGTTTATAACTACACATATACACTATAGATAGTGTTTTATGTCTTAATGTACATCTACCTGCTTTAATGTATATTTCTTTCATGTAAATGTCTACATATTTAAAACATCACTATGGGATCCATTATGCTCAGAACACAAAATAATCCCAAGTTCTGTGGGACATTCTTTTCAGCATTTCTGACGACTTCCTTCAATTCATCAATCAGGTGAATGAGTCAGCTTTTTTGTTACAATACGTTATTCTAACGTATAAACCCGTTTTACATCTGCCTTTGCTGTGGAAAGCTAAGTTTTTTAATTAATATTTTTTACTTTTTACACAAAAAGCAGGTATAACCACTGCATCCCAGCTTCATTAACAAAGTTGGAATTATATTTAAAAATGGTAACAATAATTAAGAGGTTGAATCAGGACTGAAAAATTCAATCCCATTGCCGGGATCTGAATCACCTGATTCCACCTCTAAAACATTACACACACGGCTTGTGTGTTTAAAAACACCGGAAATAAGCTTTTTGGCACAAATAATAATGGTAGCAATAATTTCGTTGTTTTCTCTTGACATATAAGTACCTTTTCTAAGCACGGAATATGTCCAATCCTTACCTGAAAAGTCATAAGTGACTAAAGGTAAGCACATTATAAGTGTTACCGTGTTGCAAAACAAACAGAACTGATTTGGCAATAAGTAAATAATACGACGAAATTGACATAGTCTAAGAAAATTAAAGATGAAACTACTATTGCATTCGACAAACTAAATGTTTCTGAATGTCAACTGTAGGATATCAATCCTTATTTTGGAAAAAAAAAAAAAAAAAAAAAAGGGAAACTTTCATAAAGTCTAGTAAGAATGTAACCTTGGTATTAATTAAAAAGGTAACGAATGTCTGAATGAAGTAGCCTTTTTAAGGCCTCCATGTTCTCAAATTAAAAGAAATGGTGCACTCCAAGTGTTAAATATCTTGCTGATACATAAATCTCACAGAACACTGCATAGATACTGGAGTAAATTGGAGTTCTTCCTTAGCGAGCGAAACTGAGTTAGATAAATCGAGAATACATATGGGTCTCAGGCGGGCGATGTGGTCGCGGATTGACTTCACTCCCTTGAAGGAATAATCTAGAACTGCTCCCCGATCGGAAGAAAAGTTGAATTAGATTCCGAATAGAAAAAGTTGTAGTAGCAGTTTGGGTTTTCGCCTATCATGATTCACCTCAGATGGAAAGGTATGTAAAAGAGCACCTGTGAAGTGTATCCGTTGGATTACCCAAAGTAAATTATGTTTCATTTCGCCAAGTGCCAGAGGGACTTACAGCTAAGAATTTGTGTAGTTCCGACATTAATTTGTGCACTGGTGCCGTTTTTAAAATAAAATGTTAATATTGTGAAATGAAACTGGCCCCAATTTCTATTTTACACATACAATTTTGTAATCTAATTCAATTGTATCTTTGTTCAAAAATATGCTATAAGGGCAAAAAACTCAACCTTTAAGAAAACTTAACATTTTTTGTTTATAATGCAGGTGGTGATGTCTATGGACACGTATGCTACTATTGTAATATGTTTATTGGTTTACTTTAAACACAAATTAATGCACTGAAAGTTACAACAAATGCCGTAATTTGGAAAGGTTGGGCGAAATACCTGCTAAAACACCAGCGACTTAACTGCAGAAGATATTGACTAAATTACTGACTACTCTGTCAAGGGATGTTTAAATGTAAATGAATATTTTTTGAGTAGTTTCAATGTTTAATTTCAGAATGTATAACGAACGTAACCTGCATCAGTGAAAGATCTGTTTAAATTGCCCACAGTACGTTTCTGTGCTCTGGTAAACCTGAGGAGCTCATAAAAGTTGTTTATATGAACTTACCAACTTGTAAGTTTACTTGTGAAATAGAATTTTGTATGTATTATTATTTTATTTAAAAATAATATATTGTTGCTTTGGCTTAATCGTTAAAAATCCATTCGTGTAAAATTCAACGTTTAACTAAAGTGTTAATTGAAATTCTGTTGCACAGGATTATGCAGGAAAATCTTTTCTGTCAAACTGTCAAATATAACTGTACATGGAACAGTTTTGGATAAAATGCACTCTTAAAATGAAAGAATGTTAACCACAGAAAGGTTAATTTTCATTGGTGCTGAGGTGTTTCAAAAGTAAACGACTTCAAAGCAAAGGTACCTCAATAAACCCATTTCGATATCTTGCCCACGGCCTTCTAAAAGCGTGCAATACATTCAGCCAACACAAAATAATGCAGGAAATAGAAAAATGGCAAACTCTTTTAAATTGGAAGTAAAAGGGGGTGCCAGAATAACAATCATTGCTATTTAAAGTATTTGTAATACTTAGAGTGATAATAGAAGCGGAAACCTTGAGGAATACGTACAATCCCATCACTATGAACTATTTTTAATGGAAAAAATTGCAAATTTTGAAGAAAAAATACCTACATCTACCCTTAATAATATTCTCAGCTCATTGCTCACCGGCAGCGATGGTACCAGGAGTAAACAGTAGCTTTGGTAGTCTCCCCACGTTAGTATGACATCTTTTGCACCTAACCACACCTGTTTCATTGAGTAATAAATGTCGCTGCTTGGATACATGGTGGTGTAACAGCAAATCCACCTCTCTATTGAGCATTTAAAGTTATCATGAAGTGTTTTGTTCGGCATTTGTATGACGAGTTGAACTCTCAGAGTTAGTCTGCGCTGCTGCCGCAGGTGAGCTGAATGGACCAGAATCGTGATGGTTGATACCTAAAAACATGAGGCACTGCAGATATTGAAAAAAGACACAAATAAAAAAGTGTTTCCTGGGGGATTTAAAACAAAATTCAGGGCACGAATATCGGCCGCAGCAGTTTCTTTTGCCGCGTCAATACCTGCCAATCCGGGACTGACCGCGGACAAAGTGGAAGTTCAATTAACCGTGTTCGCACTTGGAGAAACAACACGGTCAGTGGAGGCCGAAAGCCACCCTCCCAATCAATGCGGTCAGTGACACTCATCGACCCGTGGACTGTTCCCATTGTTTGCTCGTTACGAAACAATGCAAAGTAGTTTTAACACCCACTGGCTTTTCGCAGTGCACCTGATTTTCTCGCTCCACTCAATTTGCATATGACGAGGGTATGTTGTAAAAACCGCATGTTACATGCAAACCCAGCGCTGTAATATCACAACAGGGGTAATCTGTACAAGTGCGGCTAACATTTCGCACAAATGTAGTGGTTACCATGTGAAAGATGATGCAGTTGCTGGGATAGCCACTTCATTTTACCCAGCCACTGCATGCGTGCAACAAATTGCACTCCTAAACCTGGAAAAAGTATTAGTAACTGCCAAATGTGGCTAAATACCTCAGTGGTTGAACACTTGTGCTACTCTTTGCAAGGAAAACCGATAATGAAGGAAACCATGTTGGAAACATACGGGAATAAAAATAACAGTATAACAGCGTGAGGAATTTTAGTAGCAAACGCTGCAAGATCATTACATTAGCACTTCAAATTTGTGTTATTTATGTCGAAATTTTCCAAAAAGATACTTTCAAGGTATATATAAAATTTGAGGACAAGGTAGTCTGAACATAAGAGTTACACCTTACTGAGTTAAATTCCCACAGCTCTTAAACTTCTCAGTGACTTTTCCTGAACTTTTTACTTTCTCTACTGGTAAGTAGGGGAAGTATTGTATTCCACCCAAAAATTCGATGTCGGGATTTCACCGGAAATATATGTTTTGAGACCCTCTGAATCCAAACACACAAATTTTAGAAAAAGGTCCGTGTGTGTGTGTGTGTGTGTGTGTGTGTGTGTGTGTGTGTGTGTGGACAGCAAACTCACAAACGAAGATTTGGTTAAAAACCAAATTTGGTATTTAAGTTTCTCTTTCAAAAATGCGACACGAAGATTTTGAAGAAAATAGCCCCTCCCTAAACTAGCCTTTACATGGAAACTTTTTCGAAAATGTTGATTTTCTGGCAAACGACTTTAACGATTTTGATTAAAATGTCATATGTTTGAAATATTTTTATGACAAATAAAATGTATATTTTGAATTTTCTGGCTATAGCCCCTGTAGTCGTATTTACTCTGGACGACTTTTGCATAACTGGTAAATCGTTAGAGATAGACTAAATCATACTATACAAAAAATGTAGATCTTGCTAAAGTGCACAATTTTTGTCTGAATAAATTTTCTTGTAGGGTGAACCATTTCGGAGATATTCCTTGTCATATGTGTGAGTTTCGGAAAACTTAAAGCTTTCGTGAAATAGAACATCGTTGTTCATTTTTTTATATGTTAAGTGTGCAAAGAGAACAGAATCTCAAAGCTTTAAAAGATTTGACTGTCGCACAAAGCCTACTGTATTCTAATATTCCCCTTGCACCTACAAGGAAATAAGCAATAAGTTAATTTGTACGAATGTTTATCTTAACTAACAAGAAGATATAGGAATAAGAGTTTGTAAGAATGGTTAGTACAAGAGTAGAGAAAGTCATGTGAGTGCAGCACATCAGATTCTTTAAGGTGGAGTTTAAAACATCGAATGTCTTAGTAGTGGTAGCTAGAAGGTTCATAGTTTCGAAGTCCTATCTGCATGTTTTACTTGGAGAGTTGGGGGTTTTATGGGCCAATTAAAGGGCTCCTAACAGCAGGAATTGGCAAATCTGCCCCAGTTTAAGTTAAGCTTTGTAAACAGTGATACTGAGCTCTGAATATTCCTGTCAGTGCTCCCATTCTTCCATATATTCGAGTGCTCCATGTAACTTTACGTGGCTAACATATGAAATTTGTCAAAGTAAAGCAATTTACTCTTCTGCCTATTATATTTTGCTGTCCTCTAAACAGATGTTCCAACCGTAGTGGAACGAAACACATTGTCACTTTCAAAACATGACAAATTAATGGCTAGCTACAATGAAGAGAAGGAAAACTCGTAAAATAATGAAATAAACTCGGCCTAGCACGCAAATGAGCTTCGTGGAAGATAAATTGTTTATACGTCAGCTAAGAAGGAGATTAATCATGTTTGAAACCGATGTTGACAAACTGTGTTGGACTGTCAACAAGAAAAGTATATGTGGAAACATTGAGTACTACTATGGGAAAAAAAAGGTAGTAATTAAACATCCACCAGAAAGGAAAACATTCAGTTGACAGCCCTGAATTATTCAACTGTGAATGTACACAAATTGTCCACTATAATAATTAATTTGAGACAAGTTGTTAAGGCTGAAGGGTGAAACCCATTATATAATCCTGAAAAACTCCACGAAATAACCTTGATACAGTGTCAAGGAAAAGGTACCTAGAGGTTGATTTTGGTATTAATGAAGTTTATGTTGAAATATACTACTAATAAAAATAGAAATAACAATAATAAAAACAATAATAATCATCATTATAATCATAATAATCATAATCATAATAATAATAATAATCTTCCGTAACATGTCTTTAGACCTATTCCGAGGCTAACCAAACTTCATTTAGGGTTGTCCGATGTCTCTTCGTCCTAATGGTTTGTAAAATAGTACTCGCCGTACCAATCTAGAAGGTTCTATCATTTTAACGTGATATTTCCACTTGCTCTGTTGTCTTCTAATCTCTTCCACAATGTTTTTCTTCGTCTAGTTCTTCTCTTATATCTACATTCCGGAGTCGATCTTTTCTAGTAACACTCAAGAAGATCCTTAATAATATTTATTTTGATGTCTCTAGTATTGACTTTATCTTGGTTTTAGTTGCCCATGTCTCGCATTCATATTTTAAGGAGGGTTGGGGTACTATCCTATACAATATTTTTTTTTTTTTTTTTTTTTTTTTAATATATATAAGGATAGCCACCCATGAAACGGGATGTACGCTTAACTCCAGTTTTGCTCTAGCCAAAACGTATTGCTTGACTTCTTAGAGAGATGAATTTGCAAAATTCAGAGGAACAGTGGTTTAAGAGACAGAACGTACTCCTTGCTAAAGTACATCTAAAAAACATGAATTGTTTTCTGAGAGAGAATTCCGGTTCCCAGTCGATTTTACAAACTTTTTATTTGAGTATACCTAGCATAATTCAGTAAACACCTATGAAAAAATGGATCTATCATATGAGTACACTAACAACATCAACTTAAAAAAAAAATGGCCGATTCTTGTACTTGGAGCAGAAATTGACTGCAGGACCCATGCAGCAAAAACGCACATATTAAATAACCATTTATTTAAATTTTTGGGTAAACTAGGTCTCGTACATCTCAAATAACATTCATTATAGCCTTTGACATTTAACGATAATATTAAAACTCCCAACAAAGAATTATAACTGTCCTAAAAAGCTAAATTAAGCACGGAAACTCGCAAAGTGGCAATGGCATAGCGCCTGGCATACAAGTCTACTATTGAACTCGGTATGTACAGTCAAACACGTCTCCAAGTAGCAGAAGAGAATTATGAGTAAGCGTAGGAGCCGAGTTACGAAGCTGTGCATGTTTTGTCTGAACAGTAGACGGACAAAGTCGGTTCCCCACACTGTGTCGTCATATGTACTACGAACACCAATAACTTTATTCCTCTTTAATGTAGCTGGACTGCTAAGCCTAATTATGGCTGTATCGTGTGCGCTAAACCATAGGACATGGGTTTCGGTAACGGTATTGCATATCCTTTTATGCTCATCATAACTTGGAAATCGAATTCGCAATAATCTGTAACTATAAAGTCTCTGAGGGTTTAGGGCATTATAACTTAAATCTTCTTGGTTTCTTTATTTTTTAATGTGTAGAATAGGTATAATGAAATTGAACAAAGTGTCTGAATTCCTGTCAGCCCATCAATATTTGCGTTATTTACGTATCTGAAGCTCGGGCAACAGATTGCACTTATATTTATTTCTGGGATAGAAGAAAACTCATTAACATATGCTGTGACATTACATATATAGTGACATTGCACTATATGTACCGATGAATACAGTAAAACCCTGATAACTGGACTGTCGATAATTTGACCTTCTGTATAACTAGGCCACCTTCTTTATTTGATTATTTTTTATTTTAATTTCTTTAAACTTGACTGTAATAGTTTCTATAATCCAATATGTGGTATAAATAATATAGGTAAATTGTAATTAGTGTACATATATAATTTGCAGCATTCTCCCTCAAGGTAACAAAAGGCTGAGCGGGTATTGACCTTCAATACCTAGTCAAAAATAAGCAGCCGGGGAAGATCATTGTGACGAAATCAAAAGCTTGCTGCAAATAAGGCAGCTACATAGCAGAAACACTTGTTTGGATGTTTATTGCTTCACCCAGTACGTACGTAATAAGCTAAACTTTTAGCTACATGTTTTTAGATACAATAGAATTTCTTAGATTTCAGGCTTACAGTTGCTGTTGTGTTAAATTGTGTTTGTGCCGGTGAAAATGTCGAACGAGAACAAAAGACCAGTTAACATGACAACGAAAAGGGAAAACACAGTAATAAGTAATACATTTCAGGATATGCTAACATTTTCTATTTCGTATATTTTACTAGAACAAGCATTTATGTAATTTACAGTATTATGTTACGAGTTGTAACAGACCACCTATTTCGTCAACGGACATTCGATAGCTCGACATCCTCTCAGTTCACATTAGGTCGAGTAATTGAGATTCTACTGCTCGAAGCTTCTCAATAACTGCACTTTTGGAATCAATAAACTGCATCCTAGCCAAATTTGACTCCAATAAGTTGTGCCATTCATTTAATAATATATTTTGTTATCCAGGAACTTAAGTACTCCAATAAAATTTAAGTTTACACTGTTCGTATGTGTTGCCCTGTTAGCTGGTACCTCAACCAAATTACATATTTTTTCTCTCTGCGTATTACACTTGTGATGATACTGTAGCATTTTCAAGGTGGACGTTTTAACATTCATTTCAAATGTATGCACATTCATTGTTTAGATGGAAAGATAATAAGGATATGCATTTTGAATGGAAGTACAAGTGCTCATGCTTCCGATGAGTTCCCACTGGGAACTAATGTACCCTTCTGCCAAGAGACGTGACATGCATCTCCAGTTTATATCGACACGACTTGCTCTGAGTAAAGCCAACATAATTACCCCACGTAGTGGCTTAGTTAATAGTCAGGATAGGATATGTTGTGTTGGTAACACGCCACCAAGTTTGTAGCTATGCTTGTCTTCTGATGATGAACGAGGTGTAGTACTTGGCAGAGTACATGGCGTCCCATGTACTCGCAGTGGATGGACGTGTACGTTCCGCAAGATGGTACTCAGCTCAGAGGCTGTTCTCATCAGGCGACAGCAGATTGTCCGCCCTGTAACAAGGATGCTTTATCGTAAGACTACATCATCACCTCGCTCTAATTTTTAAATTAGTTGCAGCGGATTTGATTGTCTTCAATTTGTATCATTCTAGCTTTTGCTCGCAATTCTGGACTGGTGATGCATAGTTGCCTAGGAATCCAGCGCTCACTGTCCACGACACTTATTTTGTTCACCACACTCCATCTTGTGGAATAAGGGGGTTCTTTCTTTTCGTGGAAGATTAGGTCTAAAAACAAGTGCATCCAATAATCAAGGAACTGAAAATGCAAATAGAACTGTCGGATTTAGCAGCAAAGGCGGCAACCACAGAGCGCAGTATTAGCGTTTCTCGTATTACTGCGGAAGACTTCAGGCTTGACGTGTGGAGGGCGGTCCTTTAGTTCTGGCAGGAAGAGTGGTCGCTTTCCACGGAAATAAGGTTAGGGCGGCGAAGGAAATAGGTAACCTATCTCTTGTGTATCGTCGCAAGGAGATGATCTTGGCTCGGTTGCGCATTGGATACTGCTATTTTACGCATAGTTATCTTTTTGAGGGGGACTCTGCTCCTCGTTGCCTGCTTGGTGACACACCTTTGTCGGTCCGTCATGTACTGCTAGAGTGTTCCCTTGCGCACCTTCGAGACTCATTGCAACTACGCGTCAGTTTTGCAGAGGTTCTGGCGCACTATAAATAAGCGGTTAAACCTAATAATCTATCCAAAATTGCTATAATCTTCATAATAAAAGTTAAGCAAATAAAATAAGGCGTTAAAATTATTCAATTAATATTCTTTCTCCAAAAACAGCAAAAATTATTAAACCTAATATTTCATATACTATTATTCATGTTGTAATATAAACATAGGTACTAAAGTAATAGGAGCAGTTTTTGCCACTATAGCAGGATCTGTTCCTTGGTTTCCTTTATTCAGTAGTCTAACTTTAAATTCTATTTTATTAAAAACTCATTTTTGCAATATTTTTAGGAGTAAATTTAATATTCTTTCCTCGTCGAAAAGGATTTGTAATTTTTATCAGTGGCAAATATCAACATACGCATTTATAATTTTAGATGGCAAGATTTAATACCTTTAGAAACTTTTTATATGTGCATTTTAATTCTGGCGTTTGCCTGCTCGGTTTGGTTTATTTATCTTTGTTGTTTTACTAGTGTTTTTGTTTTATTTTAAAGTCTATCTCTGAGTTTTGCCATACATTTTATATTGTATAATGATCAAGTAGTTGAACGCCCTTAAGACTAGATCATTATCATCATTATTATCATCGTCATCGTGGTCATCCAAATAGTACAGCAGGAGGAATCGTTCAACGTAAACGTTTCTTTCTATTAATGACACAGTAACCACCTGTTTCACCGTGCTTCTTACAAGAGTGGGGATTGAAACGCTTCTAAAGAAGCAACCAATGTTCACGTCAAGGAGGTCTCATAGAGTGCAGCAGGATCTATATTGCTGCCACCAATACATATAAAAATTTCGCACAAATTAGGCACTTAATTTTATGGTTATTCTTGATAACCAAATCATTTTCCCAGTTAGCATGAATAATATTTGTAACATTATGCACACGTTTGTGCGCTTATTTTAAGCCAAGCAAATCATTAACAGTATTGCTGGTACAGTGTTTTAGCAAGTTGTCCTACTTTCAACATACGTAATTAACAAGTAAATAACTCCAGAAAATAAATTATTATCATAGAAGAATGACACGGCGTCGCCGTGACCGAGCGGTTAGACCGTTAGACTATCACCAAGGCTGCTCGGGTTCAATTCCAGGAACCCGCATGTGTTATTTGTGGTAGACGAAGCGGGGTCATGACGGGTTTTCTCCGCGTTCTCCGGTTTCCGCCGCCACTCATTCCAACAACTGTTTCATCACATTTTAATCATCTATTACGCCTGCAGTTCTTGTCATCCTCTTGCTCACTCTCATACCTGTTGCTGGGCTGACCATCCGCTTCCAGGTTTTCACTCTGTCCGGTCCACAGGCTCATCTGCTCCACAATAGGCATCGGACTCAAGGTACAGGCTTGTCAGTCCTAAGGGGTGTAAGTCCTGAATACGGGGATAGTGCCCAGAAAAAGAACGTTGATACACTTGTAGTTTCTTTTCAAATTCACAGTTCACCTCAAAGTATTATAGGTCACACCTTATTTTGCCGAATCAAAATTAATTTTGCAGCTAAATACATGAAAATGAGCACGCCGAGGGTGAGATTTGTGCAAATTTTTTTGTCCTAAAAGTGATATAATATATAATTTGAATGTTACCTGTTGACTTATGTGAATGTATGGATCCAGAATACAACAAAAAAAGAATTACAATGGAGAATTTTGATTTTTTTAAAAAAAAAAACAACAAAGTTTAACAGTTAATCTCAAAATTTAGAAAATGAACCCTAAATGACAGCAACTATGACAGTAACGATAATAACAAATAAAATTATGATGATGATAATAATAATTGTAATAATAACAGCAGCAACAGAAATTCTATTTCACTAAAATTTATTATTCCACGCTTTACAACTTAAAATGGCAAGTATAACTGATTATTTGACTTGTCACAAAATCCTTTAAAATTTTAATACAATGTTCTCAGGCTCTTTCATGATACACCTTTCACCCCTCAGGCTTTCCTTTCATATCTAAAAGATGCAGAAATAAATCTAGAATCGCATTTATCTAAGTTTAGTGAAGTGAAAAGTTTGAATTTGTGCACATTTATTTGCATACAAACAAGGAGAATGCAACGCAACCCTAGACAATGAATGTTGTACTTTAGAACGTTTAGCGGAAGTCCTTAGGTAATGTTGGGGCTTGAATTCCCCTTGATTCCAATTAAGCGCATTATTTGATACTAATTAGACGGAGCTCTTTCATCCAATGAACAGACCGCCTTCCTGTGTTGAAGATGTTGCAGCAAGAGTGGCACAGGTCACAGGACCTCTTATGTCAGGGACCTCAACAAATCTATCTTGTTAACTAAATAATGGTCGGGTGTTTTGCGCCGAACTGTTCCATTAACTCTGTTGGAGGCGTCGTTTGTTGCCACAGTACTACGCAAGAGAAATTTGTTACACTGAATTGTATTTGATGAGCAATTTAAGTGGATTGCCAGAGCTTTTGATGCTGAAAAGCAGTAATAGTTCACAAAATTGCTTTAGAACATCACACTTTTTCTGTTGACTACCAATTTACATCTATTCTTTGTATTCTTTAAATTTAAAACAAATGATTTTTGGATATAATATATACCAAATCCAAACTCATCAAAAATCAATGAAACACTCATTTGATATATTAAAATTGTGATTTTAGGGGACTTTTATGTGGGAAAGTTAAATATACAACTAACGTTTCGGAGCCAGCTAATGCTTTTAGATGGCTAATTATTAGTAATTAAATTTAAAAGACCGGTGTTTCTGCTGAAGAAGTGTTTGCCTTTATATGCAACCAACTTATTTTCAAAGCTATCTAAACAAGTTACGATAGTTACCGATGCTCAACTTAAAAAAAAAATCTGTCTCTCGGCAACCTCTGAAAACAAAAACTTATAAATGCAATCTCTTAGTGGTATTTCAAAATCCATTACGAGGTTCTTGTTTTTGTTTTTAAATGAATATCTTTTCCCAAACTATTAAGTCTATAGATCCATTTAATTGTTTTAATAATTTAACCTCTAGTTTAATTTCGTGATTAAATGAACAAAAATGATCCGCCACAGCTCATTTATCAATTTGTTTATATTTAATATTTCTAAAATGCTGTTATATGCTGGTTTCTATATGACGTTTAGTTTTAACAATATAAACCCTATCACAATCCAAACAGCTAAATTGATAAATGCCAGATTTTTTTATAATTTGAAATTTTATCCATTTTAGAAAAAAATAGTAAATTTTGTATATTAAATTTATTTTGAGGAACCAAACTTGTTTGGATAGTTTTTAAAATAAGTTGGATACAACTTCAACTAGTCGGCTATGATAGATCTTGCAATATTACTAAGATAAGTGAAGCTTTTGGTTTCTAATTTGTTCTTGTTTTAGATTCTATTGCTTCACCGTTAATAGCTTCAATTTTCCTTAATTAGTCAATATACCTTTTAACAGCCTTCACAGAAAATGTGTATGGTTTTCTGTATGTTTGTCACAGTTGCTAACAGTACTCATCAGGTTTAATCGTGTGATCAAATACAGCCATATTGATGCTATTATGATAGTTCAACACATCTTTAGCTTATTCATTTATATTTAGGGTTCTGTCTTCGATCTCGTCTCACACAACCTACTTCTGCAAAATGTAAAATCGCAAATTAAATTAATATTACAGAGATATTGTACGCGAAACAGGTTACCTTCCTCCCCCCCCCCCCCCCCGAAAAAAAAAGAATATTTTTGACGAGGTCATATTGTGCGAGGAAAAATAAAAGCCAGCAGCAATCTCGACATAAAGCCGTTTTATAACACTTTGCTGGGAGCGGTAGAAGGAAAATGAAGCTAATCCGATTAACTTTTGCCCTCATTTCTGTTTCCGCACGTGAAATACAGCGAACTCTGTGACCAACGGGAATGACTTGCTCTAATGGAAGAACAGCTAACTGCAGATTACAGGCCTTGAGCGAAACTCGTTTTTCAAGGCAACGCGAAAACATCGAAACAGCATTTTGCGATTATCGGGGGAGCCCTTCACCATAATCATCTTTGTAATTTTTTGGCTCCAAACGTTGCAGAAACCTTCATGAAAGCACCAAGCAGAGCATCGAAACAAGCCTCACAGTGGGGACTTTGATAAAATAGGGACTTGGTCCACAACTTTCAATTTGTTCATAAAAATGCTGAAGATCAATTAGTTTAATCAGACATGCTAAATTCGTAAAACAGAATTTTGCCACAAAGCTACAAATATTTTCAGCTGCGATTTGATTTCTTGTTTAGCTCTTAAGGTGTGTTTTTAATATTCAGAATTTGGTTTTATTTGCTGGAATACAGCATACTGTCAGAACTATCTTATAGATAATAGTTCGCGATTTAAAGAGGGAATTGGCATAAATAAAGACACATTATTTGGGCATTTCGTAGAATAAAATAATTAGCGATTAAGTATGAAAATATAAAGAGTGAGTATTTGTAGCGGATACAATACTTATTTGTCACATTAAATTAAAATTAAAAATTGAAATTGATCTTAAAAAAATGTATTTTCAGTGACTATTCCACTTATATCCAATCATGTGCATAACAATATAAAATTTCAACCAATGACAGCCTTCATTTCCGAAAACTTTATGAAATTTGATTATATCACTCCCTCTGAATTTTAATTATCACCACCCCTGCTTTTCTTATGTTGTGGTCAGGTTAAAGAATCTAGCTGTACTGTCCCACAAATGCGCAACAGCTCACGTAACAGAGTCGGTAGGTTTACATTTAAAAAATGGCTGACTCTCGCTTCAGTAAGGAATCTATTGCTGATATACGTTAAATAATCCGAAGAAGGAATTCTCTGAACGTAGAATACAACATTAAATATGTTTTTAATCAGTATGACAGATTTTGTT
Source organism: Tenodera sinensis (assembly GCA_030765045.1). Classification (NCBI taxonomy): domain Eukaryota; kingdom Metazoa; phylum Arthropoda; class Insecta; order Mantodea; family Mantidae; genus Tenodera; species Tenodera sinensis. Next base: position 54,000,951 of record CM060967.1, read on the forward strand.
CTGAGTGACATTATATAAACAGCAGACACTCCAACCACTGACATTTAAAACATCTTAAAATATTTGAGAATCAGTATGAGGAAATTAAATGGAGAAGAGTATAAAGAATATACAGTGAATACTTTTTAAGAGGTTAATGTTTCGTAGGCTTCATCATCCTTTAATTGGTGAAATAGTAATATTAAATGCAACTGGTGATAGTCAAATTCTCTAGACAGGGAGAACAAATTTAACAGTGTGGATACGCAATTATCTTTGATGTTAACTTTGTTAATATGTTATTTTATGTATATTTTACTGTATGTTTTGTAAAATCAGCAATAAATACCTAAAGCTGGAACAGGCCATGGGAGTAATTCGTGTGGATGTTGATATATGGTCAACATCTCAATAGGTTAGGAAAATAATATTGTTTATGTACGATATAAATTTAAAAATTGTATAAAACCTTCTAACTGCTATACATAATTCAAGCATTTATTGTATTGTCCCTTTGCATATCCCAATGTACAATTTACACGTTTACTTTGGATGTCGTCTGAGTGCGCATAAGAGGCAGCTTTATTTACGATGTCGTTGCCCGGTATTTCGTGGGTTACGGTTCATGTGCACTAAACTTGAACAGCAGGTACCGAAATGTCTCGCCCTTGTCAAAAGATGTTCAAGGATGTGTTTTTATTTATTAAAATGACTTATTCAATCGCAAAGAGGTAGTAGTGGAGAACTAATTTTTGATAGCAAAGGGAGCCCAGCTTTAGTTAACTGTGAACATAATGAAGATGACATTCACAATAAAGAAGCTTTTGGATCATGATCAGTTTGTACGACTGAAACTTTACAACCTTCTTTAGCTTCTTCCGTTGATTACTAGGTTGCGTGACTGTTGACGGACTGCGCGGTGCGCTTAAGCTCTGAATATTCTCTGTCCTCACAAACTTTACGTCATAGCAGCCACGCATCTAAAGAATTTACCAAGGGACAGGTTTATACGTCAAGACTGCAGAATATAGAGTTGTATATCTCCTACCGCTTACCTAACAGCATTGAGATTTCACGAAATAATAATAATTTGAGATGAAGAATGACTTGTGTGCGCATATTATTTGCTCCCTATAGTATGTTTTTCGCGTACGAGCAATATAACAAAAGCGAAAAACCATCACATATCAAAACTATTTCTTTTAACCCCGCAAGGCGATAGGTTACGCAAATAAATTGATATTATTGCGAGTAAAAAGTGTGTTTACCTGAAGGGATTTTAATTATTATACCTTCTGTTACGTATAGCAAGTAGGGGAGATATTGTCTACCATCCAAAATAATGGTTATTTTGCTTTCACCGCAAATATGATTTGAGGCCCCTAGGTATGTGCGTGTGTGTGCGTGTGAGTGTATGGGTGTGTGCCTGTGAACAGCATAACTCCAAAACGAAAAGTCGGTTCAGAAACCAAAGGTGAATAAGTTTTGATATCCTTCAAGGATGCGACACAAAGATCTAGAAGAAAGTTCCTTCATCCTGAACTACCCTTTACACGGAAAACTATTCGAACATTTTTATTTTCTCAAAAATGGCACTACCAATTTTGATTAAAATCCGGTATGTTTAAGAAATTTTTTATGGCAAATGAAATGTATATTTTACATTTTTTCTAGTCCTGTTTACTCTTAATGAATTTTGCATAACTGGTAAGAGACCAAATATTACCTATTATACAGAGTTGGGTTGGTTTGTTTTAAGGGTCCTCAACTTCGAGGTCATCAGCGCCCTTAAAAGATTCATGGCAATAGCCAGATATAAATTTTACTCAAAAATAAAAATACTAGCAACAAGAAAAATATGCACAAAAAGTAAAAGACAGTGGCAATAGCCAGATATGAAACAAGGTGATAAACATGTCAAAAAGCATAAACAGATAACTAAAATTTTAAATTCTCAAATTGATACTGCACTCCGCTAAAAACTTAAAAAAACTCTATCAACAGCTGTTTTGTCGTCCGCTAACACCTCTGCAAGTCTGGCAGGCAGCTACAGAGAATCCCGAAGGTGCGCTAGAGAACAACACCCTAGCAGCACGTGGCGAACTGACAAAAGATTGTCACACAGCGGACATAGAGGCGCAAGGTCCCTTTTAAATAGGTAACCATGTGAAAAATTGCAGTGCCCTATTCTTAATCGAGCTAAACTAACCTCCTGGCAGCGAGATATGCGACAGGAAGTTACCCAGTTTATCGGAAGTTCTTTCACTTCTCTAAGCTTATTACCACTCGTCGTGCCAGGACGACAGCACCGCTCTCCGCACTTCAAGCCCAAAGTCTTCCGAAGTAACACGTGAGATGGTAATACCGGGTTCTGTAGTTGCCGTCTTTGCTGCCAAATCTGCCATTTCATTCCCCGGCAAACCTACGTGACCAGGAATCCATGCACACACCACGTCAACGCCAGAAGCGTGTAAAACATGGCGGGCATCCTGGATACGTTGTACAATAGGGTGGGGGTGGTACAACTGACAAAGGGTCTGCAGTGCACTAAGGGAATCGCTCAAAATCAAGCAGTCACCTAATTTACGACGGCAATTTTACAGAACGTGTAGATCTCATTAAAATACAGAAGTTATGTCGAAATGCATTGTTTTTAGTGGAGTGTACCATTTTGGAGATTTTTTGTTATTTTTATGAGTTTTGCAATACTTAAACTTTTCTCAAATGGAAGTACAATGCGAGGAGTGGAAATGGCATGCGGTCTTCAATTGATCAACCGAGTAGTACCGAAGTTTCGCGCAGATCTCATTTGCAAGCTTTAGTTGCGTTACTGCAACGAGTATAAAGAAAGTACACTGGGCTAAAGATTTAGTCAGCAGCAAGTAATATTTTGGAAATTATTAAAGCCACGAAAACCTTCATTTGACATAAACTTATTCTTTAATGACGTTCACATTTTTCACAGCAAGATTTTGTGTGTATCTTCAGACTGCGTAAATATTACGACCTCCTAGCAATTCAGAATTAAGAAGGCCAGAGATATTGTCAAAAAATTCAAGGTATACATTTATTTGTAATGCAAATATCTGAAACGTTTGACTTTAATAAAAATTGTTAGAGAGCTATTCCTGACTAAATAAAAACTAGAAGATTTCCATATAAAGGCTTATTTTGGTGTGGGGAGATTTTCTTAGAAATTTTCATGTTGTACACAAAAACAGACACGGGCACACAAAGACACCGCGTGGAATGAAAGTTTTCTAGAAATGCTTTGAATTCAGAAAGCTTCAGCACTTGTTAGAGAAAGTAAAAGCGAGTTAGTATTTCTCCGGTTTTTCACATTTGTACAACTTCGTTTTCCACGTTTTTACAGCTTCGTTTTTGGTATCTTTTAGAGATGAAAAGACAAACATTTCAAATGGCCTCTTCCGTATTCGTTGTTTTCATATAACTGGGTCAAACTTCTTTTATTCAAATATAACTTTGAGGCACTGAACGACGTAACAAAGTTATATATTGAAAAGTTGAATCTGACTTGTAAAAGTCAGTTCTGTATCCGGTAAATACTGATCCTGCTTTTCAAAGTAGCATCTACATGGGCCTAACTTCCTTTCCATGTTGGTGCTCTATGTCATTGATCGTAATAAGCTGATTCAAGTATGTAAATCTCCAAGACGATTTCAAGTGTTCGATATACTGTATGCAAGGAGAACAAACAGGCTTCTCGCCGTGACTCCATTGCTTTGAATATTTCAAATCTTTTCCATTTGAAGTCGATATCTTTCTTCTTTTGGTAAAGATGTTTTAACAATTTGACTGTAAATTGTAATAATTTTGAGATAACTTAACATAACAATGTATAAATTAATTTTTCTCCAGTGCCTAGTGGGCCTATTTAATTCTTGTGAAATGTTTTACGGGTAGTCTACAAAAGTAAATAAAACTTGAGAAATATACAAAAATTGTCAACTTATTAGAACAATATAACATTTCAGGATTTTTGCTTTGTGCGATTTTTCCTTTAAAGTTTAAGAAATGTAAATTTTATACAGTGTAACAAATGAGAAAACACCAGTTGTTGCTAATCACACTTTATTGCTTTCTAGTCAGCGTAGTGCTAACGTTATATTTAGATCACTTTTGTACAAACTCAGAGCAACAGAACAACTGTCGAATCGAATCACAATAAAGAACTGTCAGATTACAACTCGTGCTGAACTATTACTCGGCACGATTCACAGGCGATTTCCACGGAACGCTTCGTAAACGTTTGACTTACTCCAACACTTCCCCTCAAGTACGACTGAAACAACTTCTTCCCGGGCACGAGCCAGACAATGGGATAGTTCTGGAAGTAGAATAGTCGAGAGTGGCATTGAGAGAGTGGTCCAGATACCTGACCACTATACATTAGCTACTGTCCCCCTATGCTCTATTATGCGGTCGACGGGCCGGCCTTTAGGGCAGGTAAGCGCCGCTGACCTACATGTGCTGCCGGGCGGAAATCACGCCCTGACCGGCATTTCTTAACAGCCACGTTCGGGCTTATGGCCTGCGCGACACTACTCCCTCCTCAGGGATGGTCGTCCCGACCAGCCTTTCACTGGCAGCATTTCCCTTGGGCACACGGTGAAAGAAGCCATCGAACCTCTTCCCCAGGTGGCACGATCCTTGGCATCGCTGTTGGGTAGTGCCCTTTGGTCCGGGTAGGACGATGTATGCTAGCCTGATTTGAACTTCTGCGGCCGGTCTTGACGGCCCGTTGTCCAATTGTCCTTCTTGCTGATGTGTTGACGGGCCATCCTGCGCACCAGGAAACGACCCATTGAGTTCCATGGCCGCCGACTTCTCTGGCACACCTTCGCAGCCACCGTGCTCCTGGGGTGTCCAGCAACAACCCTCGCTACATTCGACCGAATCATGGTTACTGTTGCACTTGTGTTCACTCGTACTCGGCACGGACTCTCCTGTATCCTGTCGTCCTCGATGATGTCCTCCATTCTTCCGTTCATGGCCCTTTGCATCATCTGATTGGATGGCTCCGGCGGGCCCTCCACGTCCCACGCCAAGTCGGTTCTCGCGTGTTCCTCGCTCGCTTGTGCGCTTCCCTGCAGCTAGTCCTCCACAACACATCCTCGTTGGTTACATTCCCGACAAGAGTGTACGACCAATTACCAGGGTCATAAAAAGAAAGTTGCCATCAATTGACAATAATGTTCAGCTTCACTGGGAAAAAATGTTTTAAAAGTCAAACCATTACCAAAAAAAAAAAAAAAATGGTTATGTCACAAAATCTTTGTTAGGCAAATATTTTGTTTTAGCGAGATTTATATTTATCGTGTAGTAAATTTGTATCTGTTGTGGATTACTTGCAGTACATAATGACACAAAATTGTTTTAAAATAAAGAGGACCTACTGTGATGCCAGGTTCGGGGGCCGATCTGCCTCACACGATATGTCGCGCCAGCGAGAAAAACGGCGTTCAGAGTCAGGCTACCTCGTGCAACTGTTTGCGCAACTATTACAATGGAATCGGCTACACAAAACGCCTTCTCGAAACTTCTAGCTGGTTCATCGAGAGGCGTATGTGTTGAGAGCTTTTCGAAATGTCTGTGTGCCCTTCGGTAAAAGCAGGCGAAGCAACAACATGAGTCGGTGTATGTGTGTGTGCGTGTGCGTGCATGCATGCGTGTGTGAAGGCACTAGAAATGACTGAACAAGGTTACGGAAGTAAATCCTGTGAGTTCAGATCACAAGAAAAGACTAGACTGTGTTAACGACGAGAAGAAAACCATGTATTTATGGTAAAATGTATTAGACAATAAAGTGACAGAAAAGTAACGGGACCGATTTGTTTTGTCACCTGGTGTCAGGAAGTGGGATTCCTCGAATTGCAGGGTTTACAGACAGTAAACGGTACTTTACAGACTATTCGTAGACAATTCAAGATTGGTATTTTATTATTCTTAGAATATCTAAACCATGGTATTTTGCCCAAAATTGTGTCATTTTTGGAAAAGTAAAATAAAAAAGCGTTCATATAATGGGTAGCTTTGGAGAGTGAACATTCTATTGAGAACTTAAGCAGCAAGCTTGTTATTCATCCTAATTTCGTTTTTACTTTTTGTACTACCAACCTACAGTAAGTAGGGGAAGCATTGTGTTCGACCCAAAAGTTTGGTGTCGAGATTTCAACGGAAGTATATGTTCTGAGGTCCCCTGAATAAAACAAGCATTTTTAGAAAAGGGTCCGCGTGTGTGCGTCTGCCCTCTGTGTCTGTGTGATACCTGTGAACAGCGAACTCAAAAGCATAAGTCAGTCAAAAACCAAAGTTGGTATTTAAATTAAATATCTTTCAAGGATGCCACACGAAGATGTTGAAGATAATTCATCTACCCTAAACTACCCTTTACAGGGAAAATTTTTCGAAAATGTTGATTTTCTCAAAAATGGCTAACAATTTTGATTAAAATGCCATATGTTCAAGATATTTTTATAGCAAACAAAATGTGTATTTTGAATTTTCTGGTTATAGTTCATTTTTGTTGTTTTTTAAAATTTGATTGTTAATTTCCTGAGCTAGATTTCCTCTACTAGTAGTATTAACACCCAAGTAATTGAAATGCATAACTGTTCCATTTTTTCAACTTCGAATTTACATCACAACGTTCTTTACTGTCAATACTTTTGTTTTATTTATGGAGATTTTCATATGAAACTTTTTACATTTTCCATGAAACTCGTACAAAATCTTTGCAGGTTGTCCTCCTTTTCTACCACAAGTACCATCTGCATAACATACAGTGCTAATCCTTTTGTCTCCCATACGGGAACGCAATTCTCCTCTCATTTAATTATTGCATCCATCACAATCCTGATGGGAAATGGACCTAAAGAATCTTACCCCTCTTTTTGTTGGGATTTTCTCCGTTAATTGTCCTATAATTTTTATTTGACTAAAATTATAAGAATATATATTTTCTATTAGTTTAATAATCCCATTCGGTACATTATTTCCTAAAATTTATAAAACCTAAGGTGTATAGGTGCAATTTAAGCCCAAGTAGCCTGTGCTTTGTGCTTAATATCACTAGGTCTGTCTAGTTTACGGATTGTTTTCGGATTATCACCTTCGTAAACAGACTGGGGGAACAATTAAAGTTCCTGTTTCTGTCATTTCCAGCTCTGACATGCAATTTTTCACCCTTCCGTAGCAACACTGGGGTTGATAGAGGGAATATGGAGCAGCCCCTCACACTCTCGGCTTGTATTTTACAAACTTATTCCACCAACTCCACGATACGCGAAAGAGCAGCGGAAGGGCACGTTTTCAATTAGCAAGAAATGTGCTCAGCCTTCTTTCTCTTTACGAGTTTTCTTTCCTCACTACCACCACATATTTTTTTCCCTCTCCTTTTACAGCACGTCTAACCAATATATGAGTACGGTTGGAATACAAAAATTGTTCTGGAAGTAATACATACCTAGTAACCTGAAAAGTGTTTAAGTTGGGGAAAACAGTCTCCATGGACTTTTCATAAGAATTTCAGACACTCGTGCTTACTTATAAGGTTAAGCCTTAAATAGTTTCCTCGCGTGGTGTGGAAGAACAAGGTATAGGTTTCTGCAGTGCCAAATCGTGACCCGCCGGCCGTGTCTATTTTCGCCTGCCACCATCGTGTGTTGTGGGTAGTTTACTTGACAGCGACACAGTGAACAAAACAAGGGAATGGGTTCTACTCAATGTTGTCAGGATTTTGGCAGAGAAAATCCTGTGAAATCCCTCAAAAACAAAATAATTCCCTTTCTGCTCATAAAACCTAACTTCTGTTGATTTGCTCTCATACAAGCATACATCATCTAGAATACTTTGTCTTTTCCGACTTCTTGAAAAGTAAATGAAGTGACTCAACATTGTTTGGAAGACATTCTAATCACAAGCAATTTAGGGCAGTGGCAAATAACACTAATTGATGATAACTTGAAGCAGTACCAACAGTGATATACTCTTCATACTTAATGTGCTCTTTTATTTCTTGTCGACACATACAATGACTCCGTTCAGTTGTGAGACTTGAAGTAATTTCGAGACGACCCTGTTTGCGGCGCCGTGGCCGAGCGGTTAGCGCGCTCGCCTACCGCCTAGGCGGCCCGGGTTCGATCCCAGGGACCCGCATGTGGTATTCGTGGTGGACGAAGCGGCGTCAGGGCGGGTTTTCTCCGGGTGCTCCGGTTTTCCCCACCCTCTCATTCCACCGGTGCACCATCTGCATTTCATGTGTCATCAATGTCACCGCCTGCGGTGCCATAGTAGTAAAAGCGGGCGTTAAACACTACAACAACAGAGACGACCCTGTTTGTCTCATTCTCAGCTCATACAGACTGCTATTTCCACATGTGCATTCTCTTCCTTATAATGCCCTTCTGAAATATGGTGAACTCTGGTGGTAGTTTCTTAAAGTGGTTTTTAGTCATCTGCTGGGTGAAACAGGAACTACTAAACTTTAAGCATTTCAACATTGTCAGTTGGTGGGATTTAAAAATTAATAGTTATACGTGAGTTGATTTAAATATTTTTTCCATAAGTTTAATTGCGAAGAAGGTTGAATATTTTAATAGCTTAATTTTTTTACCTATTTTATGTTGTGCTGTATGAAAATGGTGCGCTACTGCTGATTTATCTGCTTGTTTAAGCTTGATGTTTCTTTGATGTTCTGTCAACCTGATTTGTAAATTCTTTTGGTTCTTCCTATATAACAGCAATCATAATCTTCACAGTAAATCTGGTAAATTCCTGACCTTTTTGTATTTTCAGTTACTTGTTTCAAGGGTGTATTTATAAGAAGTTTTACACTGTAAACGTTTCTTGGAGCTAACCTTATCTTGAATTTCTTGAAAATAGTTTCAAAGTTTTTTAAATGTAATGGGGTGGTAAGGGAATTTCTTATATCTGGGAAACCATTTTCTAGAACTGCTTTTTGTATATAAGCTTTCGATGTTGCAACAAGTCTGGATTTTTTTTCAATTAGTATTGTAGTAAATAACGATTTTACGTCGAAAGATACTCGTATTTCATCTTTTTTTGTTTCCAAATTCTTTATGCTTTCAATTAATTCCATGGAGTTCTTGATGGTATATGATTGACAATTTTCAAAGAATTGAAATTGTTTGACTACCCATTTTGATAATAAATAGGAAGGAGAACGTATATTATTGATCATAGGTCTCATGATATTGTCCTTTTTATGGGTTTTTGGCAAAGAATATAATCTGGGTAACGTTGGACTACTGCATTTCAGTTGTTTTTTTTTTTAATTGCTTTAGGAATAATTTGTGAGTTTTCTATGGTAGAGTTCACTTTTTTAGCACAAATATTTAGTGGGTTTTTTGAAACTAACATAATCATCATTATCCAAGAATTGAATCACTATTACTGTAGTCTTCCTTATTCATCTGCAGTCCCATGTGATTCCTTCTAGAACTTGACTCATTGCAGTTGGTGATAACTAGAAGCAGTACTAACAGTGATGTATTCTCCATACTTAATTTGAACTAGAGCAGCTCTTTTATTTCTTGTTGACACGTACGATCACTCCATTCAGCTGTTAAGTATGTGGGAAAATATATTTATTTGCCTCAATTCACACAGAGCTATTAATTTTGAAATCCTGCCAGCTGCTGCAATGCTTAAAGGTTAGTAGTTCCAGTTTCACCCAGCAGATGGCTAAAGACCAACTTCAAGAAACTACCACCAGAGTTCACCATATTTCAGAAGAGGATTATAAGGAAGAGAATGGGCATGTGTGAGTATGTGGAAATAGCAGTCGGCATGAGCTGAGGATGAGACAAACAGGGTCGCCTCGAAAGTACTTCAAAGTTTAACAATTGAATGGACTGATGGTGCATGTCGACAAGAAATAAAAGAGCTGCTCCATTTCACATTAAGTATGATGACTACATACACACATATATGACATAGATAGTCAGGCATACTTGTTGAAAATTGCAAGTTATCTGGTACTTGTGGAGCTGTTATCCGCCGTTAACGCAGCCTGGCGTTCTGCCTCTTTTTATTTGTCTGTCTGTTTGCCGACCTGTCGATCTATCGAGCTCACTGACTGACTCACCTGACTCAGTCACTGACTCACCCAATGACTCACTCAGTGACAGACTCACTGACTCACCCAATGACTCAGTGAATGACTGACTCACTCAATGGCTGTCTCCCTAACTCACTCACTGACTCGCTCATTGAGTCACTCAATAACTCATTCGCTGACTCACTCGTTCATTCGTTTCTTTTTTTTTTCTTTTTTTTTTTTTTTTTTTTGTCCACGGTTGTACATACTCCTAACTTTATTGTATTGTGAGCAGGTTGTTGCACTTGGAACTGATTATAGAACTAGTTCTGTTAGTGCAAAATAGGAAGACTTGATTTGGAGAGGACAAGCATAGATAGGTATTTGTTGTTACCTCTATCTCAAACTCTTTAGGACACTGCCATTTCTAGCAGTTTTTAATGCAGAATGTTGGTAAAATCGGTTCGCTTAAGATATGCATTTTATCAGGTATAGCTTAAACTAAAAAAAAAAACATGCTGTTTGAGAGAAATAAAATATTCGTCATGAAGCTAAATTGGGTAACTATCTTCCAAAAGAACACACAAAATAATATATTTCCATTAACGTTTATATGAAGACTGTACTTTATACCCTGTACTATATATTGAAAGGTTTTCTCTTCAAAACATTACATTTTACGACTGCAAGCATCTTTTAAAAATGAGTAAATTTTAGCTTTATTTTCATTATTTCTACTTCTGAAAAACCTGTATATAATTTATTAGAATGTTCAAAATCTGTATTTCCGTTAAGTGTGCTATTGGTAAAGTTGTGGTGCACCCTGTATACTGCACCACGTGGGGCATGGGTTTGGGGAATTGTTGACGCACGCTGCAGAAAGCGTTCATCTCGGTCAGTTGGGTGTGGGTAGGAAAGCCAGTTGGGAGTCGTAAAGCGCCAGCTTCTCATAAAAATGGAGGGAAATTAGTTGGGACGTGACTCCACACCTCCCTTTTTAATAAAACACAAGGGGGGTTGTTGTTAACGAGTAAATGCTGAAAGGAAAATGAAAGTTCAAAACACAGGTCGGCGCCTCAACTCCTCAGTTTTAGCTGCAAGTTTTTTCTTTTATATACTACATTACGAAACGAAAATAATTTTCACTAATTAACTTATGGTCTAATTTTAAAATTTTTTCAGATACTTTGGTATTATGCGAGCACGGAATGTAGTGTTGCGTGCAAAATTCTTACTGGTTCCCTGGTACCTATGTATAATGACTTTTCCCAGGTTAAAAAAGCACCTTAACTCTTTGCAGTAGAGTGAGAAACCCGATGAGATTGTTGCAAGTAGTTATGACAAAGAATGAGAATAGGTTAGCTCTACAAACTGAAATTGAGTTTTTATTTATGGGACACTCTTTAAGCGCTATGAATCTCTTCTATTCCGAGCTTGAAATACCACTCAGTTTTACTCAGGGGCCTCTGTATCAGACTTAACATTGTTTTACGAGCCGTAAATATACGACATGGGACCACCAGCTTTACTTCCCTTCCGAAGAAAGCCATACCAAGGATTTTTGCGCCCGAAGAAATACATCACCCTCCGCCGAGTTTGAACCGTGTCCTTGGGGACTTTAGGCTAGCATGCTATAGTTAGCCCAAGTTGACACGGAAGAATCGGGGGAATTGATTCAAATCAAAATTAATTAAAAAAACTTATTCTAAAATTATAGAATATTTAGTAAGAACTGCATTAAAATGGCTAAGTCAAATGAACTGTGCCTGAACTGCATTTTACAATCCTCTTTGTTCGGGAAAACTTTTGAATTAGAGAAGCTCGATGCGCAGGTATTAACCCAAACTGTTATATAACATCGATGTGCTGAGTTTTTCAGGAATAAGATACACCACTCAATTGAAGTTCGACCGCCTAGTAGCGCAGTTGGTAGCGCGGAGGACCCGGGTTCGATCCCCGGTACCAGCAAGGGGATTTTATCCCCTCTGAAAGGTCTGGCACGGGGTGCACTCAGCCTCGTTAGGTCCTGTGGTGGGGTACGCAGGGGCTGGGCGGTAAGGCTTGGCTCTTCATGGGCTGTGGTGCCGGGGCTTAGCTCTTCAAATCAATGGACAAGTTCAATACAACTACAACTTAGAGTTTAATTTGGTGGTTTTGCTTCTTGAGAGTTAGCTTTTGTTTCCATAATCTGTGATCCAGCATTGTTTTTGTGATTTCTTCGGATGCATTAATTTATACCAGACTATGAATAAATACCTATACAACTAGAGTGTGACGTTAGTCACCTTAAGAAATTATACTACCAACGGGAGGGAGGTACATTATGGCCATCACTGGTAAATAGTATGAGCAATTTCTAAAATAAATTTATTTTAAAATTGGGTATTGCATTTTGTCATGTTCATAAATGTATATTTATCATTGTTTAAATATTTTTGTACTTTTTTACACGATTCACATTATACCAAAGGGGAGGGGTACAATAGCCACCTTGACATTTCATTGTTTTTCAAAAAGATCAACAATGAAAGCTGTTAAACAATTACTCAGTAATAGAAGCAGTGATTGGCAATAAATATTGGCTGTATGCCTTTAATCAAATAAACATATCTCAAACACATGACATTCTAATAAAAATCGTTACCCATTTTAAAAAAAAAAATCAAAAATTCCGAAAAATGTTCCTTCTAAAGACAGTTTAGTGTGGAGGAATTTTCTTCAAAATCTTCGTGTCGCATCCTTGAAAGATATTATACTTAAATAGTAGGTTTGGTTTTTAACTAACTTTTTCGTTTTTTGAGTTATGCTGTTCGCAGATACACAGACAGTCACACACACGGAACTTTTTCTAAAAATTAAAAGACAGAGTGTAAAAAATTAACAAAGTTGGGCATAAACCATTGGTGTTGCTAGGTTTAGGAATACCTTAAAAATAACCATACGATAGCAAGATTTGGTGAAAAAGCTTTGGGAATCATTGAGTCGTACTGTCATTAAAATTAGAATAATATGGGATGAAAATATTCTAAGGTCTAAGAGTGGAAATTTGGAATTCCTTCCTTTCATATGAGGAAGATTGCTTGCTAGGGTGTGTACAGCGATAGATGGCACTGAAGATGGCAGTTCTCTATAGAACTTGGTGGAACCCTGGCGTGCGCATGCGTACAAGGCTACTTAATTATGATCCTTCTAAGATTAAGTGCCCCCCTCTTGCGGCCTGAATATGCATGTGTACGAAACCAAGAGGGAGCATCTTGAGTGTAGGCTTCTACATTTGCATCACAGTCGCGCCGTCCCTGATTCTTCTCACCGCATCTCCGTACTGCAAGCAATTTATGTCGCTCTCAAAAGCTTTTTCGGAAGGCATTACTGCAACATTTTCTTTCCGTGGATATGAGTGCCAGGTTCAGACTCTGATAGTGCCACCTTGAGTTGATCACTTTGGCCTTACAGTGGAACCTTGCTCGAGCTCGGGACGGTTATAGGATGCTGTTGATAAGAATCAAGGAAATTTTTTTCTCCGGCTCGCCGATTCTGTTGCACCTTCGTTGAGATTGCTGTAAGTCAAAAGTTTGGATAAATAAAGTATGCTACAATGCAGCATAATTTAAGGGCATAAACAAAGCGAAAGCATATATGATGTGTTTAGTATCAAACGCCGCCTAAACCTAAATCTTTTTAATAATTGCAAAAAGAACTGTCCAGAATAAACCACTATCGAAAGTAATGTAAAGTTAATCTTAAAATGTCAAATGGCATTTAGAATGTAAAGTACTTGTGGGACATGTTTTAGAAATGTCTCAGGAATAAATTTGTGGAAAATTGGATGCGGTGGAGTTTGACACCAAAATTGACATTTAGTGGCTTGTGAAACTGAAGAATGAAAGATTTGAAGTTATGGGAACATTAATAACAGGTTTCATATCCATTATAAAAATATTTTTTTAAGAATTCAGCTGTCTAAAAATCAATCGAGTATAAGTTGTATCACAAACTCGTATTACGTTCCGTCTCATCACTTGTGATTCTTTCGGCCTTTTCTTTTTCTTTCTTTTCAGCGACAAGAGTTAAAAATCAAATTGATTTATAGTAATCACGTGAGACAATAACAAAGGAATGATTCAAACTTTTGCGTAGTACTAATCTCATGAGTGGTGGTTTAAACCTGAGAATGCTGAGAAGTAAAAGATAACGACAGCAGACAGCATAAATTATAAAAGTTACTTGAAAAATATTACTTTTTTTCAAGTTTTTGAGGAGTGCAATATCTTAAAAACAACAAATATGTAGCTGTTCTAGCTCTGAATGCAGGTAGATTGAGCAAATTGAGTTATTTATGGACGTTCTTTAACTACTATGGTCTGTGGTGTCCCATTCTGTATTGGAACCACTTAATTTTGCTCAGAGACCTCCTTATTGGGCTTGAGGTTCTTGTAAGTAACGCAAATCTAGACTCAGGACCACGGGCTTTACGTCCCTATCGAACGAAGCCATATTAAGGAATTTTACGCCCATAAAAATCCACCACCCTCCACCCGGTTTTGAACCCGTGACCTTGGAAACCAGAGGCTAGCATGTTACCCCTAGGCCACGGAGGATGATGCAAGAAAGCTTACCTTTGAATGTCAAAGAAAAAAAATCCACAATTTCAGATTTTATTAGCTGCTCAGCAACTTTTACAACAGTATTCTGTAAAACGTTCCTTGAAGGTCGTAATAAATATTTACTTTCATGGGGGAAAAATGTACTTATGTGAGCAAAAAAATGTATCGGACGGACAACGTTTTCAACGTTTTAGTTATTAAAATTATTAAACATAGCTTTTAAATTCCATCTGCTGAAATACATTTAATAAAATTGTTGCAAGTACCAAAGATAGAACTGCACTATAGTTTAGGATTATTCCAGCTACAGGGAATGAATTATAGTCTCCATCTGACCAGCAGATCTCATTTTCATTAATATGCTAAATCAAATCAATGCTCTGTTTTCTTATATTTACATCAACTCCAGAAAGGCATCCTTTTTGTAGCATCTACGCCAATTACCATGAAATAAAGAAGATTGCCCAGTTTGGTAAATATTATAACAAATATACTCTTCAATTTCCTTTTAATTTTTTTTATTTTCTCTACTTTACATCTGTGATGGCCTCACATACACAAATTATCACAAACACATTCAAAAACTCTTTTCTTTCAAAAAATTAGCAACCAGAACTTTTCCATTACTAGCAACGTAACTTCAGCCCACGGAACATTAAACATCAAGAATGCTTCCCGCACGGAAGCTCTGCATTTAGCGTTGTGTAGGTGTTCCATGTCAATGTGACAATCTATACAGTGACCCCAGAAAGCATATCTCTGCGCCTTCAAATTTCTAACAGCCAAATTAAGGAAACAATCCAAATTAAAAAATGTTTCATGTGCGGTATTTACAAAAGTTACTTATATGCATATACTCAGAGAGATTACATTGGTATAATATTTGAAATTGGGATTAGAAGGAAGTTTGATTTAACTAACTGAAACAGTACCAAGTCAGGAATAATTATTAACGTTTTACTCAATTTCATTTGGATTTCAGGTTTCACTTCACAAATTTACATCTCCATCAACTTAAATTAGTGGCATTTGTCAGTTAATGCATAAAAACGGTTTTATGTAACGCATTTAAACCAGTGCTTAAAGCGTCACACCTAAAAAAGTTAGTTATAACGGTAAAAAAGCGAATAACATAGAAATCCAAAACCAACTTGTATAACATATCTTGTTCTTTCTATATA
Source organism: Tenodera sinensis (assembly GCA_030765045.1). Classification (NCBI taxonomy): domain Eukaryota; kingdom Metazoa; phylum Arthropoda; class Insecta; order Mantodea; family Mantidae; genus Tenodera; species Tenodera sinensis. The sequence continues at coordinate 54,016,796 of CM060967.1, forward strand.
CTAAAATGTATAATTTTCTCTGTTAAATTTTCTGCTGGAATTATTTAATAAATACTTCTTAGAGTCACTGTTGGTCAGTATTTTAAATGTAATACGTTTTGCTTAAGATTTAAGTTTCAGAATTCATTTTCGAAAGCTTGCAATTGTAAGGCTTTTGCTTTCGAAGGTTTGTCAGAATTGAAATCTCTATAGCACTTAGCTAAAACAGTTATTATGTACCCTTAAACATTTCTTTATAAATTTCCTGTAGCAGATTTTTAGTAGAAAATGCAATAAACAAATCATGCACTATATAGAAGGCAAAAACAGTAGTAAACTGCAGATGAAGGTAATGAAACACGAGGAAACACAACAGCGCTGCCCGTATAGGCTCCCTCAAAGGTCAAAAAACGTTGTGATGTGGATAGTCGAGGGAGTGCTGATGCTAAACTCTAAGGTTGCACCCCGAGATTTGTTGCAATTAGAACTCTAGGGAACTAGAGACCAATTAGTGATCCTCTAGTGGCCTGTTGCTTGCGTTCAGCTAGAACTTTGTACCCCGTGGGAAGGCTACATTAACGTCTGCCTTTACGTACGTTCTTGGGGGAAACTCGGCCTTTTGGAAACCACAGAGCGTGAAAATCGTGCTGTTTAACGTGCCTTAGGTGTCTAAAATACCCTCTGTTTGTTAGCTTCGATTGCCAGTTAGTAGTTTAAAGTATTTTGTAACCCGCGTCTTTGGATTGTGTTTTATGATGCGTGCAATGGAGATGTAAGCTTGTTGCACGTTTACCTAATCAGTTCATTCTAAGAATGTGCCTCTTTAATCAATCCCTTTCATTGTTTGACTCTTGTCCTTAATTGTTCCCAGACATTGTTGCACTTCTGTTGATACATCAGAAAATATCGAACCACTAACATTCTAATTCTGCTGCCTCAACATGTTGCTTTTGTTTTATAACAAAATATTGATAATCTAAACTTAAGCTTAATATCTCAGTACTTCCTCTATGGCATTGACTTATAGTTTCATTTAATCACTTTTTCAAAAGTCATAAGACGTTTGGCTTAACCGAGCTTTTATTTGGGAAGATCAGACGTGGAATAGGTATCTGGGACTATTTTATGCATAACATATGAACTTAAATTATATATGTCAAGTATTTGACCAGAAAATGTTAAATGATATAAAAAATAACCTAAAATATATTCGCTTCGACTAGTGTAGTTCGATTTACTTGCCACTGCCAACTGAGGAAAACCAAAGCCATGAATTACATGTGTTTCGATATTTTGTTATTAGAATAGAATACCAGATTATAATCTTAAATAAATATCACTTTGTTTTTACCATTAAAAATACCTTTTCTTCTGGAAAAATACGTTTATTATTAAAAGAAGAGCTTTTACAAAACACAGTTGTCAAATTGAAATGGAGAGCTATTTTGAATGTTAATCGAGCGTGACGTGTAATAAATTGGTTTTCAGTGATTTATGGGATACAGTTGGCGACACTGACTAAACACAAGAATTACATAGCCAATAAGTTGTCCAGAAGAAAAGCATTACCAGGTGATAATATAACGCCTCTATATAGTCATCAACATTATTTTCTTCAAGTAGAGATTTCTGCATCCGGAGTCCTCTTATTTCAGCGTTGTTGTTGTTGTTTTGTTCTAGCAAATTTTATCATTACGAGTTGCATTTGTCAAGACTTTCACGAATTAAAGGATGATATAGTCTATAAAATGCTGTATTATACTGCTCGCAAAAGTTAAAGGCATGTGAACGCTGGCCAATGCTCAAGCGGAGCGCTGTTGCCAAGCGTCCTGCGTGTATCGGCAGAGGTTCTGTACACAAGAGCGCATGAGATACGTGAACCACAGTCGGCAGCGCTGGTAGGAGCTTAGGCTTCGCTGGAGTCTGCAGTACGGCTAGCCTCCATGGGCCTTTAACTTTTGCGAGGATTATAGCTACTAACTTCTTAAAACTGTAGCAGACATACATCGGCGCCCAGTGGCACGGCCTACTGGATTAAATGTCACTGATGTAGCTTTCTGCTTGCTCATAGTAGCTATTACATTTCATAGAAAAACTCAAGACCAATATTTCCTGGAAATAAACGTTTTCAGGACCTCTGAATTGCAGAAAAGCAGTTTAGGAAAGAAAAAGTTCTTATGTCTATGTGCACGATCGTTCTCGATCGTTCTCGTGTTAGTGAACAGCATAACTCCAAATAAGAACTATTAATAGACAAAACTTGGTAATTAAGTTCTTCTTATAAGAATGCAACACGAATATTAAAGTACACAATTTGTCTTTTTTGTGAAGATAGCTATTTTCGAGATATTCTTTATTATTTGTTTGAGATTTCAAAGTCTATTGTTTATGTGTAAGTGCGTTTGTAAGACTATTTTGTACAAGGGTGAGTAGAGAAAGTCATGTGAGTGCACGCAACTTATACTTTTCTTTTATAAAGGAGTAATTCGTATTTTATGTTTACATTTTTATATACACACAAACTCATTGTAGGAGAGAGCCCTTGAACCTGCGTTCTCTTAACTAAGGACAATATTTAAACTGTGAATATCAAACTCTGTTTCATATAGAAATATTCTCTCTGGTTAGTCTTGTAATTTATTTTGAATCCAATGTTTCACTTCTAGTTTGTTTTGTTTGTTTCAGGTAAGAGGCTTAACATTCTAGAGAAACGCCACAGAAAATACACCCATTTATAAGGTAAGAACATTGTACTCAAAGTGATACCTCTATGATGTTTGACAGTACCACTCTTAGTGCGTTAGTGTTGCTGTCTGCGAAGCAGGAAATCTCGTTTACTTATGTATACGGGAATTCTTCCCTGCTGGAAGCTCTGGTTGGAGTTTCAGGTAGCTTCCGGAAATCCTTGGGGACTAATTATTGATGGAAAAGTAACCGTCTCATTGTCATAAAACGCACCTGCGAGCAGAAAAACGGCCTACTGACTACCTCAATCATTTTAGACGTGTAAATTTTGGAACTGTTTAGTTCAATCCTGGCAATTTTGGGACATAGTTTGTAAGTTGAGGACTATCAGACCGCTTTACTTTATTTATTCTCAGATTTACAAATGTATCAGTTCTGATGTCCTGATTATACAGGGTAATGTTTAGTGACCAATACACTGTTCTAGTAAAACGCTGTGACAAAACTGTACTTGTTTACTTTACACAACTTGTGTTAATTCAGCTAAAAATAAATCGAGATAAAATTACAGACACCGATTCCAATTCTTGTACTAACTATAAGTAATAAAAAAATAAAATTATAGTATGCTTAGAAATGAAAGGTGCAATTGAGCAATGCAAAATCAAATATTTGGTTTTGTAAAAGTTGAAAAGCAGAATCTATTATTAAAGTATTTGTAACTTATCATGACCAAATGCGATGCTTTCGAAGGAAAACCAAAACAGATATGTTTATAATTCACGCTATATGCTTGTTTTTACGTCCTGCTTCTTGTGATGAAACAGGCATAGGGAAGAGGGGTGTCAGGAATGCAATCGAGTATTTACGTCTCCACTTACTGACACAATTTGAAGCACTGACCGGTTCTATGAGGTATACAGACAATAGCGGTATGCGTGGCATGCTAGCTAACCGCTGTGAGGCACCTGAACCGGTTTCTTGTTTAATAAATTTTAGCATGAACATTGCTCACTACAATATATTCGCTCTCATGGTTAGAAATATCAGAATGCAATTATCTGAGTCAGAATCGGAATTTTCGTCACATACCTCACCAACATCACTTGCCTCATTTAGCCACAATAGTGTTACAGAATCGAAATCTGAATCACACGGAATGAACGCTGCTACGCATGGATTTAACGTTCGACGTGACGTAACTTGTGAGGTACGTCAAACAGATCGTACGCCTTAATAACCACACAGCTAGATATAAACTGAAATCTAGATAATGCTCAAAGACATTTAGGGCGCAAACGCAAAACGAGGTGCCAAAATAAAAATCTTTTTTCTGGGAGACCGCGCCTCACAAGTTAAGAGTTTAGTTTAAGAATTTAATTCCTATAAAATGAATGTTCTAGCAGCGCTACTTTAAACAGGTTTATGTTTAACTTTTGAATAGAATCTTTGTATGAAGGCATATTCACACATTTATAAAGATTTCCAAACCACTGTTGTGGAACAGAAAGTGTCTCGTCTTTTTGGACCAGCGCAAAAATTGAGGTGATGGGTTACGTTAGCGGGAATACGTTGCAGAGCCACAATGCGTTGGGAATTACAATCTAAATAGATTCAATTATTAACCAACGTCTGGGGAGCAGTCAGCAATGAGCAAATTGAATAAAAATGCAGCCACACATTTACAATACAGTCATAACTAAATAGTTTGCAATAACAAATGAAGAAGAATTGTAAGAAGCCATTGATGAAAATATATACAATGTCTTCAAAAACTCTTCGTTTTCACTTAAAAAATTATAATAGTCAAATTAAAGTAGAGAAAATTCTCATTTTTAATATGCAGAAAGAGCACACCATGTCACAGCTTAGCACTACCATATTTTTCCTTTAATTAGCTCTTAGAATCACATGAAATAGAGTAAAACTCGTGCACAATAAACCTAATGGTCACAAGTTTTTTCGTAGTAAACTTTGCACGTCATCACAAATGACAGTGGAATGGTTATTTCTTCAAATCCTGAGAGACGAACTTTGGTAATGTAATGATATTAGTATAAATTGAACAGAAATTGAGTGTCAAGATTATATTTTTACAGTTTCAGTGCTCATTATCGTGGCTTAAGTTACACTACCTGAAAAATTAACGTCTATCTTCGGGATTAGGGGAGAACACGTGACGTCAGTTTGTAAATAACACAACTAACGTCCTGTATGTTCTAATATTAAAGCTAACTTTTAATTACACAATTGGTCTCAGATTATAAATAATTACATTTAGGTTCTATGCTATGTGAAAAATATAACAAATATATTTTATCTGAAAGACAGTCGTGTTATAAAATATATAGAGCAGAACATTTCATTTTTTCTCCCAATTAGAATAACCATACAGAACATTTTCTATATCGTCTTCCTTTAAATACTTCATCGATGTTTGGACGTAAGGTCTGGAAATTTGTAATCGAAGATTGCATGTCAGGTTGTGATCCGACAAGGTACTTCGGGAATTGGATAGATAGAAACGCTGGCTGCTCCGTTTTACTTGTGCTGGCCATGTTGTTGTCATCGAGTGCTACACCTGACTGAACCGTCCAGTTCCTTTCTCACAGCTTCGTTTATCTAGGCAACGTACATTACGTGGCTCTCATCTGATGTCAGATATGCTTGCTCTTCGTTCCAATACATCACACGCTTGAACAGCAAATCAGTATGCACTTGTAATAATTAGCACTACCAGCGTACAATACTCATGTGACATTAATTAGACGCTATATTGTTCTGTTTCACTGTATTTCGATTAGTTATTAATATTTCACGCCGGCATTGGCATTCGAAGATTGTTGTTGCAATGTAGGTCAGTAAAAAGAAGTGTGAACTATTAGGTGTTAGGTATTATTTGCCCTTTAATTATTTAAAGGAGATTTTAATGGGTTTCTGAGTGTTAAGAGATCAAGTGTGTTAAAAAAACTTCCGAGATACTGGCCTGTTCTGTCTCAACTGTACAGCTTTGCAGAGCAGCTTTGGCCAACACCAATCAAGCGTACAGTTACACAAATTCCACCCAAAAATTCGATGTCGAGATTTCACCAGAAATATATGTTATGAGACCCCCTGGATCCCAAAAAAGCATCTCTACAAAAAAGTCCGGTGTGTATTGTGGGTGGGTGTGGAGGTGGGATTGGTGTGTGTGTGTGCGTGTGTGTGTGTGTGTGTGTGTGTGTGTGTGTGTGTGTGTGTGTGTGTGTTTGTGCCTGTGTGTCTCAACAGCATAACTCAAAAACTAAAAGTCCGTTAAAAACCTAAGTTGGTATTTAAGTTAAATATCTTTCAAGGATGTGACACCCAAGATTTCAAAGAAAATTTATGCACCCTAAACTACTCTTTACATGGAACACTTTTTGAAAATTTTAATTTTCTTAAAAATTGCTCTAACGATTTTGATTAAAATGTGATATGTTTGAGATTTTTATGGAATATGAACTTTATATTTTGAACTTTCTGGCTATAGCCCATGTAGTCCTGTTTACCCTTGATAAGTTTTGCATAACTGGTAAGCTGTAAGAGATATAGTTATACAAAAAATGTAGATCTGGTTAAAACATAATTTACGTCCAAATAAATTTGTAGAGTAAACCATTTCAGAGATATTCCTTGTTATTTGTGCGATTTTTGCAGTAAACCTCTCTCAATGGAAGGTCATTATTCACTTTTTTAGGTCTTGGCTGTGCAACGAGAACGGAATTTCACAGCCCTCTTATAGCAAACAGGTTTAAAAGAGTTGACTATCGCTCAAAGCCTACTGCTACACCACTTCAGCTAGATTGTAATAAGAATACATAAAACTATCTGCAGGTGAGACATTGTTATTGTTTCAAATAGAGTAGTTTTGGAATTACATACGTAACTGGGGTTTCATGACAGAAGTTGGAGAAGCCGTGTAAGTGGCACTCAGTCTCATCCCAAAGCGCTCCGTTTCTCGCTGATCTACCCTTAATTACTTTCCCGCTGTGGACGTGAGCCTGGAAGTCATTAAGGGCAGAAAACGTGGAATGTTGTACATGCGGAAGATGCATGTGGCAAAGTAGCGAGTCTGACAGTTGCTAGGAGAACTTATCTCACTGTGCTCCTGTATTTTTAAACAAGTCCTACATAACTCTACTGCAGGCGCTCGTTTCAGGTAATACGCACTTTCCTCTCCGCCGCATTATTTTTAGTGAAAACACGAGCCTTGTTTTAAAGAAAGTTAAGTTTTCCCTAAATTATGAACTAAAGATTGCAACTAAATTAACAAGCTAAGGTGTTTCGTCTCAACTAGGAATTTATTATTTAAAAAAAGGTGTGATGTGTCTTATTAAGATCTCTTTTTTCTACTCGTTCTTACACAAGCCATAACCCACGGTGCAACAGCCCTTTTCGGACCAACGCCTATCGCCCGATCGCTGCGTCCCCCATATCTGCTCACCCCAGGCGTCATTAGTCGGATGCAATACTGTAGAGTGGAAGGTGGTCAGCACCTCGCTCCCTACCGCCTGGTATATGCGGTCTTCGCAATTGTGAGCTGGTACCACTCAACCAAGGGAACAAGTCTGAACGTACAGTAATTACATCTAATTAACTTCAATTTTTCTCAACAGTCTTTCTTGAAATACTTCTGTATTATTGTATAAATCATGACAATTATTTCAAGTAGTTATTGTGGTTGAGTCTACAATTATTTCATGCAGCAGAAAAAATAATATAATTTACTCTTAAAACATGTGAATTCTCGTACCTTTTTCTCTGAAACTACTTTCAATAAAGAATCACAGGCTGGCCCCGTGGCGCAGTTGGTAGAGCACTTGCCTGCTGTACTAGGGGTTCCGGGTTCGATTCCAGGCAGGGAGGTAGGAATTTTTCTCCTTCCCTGAGTCTGGAAGTATGAATGTGTGTGTGAACTCTCAATGTATAAAAAGCCCCACTGTTAAACGAGTGAAACAAGTGGGCAAGGCCGCTGATATGACCTCTGTAGTTAAAGGTGGGATGTAAAAAAAAAAAAAAAATCACACATTTGCATGCTGATTTTAGTACAATCAGCTATCTTCTGAACCTCAATAATTCACTTATGTATATTGCTGTGCTAGGAACTAAAGCAATTGTTAGCAAGCTCAGAAAAATATAAATTGTGTAATTTTGTTGCTTTTTTAAATATCACTAATATTATTGTAAAAGTATTATTGTGGTTCCGAAAGTTCAACTATGTGTTGTACACATGTGCTGAAAATTTCAGCTCTCCACCTCTCATAATTTTGGAGAAAAATATAAATAATTTACATGTTTTAGGAATAAATTTAAACTACGCTTTCAATGGAAAACTTTTCGAGCATTTTGAGTAAAACGACATATGTTTGACATATTTTAATGGCAAATGGAAATTTATATTTTGAATTTCTGGTTATAGCGCATATAATCCTGTTTACTCTTGAGGGCTTTTGCATAACTGGTGAACCGTAATATTGGCCTTATCTTACTGTACAAAAAATATAGATGAACTTTTTTGTGGAGCGAACCATTTCGGAGACATTCCTTGTTAATTGTGTGAGTTTACTAAGACATACTTTCCTCTAATGGAAGATCGTTATTCATTTTTTATATCTTAGCCGTGCAAAGGGAACGGAATTTCAAAGCATTTGTATAGCGACCACCTTAAAGGATTTGACTATCACTCAAAGCCTACTGTATTCCCCTATTCTCCTTGCACCTATAAGGAAATATGCAATATGATAATTTCTGTAGAGTTTATCTCAACTAAGAAGGAGATAGAGGAATAATTGTTTATAAGAGTGGTTAGTACAAGAGTAGAGAAAGTAATGTGAGTGCAACACATTAGATTTTCTGTACTTTTTGTTATTAATTTAATTTTGCTATTGTAAATTTGAAAAATGTAAATTGTGTAGTTTTACTTTGTTTACATGGTGGCCTTAAAATGGAGAAAGTAGTTTTAATAGGAGATTAGTAATAAACCGAATAAAAATTACACTTTAGAATTATATAGATATATGACACATACATACACAACTATTCATCACAACTTTTAGATAATACACGATTGTTCTACACGATTTTTAGAGTTTGAAGGAGTTGCTTTAGCCGAAAGAATAAAGAACTGAAAATATTTGGCTACGGTTTCAGGAGGGGGGATTAAATAATAAATGGACAGTGCTGGGTGTGTAATAAAACAGTGGGGTATGGCGTGTTTACAATAAATTACTTGGGCTCTTGTACTAACGAGTTTGCTCATGCTAAACTCTCATTGACACGTTTTAGTGAGCGTGGCAAGGAGAGATTGCAGGTGAAGCTTTGGAAGAGGGCTAATGAGCATCTTGACATAGAAGCCACGCAATTACAAGGGTTGCGGCAACCCTCGATCAAACTGAGGATCGCCCCGCGTTTGTAGCATTTCTAATTTCTCTATGTGACGCATAGAGATACACCTCTGAGCCCTTCTAAATGTAATTTCACTTTCTTTACTACGTACAGTAAGCAGGAAAAGTACTGCATGCCGTTCAAAAATTCAATGCCGAGATTTAACCGGAAATGCATGTTTTGAAGATCCCTGAATCCGAAAAAAAGCATTCCTATGAAAAACTATTATGTGCTGCACTCAAATGGCTTTTTGTACTCCTGTACTAACTGTTCTTACATATTGTTATACCTCAATCTTCTTCACGATAACCGAGGTAAACATTTGCAGAAGTTATCTTATTGATAATTTCCTTGTAGGTGCAAGGAGAATATGGGACTACAGTAAGCTTTAAGTGATTATTAAATATTTTAAGCGTTGAAATTCCGTTCCCTTTGCACGGTCAAGTTGCAAAGAACTGAATAACGACCTTCCGTCTGAGCAAATGCAAATGTCGCACAAATAACAAGGAATATCTCTGAAATAGTTCATTGTACAAAAAAATTCATTTGAACCTAACTTGCGCGTTTTAATGAGGTCTACATTTTTTGTACAGTAAGACTTCTTCTACGGTTTACCAGTTATGCAAAAGTCATCAAGAGTAAACAGGACTATATGTGCTATAGCCAGAAAATTCAAAATATGCATTTATTTGTCATAAAAATATGTTAATCATATGGCATTTTGATCAAAATTGTTAAGAAGCAGTTTGGGAAAATTAAAGTGTAAAAATTTTCCGTGTAAGGGGTAGTTTAACCTACAGGAATTTTCTTCAAAGTGCTCGTGTGTCGCATTCAATAAGGATATTAAACTTTGGTTTTTAATGAATTTTCGTTTTTGAGTTATGCTGTTCAAACACACACACACACACACACAGAGAGAGAGAGAGAGAGAGAGAGAGAGAGAGAGAGAGAGAGAGAGAGAGAGAGAGAGAGGTACACACACGGAACTTTTTCCAAAAATGTGTTTTTTTTTTATTCAGGGCACTTCAAAAATATATTTCCGATGAAATCTCCACATCGAATTTTTAGATCGAATACAATGGTTCCCCTACTTACTACCCGTAGTAGAGAAAGTGAAATACCAAAAGTTAGCGACACAAAGATTTTCAAGAAAATCCTGCCACCCCAGACTGGAAAAGTCGTCGTTGATTTCCTTTTTATTTCCTTTTTCTATCTCCTGGACATGCAAACAGAATCAAACTTCAAAAACATCACATAGCATAAACATTTGACTATCGCTCAAGCCTACTCTGCTCCCATTGTATCTATAAGAAAATATCCAATAAGTGCATTTGTTTTGCATTACGTAGAAGAATAAGCCTTGCTTAGGATAATTTGCAAAAGTTTGTACAAAATTGAGTAGAGCATGTCATGTGAGTTTATGTATCATATACTTTGAAAATGGTTCGTAATATTCATAGAATATTACAAGACATACGGTTTAGCCCGCATGTAAATATATCAAACATGTGGTATTTAATCAAAATAATCAAGGAGATTTTGGAGGAAATAATACATAATAATACCTTGTCTATATAAAAGGTATTTAATGGTAGGAGAAATTTCCTACAAAATTTTGCGACAGATTATCTAAGTTTATTTTAAAATAATGCTACGAGCACACAAAAGCAAGTGGACTTTTTACTAAGCAATTTATTTTCAGGGGCCCTCCGTTCCATTGAAATTACGTTACGAGATAACACTTCACCTATGTGATGGTAGAGGAAGTAGCAGAGGGTAAAGGAAAGTCTGCTTTAAATTTAACCCTAGCAATACAAACGGGGGGAGGGGGTACTTTAGGCCCACATTCTGTAATTTTTTAAATCCTGTCTTTTACTCGTAAAATTAAAATAAATTGGTTTAAAAATTGCTTACACATTTTGTTACCAGTGGTGGCCATAAAGTTCCCCTCCCCCTCCTGTTGCTAGTGTAAGTTCTATAATAAGGGTTGCCATTGTTAGAGTTAATACTACAGTTAGTTATATAATCCATATTCAATTATTAAAAGATTAAATTTACATTATATTTTCATTCTAAGAATAACATTTAAATTTTTATAAATATAATCTAAGATAAAATTATGTCAACAAATTCTAGCCCAAAATTCGATTTAAACTTTTTTCTAAAGCGTTAGGTTACTTATAATACATGTTATGTCAATAATTTATAGAATATACGTAAAAGTAAATTCAATAACATTATTATTATTATTATTATTATTATTATTATTATTATTATTATTATTATTATTATTATTATTATTATTATTATTATTATTATTATTATTATTAAATTGTATTATGCTATAATCTATTATATTAATAATATGGTATTCAGATGCTTTTGGAGAAAATTATTTTTTAAAATTGACGAAGCCCAAGGAATAAAACTTATACTTTGATAATTTTTGCTGAAGAATACCAACAAAAAAGTTGGTAGAGGTACTTATGACAATTTAATTCCAATTGGCACGCTACAAGTCTGTTGTAATATTTGAAATTAGGAAAGCAATATTAAGAGAGATTGTCATATTAGGTCACTTTACAGTAATTTTCAGCACTGACACTGTAAGTTGCACTTGCAATTCTTTCAACTGTTTCTTCTTAAATATTTCTTGTGGTTACTTCAATATAAGTGGATTATGTCAGATAAATATCTGTAGTGATTATATTGGCCTCTTGTAAAGGGAATGCTATAAATTAATGTAAAGAATACCCGAATTAACGCCCCTACTTGAAATGTGCATGCAATTTGTGTTGTACTCGTAAAAGTACACATACTGCTCTCTTATCCTATTATATACAGCCTTGAAGGACTAGCAGGGACCCCTGCGAAGGAAACTAATCTAAGACTTACGAGTATCTAATGCTGCTATCTCTTATTCGCGGGTGTTGCCTTGGAAATCTACAATGCATGCCTTCGGCTGTAGATAAACATTCTCAAGCTTTTCATGACAATCTGTGCTATGTTATCACTCATGCACATTTGGAATGCATTTCACGCTGTCGCGGTTTCCCCTAAACCAGAACTTGGAAGGGATCATGTGCTTTAATACCTCTTTAAGGGCGCGCATTACAGTCTGACCCAGTGCATGACGCGAACAAAAGACACGAATGGTGTAAGAACACGAGTAACCTCCTCGCCCTTCGTTCTTCTTCTTCTCGATTCCCAACTGCACCACAAAAACACGGCCTGGGAATCCCCCGCGGAGTCATATCTTGGTGGAAAGGTAAGGGAGCGAAATCCTGATAAAGTGCACGAGGCAAGGAGATGGAGGAGCGCGAAAATAGAATCATAATTCATAGCCGAGAAGTGGGAATCATATTGTTAGAAGAGAGCATGTCGTGAACAGGGCAATCTTCGTTATACTTTCCTGGAGAGCCCATCCGTCGATCCACTCTAGGAGCGCTGAAATATGTGTTGGAAGGGTTTGCATTGTGGGCGAAAAGTATCAGCACCGAAGTCCGTAAATAAGATCTAACAACTATACCTGAACTAACATGGAATACGGAATATATAGTTCGCCTTCACCTTTATTTACCTATGCACCAATAATGTATGTTTCATTAGCTGCAAGCTTCGGTTATAAAGTTTGTTGTGCTGCAAAGGTATGTCTCCATTTGATATCTTGGTTAGTGATTACATTACGCTGCTCTTGACTTCTTAGTTTTGAATGCCAATTTCCCCTAATAGTGGGCCACTGATTCCAACCATGCCATACATATCAGGTTCCTTTCATCACGTTTTACAAAATTTTCATACTAATCCATTACCAAATATGTATTTATACCCCTCTACAAGATAATTGTCATGCTTAAGAACGTGGCGTATATTAGAATTAGCTAATTGTAAACGTAAGTCCAGGTATACAAATATGTAGAAATTATAAATATATATGTTATATACTGATGATGTGGTACTAATACAAATATACAGAGTGTCCCAAAAGAAAAACACCGAGTATGTTTTACGGGAAGGCAAACTGGCCGATTTTCAAATCATTTTCCTGCCCGGGAATGCACGGTTTGGACGCTGTAGCGCCTAGAAGTTTGATATGGGTATAGGTTCACATTTCGTCAGTAAACCCAACATCGAGCTGTCCATATTAGAAACGGGCTTCGAACTGTGTATTTCCAACATCATTGTGAGCCTATATTGGATCTGCTGAGCCTCATGCACATGACCCAATACGTGCGGTTGTCCTTGATTTTCAATCGCTCCACAGAAAATAGTCGAGAGATGTTAAATCTGGCGCAGGTGGTGCCCATGAAACTGGTTCACCTCTACCAATCCATCGATTTGCATTTTATTTAATTTGTTGTATAACGACGCTGTCAATTACTAGGATTACATCAGCGTCACCGGTGTGCCAGAATTTCGTCTCGCAGGAGTTCTTTTACATGCCAGTAAATCTACTGACATGGAGCTGTTATTTTTATGCACACTTAAAAACCATCGGTCTGGGCCGGATTTGAACCCGCAACCTTGGGATCAGTAGGCCAGTGTCTAACCAACTGAGCCACCCAGACTGACCATCGAATTGCACATGTGACGTTGAGGTGATTCCGCTCACTTACTTCAAAGTGTGCTCAAGTTGGTCATTTCAGCGGCTGTGTACTGGTAAGTGTCGCAGTGCTGTTAAGAAACGTTACTGTACTGGAAACTATACAAGTGACGCAGCAGGATGCGCACCAAGGACTCTATGGAGGAATTTAGCGCATGTGTAGGGATGTTATGTTCAGGTCGTTCATCCCAGTACACAGATGACTAAAGGCTTGCATAACTTCCGTATTAAGATACCAAAACCAATATTAACAAATTCTCACAGCCGTTCGTTCTCTAGGTTCGAGTTCTCCAGCGTCCAAACCGTGCATTTCCGGACAGCGATTCCTATTTGAAAATCCACCAGTTTGCCATCCCGCACAATACAGCTACATCTGACTAGAATGTGTAACGAAAGAATACCACTGAGGAAGAAGAGATGTACGACGCCCAAGGAAGAGATGGAGTTGAACAAAGGAAGACGGAACAGGCATTTTGCCTAATCCATGGGGTGTAGAAGTAGAAGTAAACATAGTGTAGAGACATTTCACAACAAGTACCAACAACTGATATAACTGATATTATATTACAGGGATAAATTTTCTTTTTTCGCAGTTCTTCCATAAGTATTAGAAGTACTTTCCCTTTTCAGGTACCAACAGTTGTGTTATTCATGTCAACTCTCCAAACATTGTAGTATCTTCTTTTAATGTCTTTCAAATCTTGGTGACAGTTTTCACCCTGTTTCTCCATGTGCAACACATGACAACAATCTGGAAAATTGTCCATGCGAGTATGTAGGAAGTGTAATTTCAAACTCATGTTATAACCTAGTATTTTCAAATTTTCTAACATGCTGTTGACTATGATTTTGCAGTTGGACTCCTTCCGTTTTCTAAGAAGTTTCTTCCATCTTTATAGCTATTCCAGGCTTGCTTTTGTGTTTGGTAGTGTCCTCAAAATTGTTGTGGCACTTAATTTCCTGATCGGAGGTCCAGTAAAAGCACCTGCTTTCACCTTATCTAGGGTCATTCTGTGATAAACATTACATATGTACTTTAATACGTCACTATCCTTCTGTAGGCAGATAAAAACTGACTCATAATACCCAATTTTGTGGAATACACATTCCTGATTTTCTCGTAAACCTGATGTGATAGAAAAATAATCTGCTCAACTCAGCGCATAAAATCTGTTTGGGAACATGCATTCATTCGGAAACATAATTGTTTATGCAGTGCACTGTTATCATTCATTCATACATGTATATCTATATTTGTGTGTGTTTTAACGTCCTCCACCGTAATGTAATATCGGACTATGAATGAATGAAATTAGCGAAATGGTGCTCCAACAAACCCGAGGTTCATAGAGCTTAAAGTTACCCAAGATTCATCTTCTCAGGATAACAGAAGACCTCTGAAAACCTCTTATTTAGATAACTCACCCTAACCGAGATTCAAACTCGGAACCTCTTGAATTTGAAGGAGACACTACCACCACACCACAGAGGATGGCGCTGTGATAAATGGCATTCCAAGTGTTTATGTTTTTTTAAGAAAACGGATAATTGTACGATATCTTACTTTGTCTTCTAAAGTTCCCTGGCCAGCCTTTTCGCTCTAGGCTTTAGTGTATATCACAGAAGTTGCACCAGAAGCATTCAAGGTGAGGCTAATGATGTCCTATAAAAGATTGTGTGTTTATTTTGCCTACACGTAGGTTTGAAACAATCTTGGCACATATACTATCCCACCACTCTCATGGACACTTGTTTTTGACCAAGGGCAACCCTAGTAGGCAAACTTATACTTGTGTAGATCAACTGCAGGCTCTAACCCTAGTTTTAGGCTCGAAGACCCTCTCACTACTAGAATGCCCAGAGACAATGATGAACGATCTGTCAAGTGCTCTTTCCGTAGGGAAAGCATCCACGTCATTTGGCCGTTATCGCTGTATTCCACGAAACCTAGAAGTGTACCTGGAATATGAGAAGGAAATGATGCAAAAGAAAACACGGCAGATACTTGACATTGCTTACGTTCTATTAGTTTGTTTTACTTATAACCAATTATCTAATTAGCTATGTGCTTCGAATGCAATGATGTTAGATCTTGTGTGAATATTTTTGAGCTATACTTCCTTAATATCTCTTGAAGATGGTATGCTGCTCGTATTCGGAAGTAGAAGGAATAAGTTGGTCCTCCTCGAATAATCTGCATTTAAAACCTTATCAATTGAAAGTGTGGCTGAAGTTAGATCTAAGGAATATCAGAGTAAGAAGTATGAGGTAGAAGCGAAGAGAATGCATAGGTTCTCCTTCCAAAGGTGACACGCACACAATGGTATCTTTATCTTATGCAAACAGTTTCAAACTCGGTGAATAGTTCTCGCTCTGAAGTTCGGAGGGGGAATGGACATGTCTTCTAGCCTAGTACCTGTCCTAGACTAGAGTGTGCGATAATCTAATAGCTTTTTTTACAGAGGACTAACCAAGATAATCCGCGGTAATATGTGAGGCTTGCATTCGAAAAGTCATGAGTTCTATTCCCGTAGCGATCTTCCTGCACCATGGGTTTATTTTTCGGAGGAGGTTACTGGGAAGGATAGTTACATCTCCCGAATTTTCCTTACCTCGATTTCATTTCACCTTCCTTTCAATCCGGTCTTCCAGGTTCGGAAGTGTTGGCGTTGCTGTGTGGGGACTTTGCCAATGTAACTGCTTTACTCAACAGATGAGTGACGTTGTGGTCGCCTAATGAGTGGCTGCTTAGCGAACCCTGGTGTAGACATATAGAATATCCAGCACACGTTAGGGAACCTCATGGTGGCCCGGGTTCTCACTTCATTCCTTCCTCCCGGGGTCCGATATAATCGTGCAATAGCCTCAACAGTGTAGAATCTCCTTCAATCATACTGTACCTCTCTATCTCTACTTCTACCACGAGAATAAAGTAAAAGGGTTTTACACCTCACTGTTTAATAACTGTTACGCTTTTAAAAGATGCGTGTTTATGTTCCTTAGCACAGTGAGGCTTATCTACTTAAGCCTTGAATGTTAATGGTTAGAATCAGTTTTCAAACTCGGATTAGTTCCCTTCATACGCTAGTGTGCAAAGATGAAGCACGAAATATTAATTATTAACCATAAGAGAGTTTGAAGAGCTAAGAAATCAACGCATTTCCAACATTTTCCCTTTCTGTTTACTTTACGTTGCTTTAACTGTGTGGTCAAATGGCAATGAACCTTATAGGATGTTTTAGGAGATACCTCGTAGATTGGGAGTGGTGGACAGTTAGCCTTCAAGGTCTCATCCCTAACCATACCATCCTGCTTCATCACGAAGCCACAGAAGGAGCAGTGCAGGACCGCCTCTGTGACGGCCTTAGGCATTAGAGAGCCATCCAGTCTACCTGCTTTCATTATCTGTGGATAGATGGCACACTTTCGGTATTACCGCCTACTTTTTCATTAAGGAATTTTAGGTGCTAAACCTTAATGTTTTTGCTATTATTATGCCCAAATATACGTATGTTGAAAAGAAAACGTTAAATGAACACATCACTTTGAGCTTTGGTTGCACCTTTTTCCAATCCTAACACAATTTGGCACCTTTTTTAATATTATCACATTTTTGCACTTTCAGTCTCAAAAACAGCTTTCAGCATTCATAGGTAAGCGGTCAAAAATTAAAAATAATTAGGCTATATAAATACTATGTTTAACTAAGAATGTGAAATTTAGTTTTCAGTTTTGCATATTTCGATTTCAATTGTTACAGCTTCCAAGCATAACATCAGTTTTAACATGGAAAGGGATTATGCTGGTTAGATATTAAATATTTTTATAATGCTATACATACTAATTCAGCAGAATTCTAGTCAGTTAATTTGAAGCACTAAAATTAGTAGAAAGCATGTTTAAACATGCGTAGTAAGTCTCCCACGACATGTATTAAACCAAAAGTTATTTATGAATCTGTCTGCCTACACTTGTGAAGTGCAATCAGCCACATCTATATGATTAGACACATTAAGCTATTTTTCCTAATTGGCGATTAGAGAAATGACCGGAAATAATGCTCGAATTATGGCAATCGAAAAGAATGCTTTTGTCCATTTCATTTCCAGGAGGTAAACCTGAATGTTGTGCAATTTTTATTTTGCAAATGAACGGTGGACCTTCCCCATTTGAGCGATACATTTCACCGCCGAAGAGCTACAGCAGCGTCTCTAATGGAGAACACGGGAAATGAAAACAAAACAACAACGGCAGTTAATACGCTGTTTTCATCAGCAGAGAGGGTTTATACTAATTCTGTTCCTGTTTAATTAAATGCTCATCTCTCTACTTTAAAAGTGAAATGTTTTGAACACCGGTTTATATGCAGCGATATCGATTGATGAAAGTAAGGATTTGTCGGCGTATTACAGAGAAGAGGGCCATGTTAAAGGGGCGCGATTCATTTGTTACATCAGTACGCACGTGGCGCTTTATTTAGCCAAAATGTGTCGTCATTCCGAAAGGCAACTGTTTTACTTAAACAGTGAATTTGGATTCCACCACCTTCTGTGGTACATACAGATGAATGAATAATTTAATTTTGTTATTTTTGATAAAATGAAGCACTTAATCGAAATAATTCTCCTCATGCCTAATATATTTTTAAGTATTTTTATCCGGCTTTTTGCTATGAATATACTATGAATAATAAATAATAAAATAAAAAACAGAATTCTGAGTGCAAAATGACCTTTCTAGGAAGAACCAAAGGCCCCACAACATTAGATAACTTGATTACCCTCCCTTATGTAGGCCTTACACTCCCTAGGACTTACAAGAGTGTGCCTAGGGTCAGACACCAGTCAGGGAGCAGAGGAACCTATGGACCAGACACATTGAAGATCTGGAGACGGAGCACCTGTTATCAGAGTGAGAAAGAGGATGATATGAAATGCAGAGGAAATTGATGACTGGAAAGCTGATGATGGAGCAATTTGTGGACTGAGTGGCGGGGAAAACTGGAGAATCCGGCGAAAACCCGCCCAGACGCCGCTTTGACCACCATAAATACCACATGTGAGTCCTTGGGATTGGAGCCAGGCCTAACTGCTAGACCATGGCGCCACCTATGTATTTTCTATACACTATGTACATAAAATTCTATAGTACATAAGTAACTGGAAACAATATGTATCCAGAAGGATCAAATAAGGCTTCCTAAATTGGTATACCTCTACATCAGGATTTAGAGACACATAGGAAGACCCAAGGAAAGATGGAATGACATGCAATGAATCGGAACAGGCCATTTGCGTAAACCATGAAGTCCAGAAGAAGAAGAAGAAGAAGAAGAAGAAGAAGAAGAAGAAGAAGAAGAAGAAGAAGAAGAAGAAGAAGAAGAACAAGCGTTGTATCTCTCTTTAAGGCTACCATTGGGTGAAAACTGTCAATAAAGAGCCAATAAAATTCAACTTTTTGTATATTCTGGTATGTTTCAACTGAATATTTAATCGTATTTTGTAGAAGTATCCCGTCTCGCGACAGTTCAAAAGCTTTGGGGCATTTTTATGAACTTCAAGTTTATCATTATTATTATTATTATTATTATTATTATTATTATTATTATTATTATTATTATTATTATTATTATTATAATTATTATTATTATAATTATTATAATTATTATTATTATAATTATGATTATAATTATTATTATTATAATTATTATTATTATAATTATTATTATTATAATTATTATTATAATTATTATTATTATAATTATTATTATTATAATTATTATTATAATTATTATTATTATAATTATTATTATAATTATTATTATAATTATTATTATTATTATTATTATTATTATTATTATTATTATTATAATTATTATTATAATTATTATTATAATTATTATTATAATTATTATTATTATAATTATTATTATTATAATTATTATTATTATAATTATTATTATTATAATTATTATTATTATAATTATTATTATTATAATTATTATTATTATAATTATTATTATAATTATTATTATTATAATTATTATTATAATTATTATTATTATTACTATTACTATTATTATTATTACTATTACTATTATTATGATTATTATGATTACTATTATTATGATTATTATGATTATTATGATTACTATGATTACTATTATTATTATGATTATGATTATTATGATTATTATGATTATTATTATGATTATTATGATTATTATTATGATTATTATGATTATTATTATGATTATTATTATTATTATTATTATTATTATTATTATTATTATTATTATTATTATTATTATTATTATTATTATTATTATTATTATTACGGAATTTATGGAAGCCATAGTGCTAGAAGTGAACTTTTCGGAAACACTTTCTTGAGCAGTAGGCGCCGATAAATGTTCCATGAAGCATGCATACAACAAGCACACTACAGTAGGTATTTTTGCATGCTTATAAGCTAATGGCGTCTTCCTTTATCTGGGCGGCGGCTTTGTGAAAAGGAATCGAAAACGGGGTAGGGGAGTAAATGGCCTTTCCGTTATTGAACAACTTAATCGTCTGTTGATTCCAAATCCAAGCTTCCCTTTTAAGGCTGGAACTGAAGAATGAAGTTCTAAATTGCTGCACTTTGATTCCAGTTTTTACCCCTCTCTCCCGCGCATGTTGAAGGGGATCGGATCTCAAAGGGCACATGGCCATATAAAAGAAGTCGGAATACTTAGCCCTTTCTCATCTCATCTCCCACCCTTTCTTTGTGTGTTTGTTTCGGAAAAGGCGACGACAACAGGCGTAAAGGGTTGAGGAAAAGTGGAGCAAATTCCCCCTTGTGAAGCCTGGGGGAATTCCTTCTTGTTTCCTGCACTTTTTAATTAATGAATTCCGTTTGTTTTTGTTTCTGTTTACCCTCCACCAGCTGCCGTTTGTCAAGAGGTGAGCTCAAGGGAAAAAGTAACATCTCTTTAAGGGAGTGCGGGGGAGTTACCATACTTTTTATTTCAGAAAAATGCAAGATGGCAGCGAAACAGGTCAATGCATCCCCAAAGGAATAGGTACGCCTTAAGAGAGAACTGCTGCCAGCAGGAAGCTTTACTGTCATCGTAAGAATGCTGGGTTTGTGTTGAAACACCCTGCAGGCGATTTTAGCCACACGTGAAGTGTGCTTAAACCTTCCTCCTGGCTCTCATTAGGCTGAACTTGTGTTTACCAGTGTCCAGACAGAGGGAGACAGCTTCAAGCGGTGTGACATAGGAACGAAAAGTAAGTCTATCAGTTCATGTGACCCCAGGCGAGAGCCATGCCCAGATAAACGGCGTTGTGAGTACGGAACTGGAGGGTTTAGTCAAGTGTTGATGACAATAACATGGCCAGTACAAGCAAAGCGGAGCAGTCAGTGTTTCTATCTGATTCTGTTATGAAATCAACTGAATCCAAATACCAAAGTGGTTTGTCAGATCACAACCTAAATCACAGTCCTCGATTGCAAATTTTCCAGACAGTACATTTGAACATTGACAAACTAGTTAAAAAAAAAAAAAAAAGAAAAAGAAAAAAAGTGTCAAAAATGTGCACATAATTTTGTTTCATATGACTCTTCTAATTTGCAGAGAAAATGCCATTATGAAAACACAGAGTTGTATTACTTAAAACCGATGAAAAATGACGTATTGGAATAAGTTCCGGCGTGTGCTACAGGTGCATATAACAATGTTTCTGAAAAATATGTGAGCAACACACATTCCAGTTTACATGTTTTATGCTTTTCACAATCTTCGTGTGTCCAAAACATGCTTATATTCTATTGGTTGAAACAAAAGCATTCCAACTTTTTATTTTCAGTCAGAAAATTTAAATTTAACTTATGATTACTTTTGGATATTCTCGTGTTTCTTGTTCTTAGATTACCTTATTGTTTTATTTATACAACCACCTTCAAGCTAAACTGGTTATATTGATGGTTTCAGCCTTCAGAAACTATTCCTTGGTGTTAGGTCTTTTATCTCTTTAAAGGTCACTAGCATTCGCACTTCTAAAGATTGCAGAGTTACCGAATTAAATCAATTTCCCTTGTTCTGTTCAGAAACAAACTTGGCACCTCCTCGGTGAGAACTCGACACGCTAAATACTTGACCATGGATACTTCCACTGTCCTTCTGTACCCTAAATTTGCAAATAAAATCGCACAAAGCTTTGTAGTCCTTATTTTATAATTTTAAAGAGCACGAATATATATTTTCATGGAGAAGTTTGACATAATATAGACTGCAATGTGTCTGATTAAAACGATGTATGAAGCCTAGTAAAATTGACTATGAACTCTGAATATTGTAGGTAGGTGAAATATGCAATTACAATACTACAATCTGATGGATTTGAGTATACCTGTATTAACAAAGGTTCTCTATGCGACAAATATTTTGAAGCAAAATATTTTAGCAAAGCGACACTAAAGCCTAAGTAAGGCATTCGGGCTTTCAAAGGTTGGCCAGCCCTAGTGATAAGAGACGCAGCGGGGTCTAACATTTTCAGATGGTGTATCCCTTACATGCCTCTTTATACTACAGAGATTCAAACGTCTAGTTTCTCAAATCATATCTGCCTCATACGTCACGCAATCCACTGCGATGAAAAAAAAAAAAAAAAAAAAAAAAGAGAGAGAGAAAAGAAGGTGAGAGGGAATGAGGAATAGGAGAATTAGGATTAATCACCTTGGAGTATAAATTGGATCCTTCTAAATATCTCCCTTTCTGTTTCCATAGATATGGTAAATATTGACATAATTAGAGAAAAATTCAAAATTAAATGCTGCTGAAGAAAATGTAATTTGGGAGTCAGAAGGTATCTCAGTCTTCCGGGGAATGCCGCGTCTTGGTTATGACGTTTCGCCTCCTATGTTTAGTCATGACCAAGACGCGGCCTTCCTCGGGACACTTAGATACCATGGACACTAGCCGCCGAAGCCTACGTAATGTATTGGTAGTCACAAGTTTGTCAGAAGCTAAATATTACTCAAGAACGTATTCAATAATAACAATAAAGTTTGTTCTGAATAACTTCTAAACGGGGTTCCAGCGTTCGAGAACAGGTCGTCCAGGTTCTCCTGTACGGTATGTTTATCTGCACAGCACCTAGCCGTTTAATGCGGCTTTGTCTGTGCAGTATAGAAGGTGGTTCAATTTTTTTTTTTTTAAGCTTTTGTGCCTGTGGGCAATGGTTTCTTCCTGCATACCTAACGGAAGGAGGCAGGAATAGGTGTTGGGGTAAGTATGTGTTAGATGATTCCAGCATTCCAGCACTCGAGAACAGGTCGTACAGGTTCTAGGTTTACACTCTAGCATTAAAATTATCACAACTAACATAATAAGACCTCTAACCTAACCAATAAATACTGAGCGGATTAAGACAACATAGCAGAGAAAGTTAGATCTTCGAATGATATTTGTCTGGACTATTTCAAAAATAAAACTTGAACTTAAGTACTATATAGAAAAGATTTGACCAGAAAATATTAAATTGTATGAAAAATAACCTAAAATACATTCATTCGATTAGTGTAGTTCAAGTTACTCAGCACTGCCAACTGAGGAAAACCAAAACCAAAACCAAGAACTACATGTATTTGGATCTTTTCCAGTTTTTATAAGAGAAAACCAGTTTACAATCTCAAATAAATTGCAGAATATTTTTAACATTAACAAATAACCTTTATTCTGTAAAAATACATTAATTATTAAAAGAACAATTAAAAAAAGACAATTGCCAAATGAAATAGAGTGCTGTTTTGTTTGGCTTTCGATTAAGTGTAATAAATTGTTTTTCAGCGATTTATGGGATACACTTGGCAACTCTGAATAAACAAAAGAATGTCCTAGAGGTAATTTTTACAAAGTAAAATAACGACCAGGTGATAATTCATCTTCATCTTCACTCCAAGGATTAGGCAATGCTGTCTGTTCCGCCTTCAAAACATGTCTGACCATCCTGTTCTTGGTCTATTCGGAGGTCTTTTTCCAAAAGGCCTGTATTTCAATACGCTTCTTGGGATCCTCTCTCTAGGCATTCTATTAATGTGCTCTCTCCATTCATTCCTGTAATTGAAGAGTTTGTCTGCCAATGGATTTATTTCTAGTTCTTCTCTTATTTTTACTTCCTCTACTGGTAAGTAGGGGAAGTAGGTATTGTATTCCACCCAAAAATTCGATGTCGAGATTTCACCGGAAATATATGTTTTGAGGCCCCTTGAATAAAAAAAAAATAAAAAAAAAAAAAAAAACATTTTTAGAGAAATGTCCGTGTGTGTGTGTGTGTGTGTGTGTCAGTCTGTGGACACCATAACTCAAAAACGAAAAGTCGGTTAAAAACCAAAGTTGGTATTTAAGTTTAATGTCTTTCAGGGATGCGACACGAACATTTTGAAGAGACTATCGCCACGCTAAACTACCCTTTATATGGAAAATTTTTCGAAAATTTTGATTTTCTTGAAAATGGCTCTAACGATTTTAATTAAAATGTCATATGTTTGAGATATTTTGATGACAAATGAAATTTATATCTTGAATTTTCTGGCTATAGCCCCTGTAGTCGTATTTACTCTGGACGACTTTTGCATAACTGGTAGTAAACCGTTAGAGATAGACCAAATTATACTGTACAAAAAATTTAGATCTTGCATAAATACACAATTTATGTCTCAATAAATTTTCTTGTAGGGTGAACCATTTCGGAGATATTCCTTGTTAGGTGTGTGAGTTTCGGAAAACTTAGAACTTTCGTGAAATGGATCATCGCTGTTCATTTTTTTATGTCAAGTGTGCAAAGACAACAGAATCTTAGACATTTGACTATCGCACAAAGCTTACTATATTCTAACATTCCCTTTGCACCTACAAGCAAATAAGCAATAAGATAATTTGTACAAATGTTTGTCTCAACTAACAAGAAAGAAGATATAGGAATAAGAGTTTGTAAGAATGGTTATTACAAGAGTAGAGAAAGTCATGTGAGTGCAACACATCATATTTTTTATATTGTGACATGGCTTCTCCATGTCATTAAGACTCTTTGATTTTCAAGGAGGTTGCCATGGAGACAGTTTTGAGTGGTTGAAGATTAAGAGACAGAAACTAGTATGGTGTGTCAGGTTTGGAAAGGATTAAGAGACAGAAACGAGTAGTATGGCTGTACTTGAAGCTTGAGAAAATAAAAAGAGTTGTTAAATTTGTTACATTTGGTGTCAGGAAGTGGGATGGAGGGATATTCGGAAACCAGGATGATGGCAATGATGAAAGAATTATTTGCCAAAATGGAAACGAGAAACGACAACCTCGCTGCCGAGCTGAAAAAGATAAAGACGGAGCTATCGGCGAAAATTGACGAGCAACTGGCTGGCGTGACGGAAGGCGTGGAAGAACTCGGCGAAAAGGTGGAAGACCTCTGCCAGCACGTGGACGTCGTGGAGGACGACGGGGAACGTCTTGGCGCCCTG
This sequence comes from Tenodera sinensis, assembly GCA_030765045.1. Taxonomy (NCBI): domain Eukaryota; kingdom Metazoa; phylum Arthropoda; class Insecta; order Mantodea; family Mantidae; genus Tenodera; species Tenodera sinensis. The sequence continues at coordinate 54,041,964 of CM060967.1, forward strand.
GTAGTAAGAGTTGACGAGAGCGTCAAAGTACTGGATGCCAGGGGCAGACGGAATAGCGCGGAGCCGGGGAGGGAGCACCTAGTGGCCGAGGCGACAGTTGCGCCCGTTTCGGACGATCAGCAGGGAAGCGCACAAGCAAACGAGCAACACGCGAGAACCGACTTGGCGTGTGACATGGGGGGACCGTCGGGGCCATCCAATCACCTGACGCATAGTGCCGTGAACGGAAGAATGGTGGACATCATCGTGGACGGCAGGATACAGGAGAGGCCGTGCCGAGCACGAGCGAACACGAGTGCAGCGGTGGACGCGACTCGCGCGGATGTGGTGGGGTTTGTTGCCGGACCCATCGGAAGCAGGGTGGCTGCGAAGGTGCGCCAGAGAGGTCGGCGGACATGGTACCCAGTGAGCCGTTTCAAAGTGCGCAGGATGGCCCGTCAACACACCAGGAAGAAGGGCAACTGGACGAGGGACCGTCAAGACCGGCGGTACTGTTGCAGAATTTCGAAGCAGGATGGCATACATCGTCCTACCTGGACCAAGGGACACTATCCAACAGCGATACCTAGGATCGTGCCCCCTGGAGAGCGAGGTCCTACCGGCCCTCAAGGTTTACAAGGATTCCCTGGCCCTCAGGGTCTGGTAGGCTTGCCTGGAATGAAGGGTGAACGTGGATTCCCAGGAATGAAAGGTGAACAGGGCAATCCAGGACCTCCAGGACAAGCTGGTGCACCAGGACCTGAAGGACCTAAGGGTGACTCAGGCTCTCAAGGACAACATGGAGCTCCAGGACAACCTGGTCCACAGGGCCCTCCAGGAGACAGAGGACTTCCAGGATTACCCGGCCCAACAGGACCTGCTGGCCTCAGAGGTCAGAGAGGTGCACAAGGTGAGACAGGTCCACCAGGGAAGCCAGGCAGTGAAGGACCTCCAGGACCACAAGGTATTGCAGGACCTCTAGGACCACCGGGACCAATTGGAGAACAGGGACCAGAGGGAGCACCAGGTAAAGCAGGAACACCTGGTATTGCAGGAAGACCGGGAGATAAGGGACCTGTAGGACCTTCAGGACCTCCGGGAACTCCAGGGGCACCAGGTCTTCCAGGGCCACCTGGTCCAAATGGACCTCCAGGACCAGCAGGAGAACGGGGTCTTCGAGGAGAAACTGGACCACAGGGTGTAGAAGGGCCACAGGGAGCTAGAGGAAAGCCAGGACCTCCAGGGCCAGAGGGAGGTAAGGGTGATAGAGGAGAAGAAGGTCCAAAGGGTGCAAAAGGACACCGTGGTCTCATTGGTCTACAAGGGTTACCTGGACCTCAGGGACCTCCAGGAGACAAAGGCATGACTGGACCTCCAGGATTGTCGGGAAAAGATGGTGAACCTGGAACTAAAGGTATGCCTGGAAGAGATGGAAACCCAGGACCTCAAGGTATACCAGGACCACCAGGCCCTCGTGGACCACCAGGAGAAGAGGTTCGATGGGTTAATCCACCGGGGCGCAAGGGAGATGCCGCAGTGATAGTGCTGGTCGGGACGACCAGCTCTGAGGAGGGAGCAGTGTGACATGGCTTCTCCATGTCATTAAGACTCTTTGATTTTCAAGGAGGTTGCCATGGAGACAGTTTTGAGTGGTTGAAGATTAAGAGACAGAAACTAGTATGGTGTGTCAGGTTTGGAAAGGATTAAGAGACAGAAACGAGTAGTATGGCTGTACTTGAAGCTTGAGAAAATAAAAAAGAGTTGTTAAATTTGTTACAATATGTTAAGTGTGCAAAGACAACAGAATCTCAAAGCTTTAAAACATTTGACTATCGCACAAAGCCTACTGTATTCTAACATTCCCCTTGCACCTACAAGGAAATAAGCAATAGGATAATTCGTACAAATGTTTATCTGAACCAAGACGAAGAAGATATAGGAATAAGAATTTGTACAAATAGTTTGTACAAGAGTAGAGAAAGTCATGTGAGTGCAGCACATCAGATTTTTTCATTTGGAATTACATCTAAAAGTGTTCAACCTTTTACTGTTCTTAAAACTCTCATTTCGGCAGCCTGTATCTTGTTTGTGTCAGCTTTTATCAACGTCCATGTTTCGGATCAATAAGGAAAAGTAGGCACGGCCGTTACTTTATAAAACTTAATTCGTGTTTCTTTTCTGATTTTCGTTTTAGGGCTTCTATTTATTGTACCGAATACATGTCGGAACACAGGTAGCTAATTTTTAAAATAATTTTCAGATTTAGCTGGCATGTGTTTCTAAATATTTAAAACCCGTGACTTGCTCTATAATGTCATTAATTATAATTTTGGTTCTAACAGTACTAATCTGGTCATCTGCAAACAGCATCATCTTAAGCGTAAATTTGGTGCAATATGAATGCTTCCATTAACATTAAGCATCCACTCCCTAATCAGGTCATCTATGTATATAAAAGTTAAACAGTATAGGAGATAAACTGCAGCCCTGCCTTACACCTTGATTTACATAATATATCCGTTTGTTATGCCTTCCATATGGACGCTGATTGTTGTATCTTTATATATACCTATTAATACTTTAATTAAATGATTTGGATATCCTCTTCGAGACATAATTTGCCATAGTTTTTCTCTACTTATACGGTCAAAAGCTTTTTCATAATCGATAAGAGGTATATGTATTTCAAGGATAAATTCCCCTCTTTTCCGTATAAGATAATTTGACGCCTTTAAGTGTAAAGTAATCTGCAAAATAAGTGTTATACCACGCCAGCAAAATCATGATTCCAATTTATTTCTAGTATTGCGAATTTACTAAGATATCTCGTTTGTCAACAACATGTATATCTATAATATTTAATTGTGGATGGCGTATTTGCTGCCTATCGGTAGCAAATATTTCGATGTTTATTAACTCTAGCATTACCGCCATTATGCCTACTTTCTGTAATTTTTTTTTAAATTTTGTGTTTTTATTTTCTGCTTAAAGGTATGCAGTTAATAGTTATTGTCAATCACTGTTTCTACTACTGCATTGCGTAATTGTTTCAAGGTTTTCATTGTTGATTTTTTGAGAAACAATGAAATATCACGGTGGTTGCCCCGTCGGTAAATGCTCGTAGTTAGGATTGCTAGAGTTAATACGCTGCGTACATGCACAAATATCTGGCTAATCCGTTAAAAAGGTAAAGCTCAGTAACTTTCCAACAGCTACGTTCAACCGTTTAGAATGTTGTCATAAAATGCACGTTTGTTTCATTTAGTTGAAGTTCTCTTGCAACACAAGCTTGCACTTTTCTTTCAGCACCACAGACTGAAGATAAAAGTGGAACGCTACCCGTCCATTTGTCTAGGAGAGACAAAAGCATTTAAATCATGGAGTGTCGCAACTTCTTACGTCATTGAAATCGATTTGCTTCAAGTATCAGTTACTCTTCAGACATAAAAGACTTCTGGCAAAGTTATATGGCTTTCTTTTGCAGTCTGACAGATGTTTTCTCCCTTTTTACTTTCATTCTCGATTTGTTTCTAGCTCTTTCCACAGACTGACGAATACAAATTTTGTGTTCTTACAGTTAAGTATACCGTCGGGTCCCGAGACTTATTTGGTTTTATGTGAACAAATTTACAGAAAGCTGCAAAAACCATTCCCAGTTCCTATGGAGGAAGACAAGGGAATGCCTCTATTCGTGGAACTATATACAGTAGTGTAAAATAATAAACTGTAGAAAGTATTTAAGTGCATAAACGTACTATTCAAGCTGTCAACTGTCCTATATTTCTAAACTTCTTCTGTATTTAAGTTGAATTAGCTAGAACTGTTTTATACATAGACTAATTTGGATGAACTCAAGTTCTAAACTTGTATTGTGTTGTATTATTGTATTCCACCTAAAAATTCAATGTAGAAATTTCACCGGAAATATGTTTTGAGGCCCCCTGAATCCAGAAAGGTATTTTTAGAAAAAGGTTCATGTGCGTGTGTGTGTGTCTCTGTGTGTCTGTGTGTCTGTGTGTCTGTGTGTCTGTGTCTGTGTCTGTGTCTGTGAACAGGATAACTCAAAAACGAAAAGTCGTTTAAAATCCAAAGTTGGTATGTAAATTTAATGTTCTTCAAGGATGCGACACTAAAATTTTGAAACAAAAATTGTATCCTTTATACAGACAATTTTTTCGGAAATTTCAAAAATAGCTCACGATTTTGACTAAAATGCCATATGTGTGAGATATTTTATGACCAATGAAACGCATATCTTGAATTCTCTGGTTATAGCCCATGCAGTCCTGTTTTCTCTGGCTGACGTTTGAATAACTCGTAAACTCTAAGAGACAGACCAAATCTTACTTTTTAAAAATGTCGATCTCGCTAAAACGCACAATTTATGGCCTAATAATTCTTTTTTGTAAAGTGAACCATTTCAGTAATATTGCTTGTTATTTGGGTGAGTTTTGGAAAAATATACTTACGTTGAATGGAACATCCTTCATCATTTTTATATGTTAACCGTGCAAAGAGAACGGAATTTGAAAGCTTTAAAAGGTTTTACTATTCGCTCAAAGGCTACTGTATTGACATATTCCCCTTGTACCTACAAGGAAATAATTTAATAATATTTAATAATAAGATAATTTCTGCATATGTTTATCTTAACTAACATTAACAAGATGTAGGAATAAGAATTTGTAAGAATGGTTAGTACAAGAGTAGAGAAAGTCATGGGAGTGTAACACATCAGATTTTTAAAACTAAATTATCTTCAGAAGACGTAACGCATAAAACAGACGTGCATGCTCGGCAATTTATCATTTGTTTTATTTCATTTTCTCTTTTCACTTACTCATTAATATCATTTATTTATTATTTGCTTAACTCTAGCATTACCAAGCCTTATTTCCTAACTTAGATTACCAAGGGGGTACTTTGTGACCACCAATAGAAATAAAATGTCTGAGCATTTTTAAAATAAATTTATGGGTGTTACATCTTCTGATGATTATAAAGGTAATATTTGACACTGTTTAACTATTGCCTTTTTTTTACTTGTTTTACATGAATCACATTAGATAGTATGGCAATCTTTATTACGAAGATTATGCTACAAACACGGGTGGTAACCGCTGGTAACAAATTCTATGAGCAATTTTCAACACAATTTTACTTTGCAATTAGGTATTATAACTTATGTTTATAAAGATAATGTTTAACATTGTTTAACTATTCCTTTTTTACTTTTTTACATGAATCACATTATACCATGGCGTTAAAGTGTTTCTCAAAAAGACCAACAATGAAAAATTTGAAACAAATACACAGTTCAGTAGTAGAAATAGTGACTGACAATAACTATCAACTGCATGCCTTTAATCAAAAATTAAAAGGGGAAAAAAAATTGAAAAATCACTGAAGGTGCGTATAAAGCCATTGGTAATGCGGGGGTTAATGCTTTAGGAAACTTCTCCACATATAACATATTGTCAAACAATTTAAAAATATCTAAAAACTATTTAAATATCGCGATTTATATAACATCTATTATTTTACTTCATTTTCTTATTTTACATACCCCTTAATATAATTTACTATTTGCTTAATGTTTTACGACAGTTTTTCACATTGATACTTATAATATATTGCCAAACAATTTAGAAAATACATAAAACCTATTAAATTAACGCGGTTTATACGTATTACATGCAAAACGTTTTTCTTCTATTTTAGGAATATCCAAAAGTAAAACATACTATGGCGTCTGTCTGTCTGTCTGTCTGTCTGTCTGTCGTTCTGTCTGTCTTGGTGTCCTCCCCCTCTTTCTCTCTCGCAAGATTTTACAAGAGAATCTTCAAAATACACTATGCAAATGAATTTAAAGAAAACCTTATGAGTGAACTCGCATGACATTTTCTATCCACTCTTGTATAAAACTGCTCTTAAAACGTTTATTCTTCTTTCAGCTTCATGTTAATCGAGGTAAACTTTTGTAG